>CM076676.1:21607468-22279968 GCA_038501925.1 Xenopus petersii
GCTTGTAGTGGTATTATAAATTCAGAAGGAGGTGATAAGGAGGCCTAAAATTGTAACACCTCTAAATAAAGGAACTGTGGATGCTTAAATGAGGGTATTCATGGTATAAAACTCATATATCTGTATTCCCCTCCAGCCAGCACATAAATAATGAATGAGGTTAAAGCATGGCGTCTCTTATTTTGTGTCCCATCAGAATGCAACGGCAAAAGCTCTGAAACAGCTGTCTTCAGCAATGCAAAAAATGTGGCATATATAAAAACAGAGTCTGATTTCATTCATTTTAAATAGACAGTGATGCTAGCACAGCTTATGTCAATGTATGCATACATTTTCATGTACATGCTACATTTGGATTTGTAAATATTCTCAGTAGACTTGCATTGAACATCCCTATCAATAGTGAGCATTATATATATATATATATATATATATATATATATATATATATATATATATATATATATATATATATATATATACTGTATATATATATATACTGTATATATATATATATATATAATTGCATTTATATTTAGATAGGAATTGAATTATATATGCATCTATCCCTTTACTATAGATGAATGGAAAGTTTACCTCTACATTAGGGCTCATTTAAAATCACAGACACAACTACAAAAATGGATGCAATTATTGCATTTATGGACGCTATTCATTGAAGGTATTTGTGTCTAAACAGGCTTCCTGTACTTCCACATTTTATTGTTAAGCATCCTTGTGCTCATCTAGCCTTGTTCAATTCCAAGCAGGAGAACAATGCAAATAATTCAAGACCTTGTTATTTAAAGGGCATGTAAAGTCTAAAATAGAATAAGGCTAGAAATGCTGGATTGTATTTTGTATACTAAATATAAACATGAACTTACTGCACCACAAGCCTAATCAAACACATAATTTATGCTTTCAAAGTTAGCTACAGGGGCTCACCATCTTGTAACTTTGTTATACATCTTTGCAAGACCAAGACTGTGCACTTGCTCCGTGTGGTCTGGGCTGCTTAGGGATCATCATAAACAAAGCTGCTTGAGTTCTGCATGGTTGGGAAGTAAGGCGGGGGCTACCCCTGCTGTTCATAAGTATGATTGTTTCCCTGCTCAGCAGTTAGGGACCATCTGACAATTCCTATCCACAGCAGTAAATGAAGGGAGAATTTCACTGCATACAGTCAGGTTTTTATAAAAACGGTACACATTTTTTAATTAAAGTATATTAGAGATAGGTATCTTTTCATTAAAGAAAGTAAAAATGGGATTTTATTTTTTTGCCTTTACATGCCCTTTAAGCATGGATGTTCTGCCACAACATTTCATGATAATTTCATGATAATTCATGATAATTTTGTTCTGTGTGCCGATCAAAGTGGGACAACTAGGAATTAGGAATCCGCAAGGAATACAGGTATGGGTCCCACTATCCAGAATGCGAATAGAATAAGTCTACTAGAAAATCCTCTAAACATTAAATAAACCCAATAGTCTGGTTTTGTTCTAATAAGGATTAATTACATCTTAGTTTGGATCATGTATAATTTATTGTTCTATTACAGACGAAAACAAAATAATTTCTAAAAATTTGGATTATTTAGATAAAATGTAGTCTATGGGAGATGCCCTTTCCGTAATTCGGAACTTCCTTGATAATGGGTTTCTGGATAACGGATCCCATACCTGTACTGTGAAAAACACAAAAAAAAAAAAAATAGGAATGAAAAATGGAGCTTAGTATAAAATGTGACATTTTAAAATTGAAATAAGCTCAGCCTTATGGGGAAACATGCTACCCAATGGGATAGGTATCTCTGTTTTCTTTCCACATTGTGCTGGCCCTGTTTTGCTTATTGAATCACTGCAGTGGATTGGAACTCTACGTTACATTATATAGCAATGTATCAATGGACCCGTCTGTTCTACTCATATCAACTCCAGTTTCACCACCACTGCTTATTCGTACATAAACCCTTGGGTCCTTTATGATGTTTTCAAATTGAACCAAGCCCCATTAGTCCCAGTAACCAAAAACATTTATTCAGTTTCAAGTCATTCCAAAAATTTGAACTCAGCTCAGTCAACAGGTGGAGCACCATATGGCTGTTGTCCAGAATATAACATTCTCCGAAGCAAAAGACTTAGAAGACTTAAAAATCGAACAGACAGTCCCTCTATAAAATCTCACTCCTCCTCTGCACTCCTAACATTCTGCCTCCCCATTCAAGTTCTTTAATTGTGTGGCCAGTGTATGGGCATTAGGTCCTCCGTTCTGGCATATAAACTAGATTTTGGGGTCAAACAAAACTTGCCTTAAAGGAGAACTAAACTCTAAAATGATTATGGTTAAAAATCCCATATTTTATATACTAAACTTTTTGCACAGGCCTAAAGTTTCAGCATCTCAATAGCAGCAATGATCCAGGACTTCAAACTTGTCACAAGGGGTCACAATCTTGGAAATTGTCTGTGACACTCAAATGCTCAGTGGGATTTGGGCAGCTGCTGAGAAGCTAAACGTAGGGGTATTAGCAATTATCAAGCAGAAAATGAGGTTTGTCTGTAATATAAGCTGATGCTACAGGGCAGATTACTTAAAGGAATTGTTCAGTGTTGAATAAAAACTGGGTAAATAGATAGGTTGTGCAAAATAAACAATGTTTCTAAAATAGTTAGCTAGCCAAAAATGTAATGTAAAAAGGCTGGAGTGACTGGTTGTGTAACATGATAGCCAGAACACTACTTCCTGCTTTTCGGCTCTCTTGATTAACACTGACTGGTTACCCTAGTTACCAGGCAGTAACCAATCAGAGACTTGAGGGTGGGCCACATGGGTCATATCTATTGCTTTTGAAGCTGAGCTGAATGCTGAGGATCAATTGCAAACTCACTGAACAGAAATGTACCATGTGGCCCCCCTTCCAGTCGCTGACTAACTCAGAGTTAGAGAGCTGAAAAGCAGGAAGTAATGTTCTGGCTATTATGTTACACATCCAGTCACTCCAGGCTTTATACATAACATGTTTGGCTAACTAACTATATTAGAAACATTTTTTATTTTGCACATCCTATCTATCTAGTTTTTGTTTTTAGTTTTTTTAAAGATCGTTACATAAGTTATGCAGTCACGGCTATACAGTACATTTCTGTGCTGTTCCACTAACATTATGTAATTCCACTCTTGTAACATTATCATAACAATAATAACAATATAAACTTGCAGCTCAAGTGACACACAACCATTAGACCCTGTTATGGGTTCTGTGGGTAAGAGGCTAATAACCTGTTAGTTAGGTGACTCCTGGGGGGTGCATGACTTGGTTGTCGTTGGTCTTGTAGTTGGTCTCTGAGGTACTGGGACGATTCCATGACCAACGGTTGTTCCGTCAGTAGTGCTGTATCATACCATGTTGTGCATCTAAATGTGTGTACATTGAGGTGTCTAATTTGTTGTGGTAAGGATTCTATGTATGTTGTCCAGTTCTTTAAAAAATTGTGGTGTTTTTTCCTTTCTAATTGTGGCTTCCAGCCAGTCCATATGGAAGAGGTAATGTAATTTTTGTTTTGCTATTGTTATGGTGGGAGGATCTTTATTTAGCCAGTGTTGTAGTAATGTTTTTCGGGCAGCTGCTGCCAGTCTTCCAATCAGATTCTAGTCTGTTCTTGTTAACTGCGTAAAGGTTATGTCATTGCTAAACATTGCCCATTCTAATTGTACCTGAAGTGGTTTTCCAGTCATCTGAGCACCATATTCTGCAACATCCTTCCAGAAAATGTTTAAGGAGTGACATGACCATAGGTTTTTTATCAAATCTGCTTTCGGGGATTGGCAGTTATCAGAGGGCAGATTTACGATTTTGTATCTCCTAAACGGGGTAAAGTAAGAATTGTAAAGTATTTGTAGAGCCATTTCCTAATATTTACTGACCGGAAGTAGCCTCATCACATTCGTGTGTTGTTTTAAAATCTCGGAGGTTGTGGTGTTTGGAATGTCTGTGGTACATGCAAAGCCTGGCCTTTGGTCGTTTTCTGTGTCAACTAGTGCTCTGATTGTTTGATAGATTTATGATGTTGTTTGTTTGTTTTTCCAGATTTGATTAATTGGGTTGGCTTTATCATTGTTTTAATTGCATTTGTTACAAAGTGGAGAATTTGGAGAGTTAGAAATTTATATTGTGTCATGAATGAGAATTATCCGTCAGTTTTTCCAGAGAATATACTTTATCTAGTTTTTATTTTCACGCTGAACTGTTCCTTTAAGGCTGATGCTACTTGCACTGGTTTATGTGCTGCCATGTAGGGATGGGCGAATTTGACCCGTTTCATTTCGCCAAAAATTTGCCGCCGTCGAAATGTCGCCAACGCCCATTAAAGTCTATGGGCGCCAAAATAATATTGACTTGGAGTGAAAGTTTTTTTGACGCGCGTCTTTTTATTTTGACGCACGACGCCATACAAGTCTATGGGTGTCATTTTTTCGGCGAAACAAGGCGAAACAATTTTGCCCATCCCTACTGCCATGTAGTAATTATCTGTAAGTAACAGCAAGTGACAGCAGCACAGAGCATGTGCAGTGAATCCACAGAAGATGAGGAGCTACTGGGGCATCTTTGGAGACACAGCTTTTACTGCCTTGGGCTGGTACGGAAGCCCAAAACATAATGTACAGCATTTCTAGCCTACTTCTTTAATTAGCTTTAGTTCTCCTTTAATAACAGTGTCAACAAAATGGCCGCTCCTGTATACTGTGATCATGAATTCCAAGACTTAATGGAACAAAATTTAAATAATTTATATAGTGTAAGTAATGTTTATTTTGTTCAACTAACATGATAGAAAAGGATTTGGAATTGTTTCTTAGGGTGACAGGTCCTCTTTAACAAACAAAAAACTAGCTTAGTCTAGAATTGTGTGTTTATATATGTGAAAGCATTGTTCTGTCACTTATCAAAGCCGAAAACCTTAATAGAGTCATTGTAAAGGAAAGGCTTGTGTGTGAGGCCAAAGTGCTCAGTGTGAGGCCTCTACAACTTATACAAACATCATTCATTATTCCTAAATAGATTAAAACAAAACACTAGTAATGATTTTCTTTGACCAAAAAAAACCTAATTAAGCAAAGACTAAATGGACTCATACTTTCATACTCAGGAAGATGAAAGCTTCTTTTAAAATTATACCTTCAATGGAACGGTCCCATGCCAGTCCATTAGTTTCAGACGTCACATTATTGTGAGTATTTATTCAGTGATCTTAGACACAAATGAGTGCAGTTAATAATTTGTTCTTCTTTTTTTTCCTCATTTGTTTTATGCTAATTTTCCTGGGAAAATGTGGGTTATCTTCTGTTTATTTAAGGTTTTCTAAGAATTTGAATTCTAAACCAAGAAATCAAATCTGTTTGCTTAAATATATTTAACTGCATCTCTTATAATATGCATTAACAGCTTAGCACTGGGTGGAGTAGTTGTCCTATGCTTTGCTGTGATCTTAAAGGGGTTGTTCACCTTTCAATTAAATTTTAGTATGATGTTGAGCGTTTTATTCTGAGACAATTTGCAATTGGTTTTCATTGTTATTATTTGTGGTTTTAGGATGATTTAGCTTTTTTATTCAGCAGCTCTCCAGTTTGCCATTGTTAGCAAGGGTTGCTAGGGTCCAAGTAACCCTAGCAACCATGCTTTGATTTGAATAAGAGACTGGAATATGAATAGCAGAGGGCCTGAATAGAAAGATGAGTAATAATAAGTAGCAATAATAATACATTTGTAGCCTTAACGAGAATATGTTTTTTAGATGGGGTCAGTGACCCCCATTTGACAGCTGGAAAGAGTCAGAAGAGGGCAAATAATTCAAAGACAATAAGGGGCTGATTCACTAAATTCGAGTGAAGGATTCGAAGTAAAAAAACTTCGAATTTCGAAGTATTTTTTGGGCTAATTCGACCATCGAATGGGCTACTTCGACCTTCAACTACGACTACGACTACGAATCGAAGGATTCGAACGAAAAATCGTTAGACTATTCGTCCATTCGATAGTCGAAGTACTGTCTCTTTAAAAATAACTTCGACCCCCTACTTCGGCAGCTAAAAGCTACCGAAGTCAATGTTTAGCCTATGGGGAAGGTCCCCATAGGCTTGCCTAACTTTTTTTGATCGAAGGATATTCCTTCGATCGTTGGATTTAAATCCTTTGAATCGTTCGATTCGAAGGATTTAACCGTTCGTTCGAAGGAATAATCCTTCGATCGTACGATCGTAGCATTTGCGCTAAATCCTTCGACTTCGATATTCTAAGTCGAAGGATTTCAATTACTAGTCGAATATCGAGGGTTAATTAACCCTCAATATTCAACCCTTGATACATCTGCCCCTTAGTAATAGAAAATGAAGACCAACTGAAAAGTTACTTAGAATTAGCCATTCTATAACATACTAAAATTAAACAGAAAGGTGGACCACCCCTTTTATTATGGACTAAATAAAATATATGTTGTACTAAATTATGGTATGGAGAGGTAACTTTAATTGCATATAAGAAATTGTGAAAACTGCACTGTAGTTATTTAGAGGGAAGTGTTTAATGTGCAGCCTGGTTGCAGCTGCCATATAAATCAATATTGTTTTAAATGTTGCCAAAATGGCATTATTAACCTGTGGGAACATCTGGATTGTCATTCTGGCATTTTGACAATTATTATACCCCTACCTATTAAAAGCTTCACTCACTAATAGTATACCGAGTGCACAGATATATAGCTTGCTCCTCTCCATTATTGATTATATCAGGTTACCCATTGGGACTCCCATATAGTGCAGTTATTGGGTTTGATCATTCGAATGCTACTGGGAGGCCAAAATGATAGTATACTGGAGTGAACTGATATAATCAATAATTGAGGGGAGCAAGCTATATATCTGTGTGCTGGGTAGATTATAAGTGAGTGGGGCTTTCAATAGGTAGGGGTGAGTGGTTGTGGCTACTTTTTACTACTTAAACTTCTAGGCCTAGGTCCAGTTTATGGGTGTTAAATCCATAATGCACCATGAAACAGATCATCTTACCTGTGGTTATAGTTTTGGCTTTCACAGTAAACAGGCTGATCTCTATTAATTATCTTCCTAAAAACAGTGTATTTGCAATAGATATTCCTACTTTTTTCTTTTAAAGTGTGTCATGCTGTGGGAAAAAATTATTTTTCTCACTTGCCAAAATTGTGTCCCTTCAAGTAGCATTTGGAACGATCAAAGCCAATAACTGTCAATTTCAAAACTAATCTAGAAATGATAATTCTCTTTTTTTGTTAAGTGGTGCACTCCAAATAGAAAAAAAGTCCCCTTTTCAACAAGATCCTACAAGGTGACAACCTCAAATACCCATTTCTTTTAAGATCTTACAATAGATTGTTGATGAAAGACATAATTGGTGTAATTGCAAAGAAGTTCCTTTGAAACTAAAAAAGAAAATATATACTTATACTGAATGTATTTATATATTTATGTATATATATTTTTTATTGACATGAAACTGAGCGTTACTGGGCTTATTCGACTTGCAGAAAATCCCAAAAGATCATGATATACGTAAGAAATGTAGGCAACAATAAAATGGAAGTACCAGCACTGTTAACAGCTGATAGGAATCTTCCTTTAATGTACCAAGCAAAGTATGTTTTTATCAGACAACAAAGGTCATTTGGTGATCGATTAATCTTATGCATACGGGTATTAATAATCTAAAATTATAATTCGGTGACTTTATTAGACAAATATTCTGTAGTAGTCTTAGATAAGATTTTTATTTTTGCTTTCTCTGTATTATCTAGAACAGGGGTCCCAAACCTTTTATACCCATGAGCCACAATCAAATGTAAAAACAATTGGGGAGCAACACAAGCATGAAAAAGTCCCTTGTGATGCTAAATAAGAGCTGTAATTGGCAGTATACTTAGTTTTTATGCAAACTTGCTTCCAAGCCTAAAATTCAAAAATAAGCACCTGCTTTAAAGCCACTAAGAGCAACATTCAAGGGTTGTCAGCAACATGTTGCACATGAGCTACTGGTTGGGGATCACTGATTTAGAACCTTAGAATTATTTGAGAAAAAGGTTATACATCGATGGATACATGGCGTGTTTCATCTACATTTATTGTGTAATGATGTTATTAACAATGCAATGCATAATACATGTACTGTACTGTATGCAGAGAATTACTTTGAGATATACAGGATAATAATTTGAGATCAAGTTAGCTAATACTTTAATAGCTACACCCCTTAATATAACCTTTTCACAGCATGGGTTACTCATAGGTCATCTAATGTAGGGTTGCATCAGAATGAAGAAAACAATCATATAAAACATATAAAAACTATATATATATATATATATATATATATATATATATATATATATATATATATATATATATATATTATAAGTATGCTAATAATATATATAT
Source organism: Xenopus petersii (assembly GCA_038501925.1). Taxonomy (NCBI): domain Eukaryota; kingdom Metazoa; phylum Chordata; class Amphibia; order Anura; family Pipidae; genus Xenopus; species Xenopus petersii. The sequence continues at coordinate 21,615,938 of CM076676.1, forward strand.
ATATATATATATATATATATATATATACTGTATATATATATATATATTTATTTTTATTTACACATCGCGACAATGGCAACTTTGTTCTCTCAAATTAAGAAAGAAAGAAAAAACTAATGCACTATAATCATAGTTAAATGTCAACACAATGAATCACATTGTCAACTATATGAAGTATAATATGTCCATGTACCAATAAAAACACTTTATTAGATGTGGTTTATGTGGGTGAAAAAGAAGAGGTAATAATGTGTCCACTGACAATAAATATGCTTCTGTTATTTAGTGCTTTAATGTTTAACTATTATTTTCATTCTGGTTTTGTCTGATCCTCAGAATCAAATAACAGAAGATTGATGCTACATTTATAGGAATTAATTAAAGCAATATTTCATCTTGAAGTTATACAGTTGCTTATAATGTTTAACACATTTAGAGCTACCAAGCCATATAACCGCATTTTTTATAAAACAGAAATACATATGAGGTCACAATGGTTCATCATTTAGATGTACAGTATATAGGGGTGCCTAAAACTCTTAGACATTGTTGTCCAGTAACATTTTGATAACTTATTTTTTAAATTAGGTCTACAGGACTCACTGAGAGATGAAAATACTGCTGGTCACTGTTTGGTTCCCAAATATACAACGCCCAGCATAATTTTATTAATGGTTAATGTATTCTGGGAGCTGTAGTTCATTAAGTTCATGGATGGACTCTTATCTACACTGCTTCATAAAATGTTTACCATTAGTCTTTATGGTCAGTGGCCCATTTTAATGCAACAGGATTCTCTAATAAGTATTGTACCTCCTTTGCAAAGAGCAGTCACTACTTGCTTGAAGAAAGCTTTGTTTGCATTCAACAACACTCTGTTCAAGAGAGTAGGCAGGGGGTGGGACATAGGTGTACTCTCTATTACCACTTTTGTATCCCCTTAATTCATTCAGACTCACAAGGTAAAAAGAGGGCAGCTGAGTTGTGCACCTTGTGCCAGATTTTTTATTCCCTTGGGCACAAATGAGTCATGGTCAAGGTTGAGGTTGATTTCTCTGAAGACATGAGCTAGCAAGGGGACATGATTACTATTTACAAGTACATTCATATAGAGGGGGATCTTTTTTCCACATACTGTAGAAAAGATCAAAGTGCCAGAAGTCACTCCTTTAGAATTGAGGAACTGCACTTTAATTTGAAGCAGTGTAGGTGTATCTTCAAGTGAGGACCGTAAGGTTGTGAAATGCACTGCTGGGGATGTTGTGTTGGCAGATTCTTTTACTGCCTTTAAGAGAGGCTTGGATGATGTCTTGGACAAGCATAATATCCAAGGCTAGATAGATCGGTATGTGTGTGTGTATGCAGTATGCATTGAGGTTCCCTTGGAGGGGTTGAACTTAATGGACTTTGGGCTTTTCAACATCTTAGCTATGTATGTATCCAATCAAACATTTGCTGACCTGTAACCACTTTCTTCTGACTGGTACCACATTACTCCTATCGATAGCTTGGAATTTTACTTGCAGCTGTGTGTACCCTTTAAGATTATACATCTTGCATTAATGATCTTATGTTTGATGGGGCTGTCTAACTAGAAGCCATGACACTGATGTGTCCTTTCTATATTTTTCTGGTCCCCAGCCTTCTCAATAATCTACTGACTACTTTGAATGATTTAACTATTTTAACACAAATTGGTGAATCTGTATATGTACATCAGGTACAGCAGAACACACCAAACAAATACCTGGCATGTTACATTTGACAAAACTGTGCAACACTTAAGTAAAAGATCATTTTAAAGGTACCGCAGTGAAAGGGGTTTATGCTTTTTGATAAAAAAAATTAAATACAGACAATGTACAGGATATTACTCATTTTTCATGGCCTTTTCTAACTATTCATTTATTATAATTTATTCTATTAAATATATATGACTTTAGACAGTTGGCAGAATCTTTTCTTTGTTTACGAATATAAGATTTAAAAATATAATCTGTACTCACTCATTTCCATATATTCTGGTGTCAACCCAGTAAATGGTTCAAGTGCATAGTCACGGACCCATTGTTGAGGTTCCTTAGAGTTGTTTAAATTGCTTTCATCAGGTTCTGGCCTTTCATCTTTGAATTTCCTGTACAACTTCTTTAACTTCCTGTCAACAAAATAATAATGTTAAAATAAAACAGAACATATTTGTGGCCAACTGTTGATGCATTTGGGCATTTTTACCACTTGAAACTTTGTTACAAGCTTTACGTTTTAGACTTCTTATTTAGGGTTTAGGTTCCTGAGCTTGATAAAAAACCAAGTGAAAATTGTTGCTACAGTTGATCATCAAGTGTCATTAAAGGCTTTTCATCTTCACTAGAATACTGACATTTGTTCATAAAAGACTCAGTTAAGTTTCTAGGGTTTCCCTTTAAAAGCTCATTTTTTATACTTGAAGATAACATTCCTTGTTTGTCACTATAACACATGTTCATGATGAGCTCACTGACGTCAGTGGAAGTCTCTGAGTGATCTCTATGAGATTCCTGGAATGTACTCAGGTTAACTACAACCTATGCTTAGAATTAAGCAAAAAATCCACACCTTCCAATATGTTTCAGACATTAGTGGCATCAGCCTTCATTTTGAGAATTCATGTCAATTCAAAACACTATTGAACCATCATTTTACATTCCATATAGTTTTTTACACAAGATTAAAAATATGTTTATACATGAGATGAGCTATTTTTCAGACTAAATGAGCTTGTGTGTATGTGTGTGTGTGTCTTAGTTTTTTATAGTCCTAGGGTCAGGCAGGTTACAAACATGGGGTTTCAGGTGGTTCATTGGCCACTATAAAACCAGACTTATATAGAGAATACTAGAGTTAGTCTGGTAGTAGAGTAACACTAGTAGTAGAGATTGCCAAATGAGTGATAGGAAAAGCAGTCATATTGATGAAAGCTTCCATTGGTGTCAACAAATCCATAGAGATACCTACTAGTTTGATCAATCCTTAATCTCCAAGCTTTCAGATTGCAAGGGCCCTAAGTTGTATAGTTTTGCTCTTAAACTTGCACCTGAGGCAATAATAAATGAGACTTAATATGTTCACTCCCTGTTCTAATCAATCGAAAATGTGGAAAAATAATTTCAACCACTATATTTCCCCTTTCAACACCAGTGCTCTCTTTAAAAGTGATGAAATAATTCTGAAACTGAAAATATATGTAGAACAGAGATGGGCAGTCAGCCATAAAACTCTGTTTGTAAACTGATTTCCAGCAGAATGTTAAGTGAATTTCTAGGAAAAGGCAGTTTACTTATTGTACTCTTGTATTGTTGGTTTTATCTATGCATTCTAATGCTGCCTGTAAGCATATTATGTTCTTTTAGTGGGTTATTTACTAAACTGCAGTTGGGCTTTTTGAGGCAAAACTCCAATTTTTGGGATTTTTTTTAAACTTTTGGATTCCTCTTTAATAAATCCCAATGCTGCAAAAAGTCAGAATCCAAAACTCCCCCATCTCAGACCTGTCAATGGGAGAGGTCCCTTTCCTGTTTGGAAGTTTCTGTGGTCTGTGTTGGAATTAGCCAGAGCAAAAATCGGAAAAAGCCGAGGGATTCTGTCATGATTTTTATGGTGTAGTTTTTATTCTAAATTACATTGTATACATTGCAAATAAATAACTCTACCATATCAAATTTTATTCCTGAACCAACAAGTATATTTTTTGGTTGTAATATTGGTGTGTAGGCAGCCATCTCAGGTCATTTTGCCTGGTCATGTACTTTCAGAAAGAGCCAACACTTCATGATGGAACTGCTTTCAGAATGGCGGGCTGCTAGGAAGGAAAGGGAGTAAAGGGAGGTGGGTGATATTACTCCAACTTGCAGTGCAGCAGTAAAGAGAGACTGAAGTGTATCAGAGCACCAGTCACATGACCCATGTCAAATTTCAAAATAAAATATAAAAATATCTGTTTGCTCTTTTAAAAACTGGATTTCAGTGCAGAAATCTGCTGGTAACTGATGTGTTTTGAAAAAAAACACATTTTCCCATGACAGCATCCTTTTAAGTGCAAATTGGCACCACAGCTAAGATTCCTGCTTGGAAAATGTGCCATTAGGAATTATGAATGCAGACTTGGTTATTAATGGGAATTTTATTGGTAGAGGTGCACTTTGCCCATGATTCAGTGTGCGTATCTGCCAATCCTATGTAGTTATTCACAATTTAGGTTGATCTGAATACTTAGGGGACTATTTATTAGGGCAAACAGATGGTTCACAGCACAAACCACAACATTTTGCTGAAATGCATTGGAGTCAATGAAATAAATGGCTGAATTACATTTTGGTTATGTTTTATTTAGCTCAGACAAGTCATATTCATTGCCCTACATTATTAGAAAAGCTCCTTTCTACCATTCTGCAACTGTTTTTAATAGGAAAAAAAATGATCAAAAGATGCCAATTTCTGCCCAATTTGGCAGCCAGGCAGCTCCTTATATAGACAGGGGGAGGGCTCCAGTCCCATTGGTTGATATGGAAGTTGTGGTGTGGATTCAAGATGTCTGCAGGGAGCTTTTTTCTGGTAAAACAGATTGCATGTAGACATTTTACAGCAAAATCTGCCCCGATTATGTTTTTTAAAAAGGGGGTTGGTATTAAGCCGAATCTTGCATGGAGTATGCAGCCCAATGCATACATTGATACAGATCAATAACCCATTTCAATCTGCATTTCAATCTAATACGAGCACCTTTAGTCCAACTGTGCCAAAGTGAAAGAGCCAGTCAATATATTAATGCATTGACAATATCAGATTGCTAGATGTTCTATTTTAGACCAGGTGTGGAGAACATTTCAACAACTTAATTGTAGGGTAACAATTGTCTTGATCAATTGCATCTCCTGTGGTATTCCAATCTGTTGTTTTACATGAATCAATGGGTTGTACAAAAGTATATTTGAAAACAACAGCAATATATATATAAACATGTATATATAGGAGGATGGCGCAAGTGTTGGAGCAATAATTGATGCAAAACTGCAACATTTAGAAACATACACAAAGCACTAGTGTCTGTACTAATAGTTGATGTAAGCTGTGCCCGTGCACAGCTCTTGAATGAAGAATAGGCTGGGCAATAAATTCTGTGTTCAGGGTACACAGTAGGGGGGGAAAGGATATGGAAGGTCAGGAGAAGGGGACATTAAGGTATATGAAGAATGGGAAAATGAAATACAGGTATGGGATGCATTATCCGGAAACCCATTATCCAGAAAGCTCTGAATTACAGGATGGCCATGCATAGACTCCATTTTATGCAAATAATTCAAAATTTTTGAAAATGATTGCATTTTCTCTGTAATAATAAAACGGTACCTTGTACTTAATCCAAACCACGATCTAATTAATCCTTATTGGAGGCAAAACTAGCCTGTTGGGTTTATTTAATGTATAAATAATTTAAGGCATTTAAAGACTTAAGGCATGAAAATACAAATTACAGAAACATCCATTATCCAGGAATACCCAGGTCCTGAGCATTCTCAGTGGCGTAACTACCAGGGGAGCAGGGGGTGCGATTGGGCCAGGGCCAGAACCCCCTCATGGCCCCCCGGCAGCTTGCACGCCACTGACTCTGGTGATATTCCGGGCGGAGCCTTAGCGCTGTCAAACATGCTGACACATAAAAAAATATAATCAATGCTATACTTACATAAAAACACCACATGGGCTCCGGGGAGGCTGCAGAATTTCAGTCTTTAACTTTCAAATATAAATAAATCCCCGTGTTCACTTATGACTGTTGATGGACTTGCTTGTATTATAGCACTTTGTTCCCTTAATCAAAATAAGTGAATTTCTGGGAAAATTTGGGATCTTTCCTTTTTTTTAGTTTGATAAAAATAAATCTGGTAGAGGCAAATGCCTTCTATCCCAAGGGTAACAGACCCACCACACAAATATACAAATGCCAACCATAACTGCTTGTTTGCTTATGAATTATTTATGGGGTGTATATACTAGCATTTGCAAATGTTGACTGAAATTTGCCAAGTTTATAGCTCCCTAATACAAAGATAATGAGCTCACTGGGCAGATATCCTTTGCATGAATTCGGAGGAGTTAAAACATTTAGATTTAGATTTAGATTTTAGATTTTTAACCTATAAAACAACTGCCAAAAACCAGTTATTTTTATACGTATATCCCCTTAGAAAGAAGATAATAATGTTGAAATGTAACAGGGCTGTGTTGTGTAGCACTGAGTGAGCTTTAGGGCTGGAAAGATTTACCATGATTATATTTTTCAATAGTGAAAATTGCAAATTCGACTTCAAGTTTCCAAAACGCAAAATTCTGAGATTTATTAAGCAAAAAATTTACATTTCATAGCTGGCCAGCTCATGTAGAAGCTAATGGGAGTTGACTTTTCAAAATGTTAGCTATGTTTCAAATCATGTTTTTAAGATAAATTTGACATTTAACAGGTTAATTGAAAATGAAGGATAGAATGAAGGACAGAATGTGAATTTGCTGCATTCCTGTTTTTCAAGATTTTTGTCTTTTTTTTTTTTTTTAAATATTTTTGGGTTTTTCCATAAATAAGTGCATATGGCTCTATGTACATTCACTGAGAGCTATGGATTTCCCCATTGTGGCAAGCAGTGTTAAATTATTTTTCTAGATAAACATGCCCCTTGATCTTCTCATAATCGTTAATTATGTTGGTACAGTAACAAAAGACAACAGATTTATTAGAATCTGAAAATGCTTCTCAAAATTTTCTTGATGAATTTTAATGTGAAAAAGCACAGAGTGATTCAATCTGGGTGTTTATTTTACTTGGTGCTTGAATTTTCTAAAGCGTGAAAATGTCCAGAATATTTCTTTGAGAATTATGAAATATTTAGAGGCATTATTCCCTGTACAGTTTACCGAAGATCAAACTCAGTTGGTTATGCTATGTAGATAAAGGGAAATCCTTTGGTTGAACTGCTGTGTAATTAGAGACAGTCTGAATTGTATGAAAAAATAATCACATTATCCTGGAATTCAAATGATCTGTTTTGAATTCCAACCACTAGGACCTGACTCTGACTATGATCTCAGACCAATACGCAAACTTTAAATTGTTTTATGTATCATTCACTAGCACTTTTTTCTGTTACTATGGATTAGCTGAATACAAGATCTGGTTCAGCATTTTACCAATCCAAGGCAATTTTTTTCAAAATGTGTATTCTTTGTTTCAGCTAAATTGAATCTGAATCGGAACCCCTTATGCTCTGGACAACTACTACTGGTGCTTAATATTTGCTCACAGATAATGCCCTTTAGATAAATGTATTTAATATGAAAATAAAGATTCAGATTAGGTTTCGTATGAAGAATTTAACAAATGACCCACGTCAAAAGCTGCAATCCACTAATCAGTGATTGGTTTGGGTCTTGAGTACCCAGATTGAATGATTACTTTGGTGTCCAATCTCATGAATTTAATTTCTTAATAAATAATGATTTAATTTTTGTTTGTTTTCATGACTGTAGAAATATTTATGAATTTAGAATTGCAAAAATTGCAATCATATTTGATGTTTAAGAGAAAATATATGAGATTAGGGGCCCATTTACTAACAATCGAACAGTTTTAGAGTTTGTGAGTTTAGCCGTGGTTTCAAAAATCTCTAAAACCACTAAAATCCTACTTTTGATAAATAGTCCTCCATGTCTTTATAAAATTAAAGTAAACATTTTTTTTAAAAAAAATAATTGTTTTCGAGCATAACTCAAGGGTTCCTCTTTAATGCTAAACTGTAAATGTAATTCATTATCTTCAGCTGAAAAATTAGATTTTTTTCACCATTCAAGTAAACTGAGTAAAATTACCTGAAAGTCCTTGTTATCAGATAACTATCTTCTGGCTAAATTTCAGATCCTAACAGGATTTTTCAGAAGCATATTGTTTTAGGATTAAATATGTCTAAAATCAGAATTAGATTTACATTAGAATAATTGAATTCACCTCTAATTGGCATTTATTTTGTGGTTCAATTCTTTTTTCACATTCGTAACATATCATAGCATTAATGCATTTTATACTGGGTGCCAAAATATTTTGTTAGGATCTATTATCCAGTCTGTAATACATTACCCTGCTTAACCCATTTTATAAGGCCAAAAACCTGCCAAAAATTATGGCAAAAAAATGATACAAAAGCATTAAATATTTGGGAAATCTGCACAACTTGAGTCAACAAAAAATGTTTGCGTGTTATTGCTAAATTAACATCCATAATAAAAGGCAGGAAATATAAGTGGCCAATTTATGAAAGTTCATAGAACGCTCATTTCTCAAAAAATTTTTTACTACTTTTTAGCGCAAATTAACAATTCTTTTGTATAGTTACTTAATCCGTGATGGTAAAAACCATACTACTTTTTAGCGCAAATTAACATTTTTTTTTGTATAGTTACTTAAACCGTGATGGTAAAACCCATAAAATCTATGGATACAAAAGAACGGCAAGTAAAATCTGTCAAGGTCATGTAGAAATCAATGGAAGTTCTCTTTCTTCATTGTCATACGAATGTGTCATTAGTTTGTCAAAAAATTGTGGTTTTCTGATTAAAGGTATGAACAATCTCAGTTACAAGGAAAGAATGGCCAAGTTGGGTTTGTTCTTGTTAGAGAAGAGGTGCTTAAGGTTATACATATGATAGCTATCTATAAATATATAAGGGGATCATATAATAATCTCTCTCATGCTTTATTTACCAGTAGGTCCTTCCAGCTGACGCAAAGGCACCCATTCCTATTAGAAGAAAAGAGGTTCTGTCTAAATATTCAGAAGGGTTTTTAACAGTGAGAGATGTGTTGCCATCTTTGAGTCAGGAAGGAATTTTTCCCCTCTGGTTTCAAAAACACCACTAAAATTTGACCTTTAATAAATAAGCCTCCCCATGTTACTAACTACTTCATTTTTTTCAATGTTTAATAAATCTGCCCTTAAGTTAAAGTGATGCAGCTGCTTCAAAATTTGTGGCAGCTTTTTATGAAGTGCAAGTAAATATTTAGATTTTCACAGGTGTAACATTTTTAGTCTGTTTGTGGTTTTCACAGTGGAGCTGTTTTTGGTGCACTGCTTGTGGCTGATGCTTAACTTTGGTACAGGTATAAGACGAATTAACCTTGAATACTTGGGGCCTTTCCTGTATAACATGTTTCTGGATAACAGATCCCATATGAGTAGCTTATTAGACTGTCATTGGTTAGTGAATTTAGTCCTAAGGAATAATAAATATTTTCCCCTGCAGCACTCAGCAGTAGCATATGTTCAATATGCCAAGTGCTTTTCTACCCCCACATCTAGCTGCAACATTCAGAAGAATTGCACTGGAATTATTGACTTTGAACCTATTCACAGTGGAACTCACTCTATTGTGAATCTGGCCACATGTACTAACTGCTATAAAGTGGCACAGCTTCACTGTATGCTGTATTGCAGTGGGCAAAGGAGTTAAGGAGACACATATCATATGCATTTGCAGGCCTTTTAGTACAAAGTGCCATATTTGTTTAATATATAGACACACAACAATCATGTATATCAGTTTTTCTATATGACGTCTATTTCATCTAATGAAAGCCAAAGTCAAGTATGAAGCACAGCTCAGGCGGTGTCTTGATATTACAACTCTATTTTGATTTTACAAAGTGTAGAAACAGGTACCTGCCTCAATTAAACAATTTATTTAATATCTATACATTTTGGATGATTTCTTTGATCTTCTGGGATATTTACACCTTTTAATACAAACATCTGACTTCAAAGGCAGGTAAGAGACGAAAATCCCTGTACCCTTTCATTATTTTCATACAATATAAAAAATAAAGCACCACATTAATACAGGACTCGCTGCATAATTGGGACATCTAAGTCACACAGGAACAAAAATTCATGGCTTTGTGTGGTTTGCTAAATAATAAGATATACATTCTGTTTTGATGAAGAAATGCCTGGGCAAATGGAACTCAATGAATCATTTATCCTCCTCCACTTTATTCTGTAAACATGGCAATGAAAGACCAGAAAAATGCTAAGCTTTCTTCACTTTTAAACATGCTGTCAACTAACTCCTGTGCGTGTGACAAGGAGATGGCTAAGGCTCAAGTCATGAGAATTTTGTAGTTGTTAGAACTAAAGCAATAGCATTCTTGGTTTTGTTGAAAAAAATCTTGCAAATCTAGTCTGAATCAGCCACTGCTGGTCATAGCCACTAGCTATAACTGTGTTTAGTGTTTGAATGGCATCTACAGTGCAGCTGTGTGCCTCTGTAACTTCTATTGTCCAGCAAATCACTATAACTGCTTTTTCACCAATTGGGGGTGACTGTGCTTTCCGACCAAATGTATAATGAAGCTGTGGTTGTAACCCATGTAATGCTATTTTGGGCTATATTACGTTATGTCTATATAAAACAAAACAACATGGGTTACAATTGACTATGGTTCTTAAAAATAAAATAAGGATGCCAGGAGGTTCTTGTAGCAAATAAACAGCAAAATGTTTATTGTCAAAGACATTAATCCACAGGGTAAATACTCACAAATCCATAGAGGCAATGCATGGAAAGATGTTACAAGGCCATGACAGTCAAGCAAATGCAGCACACTGTGACACCATGTGGAAGCAGCTAGGGAAGATAAAGTTAGCAATGCCCCTTCGTGGCCCGAATCCCATACAGCAAAATACCTCTTCAAAACTACGGTCCCTACACTATAGGCAAAACAGAGCCTAGGGGAGAGCTGCTTCCTACTATCAATCCTAATTGGAGCACAGGCTGCTCTTTCTATCTCGATCTCTCTATCCCACTTTCATAGAAAGTGCTATTATAACATCTAAACTGTTAGAGGCTAAGGCTAAGCCTCGTTCACTGGGTCTCTGCTCCCCGACTTATACTAGAGATAAAGGTCCCTCTAGGGCAGCACAGCTTAACTGAGGCCTTGTTGATCCCAGGCTCCCTGAAACACACCCAGCTCGATCAGAAACTGAAGGCCAAAGAGAAAGATCCACTCTAAGCAAACACTATGTTATCGTGTGGCAGGAAGTGTTCATAAGGCAGCCATAGGGACTTACTACTGTATACCTACTGTATGTGTCCCTACGTTTACCACCATAAAGGTTTTATGGATCAAATAGAATGAACAGTGCAGCTACAGCATTATCAATACCACCCAAAAGTCATTCAGTGTCCTTTCTTCTGATATTAAATAACATATCAGCAAGGTAATTTATTAGATAACAACAAGATGGCTGATGTAGGGACGGATGGTAGGATACTAACTGGATAATACTCATGCATCTGTAATTAGGAACTACTCATTGGGAGGAGCTGGGGGTTTAATGGAATCATTTTATAGAAAATGCATGTATGAAACACAATGAAACTACCTATTTTACCATGTCCCTAAGTCTACTGCATACAAGACATGATAAACAACATTGGGCCAGATTCAATTCAGTGAGATTCATGGTTTATCATGTGAAAACTGGTGGAAGAGATTCAATCCAAGGAGGAAAAACTTTTCTCCTAATTGTGTACAGTTTTTTTTTCCCATAAACTTCAATATAATGTTCACTTGATAAACAATGAGGTACGTTTTTCTGTATTGAATTACATTTCAAATTGAGTTTTGTCCATGCAATAAACATTTTTCTCACTGAATTGAATCTGGACCATTGTCGAATTTCACTAAAGAAGAAATAAATAGAATAAAAACCACAAAACCAGAGTTTTGTCCCAGTAACATATTTTATGTCCAAATAGGGGTTAGACAATTTCTCTTTGTTTATGATGAGCAATTTGTTTTTTGGTGGCAAATGTATCATATGATACTATAGTTGTTCTTCTAACCGCAACAGAATTTGTTGCTCAGGAGCCTGTTTCAGAGGCTGACATCATACAAGACAGAATGGTCATTGTGTGATGATATCAGCTCCTAACAGAACTGTCTGCGATTTCATCTCTATATTTGATGTCTAGTAAATGAATCATTGCTAGTAAACAAACCAAGTAAGTAGGAGAAGTTTCTGGGTTAGGTACACTTGGCTCAGTCCCACTCATCCCCAGCTCTGATTCTCATCACTTTTTAAATGGTCCATGGCTTTGTTTAAGGAAAATAACCAGTGGCGTAACTATACATTACTGGAGCCCACAGCAAATTATTTTTCAGGCCCTCAAAATGTTTAGAAGTTGACCTGTTTTACCAATATTTATTGAAATTGTATATGAATTAGGGCCTCATGGGGCCCCTATACCTCCTGGGCCCTCCTGCATCCGCAGGGTCTGTGTCCTCTATACTTATGCCCCTTAAAATAACAGTGTAATATACAGTAGCAGTTACATCAACAAACAGCTACAAGGAACAACCACATGTTGGGACTTTGAAAGCCAACACCCATTTTATTGGTAACATTATACTATGATAGCTCAACTCTTGCAACAGTGCTTTATTAGTATTGTCTAAAATGTGCATGCTACTTTTGTACAATAAGTATTAGTTTTTGTTTTTTTAAACATTAAAAAAAACAAATATTTATTTATGGTCTTTAATTCTTTAAAACTGTTGCTTAGTATTTTTTTTTTGGTACAGAGCAAATCCCATAGTAATACTGTATATTATTAAACTTTTCCCATTGACTCAAGCAGCAATTCAAGCAAATCCTTCCTCCCCATGTTTGATTCCAGTATAATATAATGATGTCAAAATGCCTCAATCATCTCCATAAGTAAGATAAGAGCAAGGTGGTGATAATAGTGCCTGCAACCTGCATTCTCATTGGTGAATTCTCTTGAATATTTAATCAAGTTTTGATCTACTAAATTAGAGAACTAGGAGGTACAGCGGTACAGTTTAGGTCCCTTAAAACTAAAAATGTGCACTGACTTAGGAATGTTTAGTTATGAATAATAATTATAAAAGGAAATAAAGGAATGAATTACTTACGGTATTCCAATCTCAAATAAGTTGTTCTGTATAAGTTGCTTCCCCAGCATAATAATACTAAGCTGAATGCATAGTTCTATTAGACAGCCTCCTGGTGCGCACTACAAGTTAAATGAAATAACAGAACAGAAGTTTAATAAACCATTTTAGCCTTTGCAAGAGACACAGTGACAATTATAACGTTTGTGCAGCACATTTACATTTATTTGCAAATGGTTGCATTGCCCCTGTTTTCTAATAAAACACCTAAATATTGCACTGCCGGTCCTTTCATTCCTTTTTTCTGCAAATTCATATTGCACAGTTATAGTCTCAAATGAGCTTGGTGTGTGCCTGAGTGCAGGCATTGGGTGAGGTCCAGTGGCATAACTAGATATAACTGGGCCCCACAGCTATTTATTTTTCAGACCCCCAAAATGTTTAGAGGTTGAGCTGTTTTGACAATATTTATTGAAACTTTATATGAATTAGGACCTCATGGGACCTCATAATAGCAGGGTCTGATTTCTCTATAGTTACGCCCCTGTTGAGGTCGCTGTGCACAAATATCGCATGGATGATCATTTAAATTCACATTTTGCAAATATTTTAGCCCAATATTGCCCACCTCACATCATGGAAAGATCTTTTTGTTTGGTGACATCGCCAAACAAGCTGATCTCCATATGTATGGCCATTTTGTGTAAAAAATAACAAAGTACCAGTGCATTATACTCATTATACTCAGAATTGTTTCAGGCTGATTTATTGAATATTTCTCAGAAACCCTAATAATCCCTCCATTCTCTTCCACTTCCTGCTCCCTGAATAACCCAGGCTGTGCCCGGCAGCACTCAGCTCACTGCACTGTAGGACAGGAACCAATCAGCGGCTAGCAGGACCTGATAGGGAACTGATGGCTGTCTTTGCTTGTGTGACTGCAGGGCTGTGATTGCCTGTCCCCCTCCAAATGTGCTTCTGGCAGGGACCATTAGGACACGTCCACTCTTCATTTGAAACAGGGACCAGTGAACATCTATAGGGAGCTTTAATAAAGGGGCTATTTTTAAAGACAACACAGGTCCTGAATATTCTGGATAACAGGTGCCATATCTGTATAAACAAAGTAAACAAAATAAAAATAGTATATGAAACATAAATGATAAATTTCTCCTAAACTTACCTCTTCCATTCGGTAATCATGGAAAATATATGCATAGCTTCCTGGTCGCCCAACAAACCTAAAAAGGAATTAAAACAAAATAAGGGGGAAAAAACGACATAATTATGCTTCCATTATGAGTATACATGTGATTAGGCAACTTTTTAAGCTTTATGGTTAAATCAAGCCCAACTCGAAGGTTCAAAAATGAACTAAAGATATCGGAAAATGTCCATATTATAAGTTGAACAGTCATTGTTCCAAGAATCTTTAGGACAGCAAATATACTGTATATTCACCCCAAATCTCACCCTAACTGACCTTCAAGATTGATTTGTACATGTTTCTAGAAAGCAAATAGCCATTCTCTCCTATTCTTGACCTATGAGTCCATGAAGTTTAAGTCTTATTGATAGGAATAATTAAATGAGACAAATGACCATTCTCTCCATTTCTTGACCTAACTAACTTTCAGACTGAGGCCCTTCCTGATTGCCAATTCTTCATGCTCTCTTAGAGGAGGCAATTTCACACTTTGGGAACCACTACCTTAGTCCATAAAGTTTAAGTCTTTTTGAATGGAATAATTAAATGAGACACCTGAAAGTTTGGATTTTTTTTAAATGAAGTAAATGCAACATAACTGCCATAGTAGGGACTGCCCTTTCCCGTAACCATTAAATGTTAATGGCATATGACACAGGGGTGATGAAACACCTATAACAATAGTAGGGCCACAAGGGATATTATAAAAAGCATCTCTGCACATTTACATTTAACTTAATAATTATGGAATGCAAATAGGAACATTCTATAATTCCTTTTTGAGTAGATATGAGATTGGGCAACTTTTTAAGCTTTATGTTTAAATCAAGCCCAGCTCGAAGGTTTGACCTTTAGCCAGGGCCCC
This sequence comes from Xenopus petersii, assembly GCA_038501925.1. Taxonomy (NCBI): domain Eukaryota; kingdom Metazoa; phylum Chordata; class Amphibia; order Anura; family Pipidae; genus Xenopus; species Xenopus petersii. The sequence continues at coordinate 21,631,007 of CM076676.1, forward strand.
CTCTAGAGCATGAGATGAGTAAAGATATAGGAAAATGTTCATATTATAAGTTGAACACTCATTGTTCCAAAATCTCAAGGACGGAAAATATATATTCACCCCACATCTCAACCTATCTGACCTTCAAGATTGACTTGTAGGTGTTTCTATGAAGCAAATGGCCATTCTCTCCAATTCTTTAGCTAACTGACTTTCAGACTGAGGCCACAGGGGATACTATAAAAAGCATCTCTGCACATATACATTTAACTTGTCTTTAATTACTATGCAATGCAAATAGGAACATTGGCACCTACCGTCCTTTAAAAAAGGCAACATAAAATATTGAAGCATATGAGTTCACAAACTTCAAAAGGAAAGCCTTTAAAATGAGTCTTTCTTCAAAAGTCTTTTCTGTTTTTGGGACCTCTGTTGAAAAATAAACAAAAATATTTTCATTATTGGAGCTGTTATACAAGGTGCTGTTATACAGCAGATGGCTGGAATTATATACAGTAACCTGGGATGTTCTCAGTAAACCACTATTTTATTACCTATCTGCCTGGGATTGTTTCTATATTTTATGCTATGATTCATGCACACATCAAAATATGTTAAGGCTGATAGAATTTAGGATTACATTTGTGCTGGGTGGGCATGCACGTGTCTTAAGTTCGTACTTTTCAGAATACTGTGAATACTGACTAAATAGAAAATGATCAGGATGTGTATATGGAGGACATAAACTTTCATAGCAATGAACCTTAGTACCCTAGTTTGTCTGTATTACAGTAATGAAAATGCTATATCAAGGTCTGTCAAGGTTTAATGCTGAAAGAGCTCATTTATAACACCCAGAACAACTGCAAAGGACGGGAGCAAAGCACAGTGGGATTTTTCTGTGCATTACAGAATTTGCCCCATTGAGATTCTCTGGTTGTACAGCCTGTTGCAACTCACTTGCTGGGTGATGGGAAGTGGTTGGTACATGGGCAACCTCTGGAAAGTCTCTAATATTCAGAGGCTGACAGCTTTTACCACCCCATCATCCCACAGAATCACAAATATGTGTATCTTTTGTTGCTACACCCATAAAAAACGGGACAGGGCAAGCAGGGGATTGAAAAAACCAACATGTCAAATCCCCAGTGCTCTGGATGTAATAGAACTACACATGCAGACCCTAAATTTGCACCACCCTAGCCTCCAGTCTTTGTGGCCTTGCCACAAATCTGGGCCTGTTTCTACATCTTGCATTATATTTTTAATCTGGAGCAAGATGCATACCTCCCAACTGTCCCTTTTTCGGGTGTGGTCAAACAATTTGCTGTGCTACGTGCGGAAAAAAATTTTTTGTCCCTCTTTTTACTTCCAAAATGTTGGGAGGTATGAAGATGCAGAATAAACACATCTTCCACTTGCCAGTGGTATGGGCACAAGTACACCTTGCAGGGCCCAGGGGGTGCAATCTGCACTCAGTGTTAACGGAATCCTGGAGAATGCCAGTGGGTGTTGTTTTGTACCAGTGAGTGAATAGCCCTTTGAAAGGTCAATTTTTGCTCTTCAATAAGGCCCTTTGCAAAAGCACTTTATTAATATCTCCTCTAAGAATACCTAAGGATATATGCTCAATACCAAACTTTTAAAGGCCACTAATTTTACCTCTATGGACTGAATTAAAATACTATGCCACAGAACTTTTTTCATACCCCATCCTAATATCTCCAATATGTTCTAAAAGTCTGGTGCCTACTGACAGTGTTGTTTTCCCAATATATCTACGTGGGCAATCACACTCAAGGACATAAATTACTGCTGTAGTTTTACAATTAATGAAGCTAGTGATCCTATATTCATGATCATTCCCTTGGAAAGGTCTAAAATATATGAAGTACACTGAATGAAACACGCACCTAATAAGTTATACCCTCAAATTGCTTAAAATAAATAAAATGAAACATAAACCCTACTCCATAGAACAGAGTTTCCTATAGGAGCTAAATCGTAGTGCTTTGTGCTTAAATATGGGTAATGTTGCATGAAAGTATTATACATACTGTATTATGATTCCTAAACTGTGTTTCTATGTATTTAAACAGAATGTTTTTAAAAATCTTCCATCTGGAGGCATTGCAATGCCCTCAGGGTTTTGGAAGTGTAATGGTTTTGGTGAATGATGTTATTGTTTTAAATCTGCATCCTTAGGAGAAGAGATTTGATCTCATTGCTGCTCTGCACTACTCAACTCACTACTGCTTAACTAAACTTTACCCAAATTTGTTGGACTGCAAATCCCAACATACTATCTAGGTTGAGGCATTATGGGAGATGTAGTCCAGCAATATCAGGTCTATAATCTTACAATATCACTCAATAAAACCTTTCCCTAGCTTTCAAGGGCCTGTGGCAGCATTAAAATGCAAAATAAATAATATCTGGCTCCATGTTCTTTGCGCCTGCATTTTGATTTGGCAGCATCAAGCACAGTTTCACTGAATGAGTATAAGTAGGTGAAACACTGAAATTCACTGCAAATTTGTGTCTAGCAAATGTATTTGCCCATTACAAAAACACACTGCTATGTTAATTGTCTTAAATGTAAATGTCTGAGTGGTAGATTAATAAGCAAATAATTTAAGATCCTGGAGTGTTCATCTTGCTGTGTGGGATGCATTTATCTACTTGTATTAAAGTATTAAAGCAAGAGAAGATGGTGTTGCAGTCTCTTTGGGGCACTGCCTTTCCATGTCTGGAAACTCTTGAATAAATACAGTAGAGCCAAATTTATTTTATGATTTATCACATGGAAACTTCAATTTGAGGAGAAATTGAATCTCGCTTGTCCAATTTTTTCCCCATAGATATAGGGCCAGATTAAAATGAGTGAGAAAAAGTTATCCCATGGTTTATCATGTGAAAACTCAAGTACAAGATTAAATTTTGAGGAGAAAAACTTTCTTCCTATTGAGGTCCAATTTTTTCCCCATAGATATAGGGCCAGATTCAATTGAGTGAGAAAAAGTTATCCCATGGTTTATCATGTGAAAACTCATGTACAAGATTCAATTCAAGAAGAAAATGCTTTTCTCTAAATTCAGTTCCAGTTTTATTTCCAATTGACTTCAGTTTTCAGATGGTAAAACATAAGAGAAAAGTTTTTTTGAATTGAATTGCAAATTGAATCTCGTCCATGAGTTTTCACGTGGTAAACCTTTTTCTCACTTAATTGAATCTGGCCTGAAAAGTCTCTGGGTAAAACTGTAACTAAATTAGGAGAAACATCTTTTGTCCACAAATTTAATTTTGCCCATAAGTTTCCATGGGACAAACCAGACATGTTTTCTCATTGATTTGAATCAAGCCCAAATTCTGTTCAGATCTTACATTTGGGATGTATTACGTCAAGAGAAATCTGGCACCTAAGAATCAATTTTAGATTTTCCCATAGACCCATATGCAATTCCATGAGGAAAACGTATCTCCTGTTTATCACATGAAAAGTCTATTGAATTCTATAGGAAAAAAACTAGAACTGAAACATTTTTTCTCTTCTAATGATATCTGACACATACATTTTCACATGAAATAACATAAAATAATATTTTCTTATGGATTGATCAGAAAAACACATCTCATTGTTTATCTCCTGGTTTATCTCATGAAAAGTAATGGACAAGATTCAATTCAAGGAGAAAAAACTTTTCTACTTATTCAGTTCCAGTTTTTTCCCCATCAACTTCAATAGAGTTTTCACAGGATAAACCAGGAAATATGTTTTTTTAATTTAATTGCATGTCAAATGTAATCTTGTTCATGCCTTTAAACCCTTTTCTTACAGAATTGAATCTGGACCACTTTATGTTTTTCTCATGAAATTTAATTTGATCCTAAAGGCCATATACAATTTTAGGAGAAAAACTTTTCTCCTAATTAAATTTCAGATTTTCCCATAGACTTGAATAGAGTTTTCACTTGACAGACCTTGAGATTTTCATATTGAATTGAATCTGGCCCATATTACCCATGATATGTTACAACCTATACTGTATGTTCAGCTTTGTTCATTTCATTTAAATACTCTACTACAGATTTTTGTCTTTGAAACATTATTATTATTATTATTATTATTATTATTATTATTATTAAACGCAAGGGAAAACTATTTAATTAATGTTATTTAAACTTACTCACCTATTTCTGTAAGCCATTTAGCAACAGATCCATAAATCTCATCCAGTATGAGTATGACAACCAGATTAATGATAACAGCGGTGGCCGTTACAGTCACACGGACATTTGACCTTGTTACTTCACTTGTACTAACTGCCAAGGCAGCGGCAGTCGTGATTCGATATATGATCACTCCAAACACTGCTGAAAATGTTAATGCTATCTGTGGAAAATAATAATGGAAAACATATAGATGTGCAATTTAAAGCAGTGGTTATGAGAATTTTTCAGTTTAAAACCTCCATGTTTGACACCAAGGTTACAGATATTGGGAAACATTTATGGTTTCAGGGGACCAGAAAAAATGTTTCAAAAAATGTGAAAATGTCAAATAAGGGAAATATATCACGCACAATATATATGTGGGACCACGAAAAAACTATGTGAAATGAAGGAAAACTTTAAAGTTAAATTAAGGTCTCACTGTATCTCAACCATAATTCCAAAAATTTAAAAAAACAAATATATTTTCAATCCAAATCTCACTTTAACTGGCCTTCAAGCTGGGCTTTCAGGTGTATCAGGATAATAAATACACTTCCTTGACTAATACCACCCTAACTGGCCTTCATATAGAAAAGAATGAACCCACAATTGTGAATTAATGGGGATATACAGAGAGGTTTAATGACTATATAGTCATAAGCCACAAAGCCCCAAGCCAAGTACTTTAATACAAGTCATTGATCTGCAATGTGCTATTTTGCCAGAGATGGGAAATTGTTCAAAAGGTAGGAAAACAACAGGCTGAAGAGCATTCTTATTTCAAGAACTGAAAACACTTACCATAAATAAAATGGCTGAAAAGTTAACTAGATACGCTGGAATGCGGTCTCTCCAGGTTAATTTTTCCTTTTTATTCTGAAAGGAAGCAGAATATATCAATTATATAATTAATTGCAATACTGTAATTCTTAATTCTATGATATCTATGGAGTACTATGAGCAAAAATTTTCGTTGAGTTTCCAATGTATTGTGTAAAATAAAATGTAGCAGCAGGAAAAAACTTGTGCGGTCATGGAGAAAAAAATGCCCTTTGACTTTGTGTTTTGCAAAGATTCACTCATCACTAGTAAAAAAATAATATCATCCATAAGTTTTGATAATAATTATTGAATTCTGGGCTTTTTTTCCATTCTCATAAGTAAAATGTTTTTTTTCAGTTTGTGATCATTATCACTAATAAATGTAATTAATGGACTCATTAATGTATTTGTATTTTGTGGTCCTACCTACTTGTACTATATTAGAATTTTTCTCAGGATGCTATTGTGGGAGGTTATTGTAAACCTGATCATCATACTTGTCCTAGTCATCATCACCATCAAATATTCTCCTAATCCACATCATTATTATCATCAAAAAGATGTGACTATAGGAATGTTGCTAAAATGACCATAATTGTAATATTAACTCATCGCTGGATTAGTAGGCAGTAATACTTTCATTTTAACCACTAATATCATCTCTCAAAATTGCTTGAATTCTCACAACATAATCACAGCATGGCATGTCAAGCTATGATTTTTAAACAATAAATATATAGTCAAAGCAGTCTTAATTGGGGCATTCAGTTCACACAGCCTTTTCCTTTTTGCTCATTGGAATGAGAAAAGAAGAAATTGGAAGAATTACTGATTCACCTACAAAATAGTCATGGGTAGCACCAAATACTTTAGGTGCCAATATATATGGATAGACATAAGGGGAAAAGTCAGAAGGGCTTTTTATCTTGCTTTTATTCCCTCTCTGTATCACAAAGGCTATCTTAAAGGAGAATTGAACCCTAAACATAAATATGGCTAGAAATCCCATATTTTATATATGGACATATTGAATCAGCCTAAAGGATCAGTATCTCTATAGTAGTAATGATCCAGGCCATCAAATTTGTCACAGAAGATTACCATTTTGGATTTTGATAGGAGTGTCTGTGATACACACATGAGCTTTGAGCAGCTGTTGAGATGCCAAACTTAGGGGTTGTCACAAATCATAAAGAAGAAGATGAGTTTTGCTGTCATAAAAACTGATGCTACAGGGCTGATTTTAAACTCTGATGCTAATTGTGTTGGTTTCTGAGCTATCATGCACCAATGATTTGTATTATTACTAATAAGGCATATTTAGGGAAACGGCGAAAAATTTGTGAAGCACATTAAAGTCAATGGGTGTCAAAATAATGTCGATACGCAACAATTTTGACACAAGCGATAATTTTTATATGTGCGACTCTTTTGTCTAAATGCATTGAAGTCAACGGGCATCCAAATAATTTGGCGCTTGAAATTTTTTGCAACTGTTTTTTTGTTGCTGCGAATTTTCCACTGAGAATGTTGGCTGTGAAATGTACGAAAACATTGGAAATGTGGAATTTCAAAGCAAATCCATGGCTGGCGAATAAATTCACCCATCACTACTTATAGGGGCCCATTCATTAAGTTCGAGTTAAGGAATAGAAGAAAAAATACTTTGAATTTCTAAATGTTTTTTTGGCTACTTCGACCATCAAATGGGCTACTTCGACCTTCGACTACGACTTCGAAACAAACGAAAGTACTGTCTCTTTAAGAAAAAATTTCGACCCCCTAGTTCACCACCTAAAAGCTACCGAACTCAATGTTAGCCTATGGTCCCCATAGGCTTGGCTAACTTTTATTGGTCGAAGGATAATCCTTCGATTGTTGGATTAAAATCCTTTGAATCGTTCGATTCAAAGGATTTAATCATTCGATCAAACGATTATTCCTTCGATCGTTCGGTCAAAGTATTTGCGCAAAATCCATCGACTTCGATATTCGAAGTCGATGGATTTTCATTCCCCAGTCGAATATCGAGGGTTAATTAACCCTCGATATTCGACCCTTGATGAATCTGCCCCATATTGAAACAAATATATATTTTTATATAGATATTCAGGATATTGCACGTTGGTGCCTAAGCTCAGTAAGTGACAGCAGAATAGATCGTGTGCAGGGAATCAGCAGAAAAGAAGAAGGGGCTGGTATAGAAGCCCAAAAACATAGGGCCATATTAAATTCAATGAAAAAAGGGTTTATCACTTGAAAACTCATGGACAAGATTCAATTTGAGATATAATTCAATCCAGACAAATTCATCTCATTGTTTATCACATGAAAACTCTATTGAAGTCTATGGTGAAAAATCTGGAACTGAACCTAACCTTTGCCTAATCCTGAATAAGAATTGTTTCTTCCTTGTCTGTACTACATTTCTCATTGAAGTATACAGGTTCCCTGTTAGTTCCGCCACAGAACCAGGGCCGGAACTAGGGGTAGGCAGAAGAGGCACGTGCCTAGGGCACTACAAAGTGGAGGCACCAAGCACTTACTTCTTCCTTCACCTACCCCTGGTCCGGAGCCTTGTTCCCCCACCACCTCTGGGTGCATTGCTCCACCCCCCCTGCATTGTCACCTCAGGACACGTGCATGTTCACACAAACACACCGGGTTATATTCATTCAGTATAGGAAACCTTTAGTTCTACAGCTTTTGCTGCACCTCATCTACATTTCCTGTAACAGGGGTATTAAATGTAAATCGCTTATTGTAAGGCCCACAGAATAATCGTGTTTTACACAGTCAAAACACATAATTAAATTGAACATTAAAAAACACGAAACAAAAGGGCAAATGGCAAATGTAGGAGAGGAACAAAGAAGAGACAATTACACACAGAATTACTAAAGCTAGATAAAAGAAGAGAGATGCACACCATTTTCTATGTCTTCTGAGGCTCAGTACACAAGGACCGTCGTTATTAAAATAAATGAAATTGATAAATCCTGGTTGTTATAATAATATGACGCTGATAAGTGATGACAGAATGATGGGGATGTTTACAGTAATTAAAATATATACACTATATGACGTCCATAATGCCAATATGTATTGTTTGTCCTTCATAGAATAGAATAATGCAGTCAATTATTATTCCTTATGGTTAAGGAAGTGGGTTCTTGGAGTAGATAAAAGATTACAGTAGCACATGCTGCAAGTACTGTATGAAATCTCCAAGTCAAACACTACAAATAAAAACCTATTGTCTTAGATGACCATTGCCTACATAAAGTATTACTACTATTACATACTCTTTACTATTGCACTTGCATGCACCTTTGTTTGGGTTCACATTTCTCTATGCCACGTTAGAAAATGAGACCAGAATCACAAAGGTCTACTGGAGACATCTTCTCCAATTGAGAAAGCCAAGATCTCTTGCAGAATATGACACATCAATCTATTTAATAAAGTTGTGCAAACCCCTAATGGTAGTACAGGTATGGGACCTGTTATCCAGAATGCTCAGCACCTGGATAACAGGTTTCCGGATAACTGATCCCATATTTGTAGCCTGGCCACATATATTGACCAGGGCTGGGTAAGTAAAGACATATAAACCAAGGTATATGGAATCTCATTAGTGATGGGCGAATCCGTTTTTTTGGACGCCGGCGCATTTTCACCGGTGAATGTGCGCCGCGGTCCAAAAATGGACACCGGCATCAAAAGCAAGATGTTGTCACCATTTCACAAATTTTTCACCGTTTAGCGAATTTCGCTGGAAATTCTCACATTTTTTTCGGCAAAACTGGGCGAATTCGCCCTTCACTAAAATCTCATTGAAATAATTTACATTCAATCACATATTGCATATTTTCTTTCTTTCTATGATCTATCTAAATGGAAACCATAAGAGGAATAAAGAGACATCAGAGCCAAGAAGATGAAGACAAAGAAGATGAAGTTTACTCCACATTATCCCATTGTAATTTGAGTCAAATTCCTTTAATGTACAGATAATGGATGAAAAGCTACTGTTAGTAGATCAAAAGATTCAGAATGCTCTCCAGTAAATCATCCTGCCTATTGTTTTGATGAATTTTTAAACCTTAACTTGTTGAAATGCTTGATTCTTTGTTGTTTCATATTTGAACCTTTCATCGTAATTGTTTTCATATTGTTTCAGGCGTGAAAACTGTCATGCCAGTAATTCTTGTTATATTCAGTAGCTATGGAGTACAATTAAGGCAACAGACACTTTTGTTTTTGTTTTTTTATTAAATAAAAACTTAATAAAGCCCAGTGGTATATGATAAAATGAGAGTAAATATAATAGGCATCTTTCTACCAATCCTATGGTGTAGCGTTAAATCAAAACTTTCATGTATTGCAGCCCATTGCCTACATGAGAAATTAAATTAGGGCAGACATAGTAACCATTAAAACTCTCTCTCTACATCTCTCATTTTATTTATATATATATATATATATATATATATATATATATATATATATATATAGTATTACCGTTCCTATTTCTGTAGGGCAAATGCAAAGAAAAGCAGGATTCCTTTCCCGAAACATTCCTTTGTTTCTAGTCTGATATATTAGGCACTTTACTAGAGATACAAATTCTCTTTTCTCTATGGGATCTGCATCAGACTCTTTGATTTTATCTGTTATCTTAATGAAAATCAAAGCAGGTAATAACCTTTCCAAACCCTTTCCTTGTCCTGATACATTAAGCACGTATCTAGTGATACTTATTCTCAGACTGAGACATAAACCTTTTAACTCTTTTAACTGTATCTCTGCCCCAATATTTTAGGAAGATGTTAAGCAGACGGTAACACTTCCCACTTTTTTCCCTACTTTCTGTCCAAGTCTTTATTTACACTTGAAATAAAGAACATCATATCTATCTTTCTGTTTATCAATCTATTGTAGGGGTCTATAGGATTTTAGGAATTATAGGATATAGGAATTTACTATATTACACTTGTAGTGATGTACAGGTCAAGAAAACCTCAACATGCACCAACCCTAACTCGACCCCCGACAACCCACACTTGACCCTAGCCCGCCGTGAGTACCTACCTATATACCTGCGCTTGCCCCACCCCGCTGTCACAAAAGTAGGCAGGGCACACTGGTGCAAGTATATAAAAAGGAGTGCATCAGGCAGAAGTGGGGCACTAAGAGATTGCACAAACTATGTGCGGCAGTCAATCCGAACCCACCTGACCCACGGGCTTTGGGTCAGCCCGCACATCACCAAGAGTTGGACCTAATTTAGAAATGGGAAGAGGACTGTTTCCTTTTCTAGGTTAACGTGTGCCCCTGGCAGTTCCAGATTTAGCAAAAGGTTTCATTATTACTTAAATCTTTAGAAAGGAGAGGCACCATGTGTTTTTTCTCTTTGGCTGCCACATGCTGAGGAAGGTGAATGTCTGCTGAAGAGCCTGGGACTTAGGCCCCAGTAAGGAGAGCCTCGGAGTCTGGAAACATGGCTCCATAGATGAGGTATGAGATAATGGTAAGTGTATCTCCTGTCATAGTACACTCTAGGAGTGTAAGGCAGATAGCTAAGCTAGAAAGAGCAGTTCTGTGCTCCAATGTAGAAAAATAGATCGGAGGTATCTCTCCCAGGTGATACTGCCTGTTAGCGCAGGGATCATAGTGGATCGGGAATCCGGTTAGAGGAGGTTCCACTGGAGGTGATCTGGTAAAGGGTGTCACAAAGGTAAAGTGTAGTGATGGATGAATTTATTTGGCAGGCGCAAATTTGTGGCGAATCTCTGCGTTTCACCACAGGCGAATAAATTCACGAATTTGCCGTGAAAATTCACTGGCGATTAACAGACGCCCATTGACTTTAATGGGCCCGGTGTCAACTTTGATGCCGGTGCACATTTTGACTCTGGCGAATTGTCACCTGCATCAAAATCTGCGTTTCGTGAATTTTTTGCCCTTTCACCAATTTCGATGGAAATCCGCGAATTTCCACTTTGCTTCAGAGAAATCGTGTGCTTTGTGAGTACCCTGTCATTTTTATTTTGGTTAAAAAATTTTGAGCAGCTGAAGTACAGTTCTGCAACACTTCTCCCTTCTTCCACAACTACATGCAAGGTCCCAGCTGAGACTTAGGGTTTAGATGTAACCAATGCTCTACATTATTTGAGTGAAAGCTAGTCCTGGATAGAAAATAAGGGTTCAACTATCTATGTTACATCCTTATTGTGCAAGAGATAGAATATCTAACATTTTGTAGCAAATGTATAATTCTAGAAATTGCTCCAGATTCTGCAACCACAGAAGCACCTCTAGTATATCAGGTCTTACACTGCTTTGCAGATAAACCAACTCAGGTCTTCATCTGCAGCTCCAGATGCTTACATTCTTGTATAAATAAATGTAATCATTTATGAAATTTGCTGTCATTTGCTTAAAGGGGTTGTTCACCTTTGAGTTAACTTTTTTGCAATTTGCAATTGCTTTTCATTTTTTTATTATTTGTGGTTTTTGCGTTATTTAGCTTTTTATTCATCAGCTCTGCAGTTTGCAATTTTAGCTATCTGGTTGCTAGGATCCAAATTACCCCAGCAACCATGCAGTGATTTGAGGCTGGAATATGGATGGGAAAGGGTCTGAATAGAAATATGAGTAATAAAAAGCAACAATAACAATACACTTGAAGTCTTACAGAGCATTTGTTTTTTAGATGGGGTCATTGACCCCCATTTGAAAGGTGGAAAAAGTAAGAAGAAGGAGGAAAATTACTCAAAAACTGTAAACAATAAATAATCAAGACCAATTGAAAAGTTGCTTAGAACTGGCCATTCTAAAAACATACTAAAAGATAAATTTAAGGTAAACCACCTATTTTTAGTGGGTTTTATTTACCTAATAGCTGTAATGTAAGCAAGACATAATCTGGACTGAAAGAAAGAAATCTGTTAAGTGACAAGGATTTCTTATTTTCATTAATGCACAGTGAACTCTGTTGCTGTCAAGGCAATAAATAGCATTTAGATTAAATGCACTTGTGAATGTGCGTTTTAAACCCCCTCCAACCTATTAGTGCAGAAGCCAGAGTTCTGAAACAGGTCATAACATTCTCTTAAGTGACTGGATCTGGCAAATAAAATGTCAAATAAAGTATGATATAGATTTTAGCTATGTGGGGTGTGGCGCCCCCTGATGGATTATAGATGGAAATTATACACCTATAAAACACTAATGGGAACACATAAAGTAGCTAGCAGGCTACAGGTGAATGTGGTGCTGTTAAGATGTTACAGCAGCATTAAAATGCTAAAAGAATACATTTTTCATATATTGATTTTATTATGACCAAGAGGGTCTCCTTAAAGTAAAATGAAAGTGCATGTTACTTGTCATAGCACTTCAGCGAGTTATACCAATAGTGCCCAGTAAATTCAATTGGCCAAAGGTCAGCCCTCTGTGGGCACCCCTTGTTTAATTGCATTACTGCAGGTTAGAGAGCTCTGGGGCCACAGGGGCCTTGGTAGTTTTGTAATTACCGTTTGGTGTTAAGTTTAGGGTTCGGCACTTGCACTAAACAGGGTACAAATGCTCCATGCATGCACAACTGTACTTCTCTTAGAACTTTGGCCCTGGTGTCTGTGGCAATAGTAAATGACCTAACATATGTCATATTCTTTTGATACATTGCAATTTCAGTCATATGGTAGTTATGGTCCATATTACCCTTGCAACCATGCATTGATATGAATAAGAGACTGGAATATGAATAGGAGAGGGACTAATAGTAATACAAAATAGCAATAGCAATAAATGTGTAGCCTTACAGAGCATTTGTTTTTAGATAGAGTCATTGGCAAATATTTAAAATACTATAAAACAGATAAAATGAAGATCAGTTGAAAGGTTGCTTAGAATTATCCATTCTCTAACATACTGAGGGGATTATTTACTAAAATCTGAATTCATCTCATATTTTATTTAAAAAACATGACCAAACTCCCATGCTCGATTTGACCTTATTTATTAATAAAATAATTAATCGTATTGCGAAAAACTCAATAAAATTGAGCGAAAACCAGAATCACTCAATTTTTTTGGAATTTCTTCCTGAATTCCTCAATTTATTTGGGGTTTTGCCTGAAAACCACACATTTTTTGGATGATCGGGCTAAACGCAGCGAAAACCACAATATCTTCAAATTGATTTATACAGGGCCTCGACATGTCTGAGATGGTGGATTTTAGGATTCAGACTCTTTTGCAGCATCGAGTTATAATAAATATTGGAAAAATTTGAATCCACAGTAAACCTAATGGAGAACGACCCCTTTAATGAATATTAAAAAAACCTTAATTTAATCTTTTTTTTTATAGTTTTTAAATTATTTGCCTTTTGATGTTCAGCCACTAGGTGTTCCACTATCATAACTTCTGTACATCTTAACATCTCCTCATCCAGTCTTTATAGTTTATCCAAACAAAACATTGTTTTGGTCCTTGGGATGCACAACATTTGGCACTTGGTTCCTTCCTTTTAGATTTAAAAATTTGTGGTAGTTTCATAGGTTACTTTTCACAGGTTCTCTTTGGGATGTAATGTATGTATTCAGGAGAACAAAGAGTATGGAAGGTCCTGACATAAGAAATGCAAACATACAGAGACTCCTTCCCTTAACTGTAGTTAATATGGGTTAAAAAAAGAGATGGTAGTCTACCAAGTTCAACTCCTACTAAACAATCCCCAGCATGCATACAGTATATATATATATAAAAAATCTTGTGACCAGCACTCCCTTTTAAAAGTTCAATTTTTTTATTGTTATTTTGTAATGTCCGACGTTTCGGTCCTCATTAGGACCTTTTTCAAGGAATATATATATATGTGATGTACATGAGATGAGTGTTTTTATAAAAGTGACACTATCACGATAAAATTTATTTTTAAGACACTAGAGCAAAGAAGGTCACAAAGAGTGAAATCACTTACTTAACTAATAAGTTTTGGACAACAAGCACTGATTGGTGAATTTGAATTTGAATTTGTAAGGCTATTTATGATTGTCCGGAATGTTATTGTGTCATCCTTGAGAAAGGTCCCAGCAGGGACCGAAACGTTGGATACTGATGCCACGAAAATAAAAGAGACGTTTTTTTATATATGGGAGTGCTGGTTCTCTTGAATATTAAGTTATATATATCTTAAACCTTGCACCCCGGCTAAACAAGCCTCAACAGTGTGTGCCTTGGAGTGTGGATACTCATTGGACTGTGATATATATATATATATATATATATAGTGAATAAAGTACCCCCTCTTGTAAAATATAAGGATATTATAAGTTACCGAGGAGTTTCATGAACATATAAAAACACGAGGCCGAAGGCCGAGTGTTTTTATACAGGTCATGGAACTCCAAGGTAACTTCTAATATCCTCACATTTTGCAACTGGGGTACTTTATTTATTATAATACATAAATACATAATACATAAAATTTCAGTGAGTCATGTGACAGATATGACATCAGAACTCACCGTTTATAAGGATATAATTTACAAGATATTCATAGCATTTGTGCATAATATATATATTTGTGTTACATGACTCAGTGAAATGTGTGTATTATAATTAATACTGTACTCCATGTTGTAAAGTACAAGTATATTAGAAATCACTTGTATAAAAGATCATTAAACTCCTTGGTGACCTATAATCTCTTTATATTTTAAAATAAGGGTACATTATTCACTATATAAATAGACAGATAGATCATAGATAGATAGATAGATAAATAGATAGATAATGGATAGATAGATAGATAGATGATAGATAGATAGATAGATAGATAGATAGATAGATGATAGATATCCACAAAAATCTCAAGTAAAGAGGCCCCCAACATCTGTAAAGTAACATTTATGTTTTTATGATTTTTTGTTAATGTGCAATATGTCTTTTCTTCTTATCTTTTCCTCAAATATTAGAAGGAAAAACCAGCAATCACAATGACCCATTGATCATGCAAGGCACCTTTAAAATATTCACGAGACATCATTATTCAAGAAAATTGGTATTCCTGGGACCCAGTGATGATTTTATAAAAAGCTACATAAATCAGCCTTTAGTGCAATTACAATCCTGAATAATAATAGTAAGTTACATCATATCTTTGAGATAATGGTTAAAATTGACATACCAATTAAATTAGATCAAACTAATGTCACGTTCCTAATATCTGACTAAACATAATGGATTTCAGCCAGCTGGCAAAGTCATTTCACAATTTGTACATTTCAAGTTCTGCCTTAAAATCCAAGTATAATCTTTCCAGCATTTTTTTTAACGTTAAAAAAAACTCAATCAGCAGATAAATTACAATATTAAGATTTTCAATGATAAACCATGTAGTGATAGCCAGTGTGAGGATCCGCTTCCGCGTTCCTTCCGACGCATGTGCAGGCGCGCTCATCGGGGAACCGATGCACGCCGGCACGCGGTGTTGGACGCGGCCACGGTCGTTGACTAAACATAATGGATTTCAGCCAGCTGGCAAAGTCATTTCACAATTTGTACATTTCAAGTTCTGCCTTAAAATCCAAGTATAATCTTTCCAGCATTTTTTTTAACGTTAAAAAAAACTCAATCAGCAGATAAATTACAATATTAAGATTTTCAATGATAAACCATGTAGTGATAGCCAGTGTGAGGATCCGCTTCCGCGTTCCTTCCGACGCATGCGCAGGCGCGCTCATCGGGGAACCGATGCACGCCGGCGCGCGGTGTTGGACGCGGCCACGGTCGTCGACGCAAAGGCGACGGCGACGGACTCCAATGACGGACGCACTGACGTCAGCTGTGCGACGCCAGCATGAGGACGCCAGTTTGGCGCCAAAGGGCTCTATTTAAACCTATTCCTTGCTGTGACTCATTGCCTGGTTATTAGGTTACTCGACTGAAACCCTAGCATTGTATTCTATTGATTTCCTGTGTTTGACCTCAGCTTGTTTTCCGGATTATCTGATTGCCGCCTACCCTGACCATCTCGCCTAACTACGTTTACGATTCTTCGCTGCCTGCCCCCGACTTCGGCCTGCCTGACTTCGCTTCTGCCTCAACCCTCTGTACTGCGCCTTGGTTAGTCTCATTGGCTACTCGCCACATTACTGCTCCCTGTTCCACTCCAGGTGGGTTAGTGTTGTGCGAGGCGCTTGTGGGTTCAAGTTCTACAAGTTCCTGCTCCTTCCTCGTTGGATCAGACGGTAAGCCTGACAGTATAACCAGGCCATGGATCCAACCGAAGGGGCTTCTCCATTTGCTGTCCTGACGCAACAGCTGTCATCGTTGACCCAAGCCGTTCGGGAGCTGCAGAGCGGTTACTCACAGCTACAGGAGCATATCAGAGCACATCCCCCGGCTGCAACTTCCTCTTCTGCTTCAGTATCTCCTTCTCCTGCTCCTACTGAAGTGCAAGTGATTACTTCCGAGATTTCGGAGCCGAAAGTCGCCTTCCCAGAAAAATTTCTGGTGACCGGAAGTTATTCCGCAACTTTAGAAGTAGCTGCAAGCTGCTATTTTCCCTTAAACCCCACACCTATCCGAATGAACAGACACGGGTTGGGGTTGTCATCTCCTTCCTGACTGGCGAGCCCCAGACTTGGGCCTTTCGTCTTTTGTATCGGCAAAGTCCTGTCTTGGCTACTGTGGACTCTTTCTTTGATGCCATGGCAGTGGTCTATGATGACCCACACAGAACCTCCACTGCTGAGGCCGCATTGCATGCCTTGAGGCAAGGTACTCGTCCTGTTGAGGACTATACTCTAGAGTTCTGTCAGTGGGCAGAGGATACTGAATGGAATCCTGCAGCACTGAAGAACCGTTATCATCTGGGTCTTTCAGCTGAGTTGAAAAATGAGTTGGCCCGTACAGGCATTCCTGACACCTTGGAGCAGCTTATCCATATCTCCATCCAGTTGGATCAAAGACTTAGAGAACGTAGGGAGGAGGAAAAGGCTGAAAAAGCTGGTCTTTTGTCTCCTACTTGGCTCTTACCTTCTGCTCCACCTCCGATCCGTATGCCTCCTATGACGACATCTACGGTTCCTACAGCTACTATCAGTGCTGCCCCAGAGCCGATGCAAATTGGAGCCATTAAGTCCGCATTAACCCCTGAAGAGCGCCTCCGACGTCGCAGACTTAATCTTTGCTTATACTGTGGTCAAGCGGGCCATCTTCTTCGGAATTGTCCGACCCGTCCCTCGGGTAAGGAGACTTGTGAAAGAGACTTTAATAGTTGTAACTTTCCTGTGCCCTTACTGACTATTTCTCTATCCTTGCAGTGGGGAGACAAGGTGGTGGAACTTCAAGCAATACTTGATTCCGGGGCAAGTGGGTGCTTCTTGGACAGTAAAGTTGCTCTTCAGTTCCAAATCCCTCTCCAATCTAAGAAGAACCCTATAGCACTCCGTGTGGCGGACGGTTCTCTGATCACTTCTGGTCCTGCGATTCAAGAGACTACTGCACTTTTTGTTTTGATTAATAAAATTCACGCGGAAAAAATGAACTTTGATGTAGTTACGTCTCCATTATTCCCGATCATCTTGGGGTTACCCTGGTTACAGAGACATAACCCATCTATCAATTGGGCCACTGGTGGTGTAACATTTTCTTCAAATTTTTGCCGTTCTAAATGTAAAATTGAGAATTCGTCTTCTTCAATTAAAGTATGCTCCCTTTCTCCTTCTTCTGAAATCCATGATCTTCTTCCTCTGGCTTATTGGGAATTCGCTGATGTTTTCAACAAGAGAGGGCCCGATAAACTTCCTCCCCATCGTATTTATGATTGTCCCATTAATCTTCTTCCGGGAGCGCAAATTCCCTTCGGACGTATCTATCCTTTAACTGAGCCTGAACGTCTGGAATTACGCATATATTTGGATGAAAATCTTGCCAAGGGATTTATCCGACAGTCTTCTTCTCCCGCCGGAGCTGGGATTTTCTTCGTTGAAAAGAAAGATCATTCTTTAAGACCTTGTATCGATTATAGAGACTTAAATAAGATCACGGTCAAGAATCGTTACCCTCTTCCTCTCATTCCGGAGCTATTTCAGCGATTTAAGGAGGCCAAGATTTTCTCTAAACTTGATCTTCGGGGAGCATACAACTTAGTTAGAATCAGGGAAGGTGATGAATGGAAGACAGCGTTCCGCACCCGTTATGGTCATTTTGAATACCTTGTCATGCCGTTTGGACTTTGTAATGCTCCCGCTACGTTTCAGCATTTCGTCAATGATGTTTTTCGAGACTTTCTTGATATTTTTGTCATCATTTATTTGAATGATATTTTAATTTTTTCTAGTTCTTTGGAGGAGCACAGAATACATGTGAAGAAAGTCCTTGCCAGCCTCCGTACTCACCAGCTCTATGCGAAGGTCGAGAAGTGTTTATTTGAACAGACATCTGTGGACTTTTTGGGCTTCTTTATTTCTCCTTTAGGAATTCAAATGGATTCCAAGAAGATCTCTGCAATCATTGATTGGCCTATCCCTTCTTCTAAGAAAGCTGTGCAACGCTTCATTGGATTCGCAAATTTCTATAGGAAATTCATAAAGAACTTTTCTCAAATTATTTTACCGATAACTGAACTCACACGTTGTAATCAAAAATTTTGTTGGTCACCACAGGCTCAGATGGCTTTTGAAAAATTGAAGAAACTCTTTACATCGGCTCCAATTCTTCGTCATCCAGACTTGGCTCTTCCATTTACATTAGAGGTCGACGCTTCGGAAATTGCTGTGGGTGCTGTCTTATCACAGAGGTCTGGGGTTCAAGAAGAACTCCATCCAGTTGCTTTCTTTTCACGTAAATTAGCGAAATGCGAATGTAACTATGACGTGGCGGATCGCAAACTACTTGCTATTAAACTAGCATTAGAAGAGTGGAGGTATCTTCTTGAAGGATCCAAACATCCAATTCTCATTTTCACTGATCATAGGAATTTGGAGTACCTGCGTTCCGCCAAGAGATTAAGACCTAGACAAGCCAGATGGGCCCTTTTCTTCATGCGATTCAATTTTCACCTTACTTACCGGCCTGGGTCAAAGAATGTCAAGGCGGATGCTCTATCTCGCATGTTTTCTTCTGAGGACGAGATTCCCTCTTCCCCTGAGACAATTCTAAATTCGAATAACTTTCTTTTGTTACAATCTGTTCTTATAAGTCAAATTAAGGATGCATCTAAAGCTGTCTGTGAACCTTCTTTAGTGCCCAAAGAAGGGTTCCTTCTTCATGAAGGGAAAATTTTTGTTCCTGAACAAATGCGGTTGAAGGTTCTTAAAAATATTCACGACTCTAAAATGGCGGGTCATCCAGGTATTAAGAAAACTATCATCTCTGCTAAAAGACTGTTCTGGTGGCCTGGGATGACTAAAGACTGTTTGGAGTTTGTTTCCTCTTGTGAAGTCTGTACCAGATCCAAGGACTCTCATGTTCGACCCTTTGGTCTCCTCCAACCCCTTCCAGTTCCGTCTCGTCCTTGGGGGTCAGTGTCAATGGACTTCATTTCTGATTTGCCACCCTCCTGCGATTGCTCTGCTATTGTTGTTTTTATTGACCGCCTGACCAAGATGGCTCACTTTAAATCTTTGCCTGGACTTCCGTCTGCCTCTGAGACGGCTGATTGTTTCATCAAGGAAGTAGTGAGACTCCATGGTCTTCCAGATGAGGTAGTATCTGATCGTGGTCCACAGTTTACGTCTCAATTCTGGAAAGCTTTATGTGGTGCTCTTAAGATTTCTGTGTCGCTCTCCTCGGCTTTTCATCCTCAATCTAATGGCCAGACGGAGAGAACTAATCAGACTCTTTTTTTTTATTTCTAAAAGATTTTCTTTATTGATTTTCAATTAACATAAGATAGAAGAAGAAGAAAAGAAAGGAAGAAAGGCAAGCAAGATGAGCTTCTCCATTTACATAGTTACATCCCTGTCAAGCCACCCAAAAACTTACATGTGCTCAACCACCGACTAGTTACCGTAACCATTTAAGGGATAGCCAGCCATTTGTCCCAGAGTTTCCCAAATTTCTCAGGGCAACCTCTGGCAGCATACGTCAGTTTTTGCCGAGGGAGGGTATCATCAACCAATCTTTTCCAGAAGCCAAGAGTAGGAGGTTCAGGAGCTTTCCAAGTCAAGAGAAGGGCTTTCCTGGCATAGTGGAGCAACTGCTGCAGGCATAGTCTATCACTAGAGGGTAGAGGCAGACCTTCAAATAGTCCAAGGAGACAAAATTCCGGAGACCTAATGTTAGGGAGTTCCAAAAATGTAGATATAAATCTAAGGATTGCGGCCCAGTAATCCTGAATCTTAGGACAGCCCCAGAAAACATGTAAGTAGGTGCCAGCTTCGGCATTGCACTTAAGACATACATCCGGATGCCCCTGATACATACGTGCCAGCCGGTGTGGGGTTAAATACACCCTATTTAAGAATTTGATGTGAATAAAGCGATCTCTGATACATATATTCGTTTCTGGAATCTGTTCAAGTATATCTGCCCATGTTTCTTCGTCTAGTGATGGGAAATCAGAGGCCCATTTCCTACACACCTGACGTATGGGATTAAAGTTCTCTTGGAGCACAATTGCATAGAACCAGCTAAGGGGCTTTGTTAAGTCGGGTTTACGGAGGTAGCGTTCAAGGGTAGACTCAGTAACCCGTGGGGACCCCTCTGGAAATTGGGCCCGAAAAGCGTGTCTTAACTGTAAGAATCTAAAAAACATCTGGTTATGGATGCCAAATTCCTCCTTGAGCTGAGCAAACTGTTTCAGCCCACCAGCACCAATTATATCCCCTAAGTATTTCACCTTAGCATTAGCCCAGAAACTAACTTCAGGCAAGGTTCTGAATTCTCCTAGTGTACTGTTACCCCAGAGGGGGGTCCACCTGGACCAGGCGTGAGATTTTCTATGCCCTGACACTACAATCTTCTGAAATACATGGATTACTGTTTTCATGGAGGGGGTCAGTGGATACAAAGCAGGTAGACCTCTATAGAGCTGGTTGGCTAGAGCTTCGAAGGAAGAGATTACAGCCGCCTCTACTACTGTAGCTTGGTTACTGGGGTCCGGATGGAGCCACCACCATGCATAAACCAACTGGCTAGCATAGAAATAATGTTGGAGGTCAGGAAGCGCTAGTCCCCCTTTCCTAACCAGAGCCTGCAACATTTGCATGCTGACCCTAGGCCTCTCCCCTGCCCAAATAAAGTCCCTGATACATGCCTCAGGCTGCTTGAACCAGGCTTTCGGGAGCGTAAGTGGTGCATTGTGGAACGCATAAATGAACTTTGGGAGGAATATCATTTTAAGGATATTGACCCGACCTGGAAGGGATAAGGGTAAATTAGCCCAATGCTGTAATTTAATTTTCAGGGAACCAATAATCGGGGCCAAGTTCAGTTCTACATATTTCTTAGGGTCTTGGTGGATTCTGATCCCCAGGTAAGTGAATGAGGATACCTATTGAAGTGGCGTGTCTTGGTCTCTTTGAACACTCAAATCTATCGGGAATATAATTGACTTCCCCCAATTTACCCTGAGACCCGAAAACTGTCCGAACGCAGTAATTTCTTGCAACAGTACTGAGAGGGAATTTTTTGCGTCGGCCAGGTACACCAGCATGTCATCCGCATAAAGCGAGATTTTCTCTTCAAGCCTCTGTAGTTTAAGTCCCACAATATCAGGGTTATTCCGAATTCTAATGGCTATTGGCTCTATGGCCAACGCAAAGAGCAGAGGAGAGAGCGGACACCCCTGTCTCGTGCCCCTGGCCAACACAAACTCCTGTGACAGTTCCGCATTCACTAATATTCTGGCTCTGGGCGAGGCATACAGTGCTTTAACCCAAGTAACAAATACATCTCCCAGCCCATATCTACGCAAAAGCGGCCACAGATAGGGCCACTCCACAGTGTCAAAGGCTTTTTCAGTGTCCAGTGACAGAACAACTCGTTCACCCATAGCGTCATGCTCAGCCCACAAATTTGTGTATAAGCGCCTTATGTTGACATCGGTGGCCCTATTCGGCATAAACCCTGTTTGATCTGGGTGGATCAGACTTTCAATCACCCCCTTTAGTCTATTCGCAAGTATTTTGGCCAATATTTTAACATCCGAATTTAATAGGGAAATAGGGCGATATGATGCACACTTATCTGCCGGCTTCCCATCTTTTAGAATAAGGGTAATTGTAGCCAGTTTGGAGCTATCCGGCAACTGAGCCCCCTGTGTGAATGCATTAAATATCGAACTGAGCTTGGGTCCCAATAGTTCTTTATTAGCCTTGTACCATTCCATGGGGAGCCCGTCCGGACCTGGGGTCTTACCATTGGGAAACATCCCTATCGCCTCAACCACCTCCTCCGCAGTTATCTGTTTGTCAAGACCCTCTGCCTCCTCGAGAGAAAGTCTAGGAATAGGGGTACTGGATAGGAAATGATCCAAAGTATCAGGCGTACACTCACTCCTAGAACTATATAGCTTAGTGTAGAAATCAACAAATTCCCCTAGGATCTGATCCTGCCCTCGAATTTCATGGCCCCCGTCAGCTGTCAACCTAGGGATTGAGGTTAGTTGCCTGGGATCCTTGGAAAGGATGGCGAGAAGTTTCCCACTTTTATCCCCTTTATCATACCAGAAAGCGGCTCTCTGAACTTCCCCCTGCGAATATTTATTGACATACGCTAAATTAACCTCCCTCTGTGCAGCCGCCAGGGCTTCTCCCAGTGAATCAGTTGGATCTTTTATAAATTCAGCTTCTGCCGCTCCCAGCTTCACCCGAAGAGACTCCAGAGCAGCATCTTGCTGAACTCTAGCTGCCTTAATTAGCGAGACATACACCCCTCGCGCAAATGCCTTGCCTGCATCCCATACTACTCGTTCATGGGTGGAACCCTGATTAAGTGTCCAATACTCTTTAAACTGTATTTCAAAGGCGCCCTTAACCTGCTCGTGATTAATCCACTTCGGGGGCAGTCTCCATTGCTTCGGCCTGCCCATCCCTCCCAGCTGCAATTCTACCTGAAGGGGAGCATGGTCAGAGCAAATTCTTGGAATGAAGGAAATGGAATGTATTTTAGAAAGGGCTTGAGGAGATGCTACAGCCAAATCTATTCTGGACAGCGCTGAGGTGGACGTGGTATAACATGAGTATTGCCTCTCCGTTGGATAAGCCCATCTCCACACATCCGTAAAGTTGGTGGCGTTAAGCCAGTCCCCCAGCGCCCCAGACTCCCCCCTGAGTGGCCTGAGCCTATCCATATCTGGGTCCGGAACCGCATTAAAGTCCCCCATCCAAAGGGTGGGATGGTCCCCTAAGTCAGCTACCTTTAGAAGAATGTCCTGCAAAAGCGATATCTCACCGGGTGGGGGGGAGTACATATTAATCAGTATCAGGGTCTGCTGTGCAGTAGTTAATTTGAGAATAATGAACCTCCCATTCCTATCAGACACCAAGAATATCTGCCCCCGTTTCCTAAGAAAATCTAACACTAGAGACCGCTTCACTTTGTCATTCATACCCCTGACATTCCAGGAGATAATCTTAAGACTGATTCCTGCCATAATGTATGGTTAGACTCCTATGGAACAGTACACAGGCTGACAACCCACCGATATGCACGCATTTTAGGGAGCTCATCTTGAGAGTAGGATAGAAAAGAGAGAGATAAGAGAGAGTAAGAAAAAAAAGAGCATAACACAACAGATAGACCCCAGCAGTATACCCCCCACCCGGTATCCTCCCCCCAACCAGGAGATACATTTTCCCCAAACAGAATATCCCCGAACGGGGGTGTGGCAAAAAATAGAAAAAAGGGCTAACTAGCCAAAAAGAGTGATCATCACATAAGGGTGCTGTACTATTCTCAACATATCAGTTCTAGCTGCACTGAAACGTCCGAGAAACAAAACTGGACTCATTGTAAAGGGAATGGTAGACTGGCCACTCCAGATGTTAAATTAATGGGATCCCCCACATTGAAGCAGAAAAGACAGCCTACAGAAGTAGATGCGTATCCCTTGGAGGTCTAAATAATTTGTACATCCACCGGATTCAACAGTGTCAATCCAGACCGCTGAAACGTAACAGGAGTAGGAGTGCGTCTCTGGGAAGTTCTACACTTAGTACAGCAACAAGACTTCACCGAGTCAATCCAGAACTCGTGCTATGACTTATCAGGAGTAGATGTGCGTCTCTGAAGAAGAACTCACCGAAAAATCCTCGAACAAAAAAGCATAATGGGAATCCCACCAAGTGTACAGTCACAGGACTCATCAGTGGCAAACCAGATCCAATACTTTAACGTTGTTCCCTTGCAGGGCCCATGGCAGTGGCAGGTCGACGCTCCAGCCAGTCGAGTGCCAATTCTGGACACTCAAAAAAATGTGCTTTCCCTCCATCCATTACTTTCAATTTTGCTGGGTATAACATTGCGTACTCCAAGCCTATGTCCCGGAGTTTACGCTTGACTCCAACATAAGAGCTGCGTTTCTTTTGCACAACAGATGAGTAATCCGGGTATAGAGAGATCCGAGCTCCAGCATATTGGATATTACCTTTCTTCCTGGCCTCCCTGAGTGCAATATCTCTGTCTCTGTAATTGAGCAATTTAACCAGGAATGCTCGAGGTGGAGCTCCTGGAGGAAGGGGTTTTAGTGGAACCCGATGTGCACGCTCTACCACAAATTGTGGTGAAAAGATGTCCTGGCCCAGGACCAGTTCTCAGCAAAACACTCAGGGTTAGAGCCTTCGCTCCTCTCAGGGAGACCCAGAATCCGGACATTGGATCGGCGATTGCGATTTTCCATATCATCTATGCGGTCTGCCATATCCAGAAGTTGCTGTTTGATGTGCCTCACTTCTTGAGGCAGAGGAGCGGTGCGGTCTTCCACTCCACCCACTCTTTCCTCCAGCTCACCTGTTCTCTCCCTAATGTTCTGAATGTCTTGCTTAATCAGTGAAAAATCAACCTTGAGTTCCTCAATCTTAGAGGTGAACATTGCGGTTAAAGTAGTTTGACACTGCAAGATGGCAGACATCAGATCAGCTGGGGTGGGGTCAGCAGGTGCATCTGGCGCCAATTCTTTCTCAGCCATGTCCGAGAGTGGGGGAGACCCTCGAGGGGGAGATGCTCTCGGGGGAGACGGCCGCGAGGTGGGGGGTACAGAGCTTGCAGTCTCAGGAGCGTTCTTACGGGCATACTGCTCCAATCGGGTGGCCGCATCAGATTTGGTTCTTTGTGGAAGTTTTCCCATAGTGGGTAGGATGGATAGGAATGGTGAGCAATATAATCACCTCGTAACCTGCCAACACTCCTGTATCCTGTAATTAACGTGGCCGGACTACCATGAACACTGAGGATAGAGGTCACATGTACAGCAGAGCCTTACTTGATGTCTTACTGCATGGCGCTAGTTAGCAATGACATGTTGCAAATGGAAGATTGTAACTGGCTCCGTTTTAGTACAGATATCGCACCCAGCAGAAGGCCAGCATGTAATGCCTTGTCTTGATAGTGCTTATAAGCAGTGTAGCAGTACTGGTGCTTGGAGGCACTGCAACATGGAGCATGGGCCTGGTGCATTGGGGCTGAGTATAGCTGGCTGAACCCCTTTTTCTGAGCCTGTAGCTGCACTGTAAGGGCCCCCTGGGCTCCAGAGTCTCTTACCAGTAGTAGCTCCGTCAAACCCACCTCTCACTGGGCTCTGGGGTGGGCTACGGCGGGTACCGCGCTTCCGGTCGGCCGCGCCTGGGGGAGAGCAGCTACTCGAGGCCGCGGCTTCCCCCGCGCGACTAGGCCGCACTACGATCTCAGCTGCTGGCGGTCCTGGGAGGTTTGTTGCAGCACAGAACTGTCGGCGGAGCAATCCGCTGCCACAGAGAAAGCCCCTCCGATGGTAAGGCAGGTGAGGGTGGAAGTGGGAGAGGATATTGGCCGTGCAGCCCCAGGAGACCCAAAAATTGCGACCATGCGCTTGCTCGGCTGGCCACGCCCCCCACTAATCAGACTCTTGAGCAGTATTTGAGATGTTACTCATTTTATCTTCAGGATGATTGGGTTAATCTCCTTCCTTTGGCGGAATTTGCATATAATAATGCTCAACATTCTTCTATCAATCAGTCCCCCTTCTTTGCAAATTATGGTTTTCATCCTGTAACCTTCCCTTCTTCCATTGTGTCTGATATTCTTGTTCCTGCAGTCAAGGACCGGTTAACCTTTTTTGCTGATAATTTTTCGAAGCTCCAAAAGAACATGAGGAGGGCGCAGCAGAACTTCAAGATTTATGCGGACAAGAAACGAAGAAGGGATCCAGAGTTCAAGGTGGGGGACTGTGTTTGGTTATCCACTGTTAACCTCAAGTTGTCTTGTCCTAGTAAGAAGTTGGGACAACGGTTCTTGGGTCCTTTTCCTATCACTCGTCAGATTAATCCTGTGGCTTTCCAACTTAAACTTCCGACAACTTGGCGTATTCATCCAGTATTTCATGCTGCTCTACTTAAACCAGCCTCCTCACTTTCCTGGCCGTACAGCTTCTCCTCCACTTCCTGTTGTAGTGGATGGTCAAGAGGAGTTCGAGGTTGAGAAGATCCTGGATTCCAGTGTTAGGGGCAAGCGTCTCCAATATTTGGTCAGTTGGAAAGGCTTTGGTCCTGAAGAGAATTCTTGGGAACCCGTTTCTAATATCCATGCTGATGAGCTGTTGAAGAATTTTCACAAGAACTACCCTGATAAACCTTCTGCCAGTCGCGTCCTGAGGCCGCTCCTTGATGGGGGGCAATGTGAGGATCCGCTTCCGCGTTCCTTCCGACGCAGGCGCGCTCATCGGGGAACCGATGCGCGCCGGCGCGCGGTGTTGGGCGCCGGCGACGGTCGCCGACGCAAGGGCGTCAGCGACGGACGCCAATGACGGACGCACTGACGTCAGCTGTGCGACGCCAGCGTGAGGACGCCAGTTTGGCGCCAAAGGGCTCTATTTAAAACTATTCCTTGCTGTGACTCATTGCCTGGTTATTAGGTTACTCGACTGAAACCCTAGCATTGTATTCTATTGATTTCCTGTGTTTGACCTCAGCTTGTTTTCCGGATTATCTGATTGCCGCCTACCCTGACCATCTCGCCTGACTACGTTTACGATTCTTCGCTGCCTGCCCCCGACTTCGGCCTGCCTGACTTCGCTTCTGCCTCAACCCTCTGTACTGCGCCTCGGTTAGTCTCATTGGCTACTCGCCACATTACTGCTCCCTGTTCCACTCCAGGTGGGTTAGTGTTGTGTGAGGCGCTTGTGGGTTCAAGTTCTACAAGTTCCTGCTCTTTCCTCGTTGGATCAGACTGTAAGCCTGACAGCCAGAGAGACCTCTGTAAAGGAAACATGAATTATTCAAGCAGATTTTTTTTGTTTTTACAGAAAATAGTGCTTGCCATATTTTCATGCACCCCTTTAAAAATGTATTTATTTATAAAAAAAATGCATTTATTTATGTGACCTTCCTGGCAAGGTACCAGGAAAAAAACCGCTGGGCCCCAGCCCTCAATCCATGTCTACTTCCAACTGTGGGCACCTCCCCAGTGATCACACTAACGAGGAATGAGGTAAGTGTCGTGTGGTAGGGGGTGTAGAGCTCAGGTCTGGGGGGCCCCATGTGGCAGCCCCAGTGGGCCCCGAAAATCACAGTCCAACAGTGTTTCTCCCTGGTTAATGTCAACATGATCCCAGTGCAAGTGTTATCTTCAGTTGATTTTTTACAAAAAATACATTTAAAAATGTGAGAAATAAAATATTGAAATCATTTTATATACAGTATGTTGCTGTCAAATGAAAGGTGATAACATTTTTCTCTAGAACGATGTTGAACAGCTGTTGGGTGATAAAACTCAGAGAAAGGTACTGTATATCACACTTAATCTAAAAAAAAAGAAAAAAAAGAAAAGTTATCATTTTTGAAAGGAAAACCCCAAACTGTGTCTGGCTTCAAAACAAAAACATGTGTGAGGCTTCTCAGCTCTGGATGTGAAGCAGTCCAAAAAAATCCCCAGCACTCACAAAGAAATGCATACTAATAAAGTTTTATTGGAGCACAACTAATGGTAGAAAAATTAAACCACAAGGCAAAACAACTACACGCAGAGATACTAGCAGAGATATTTATCTATTTGGGTTGTTCTAGGTAACAATCTATGTTACCCCCACAGTCTACAGTGCTATGGTTTCTTTTATGAGGGTATATTTCCATGAAGTCAGACATAGGATAATAACAGCAATAATTATGCAACAGGTGTTCATTTCAAACCCTCAGTCCAACGTTTGGTTCACAACAAGGTTACAGACATAGGAAAACATTGATTTATCAATGCTTGATAAAACGCTGCATGCCTGAAAGTTGCGATGATGCCCACAAAAGCACAAATAAAGGCTTTTTAACTACTTGAAGAGTTGGTTGTGCTGTTCAATTTTTCACTACACAGTTTGCCAATGGGAAGTGGCCATTGTAGAAAGTGCACCATCTCCATAGAGTATTGAGAATCGATGTGCTGACTACTCTTTTCCTACAAAACATTGATTTATCAGCCATAGTTCCAAAACATCAAGGACAGCAAATTAGTTGTCAACCTAAATATCATCCTAACTGATCTTCTATCTGAGCTTTCAGGTGTAGGTATTATTGGCATATCTTACCCATAACTGACCTCCATGTTGAACCTGAAAATATTGTAGGCTGGTAAAAGTGATGCCTGGTGCCAATGTAATAAATACATGGATGGAAATGCTATGGTAAAGTCAGCATTTCTTATACAAATGGTGGCAACCCTATTTTAAAGTTAAAAAAACATGGGTCCAAATACACATGCTCCAGACCTACAGCTTGAGGAGGTAATCCACACATCAAATTATATATGGTAGACACTGGTGGATCCCACAAGCAGGTGCATAGGTAGAGTCTTTAATTTCAAGCTATAGTGCACTTAATTATAAGCTTCATATAAGGTTACAAGTGGAGTAACATTTAAAGCCATACAGCACCAATCATAGGAATTGATCATTTATAAAGACACAGGACAGGAGGGAAAATTTAAATAAAAATTGATAAGCCACCCCCTGATCCCCAACTACTGCTCCAAGCATCTCCAAGGGGGCAACACTACATGGGGACCTTCCCCATAGGCTAACATTGGCCTCGGAAGGTTTTAGGTGGCGAACTAGGGGGTGGAAGTTTTTTTTAAAGAGAGAGTACTTCAATTATCGAATGGTCGAATATTCGAACGATTTTTAGTTCATATCGTTCGATTCGAAGTCGAAGGTCGTAGTCGAAGGTCGAAGTAGCCAATTTGATGGTCAAAGTTGCCAGAAAACCTATGTTTTTTTCCTCTATTTTCCTCTATTCCTTCAATCGAGCTTAGTGATTGGGCCCCTCAGATTCTCAACAGCTGCTCAGAGCACACTGAGCATATGAGTGTTGCAAGTAAATTACAAGACAAGTTTTAAATCCTGGATCATTGCTGCTATTGAGAAGCTGGTGCAATAAGTGCAGTATATAAAATATGGCATTTTTATCCATAATAATTTTTAGGGTTTGCTTCTCCTTTAAGAAAAAATTGAGCCCAAGGCATGGCAACAAGCTGATGCTTCACTGCCCCCCAGCCAAAGTAGTTTATTTCCCAGAAGCACATACATTTGGCTTAATTCTAGAGGGTGAGAGTAGGACAACATCTCTGTTGTACAACTTTTGGCCCTTGTTGTTATTATTGTTGTTGAAGTGTACTTAAAGAGGTACTGACAACAGAAAATAAAACTTTTTTTATTATCTATCATAACATTGTCTTTGAATTGTATTTATAATTTTGCCATGAAAGTATTTGCCTGATGCTTTTACATTACCTATCTTACTTCCCTGTTTCTCTATAATGGGGCTGCCATATTTGTGCAGCTGTAGTCCGTTAGCATTAAGACAGATTAAGAAGGGACAGTCAGGTTGACAAAACAGTCAGGCTTAGGAACTTCAAGTAACAATTACTTATAAAAGCAGAACAATATAAAAGTATAAAACAATATAAAAACTTATAAAAGTAAAACAATCAACATGACCTAAAGGTAACTTTTAGGAGGTTATTTATCAAGGCCTGAATTTATTTCAGTATTTCTAATATCCAACTCCCAGCAACTCCTAATTCCTGAATGGACCTATTTATAAAGAAGAAAGCCCGAAAAAATAGGGTCGGGCAAAACAATGAAAACTAAAAAAATTTTCAGAGTTTTTTGCTCTGGATTCCCGAAATCATCGGATATTAGTACGGACATCATCACAGACACTGTGACCTTCCCCTTTGACTTATATAAGACCTTTAGAGCTTTTAGATCCTGGGGTTTCAGATTCTTGAAAAAGTCACACTTTTTTTTTTACTAATATTACTTTTTTGGATTGTTAGTATCAAAGACCAAATAAATAAATTGTCCCCTAAGTGTCCAGTGGCAGGGTGGGATCTAGCCAATATGCATCTCTGGGCTGCTCCCTGAAACTGCCACCCTAGACACAGGTCCTCAAATACCTATATGTAATGATTCCAAATGCTAAAATAAGGTCTGGTCCAACTCTGTTCTTGATATATTGCTTTAGCTCAACTGTTTCTGTAGAGCTTTGAAAAAATTTCCCACTGATAATATTTGGAGTCATCATCGGCATTTCTAACTAGCATAAAACAAAGGTCCTGTAGTCCATCTAATGCCACCTTGTTTCTTAGGCTACAATCTTTTGGCTGCAGTAAATTATTTCATCTTGTACTTATGTTTTATTACATTATATTTATTACAGACATACTGAAAGCTTGTTAAATCGCAGGAGGGGAAGAATGGAATTCTAAATGAGGTCAAATAAAGAATGAGTGTACTGCTTTATTACGATGTCCTGGAAACAAATTTCCTCTGCATTGTATCAAGGAACTTTAACTATTAGAGAATGCCCAGCATAGTCAGAGAGTGTCAATTGTAATGTGGACACAACAATAAAAACCTAAGCATTTGCATGTAGGATCTTTGCATCGTTAATGTACTATTGTAAATGAACCAATACTTCAAAAATAATGAGATTGTAATCTGTCCAAGCACCAGGGTGACTCATTGCACAGTATTCTGGAGCGCCTAGAATAATATGTGTTTCATATATTCATTGAAGTACTTAAGCAGTTGAATTTTAAGTAAAATTATCCTCACACTCCATTGCAATAATATTCTATGATCGACAGGGGCATACGAATGAAGCATTTGTACTTTTCCTTGTGGAACCAAAACATAAAAAATGTGATTATTGATTTTGGAACAGTAGGTGGGAAAGTGAGATTCTTTTTTGCAGAGTGGAAGAGGAAATCTGTTTGGGATACGTAGGTCTTAAAAACCTTAGGCAGCTGCAGAGTAACTGCCCATTAAAGGGGAAACAAACCTTCAAGAGAAGTTTTTGCTACACTGAAATGTTGCTGGACTTCAACTCTCACAGTGTTCTCCAAAATATTATCATAATTTATAACCACATGCTCTACAACACCAAGCAACCAAAAGGCAGATTGGTTCTGGGGTAGATTTGTGTTTTTATTGCCCTCATTCTTATTATGCTGTAATTCTCTTATTGTCATTTTAATTCTTTTATTCAGGACTAGGCTGACCTTTTCTTATCCTTTCACCATCTTGAAGAGTTGAAGAAGTGATTATAGAATTTTAGTAGTGCAAGGGGTTTCAATGGCATTACCAGTTCCCTATTCATTATCCATTACCCACCATTAACCAGCAAGCGGAAAGACAAAGGTATAGCACCCCACTGATTATAAAAGGTTCACTTTTTTCAAATCACGCCCACTGTCTTGAAAGTTTGAATAACTTTTATGACTTTGGTCTATAAACAATAGACATTTTGACCTCAGTGGAGATCCAAGAGACCGTGACCAGCATGTTTATTGTTCAAAGGGCTTGTAGGTAATATATTAACTGATGAACTCTTCTAAGCCAGAAATCCATTTGCCAGAATAGTTTCCATGTCTGTATATCTATTATGGATAAGCCCAAAAAATGCTATTTTGGATAATTACAAGGTAAAACAAAGGAAAAGAACGAGCATTAATTACATACATAATACTCAAAGACACAAGTAAATGTCATCAACTTTTTTACACAAAAGGGTTAGAGATGATTAAAATCTCTTTACAATGTTTCCTATGAAATTAACCTTTCCAAGATAAAGTACATTAGAATTAAAGGATGGAAAGAACTCATTTATAAATACAAGGAAAATATCATTATAGACTGGAACACTAGTAGCCAGCCTGCCGCCTTATATCAGTTTTCTAGCAATTCCCAGCCAGATAATGAGTGGCTTTGAATTCTTTGTCTTCTATCTTCTAGTGGAAATTACTCAAGTTCCCCTAGGGAAGAGCTTTCCAGACTTTTTGGGTTCAAGCCATTTTTCAATGCCCAGTTTAGGACCCTGCTTGATTTTGACAAAGTTATAAATACATAAAATATAGTCATTACAGTAGTGTTTCAAAAGAATACAAATTAATTTTTTTTCTTCAAATTTTACCCTTATAAATGCCACACCTACTGCTGCTTTTGGCTCAGAAGGAAAGCCAGGATTGCTCCTAAAATTTCCACTTCCATGCAATACCCGAAAGGCTGAAGCATCATGGGTTTCATTTATAAACAGGGGGCAAATTTGCATATGGGCAGTACGCCATAGCAACCAATCAATGATTAGTTTTTTTTTCAGCCAGCTGCAAGTTGAGCACTGAAAGCAATCATCTGATTGGTTGGCATGGGTTACTGCCCAGGTGCAATTTTGCCCAGTATACTGATCAGATTCCCAATTACAGGCTGGCTTTTGCCCTTACTGGGTGAGTCTCAGCCTTAAGGGTATTCCATTGAAATTTAAATTTTAGAAGCAATCCAAGGAAGAATTCCTACTGAATGAAGAGGGTGTCTCAACCATAATGCTTTTTGTGGATAAAAGGAAAAATTATTTTTTAATGGTATTTAAATATTTATTTGTCATGTATGACACTATTATATACTCTAGAACTTAAAATAACCAAGGATTACATATTTTGTTAAGTATTTCACATAACTATACATGGACAGGAAGATATAATACACAGTTCAAAATCTGACATGTTTAGCGGAGGGTGGAAAAATATGATGTCTAATGTCGGCCTCTATAACTGGTTTGCCTGGTGCACAAAACTCTGAAAGTCGGATTTGTTTCCCTTATACTGAACAGTGATTTCATTTCCAAGTAAAGGAAAGGATTTCTCTATTTATGAGGGAAAAGGCTGTTTTTTTTCTTTTTTAACTTGGAAGAGAAGGTTTTTCACCTCCTTTTAATGCAAAGCTTTCATAGTTAGGTTAATCATTGTTGCAAGTACCCAATTTATCTGATAATGGGCTTCAGACCAATTTGACCTTGGAAGACTGGGAATTTATAACACTCCACAAAATCTACTTGGACACAGCAGCCACAGGCTGATCACTCTGACATGTGAACCTGAAAGCCAAGGTTAGTCAACATTACCCTGGGAACTGTCAAAGATAAAGATATTGATTTTCTGACTTTACAGATTATTTAGGTTCAATATTTAGGATAAACATATGTTCTACCTAGGGGTTTGAACTGCTTTTGCCCATCTAAACACAAAGGGGCAGATTTATTAAGGCCCGAATGGTAAATTCAAATTAGAATTTTCAAAATTTTGTGTGTGTCAAAACTCACAAATTTGAATTTAAAATCACCAACTCAAATGTAAATTAGAATGAGAGATTTATCACCACTCGACAATGGAAACAGTTCTAATTCGAATATTTGCCACCTAAAATCTGCTGAGGTCCAATGACCCATTTGAAGAGTTTCGTTCGTATTCAATTCAAATACAAATTGAATTTTCGTTTGTTCCCATTCAATCGTATCTTAGAAGTTCACATTTTTTTATAAATAACCTCCCATCCGAGTTTTAAGTAGATTCGAATTCATGAGAGTAAAAAAAATTCACTTCAATTTGAAAATCGACCTTTGATAAATCTGTCCCAAAATATATGCATATAACCACACCTACAGGTGCTGTATCCTCATCTGTGATAACATGATGTAGCTAGGAGTGTAGGGGTTGAGCTTGTGTAGTTTTGACACCCCACTGTAAGTATACACTGTAAGTATAATAATTGGGATTATTTTCTGGATTAAGTTTCCTTAATTGTAGCTAAAACACTGTTACAAACAGGTTTCAGAAGGTATATCTGTAGAAATAAGTCAAATCAACTGGACTTGCTGTGTTTTTTTTCCTTGAAGACTTTCACCAGTCATCCAATTGGCTTTCTCAATTCACTCTGAATGACTGGTGAAACTTCTTCAAGAAAAAACACAGCAAGTCCAGTTGATTTGACTTATTTCTACAGATATACCATGACCTGGATGAATGAGAATCTTCACAAACAGGTTTCAGACTGTAGACCAGTCCATTTTGAGCTGAAAGTATATACTGTATATTATCCTTATCTATTTTACACTAGCTCCTCTGTAGATGTTTGAGGCTTCTCTTACAATTTTATCTTTGCCTAAAATGCCATTGTCTATTAAGATGACTGACCACAGCCATGCTTATAACTTTCCATAACCCACCTATTTTAGTATTATCCCATTTTAAGAGGTGACAAAGGGACTATACCAGGTTGGGGTAATGACATGATATCGTAAACAGAACAGGGACCTATGGCAATTCCCTAAAGCAGGAAGGCAGAGTACATAGTCATGCCCCTTTTTGACCATAATACAATGCCTTCCTGTTCGTAAATGACCCCTAATTTTATGTATGAAAGTAGTTTTAAATTATGAACTTATATTGTGTTTTTGTTACTCCTTCCCATTCCTTTCATAGTAACATAAGCTGTGTTTTTATTATTAT
Organism: Xenopus petersii; assembly: GCA_038501925.1. Taxonomy (NCBI): domain Eukaryota; kingdom Metazoa; phylum Chordata; class Amphibia; order Anura; family Pipidae; genus Xenopus; species Xenopus petersii. The sequence goes on from CM076676.1 coordinate 21,666,008, forward strand.
TAGCCTTCCCTGAATAGTAACTTCCTTTGTATAACATGGAGCAACATTTTACATGACTATATTCTGGTAAACAAGCACAATAAAGGAAATTCACTCATTGCAATAAAAACCCTTGGAGATATCCAGAGCCGAGTGTGAATTGATTTCACAGCCTCTAGAGTTTTCTTAAACAAATGTAAATCAAAAGATGTTAATAAATATAAAGTAAATGTGCTGTGAATCTGTTGCTAGGTTATGGCAAGTAATTTTACATTTGTGTCCAATGACATCAACAACAAACCAATCTGCCCTAAAAGAAATCTTGGCATTTTTTTAAATATGACAGTCATGGAGGACTAGGGACAGCAGCTGCAACATTACAGCATTCATTTTATACCTCATGTGAAATTCCAGAAATTGATAAAAAAAAAAAAAAAAAAACATCATGTTTGCTGAGATGTGCAATAACTAGAAGTGGCTTTAAAGAGCTAAATCAGTATTACACATTTAAATAATTACATTATGAGAACAAAAAAGAAAAGAAATCCATGTTGAGTAATTAATGTAGCAAAGATCATATAATGTAATTAGGAATGTAGGGTTCTAAACACCAATAATAGTGTTGCTTAAAGTCCTGCTGATGTTCAACAGGAACAGCAATTTAAAATGCTACAACTAAAATCTTGGCATTTCCCACATATTTTCTGTGTCAGCCGCCAAAACCTCTTTAGTCATGGTTATTAAATTGGGCTTGGAGGAGTTGTACATAGACCCAACAAGCTGGACCACTGATGTTGTTGGATGAAGAGAGATTGGAAGTTGCTGGGGAGGCAAGTTTTTAATTTTTGCACATTTACTTTTCTGTTAGAACAAGTAGAACAAGTGGAACAAGTGGTGGGTGGGGTGTTCTTAACATCTGAAGCACTAGGTAGGTTCAGACCTACAAACTTGGTACCCAAGTGCAGTTTTGGACGGAGGGTTGGCAAAACTTCAAGCAGGACTTCTCCACAGTTGCATATATGCAGCAACCTTCAGTGATGACAACATGACAAACATATCTATTTTACTTTGGATAAGGGGTTGGTGCAGGTTTAAAGATCAGGACTTTAATACTTGGAATTTGTCAGCATTACTTTAAGCTTAGGTTACCCAAGTATTTTCTGACTACTACTCCCACAATATTCAAACATATTATGAAGGGTCATGGCAGGCTGGAAGTTCCAGCTCTGGCCCCATTTCATTGTTTGTGAGATCATGTGGAACATTTCACAGTGCTATGTCCTCCCTTCTTATGGTAATATTGGTAATCCTAAAAGCCACAAGTTGGTAGCATAATCATTGGAGTGTCTCCTTCCAGTTAAGGTTGGGTTGCCTATTTTTTGAGACTTGCACAGTGCTGTAAGAAAGTTTTATGGAAGGTTTATATTCCCTTTGGTGCAAACATCTTTCTTCAGCTCTCCCGGAGACACAATTAATACTACAGCATCCTCAAATAAGACTACTATGTTCTGTGTATATTTCTCTCTTTTTTATGATGTGGCTGCCAATGGGGCATTAGAGTTTTTTTCTATCCCTGAAGGCATGGGGGGGTTATTTACTAAACTTTGATTTTTTTTCTGGTCAAAGGGTTTTTTTTCCTTTTAAAGGAAAAAAAGAACTCACATTTTTTGAGTTTTATTATACCCTGAAGCTGCAAAAAATCAGAATCAGAAAATCCACCATCTCAAACCTGCCAAGGTTATGTAGAAGTCAATGGCAGCTGTCCCTTTTACAATTTGAAGATATTGTGATCTGTGCTGGGTTGTGTCTGATAATTCAAAAAATTCTGGGTTTTTGGGCAATAACTTGAAAAAATCAAGCATTTCTGGTGTCAAATCCGAAAAATTCGTAAAATAAAATCGTGGATGGGAGTTTAGTTGAGATTGGTTTAATAAAAAGATAAGATAAATTTGAGTTTTTGCAAATAACTCCCTGAGTTACTGGTTACAGAACAGAAAAACTAAGGGGCCCATTTACTAAGGGTTGAAGTGAATTTTCTAATTCAAAAACTTTGAATTTCGAAGTAATTTTTGGGTACTTCGGCCATCAAATAGGCAAAAATTTGATTCGAATTGAAAATACTTCACAAATTCGACCATTCGAAAATCGAAGTACTGTCTCTTTAAAAGACTTTGAATTCGACACTTCACCACCTTAAACCTGCCAAATTGCTGTTTAGCCTATGGGGGACCTCCTATAAACTTTCTTAGTGTTTGGCTAAGTTTTGAGTAGTCAAAATATTTTTTTGTAATGATCGATCGATCAAACGGCCGTTTTCGAATGGAAAAATACTTTGACTATCGAAGTATCAAATTCAATGGTCGAATTTTGACATTTTTTAACTTCGAAATTCGATCCTTAGTAAGGGGCAGATTTATCAAGAGTCGAAGTGAATTTGAGGGAATTTTTGAAGTAAAAAAACTTTGAATTTGAAATTCAAAGTCATTTTTTGGATACTTCGGTCATCGAATAGGATACTACGACTTCGAATTTACTTCAAATTCAATTCGAAGTAAAAATAGTTTGAATATTCGACCATTCGATAATCAAAGTACTGTCTCTTTAGAAAAACTTCAACTTCAATACTTCACCAAATTAAACCTGCCGAAGTGCTATGTTAGCCTATGGGGACCTTCTACAACCATTTTCTAAGTCTTCACACATCGAAGTAAAGTTGTTTGATCGCACGCTAAAATCTATTTAATCATTCAATCGAACGATTTTACTTTGATCGTTCAATTGGGTGAAAAATACTTTGACTTCGATAGTCGAAGTCGAAGTATTTCAATTAGATGGTGGAATTTCGAAGTATTTTTTACTTCGAAATTCGACCCTTGATAAATCTGCCCCTGAATGTGCCCCTTACTGTTAAATCTGAAATACTTTTCTCCCTTAATTTAGAGACAATGGGCAGATTCAATTTAGTACGAAAAAGGTTTATCATGTGAAAACTCATGGACGAGATTCAATTTGAGATGCAATTCAATTCAGAAAAACTTTTCTCACAGTTTATCATGTGAAAAATCCAGAAACTGAATTTGGAGAAAGGATTTTTCTCCTCTAATTGAATCCTGTCCATGGGGTACATTTATTAAGGAGTGAAGTTGGAGATCGCCACAGGCCTCTAGAGTGAAATTCCGCCACTCTCCATTCAATTCTATGGGATTTCTAAAAGAGTATTTATCAATTGTGAAAGTGAAAGTTCATCCTTTAATAAATATGCCTTTCAAAATCCCATAGAAATGAATGCATAGTGGCAGAATTTCACTCTAGCGAACTGTATCCATCTCTAACTTCACTCTTTGGTAAATAAACCCCCATGAGTTTTCACGTGAAAAACCATGAGATAACTTTTGAGTTGAATCAGACCCAATGATTGACCTGTTTTATCAAATTCTTTGAGAATGTGTTAATCACACATAGGTAGAGAAGAATTCATATTTTATGGTTAATTAAAAAACAATTAGAAAAAAAGAATAAAAAGGGAAAAAAAGAATAAAATCTCTCTAAAATAGCATTTATCAAAAGTCAGATTGAAAAAAAAAAATTGATCAATCTAATACAATCTAATACAATGTTTCATCAACTAGACCTAGAAAATAAATTGCCTAGAAAACGCAAAAACCTATTCAGCACAAAAAGTGATTGTAACAAGGATGTTGTCAGGGGTTAGATAGATGAGTTTGTTTTAGTCCTGATTGATTTAGCTGATAAGATTCCCTTGAAAGCATTTTACCACAGATGACTGACATGGTATTTATAATGGGAACTTTGGCGGAAAGCCCAAAACCTTTATAATAATTATTTACCCCGACAACTCCACAGAGAAGATGCAAAGAGAACATAAACTGTTAAGGGCCTATTTATTAAAATTTGAATAAATAAAAATGTGCCAACTAAAACCTGCCAAGATTTTATAGAACTTCATGCGAGGCTCCAGTCAATATTGGCTTCATCTGTATAATCTGGTGTCTCCATCTAAAGTAATGTGGTTTTCTTTGTGATCAAGTTTTTCTTTCTGCAACCAAACCAGAATATAGGGAGCAACTGGAGTATCGTTGGAGACACAGATCTTCCCTGCTAAAGGGCTGCAGTTGCTTTGGTCTGATTAAAAATGTCTACCCAACTTGTTTAGTTGAGCTTTAGTTCTCCTTCAAATTACATTGTGAGCTCCATTTGCATGCAAAAGATTAAGAAAGATATTAAGATATCAAAAAAAATATTTTAGAAAAAGTTTAAGATGCCTGGGGGTGATGATTAAACCAATTTGCATTACTGTTTAGACCCTGTAGCTCCATTGCTATCTGCAAGTCTTTGTATTCACCACCTGTGAAAGAAAATGTCCTGATGCCTACAGGGACAAAACTAGGGGTATGTAGAAGCGGCATAAGGTGGCATAAGGGCATAAGCACGTACATATGCTGCTTCCTCTAACTCTGGCCAGTGGCGTAACTACCGGGGGAGCAGGGGTGCGATTGGGCCAGGGCCCGAACCCCCTCAGGGCCAGAGTCAGAAACGTAACTAGAGGGGTGCGGGCCCTGGCCCAATCGCACCCCCTGCTCCCCTTGTGTTTACGCCACTGGCCGGAGTTAGAGGAAGCAGCATCGCGCCACTGGCAGCTTGCGCGCCACTGACTTCAACGGAGTTCCGGGCGAACGGAAGGGGGCCCAGCTGCATGTCCCGTGCCAGGGCCCGCCCCCCTCTAGTTACGTTTCTGACTCTTGTCCTGCGAATGAGGATCTACAGGCAAGTGGCTGGCAGGGGGGAAGTTGGCAGTGGAAGGAGCAGGAAAGGTGTGAGAGTTTTATGTAATGTAATGGACTAATTTGATCCTTAAATACAGTATTTTGAATAGAAGGCCTGTGTCTTGCATAGCTGATTATTTTAACAATATTACCATTGCTATCCACTTCTGCAATGTAGAATGATGTCAGGAAAGACTAAAGCTGTGCCATGTAAATTGATACAGCCTCATCCTTAAAGCTTTACACAGTTTTGGAAACATATTCAGTGCCGGACACAGACATTCCTGAGACATTGTGGACAAAATCTCCATGACCCTTTAGAGGCTAATTACTGTGTTTGTGTGAAATGTCACTGGCTCTGTTTGTTATGTAAAATCTGATAATAATCCAACCTTTCTGTATATATCTCTTGGGTAAATGTTGCAGCCAACCCAATTCTGAGAATAGATAATGTCCCACTATGATGACATCACACTGTTTGCATTGCAATGATGATAATATATTACAAGATGTCTCTTGGTTACAAAGAACATACACAAAACTATTATTTAATTCTTCGGTAGGGATGTCGCGGACTGTTCACCGGCGAACATCGGCTGTTCGCGTCCGCCGCAAGTTCGCGAACGTCGCGCGACATTCGCCAATAGGCGTTCGCGTCAAAATCGTTCGACCATTCGACCATTCGATCGCTAAAATCGAAGGATTTTCGTTCAAATCGAACGATCGAAGCCATTGGATTGAATGAAATCATTCGATCCAATGGCTTCGATCGTTCGATTCGAACGAAAATCCTTCGATCGAACGATTAAAATCCTTCGATCGTTCGAATCGAACGATTTTCGGATGTTCGAAGTTCGCGAACTGTTCGCAAATTTTGCCGGTGTTCGCGAACGGCGTTCGCGAACACATTGGCGGCGGTTCGCTACATCCCTATTCTTCGGTAATAAAAAAAAAATTGCTATACAGTGGAACTATGATCTGACTCCATCTCACAATATCAAGCAGAGTTTTTAAAAAATATTTTGTAAATGCACTTGTTTTGTTCTTTTGGTCTGCTGTATTCATTTACTTGTTTTAATTATTACAGCCCTGTTCCATTGTCTGTGTTTAAAATCCTTTAACATGTATGCTAGTCCTTTAACATGTAACTGCTAGTGAAAATCCACCATACTTTACCCTGTCTACTTTTCTCCTGTTAAAGGATATTTGCTTCTGTTCTTAATATTTGATGGTGGTTCTCCCATAAGCCTTGGGTACTGAAGCTAAAATGCTGATTAAAGGGGTGGTTCACCTCCAAGGTAACTTTATTACCTTTATATTCCAGTCTCTTATTTCAATCAATATATGGTTGCTAGGGTAATTTGGATCCTAGCAATTAAAATTGCTAAAATTTCAAATTGAAGAGCTGCTGAATAAATCTAAATAATTCAAAAACACAAATAATAAAAATGAAAACCAATTGCAAATTGTTTCAGAATATTACTCTCTACATCATACTAAAAGCTAATTGTAAGGCGAACAACCCCTTTAATTTATCATTACCTTTAATGAACAGTAACAATTATCTAACTATAAATAAAATTGTGAAAACAAATTGATAGATTGATGGTATCATAGGGTTGATCATTTCTCATCGGTCTTATAACATGATATAAAAATATTTGCTTACCTCAGTCTTCCCATTGCTTTTTGATTTTTCTCTCATTAATAGCAATTTTGTCTCATATTCTGGTCTTGGATGCTCCTAGGCAAGATAATAAAACCAGGGATTTTAAGTTAGAATCAGTTCTTAAGTCTCTGGCAAACGTCAAACACCACTGATAGAGGACAAATACATCAAGGCACAGTTCAATATGTGTCACTTAACCATAGGACACAGTTAGACACAACCACTAAAGTTCAAGGGATCAAACACTTGAGGACAATCAAAGGGCTAACGAAAGGGAACGGCAAGTCAAACCTTTATACGCTCCTTGGTGCATATTTGTTGGTAAAAAGGAAAGAAAACATATTATAAATGTGTGCAAAGAAAAAAGAAAACAGACGCCAAAAGCTTTGTACAGAAAGATGAAATTGTGTACGGTAAAATAAAACGAAAGACAGGAAAAAGGAAATAAAAAGAAAGGTAAAGAAAAGACACAGAATGTCATATCAGTTACACCAGTAGCTAGAAGTCTAAAAAAGTGACACACTTGTATTATACAATTCATGAATCTGGAGCAAATTTAGTTTTTTAAATAACTAAGGAAATATGATATGGTCTACAGTAAATTTGGCCTTGACCCATCCTTGATAATTTGCACAAATTGCATGAAATTATGCATCTATTCTAAGATTTGCATTAAAACACATAAAGTCCCAAACAAATACCTAGTTATAGAAGAAAAACGTAAGATTAAACAACTGGGACCAAACGTTTTAACCCAACGCCCATGTGATTATTTCTTCTAATCCTTGTGTATTTACTATACAAAAATCATTTGTGTATCAGATTCTCGATATAAGCTTTAGAGGTTTCTGTTTGGTAGCTCTCCAAGGCAACATGATAAACAAGAAAATGCCTGGGGAGGACAAATCCTCTTACAAACTGAATTCAATTAATTAAGACAAGGTGTCTTAAAATGTTATCTGGTTTCTCTTTACATGAACATGGATTCATTATCTATATTGTAAACCATGGCAATCCCTTTTTACATTATGACTGGATTTATCTGGATAAATTGGAGTCTATGGAAGACAGACATTCTGTAATTCTGAGCTTTCTGGATAACGGGTTTCTGGATAACAGACCCCATACCTGTATATAAATACATATATATATATATATATATATATATATATATATATATATATATATATATATATACATCTCATTTGCTATCTCCAATGAAGCTTTGGAAATGCTAAGAAATCATTTCAGGGACCAAATTGCACAGCTAAAGAATACCTCATTCTCTGTTCCTTTCTACATGGAAAATGGCAGAGTGGGCCCATAATGAAACTGGCCCTGCTTCTATACCACTGACCTCTCATAATGAAAGAGAACCAGTGTCCTGAAGGTGCTCTGTACCCTTTACTTAATTCTGACTTAGGCATTTTATCAAAAGTCCTAGTGCTCAAATTCAGCATGTGTGAATCCATTTAAATATATTTTAATATAATATGTAGGGGCTAGTTTGACACCAATATGTAAGCTCACATGCCAAATCAAGGCTCATCATTTAACATGAGTCCTACACACTTGTGCAAATAACGGCTGTATATCATTGGTAGCAGTTGGTCAACTCCAGAATTTAGATTCAAATTAATACAAAGTAGCAGCTGGTTAAAACTACAGTGTGGAGCGTGGATTAGGCTGAGCAATTTTTTTCTCTGTTTTATCAAAGTATTCATCATTTTACCAAACTACACCTTGCAATATGCGTAAACCCTTAACAACATGCTAATGCAGTTTGACCAGCAAGATCTGGGTAACCTACAAGCCATAAACAGTTTTTATATCCAGACCAGTTCAAAATTACCAGATCCTGAAGATTGTGCAGTATTTTTAAATCTCAGTCTAGAGTGAAAGACAGTGGAAGAAAGGCCCCAGGACCCCAGAGCAAACATTTTTGTGGACCCTATTTAATGGAGAATGTTAGGCACCCCCAAGTGATTGTATGTACTTACCTGACAACCTGCGCTGGTGCTCCTATCTGTAGAAAACTGTACGAGCCAGGGGTTATTCGGTAGAGCACCACGGATAGATAGATAGTCTTCCTGCTTCTTCTTTATTCAAATTTCCCGGGCAGATGCATGCACAGTAGAACAAAATAGTTCAGCTTTTTGCTCTACTGGGCAAGAGCAGCCAAGAGAAGAAAGAAGATGCTGGAAGAGGATCGATCCATAGTGCTCACTAGAAGAATCCCAGATTTCAGGTAAGTATATACAATCACTTGGGGGTGCCTAACATTTGGCACCCTCAAGTATAACATGCTTTGCTTCTCCTTTAACAGAAAAGTATTGCAAAACAGTTAAATATTTGCATTTTAAGTGCTCAGTAGGCCTTTAAGTGTCTGTTCTAAAGTGTGTCTTCACCAAGGCTCATTCAGCCACTGTCTGGATTAAGAGACTGCAAGCTGCAGCCTCCTGATCCCTAGAGATGGTGGGGGAGCTTTCCTTCTCTGCCTGCAAATGAAACTTTTTAGCCAAAAATCTCTTTCCTGTTATCCTCAGTGTTTGTTGACATTTCCTACCAAGCACTGAATCACAATTTACACAAGCCAGATTTGCAGCTATGTAAACTGTCCATTGATTGGAGTTGTCATAGGAAATGTTATGTTAAGATTATTTGTGGGTGTCCAAGACACTCTATTTTTGCATCTGCTGTAGCTTGTTTTCCAGCTACAGGAGATAATTAATGTTCTGAAATACACGAGGGAATTGAGCAGTGACCTACAGCAATCTGACACTTGCTTTTGTTTGCTCCCAGTCTAGTAATCCCTAGCAACCAATCAGTAGTTCATATTTACTGCTATGTTGCATTCTGAATACTGGGCCTAGATGTAAGTGTGCATTTCTTACTACCAATGCATTTCTTTCCACTGTCCTGGACCAAATTTACATTATATGGTGTACTTATTAAACCATAACAAAATGCAAGGTACTTTATCTGTCCTGTTTTATAAAACTCCTTTAGGCAGGTGCAAATTCTAGTGCTCCCTTGTGTCTGTGCTCCCTATACTTTTAATCTTGCACTGTATTCACTAAGCAGATGTAAGTGGCAATTTGGAGCAGCAGGGACAGAACTATGGGTAGGTAGGAGAGGCATGTGCCTATTGTGTCAATGTAGGTGGGTGGTGCTCAGTGTCGGACTGGGATGTCAGGGGCCCACCAGAAAAGCTTAGACTGTGGGCACACTTTCTAAACTATTATTCTTCCTCTCCTCACGCATCCACTTTATTCTCCTAGTCTTTTATCTCTACATACTATACTCTATTATTCCATTATTAAGCCTCTTAAAGGAATAGGGAATGACTATGAAATAGGCCAAATGGTTAGAAGCAAGAGGGCCCACTGGGAGTTTTCCTGGTATCCCAGTGGGCCAGTCCGACACTGGCGGTGCTAGGAACCTAGGTACATACCTGCTGCCTATTCTGACTACAGCCCTGAAGTAGTACAACAAGCAGGCAGGTAATTTGTGGCAAGGTGGTGAACTGGGTATAATCGATTATGGCCTGGGACTTGCCTTGAGCACCCTTGCAAGTCATTGATGTATAGGTGTAACATACAATGTGAGGTAGCAGCTCCTCATAGCAGGTTAAAATTCTAGTGCTCCCTTTGAATGTGGCATTGTATTCAGATAAGCAAATGTAAGTGGCAATTTTAAATAGGGTTAAAACTATGGGTAGGTATGGGCATTTGCCTATTGCGCAATGCTGGGGAGGGTGCTAGGACCCTAAGCACATACCTCTGCTGCCTTTTATAATTCAAGCCCTGAAGCAGGATAATAGGCAGGCAGGCACTACGGGTTGGTGGTGAGCTGGCAAGTGGTGTTTGAGGGTGAAGAGGTTGTGAGCTGAAGGGAAACAATGATGGCCGTGGCCATGCCTTAGGCACCCTTAGCTTTTGGCCTGACTTTGAAGCAGGAACATTTGAGTGTAGACTGATACAAGTATTTTTGTGAACATCATTTGGTATGTAATGGGGGAATGCAATAAAAGATACTGAAATGATCTGTAAATGCAACCTGCCGATTGTTTGCTATAGGTCATTAGACCAATAGAAACAGTTGTTCCCTGTGTTACATTACCCATCTGTCAATAAATCAGTTTCATTCTTATTTTAGATTATATATTTTCACACATTGAAATAGAATATTTTTCAATTGTCACTCCAAAGCACAACCTTACTTCAAATAATTTACCACTTGTATAAGGCGGCACTACACACTTAATAGCCATACATATTAAGGCACAGACTAAATAAAAAAAACAGGAGTTAATAGCAACACGTTCTTGCAGATGTATTCTATATAAAGCGTTTGAAGAAACAAAAGGATTTTTTTAGTTACGGTTTGGGCTTGTTTACCCTAGGCCTCAACTGTACCATTTTGTGAAAGAACACTTCAGAAGCAAAAGGGAAGGGGGTTGGGGAAGGGATGAAAGAACCTTTTATTTGTTTCTGGATATGAACTTTATATAATGTATAAAGCAAAACCTGAATGGGCACAACAATCTAAACCTACAATGAAGTTCAACCTACCTACAGCTAGAAGGCACAAATCAATCTTTATTTACAAGCTGCCCATGAAGGTGCTTATAAGTCGAATAACAGAGAACCTCCTTGGTCTGGTAAAATGCTTTGTTTTCATCAAAACCACAACCCAATGCAGTAGGCACCCCCAGGCTGTGCTTGGGAAACAGATGTGTCAAGCTTGCTTGTTTTGCTTGGGAAATAGACATTGTGTGGGGGTTGACACAATGATACTTCCAGTTACATCCTGCTCCAAAGATTCATCTAATACACATTCCTAATAATGATCACTACCTCCGTGATATTCCAACAAATGTTGCAGCCTGATAAACTGGTTTGCTCCTCTTTATAAGAGATCAAAATTTGTACTAATTCCAAATGAAAAACTATTTGGATAATTGGAACGTTAGACATTCTTATTCAAATCAGTTTGTTTATATCTGAACCAAAATTAAATCCTGAAATAATTTAACAATTTGTTATTTAAAATGATTTCCAAAGATGGCAAACCTGTGACTCATTCAAGAAATGGAATCATGGTCTGATCCAATGAGGGTAGTAGGAAGCAACTTAAAATGTGGAGAGTGACAATCAGTAGCCTAACAACATTTGTGTGAAAGATGACCATCAAATTGAATGTCCACAGCAGTTATACTCCACCAACATCTAGGTAATCCAAGCAGCAGTGGTAACATCTGCTTAAAAAATGATAAATATGCAGAGAAGGACATGAACAAACAGGGGTAGATTTATCAACGTGTGAAATTAAAGCTCACTGCTGAAAAACTCACTTTCTATTCATTCAAATAGGATTTTTACACTTTCACATTATCAATAGATGAAAGTTAAAGTTCCCCATTTGATAAAACACTTCTAAAAATCCCATAGGAGTGATTTGAAAGTGGGTGAGTTTTTTTTGTGGTGAGCTCTAATTTTGTACTTTGATAAATTTGCCTCATAATGCCATCATACATTATTCTGGGGTAAGTCAATATAAATAAAAAATACAATAATAAGATACAATGCATCTTGGCAAATACTTATTTCCCAGCGTTGAGACACTGTTCTATAATGAAGTGTCCCTTGTGGCCCAAAATGCGTCAGCAAGTTATTATACAACATACCTTTGCCTTCGCCACTTCTCTGTTGGGCTCAAATAAAATGTAATTTTTTACTCAACCTAGAAACCTACATAATCCTTTGAATTATGAATATGCACAGTTTAACTAATCTTTATTAAACCCTCCAAACAATACAGTCAGTTTCACAAAGTGACCCACACAACAACAAATTCCATTTGCCATAATTCTGCAGAATTCACATCTGTAAACTTATACAGGTTGTGTAGGGATTCTGTCGTGATTTTTATGGTATAGTTTTTATCATTAGATTACAATATTACACTGCAAATAATTCAATCTACCATTCGAAATTTTAATCCTGAACTAACAAGTGCATTTTTTTCTAGTTGTAATATTGGTGTGTAGGCAGCCATATCAGGTGATTTCGCCCGGTCATGTGCTTTCAGAAAGAGCCAGCAGTTCACTATGGAACTGCTTTCCGTTAAGTTATTGCTCCTCCTACTCGATGTGACTAAAGGAGTTGCAGTGGGACTATATATACTATACTGTATATAACCAGGACCCCTATTACCCACACAGAGCAGGGGGGTGTAAACAAAATATTGCAGGAAGTGTGTTGCCTAGGGGCACGGCCCTCTCTTTCCGCAAGCTCCCTGCAATATGTTCTGCTGTTATAACTGTTTGGGCTGTTGACCTGAACATACAGTTCAATAGACTGTGGTCATGCATGTGTATGGTTATTCTTATGGTATCTGTTTGCTAAGCTTACAGGAATAGTATAGACTAGTGATCCCCAACCAGTAGCTCACGAGCAACATGTTGCCCTCCAACCCCTTGGATGTTGCTCTCAGTGGCATCAAAGCAGGTGCTTATTTTTGAATTCCAGGCTAGTTTTGGTTGCAGAAAAACTAGGTGTACTGTCAAATAGAGTCTCCTGTAGGCTGCCAGTCCACATAGGGGCTACCAAATGGCCAATCACAGCCCTTATTTGGCACCCAAGGAACTTTTTGCATGCCTGTGTTGCTCCCCAACTCTTTTTATTTTGAATGCGGCTCACGGTAAAAAAGGTTGGGGACCCTTGGTATAGAGGATATGTCAGTGTATGGCCACCTTCATACCCAGCTAATCCTCAAGTGGGGCAATCATTCAAATTTTGTTCTGATGATTGTTCTGAATCAAGTTGTGATACACTAGGAAAAGGTTCTTTTAGTAGAAATCAGTCAATATAGATATCTGCCGAAGTAACCTTTTATGGGTTTGTCATCTCAGTTTAGTTTTTATTTTGATCCAGAATGACAAAATCTTGAAGCCTGGCCCATCATGATGACTTTTGGTACTTTTAGAGATACAATACAGGAATTCTTCCAACATACACACACACATAAAACAGACTGAATAGGACCTTCTGTTTGTATTTTTAGCATCTTTTGAGCAAATCTTTGGTCTCCAGACAAAAAAAAAATGTTGATGTTCAGAAGCAAGAAAGGCAGTTTTTATTTTGTTATGGTAACAAATTTCATGAGGGAGCATGAAAGAAATTTTCCATTTACAGTAAGTCTTTAACAATGTTCCCTTTGGGCATCAACGTTAAATCTCATTTCTACACCACAATGTCATTGTTTGCACTTGGAGTCACTGTTCTAAATTAGCGCACTAGTTTCAGGCTAGAGTTTGCCGCCACCTGTGTTTTCATCTTTGTAATACTGCATAGTGGAGTACAGTATAATATTTTTATCGCTTTTTTAATGCAAAACATATGTTCTCTTTATCTATAACTGGTCAGGGTACGTTGATTCACCTACCTAAAAATTTAAATTTTAAAGATATCTACAGAATTAGCAGCTATAAAACTAGAAATAGCAAGAAAAACCCTGAAAAACCCTGAATTAAAGTTTCTAAAAAACTGAATATTTAAGATTAATGAAGTGCAAAAAAACTTGAAAACTCAAATAATGCAGAAGTAAATTGGGGTTGTATTTTCAGAATTCAAGCTATTTTTCTATTCTTTTTGATTTCACTGAGTTCGAGTTGGGTCGGTTTTTTCATGTTTTTAAGTGATCAAATTTTCAAGTTTCTGGATAAATAAGTGCACATTGGAAACGCTTTGAGTTTTTTTTACTTGAAAACGTGTGATTCTGAAAAATCGGTTTTCCGGTGTTTTCAAATCCTCAACATATTTGAGATTTAATGGTATCGCAAGTTAATAAATATTTTGTACAAATTATGTATGACTTTCAGTTGGACATTTGTAGTACATACTTACCTCTTCTTCTTCCAATCCTGTAAGATCCCAGAAGTAACTCAGTCTCATCTGTAGACGTTTCCAGTATTCAAGGAACAATGTTGCTGCAATTAAGAAGAAATAACACCTTTTAAGCTAAGCTTCTAAGCAGTCAAAAGAAGTAGACCTTTTACACGTTTATAAATTTTTAATGTTGTACAGAAGTGACAAGGCAAGGTCTTATACGGGAATTGAATATATAAACAAATTTTTATTCATGTTGCAAGGGTCAGTTTGTGATTTACTGGTGTTAATGAACATGTAAACCTTTTATATCACTTCCTCAACCATTGGTTAACGGGCACTAAACTGTCCCACTGCACCCCCTAGTACTTTATTAACAACAAATGTAATTACACATGGAAGTTAAAAACCGGTGAGAATTATACTGACCAAAACATAATTGTATGAAGCTGATCCCCAGCACTATGTCAGCCATCTTGGTCATATGTTACATAAAGAGATTACAGTGTTATTCTGGTATCATATTACAGTGGAATCAAACATGGGGAGGGAGGACAGACTTGTTCAGTGCTGTGCTTAATGCTTTCAATTCCATTTGCTGGAGAAAAGTACATGGAAGATTTACACAGATCAGCATGTTAATGCAGCTGTTGGAGAGCTGGCAAAAATGGCTTCTAACCCTGACATTAGATAACAACAGGATGTCTATACTGGAGAATGATTTTTTAACTGCAGTTAAGATATAGAGAATGCAATAGGAGAGTTATGAAGGGCTTGTGTTCTCTGTGCTTTCATTTTTCATATTAATAATATATATTGCACTTGTTCGATTCACATGCTGCTTTTATAATTCCATTGCAGCAAAATATATTTATAATATATAACACAATCATAAAACCTAACAATAACTAAAAGAACATATATCCAGGAGAGTTTACACATGGCAAGAGCTTTGTCATCACGCCTGATTATTCACAACTAAAAACACAATTTCAGATGTTCCTTTTGCAAAGGGTTCTCTCGGTTTTCCTTGCAAAACTGTAATTTGGATTATTTTGTTTTCTTAATAGATTTTGTATGCTGCAGTTAAGACTTTTTTCAACTACAGAAGACTTCCCTGAGAGCTATTATATGAGGCTTTTGTTGTAATAAATTATGTGAATGCAGGAGTTTCCTTAACTGGCTAGAGCAGCATAGACTCTTAATGCATTGACACTAACACCTGTCATCAGTGATTTAAAGATCTAGTCCTGGTTTGCTAGTTTATTGAACAGTCATATACTTGTGGTAAGAGGTAAGATGTAGTCAAGGTTTTACCATTGTTAAAAAAAGTCCTCCACCAAGCCTCCAATGTAGGCAGGCCAAACTTGAATACATATGCAAAAACTGTGTTTAAAGCTTCAAGTATCACGAACATGGACATTGAATACAACCATGATGTTGCTGCAGCTCCTAGCTCCTGGAGGGTTAATGTTAACTTCAATGTCTCCAGTACTGACCATATAAAATAATAAGAGTGAGTTGGGATTAGAAGATTCTCTTTAGTGGATCTTTCTGCTTTAAGTTGCTACCTGATCTGGAGAAGTGCGGAGGGTAGCCCCTATGTAGCATCCCCTGGGACGTTCTTCATGTTTGTGTTGCTACCCAACTCTTTTTATATCTTAATGGGACTCATGGGTAAAAAAGGTTGGGGACCCCTGCTTTAAACCTTGATAATGTGTTCATAGTAGGCTCTACATTGTGTTCCAGCAACATTTGCATTACCTACAATTGATCAACAATGTTGCCATGAAATGACAACACTCTAGGGGCGGCACAGTTGTCATTCTATGTTTCATTGTGTCTTTGAGAAAAGGAGATGATATCTTCATAGATATCACTGTGGGTAATATGAGCATGGAGCTATTATCAATGTTTCCTTAATAAGCCGTCTGCTCCTTCAAAAAACAAGAAAACTCACTGTTGCCAAAAAAACATTCTCATGCAAAACCAGCACCATTAAATGAAGCCGGATCAACTAAGCATGCACCTTACACTGTTTTTTTATTGAAACATAAAAGTAATTAATAATGCATGCCATTCTCCCAACACTACCTTATTTTTCAAAAGGCAATCTACTGTTTACTATGTAAAGGTAAGACAAGCTGCTACCGAGTTTTCAGGACAATGGAGCTGTCAGTTAGTCAGTGGAGCTGTCGATACAGAATGTTAAACATAAGAAGAGTATTCTGCTTCAGGACAATATATATTTAGGTATATTGTCCTAAATATGCAGAACAAACCAATATTTATAAAAACATGGGCTGTTGTAATTTGATTTATTCTGACATGGAGTAATTGAAGGTGACATAAAGCTTCCCCCACTACATTCCCGACTCTCAGAAGGCAGACTATTCTTTATTGTAGACACAACGTAATGGTGCCATATTAGCCATCTTCTTGCATTCTTGCTCTTAGCTAACATAGAGAGATTATTATGGTGAGAACTGTAAAAAAACATCAGTAGAGTGGTTGAGAAAAATACCTTAAACCACATGTGTCACCTACCAATGGCTTAAATGGTAGCTTATCATGGATTCTATAGGTGGATAAAGAGCCAGCATTTGTTGAGCTGACACCTGGCAGTAGTGTAAATCATAAGAAACAAAAATGCTTTTCAACAGACTCCAATTATGTGAACTCCAAAGAATCACAACCTCCATACAGTCATACTGTAAATACCAGAATTGTTTTCAAAATCCAAGAAATGGAGGAAGCAACACAGCACCACTCAGTTGTGTTGAGCAAAGGTGTTAATATTCCTTTTTAAGCTGAGGTTACAGTGTGCTTTGTACTGTTTCTTCAATGTGTCTTACCCCAGAGAGCCATGAACACGGAGAAGAAGACTGTTGCAGGGTTATCGAAGAGGTGACTCGCACGTGCTGTACTACAAGCACTGCTCAGTTTCCAGTAGTCACATGCCTTATCACACAGTGGACACATTATGAAGCCTTCTTGCTGGTCACACATTTCCTGACTAAAATACACAAAAAAAAAAAAAAGCAAAGCTGTTTAATATTTTGTTTTATTTTATGGCTTTTTTCTTTAGTCACTTTGAAGAAGTTGGCTTGAACACTAGCTCAGATTACTGTTTTAGCCTTCTCTAAGGTTGTTTTCCTTTCTCTGTAACCAGATGACAGAAGGGGCCTGGTTAAGTGGCATAGACTTAAATTAGTCACATGCACAATGGTGTGCCTAACAGGGAGCCAAATGAAAGAGACTCTCCCTAGCAGCATCATGTCCTACATTTTTTATAATAAAGAAAAATTGTAAAACTATGTCAGCACAGGTATACCTAGTTCAGTAAAGTAACTGTGTCTGGTGTCATTTCTTTATAACAATTTCAGTTCTGCTATGCTTAAAGGAATACTGTCAAAATGAATCAGTTAATAGTGCTGCTCCAGCAGAATTCTGCACTGAAATCCATTTCTCAAAAGAGCAAACAGATTTTTTTATATTCAATTTTGAAATCTGACATGGGGCTAGACATTTTGTCAATTTCCCAGCTGCCCCATGTCATGTGACTTTTGCCTGCACTTCAGGAGAGAAAAGTTTTCTGGCAGGCTGCTGTTTTTCCTTCTCAATGTAACTGAATGTGTCTCAGTGAGACATGGGTTTTTACTATTGAATATAAAAAAATCTGTTTGCTCTTTTGAGAAATGGATTTCAGTGCAGAATTCTGCTGGAGCAGCACTATTAACTGATTCATTTTGGGAAAAAATTCCCATGACAGTATCTCTTTAACATCAAGCAGGCCATTGTTTCAATTCACTGCACACTTGATGCACAGATCTGGTCAGAAAGGCCCACACCAACTCAAACCAGCTGACTTGCAACATGACAAAATTCCCGTACCAGAATCAGATCCTCTTTGGACCCACTACCGAACCCACAGATGGTTTTGAGAAAAGCTTAAATGGTGTTCCCGCTTACTGTCTATCCTAGAAGTGATGTCACTATGAACCAAAAGTTATGTTACTATAGTAGGCAGATCAACCAGCTATAGAATTCCTCACCTTACCAAATACGCAAGAACTGCACAGGGAACTGCGGCTGTTGCACCCAAAACCCCACTACTTTGCAGGTATTCTGCTGGTACCCGTAGTGCAGGATTCAACAACATGGCATAATATCCAATACAACAGAATCATTTTGATAGTAATCTATTTAAGGGCAATATAGTGTAAAATGGTGAGCCATGTGAGACACACATCTAGATATAAAGTTTGCCCAAGCTATAGTGCTCTGCATGGTCCTAGCTTTTAAGACTCTCTTAAATATATTACCCACATACTATAGATATCACTTTTTTGTATATCTTTAAGATTTTAGTAATATGTTACATAAAATTCTTGTGAAACAAAATTGGAAATCATTTTCAAATGGGTAATTCAGTGCTTTATATATTTCAGTTTAGGAATAATAATAATAAAGACTTACCTAGGAATGTCATCATCAATAGTTGCACAACCGTAGAGAAAAACTATAATCCCAACTAGGGAGGCAGGAATCAATAGCCATGTATACAGACCCAGCCAAGCAAAATACAGTCCAATTTTTTCTCCAAAATACTTTCTGTTTGGAAAAAGGGCACAAAAAAAGAGCTTCAGTATTGAGGACCAAGAGATGAAGAAGTGAATAAAGGTTAATAAATAGTACTTAATATGCAAATAAACAATTGATATCACCTTTCCTACCACATTTGCAATTTGAAATTCAAGTTAAAAATAACTTAAATATCATTGAAATGCTAATGTGAAAGTTTTTCATTTTACAAAAACTTTTTTTAAGTGAGCACCCCTTTTTGATTCTACTTATGTGTTACATCTATCAATTTCTTGAATAATACACAAATGGATTATAGTGGTTCAGTGAAAAAGAGGACAGCCAAATGTCCATTAAATGAGATGATACACACAAAGTATAGAATGACAAGTTCTGGGAGAGCCATAACTTCTTAAACGTCCTATCTTTCAATAGTTGTGTATCATGATACATGATCAAGAGTGGTGGTTATAGATCTCAACTTGTCTGTCATCAGAAATGTTCTAGTGCCTCTTTCCACTTCAGATCTTATCTCTCAGGCTTGAAACATTGGATACAATTTCCCAGACAGATGTTATTGTTTCCTTGCCAGCTTCCCAAATGATTAACCATGCAAATCACATTGGTGACTTTCCCAGCTAGGTTTGCAATATTTGCATCTGCTAAAAAGGCCATTCAGACTCAGAGTGGAAAAAAAACATATCTTTGTCTATGAATTTTCTTTTTATTGCAGTATCCATGTATTTAGGAGGTAATAATTTGCAGTGCAGTTTTCTAGGTACATTGTCTAAAACTAAACTCACTGTATGATCAAATAATACTTTTGTGTGAGTTTTGCTTTATCAAAGCAAAATAAGGGCTATAACACATATTACTTCACATTGGAGATGCCCTGTGAAAATTCTTATTAGTTATCGCATCTTCATTGCACTACAGTACTTATTAAAAAGGTCACAAAAGATGGAAAATCTGTGGAACTAATGCAGGTTAAACGGGGACATAAGCCTTCCATACCCAAATTATGTTGAATAACAACTGCAAGCATCATCAATATACTCGCTACAGTTAAAGAATACTGGGTGTTGTAGTCAGGCATCAGGATTGGATATCTAAACACTACATGATAAACCTTTCTCCAGCTCTCCAGGACCATATTTGCTTTACAATACAGTGACTGTGGTAGATAAATGAACCCAGTCAGTAGAAAACCATTAATCAGCTATATGCTTCCATCTATGTAGTACATCTGCAGATATCTTCTACCTGACTGACTTGACATACAGAAACTTACTCTAACACTTAATCCTTTAACCTCAATAGAAACAAATCCAAAACCTTGTCATTATGTTGCATTGTTTCTCCTGCACACTATACAGATATTGATTTAAACCCTATTTTTACCCCAATTTCACTTATTCGAGAGTCATTCGACTTATTCTAGAGCAGTGGTCACCAACTTTTTTAAAGAGTTGGGGAGCAGCACAAGCATGAAAAAAGTCCCTGGGGGTGCCAAATATGGACTGTGATTGGCCCTATATGGACTGGCAGCCTAAAGGAGGATCTGTTTCACTGCACATCTGGATTTTATCTAACCAAAACTTGCCACCAAGGCTGCAGTTCAAAAATAAGCATCTGTTTTGAGGCCTCTGAAAGTAACATTTAAGGAGGTGGTGAGCAACATGTTGCTCATGAGCCACTGGTTGGGAATCACTGTTCTAGAGGGGCATTGTTCCAAAATAGCTGTAGATAAGGTTGTGTTGTTACTTGGTGGAGTCTTAAGACCAAAATTAATGTGATTGGTTTTAACCTAACCCAACGTTTTTTGCATTTGGCCAACTTCTCAAAAATCTCAGCATTACATCTTTCAAACATAACACCAATGTCCAGACTTCAGCTTTGTTGTATAAGCACCACACAACTGTGTTTTGCAAGGGAGCAACACTAAAGAGTAGTTCTAGGTCAATAAAACAATACTATATGGATGAATTGGAAGCCCTTCTTGGAATTGTTTCCTTTGATACCTTTGGTGCAGCTGTTTAAAATATGAAATTGATGGACAGGCTGAGTTTTGCGTCTGCGGGACTAAAGTCTTTGTGTCTTCATTAAATACTAAGGAAGTTACTTGTAAGTTATTGCACACATTTGTTTCTGTAGTAAAGTCTAAAGCTGTTAAAATCATATCTGGTTACAAATCCAGTTGTTAGTTTAACAGGTGCATCCGCACGCCCTGTGGTCAAAAAACTATTCTTTAGACCATTCTGGAATTAGTACAAAGAATCAAATCACCTGTATATGCACATTCTTCTTTGCCTGAACACAGTCTCAATCTGTTTTATACATCAGAACACAAGTGTTTGAAAATCTGTTATAGACATTTAAGAGGTTATTTACTAAACCTCAATATTTTTTAGGGAAAAATACCAATTTTCAGAGGAGAAAGCCCCGAAGCTGCTAAAAGTCCATATCAACCCATTTTAAACCTGCCAAGGTCATATAGAAGTCAATGGCAGATGTCCCAAAATGTTAAGGTATTGTGATCTGCACTGGGTTTCATCAGATAATGTGAAAAATTGGGGTTTTCGGGCGATTCGGGATGCAAAACTAAATAATTTGCAAGATTTGAGCTCTTGCTCGATTTTATAAAGTCTTTTCCAGCACAGAATTTTTAGTTAAAATCATGGATGGGAGCTTGGTTTAATACAAAGATGTTATAAATTCTAGTTTTAGTAAATAACCCACTACTAGTGTTTAGTATGAACATGTACATATACATACAGTATACTTGTTTAGACAGAGCCACCAAGTATTGCTACCAACAAGAGAGTAACCCCAGCTTTATAAGGATAATGAATTTTATGTGATTAAAACCTTTGACTAGGGGGCCAAATGTATAAAAAAGTGGGATATCCAAAAGGATTTTGGAAAGGTTAAGTTAACTGATATAACTTCAAAATGAAATCTAAAGCCATAAGTAGGAAGTTGGGAACCACTGTGCAAATTCTACTGCCACAGTACAAATTACAGTATGCAGGTCATAGGAAATTATACTTTAAATTAATTAAATTATACTTAAATTAAAATATTAAATTATTAAAAATATAAAATTAATATTAAATTAAAAATATAAATTATTTGTCACTGCTGCAACATGTTGGTTAAGTGTTTCATTACTTATTTCTTTTGTGTTTATTACCTAATAAGATCAATAGGCTGATATTTGTAAAAGGCTCCATATCTTGCCCATTCTCGATGTAAGAGCTAAATGAAAAAAAAGGGGGTGGAAATGATAGTTAATCATATGAAACAACAACAAAATCATTTATATCACAACATAATATAAATATTCCTATTTATGTAAGGGAAAGTACAGTATAAATGTATATTGAAATTTACTATTTATTCTATCAGAGGACTTAACATTTCTACAGCAGTTTGCCGTACCCAAATGTTACTGGATTATAACACCCAGCATTCTCCATCACATTAACACCAATGGTCAAATACATGATGTAGTCTTCACAAAAAGCAACATTAGGGATGGGTTCACGCTATACAACTGAATTCTGCCAAGTCCTCAAGGGCCCAAGGACCAATTGAGGAAAGTGGATCCTCCAGTAAGAATCCTGCTCCTTCTATTTACACTTCACTCTTTTTTATACCTATCTTTTTCAGAAGAAAATCCATTTTTTTCAGTGGTTCAACAAAAATCATAGTCAATAACTGATCTGATATTTTTTAATTTGGGTTTTCTGAACTTAAATTTTCCATATTTATCAAGAAAAAAATCAAGCTTGCATAAAAATCAGTGGCAAATTAAATATTGTACAAATAAATAGATGATAAGTCTGGATAAATAAATGTCCTCTACCCCATTGTACCTGATTAGTGCTTTTCAGGAAATTAAACCCTGAAACTATTGTAGAAACTATTTTGATAGAAAACAGATGAATTCCTTAGGAACGGTATTTGTAGGTTCTAGGACCAGACATACATGTGTGAATAATCAGTACTGTATTTTTGGAAAGAACCTTTAATGTTTTTAACACTTAACACTTCATAAAAGAATCTAATAGGCAGGATAAAAGGGGCTGATAAAAAACAGTATCTCGTGTTGGGAATATTTTTCCAGACACTAATAATTTTAGATGCACTATTACTATAATATTTTACCATTTCTTTTGTATTAACAATTATTTTAGCAAGCTACCTAAGCTAGAACAGTTCAATTACAAATATGTAAAGCATTCAAATGAACCTATTCTATATTTAATAACAGCTGTTAGGAAACCCAGCATCCAGTACCAAAGTGGAGCGAATGGGAAATAATTTTCTAATCAATTACACTTTCATGTAGATAGCACATAATTAATATACAGAGCAATAAAACCTACACTAAATTAACTTGGAGTTTGTAAAAAATCATTCTGCCTAGGATTATTCCCAAAAATAACATAGACAACTGCTCTGATTTCCATAAGATATTTCTGTAAGGTTAACAAAATGCTACTAGCAAACTTACAATGGATGAAGAATTTGCAGGGTTCTTTTATTTGCAGATGTACAGTATATTCAGAGCTCTGGTAGATGGTTAAAACAAAAAGTCTCACATTTTGGGAGCTTCCTTCAAGTGGGAGTCTCAGGGTGTTATTTATTAAAGTCTGAATGGTAAACACTCAAAAACTTGAGTGTTTTTTTTACTATAAAATCCGAATTTTAAGTATAAAAAACTCAAATTTTTTGAGATTTTTTTATTAAAGCCGATGCTGCAAAAAGTCAGAATTCAAAAATCCAACATCTAGGACTTGCCGAGGTTGTATATAAGTCAATGGGAGAGGTCCCTATCCTATTTGGAAGTTTCTGTGGTCTGTGCTGGAATAAGCCTGAAAATCTGAATATTTCAGACTTTTCAGGCAAACATCAGAAAAAGTTGGGCTTTTCAGGAAAAAAACTCCAAAAAAAATCATACGATTAGGGTTCAGTTAAATTTGGATTTCTTGCTTATGGTTATGAATAGTTGTATTTCCAGGCGAAGCCTGTCCTAAGCTAAGATACCATTACCACTCTGATTTGTTTGGATAACATAACTAAGTCAGTAGATTCTACAAAAAGTAAAAGTTAGTAGTAGTGATGGGCGAATAAATTCACGAAACCACAGCTACAATTTGCCAGCGTTAAAAAAAATGGATGCAGGCGTCCATTTTTTTGGACGCCGGTGCAATTTCGCCGAAACCGGTGTCCAAAAATGGACGCGGCATCAAAAAGTAGACGCCGGCATCGTTTCGGGAATATTTTGCCATTTTGCGAATTTCGCTGGAAATTCACACATTTTTCGGTGAAGTGAAACGCCCCAAATTTGCCCATCACAAGTTAGTACAATTGCTTGCTCCTATGATATAGCATTTGATTTGACACGGTGCAAAAAAATATAAACTATACTAACTATAAACTATATCAACTTCCTACAAAACTGTATTAGGTTGTTAGAAGAACTGTAAAGATTCCCCAAACTGTACATATAAATTAGCTCTGGTCTCAAGCCTTTGAATAAATATAGAACTCTGAGCGCACTCTCTATAATTAATTCATTGAGCATTTGGTACATACATGCTCTTCTAAAAGGAGAGGCTTTAAACTCAAAACAGAAATCTACAATATAGAGAAATCTACAATACTTACCATTCGCTCATTTGTTTCATTTTTATTGTGGTCATAGTCACCCTAAAATTTAAAAGAAAAATGTTTTAAAGATTACACAATAATACACAATAATCTGTCAGTTCAACAGCAGCTGACAACAAAAATTCAAGAAACTGCCATCTGCCAGTATCGTTTGGACCCAGTTATTTTCATCCAAGATGCTAATAAAATCTCCCAGCAAAATGCTAGATTTCAGTAAAATACAATTTCTTTATGTGCTAAGTTTCCTTTATTCTTTAAAACACCTGGTAGAATCTGCAAAGACTGGAGACTTGGACTGGTTGATTTTATTATTTCTTTCCTTCTTTAAAATCTAAGGGGCAGATTTATCAAATACTGTATCTGGGGATATACATATAAGGATCCCCAGCAATAATCTGGTACTCCATGGCACAGCACAGATATAATATGGCTTTGTGCTTATTAATACCATTGCTCATAGGGAAATATTTATTAGTGCCATTGTTGTGGCATTTGTGTTCTTGGTAGTGCTAATTCATTTTTTGACTTTAAAAATAAAAATAATAACCCATCCATAACCTAAAGTCATTTCAGAAGAGGGCTACATAGGCAGGGCATTATATATGTGTCCAAGATAAATTTTCTCTCAAACATTTCATAGAACATAGATACAGTTGGAGATGTCTTGCCTTGTTGAGGCACAATTTATAGACAGCATTAGAAAAGCAGCATCTAGAGACAAACGTAGATGGTACATTTATCATATATGTTATCTATGGCGTATTCTAAATAAAGGGCAAGAAAGTTGCTGATGTTAAACTGATGCAGGGTCAAACTGACACACAAAGCCCTAAAAAAAAAGTCCAAGGGAAGATGCCAGTAAGCCCTTCTGTTCACTTATTCATTTGTCTTTCCATGCTTAGACCATGTTCATTCTTCTTCCTCTAATATATAAAAAAAGAGACAAGATTTGGGAAGAAAGAATAAAGTCGAAAAAAAAGATAGGAAAAGGAGAAGGTAAAGCCAAAAAGAGATAAACAAATAAAAATATGGAGGAGAAAGGAGACAGTGAGCAATGGAAAATGTAAGATATGATAAAGAGGATAGGAGAAAGAGTATGAAGAAATAACAGAGAATGGGCTCACAGTATATGGTTTTCTAGTGGGTCCCTGTTTGAGTAGAAGAAGCAGTGCTGGGCCGAGTTGGCTGGGGCACCCTGGGCAACCCGGCCGACTATGTCACCCCTCCTCATGCATGTGCACAAACAAGCATGTGTAGATGCTTATGTGCACATACGCTGAGGAACGCAATGCAGCCAGAATACCGGCATTGCTGCCTCAGGTGGGGGCGCAAGGTTCCTAACTAAGGGAAAGTGGCAGAAGAGGTACCATAACTGGGACCCCTCCAACTTTGCGCCCTAGGCAAGTGCCTCTTCTGCCTACCCCTAGTTCTGGCCCTGAGATAAATTGCTCAACTGTCTCAGCTGGAAAATAAACATGAACTTCATTTTGTGAATTAAGGATAAACAATTGTCATTTTTAAAACAGTTCTGTATTGTTTGTATCCTTTAGAAATGACGAACTGATATAAATATAAAAACTATACACTTTTGTTTTTTTTATACAATATTCAAATCAATCAACTTACATCATGAAGCGGGTATGCGGAGTCATAGACATTGTTTGCTATCAATGTGGTAATACCTTAAAAACAACATATATATTATTAAAGTTATCTTTTACTATTATGTTTTCTTAATACAGTACATGAAGCAACTGTTGCTGTAACTAAAACCACAGCGAACACTAAATTACTTCACTTATAAAGATATGTTTTCGTATCTTAAATAGACAGGTTTCCATACCTTCTTCCAGCCAAACTAGGTAAATGGGGGCATAACACATGGGTTTTGATTGAATACACAAGCCCCAGAGGTCTTGTTTGGGAGGTTTGCATATACAAGGAACATGCTGGTGCAACTACATATAATAGCCATTAGATATTGGCAGTTGAGATGGCCCATGATGGATACAGGAAAAATATTGTAGTCATAATTACATTGCTTTAGCTCTATTAAATAGAAATTAAGCAGAAAAACGAAGCACACCTTTAGTTAACATTTGGCAAAAGAAGGGGGTATTTCCAAGTATTTAATAGAATAGTATTTTTATAGAATATCCATATTTATGTAACATTAAGAAACAACAAATTCATGAGATTCCATCTTTACACATGTGATCACCAGTAAACGTTCCTTTTTTATCATCCTTCCCCCCCCAGCATTTCGTCATGAAACAATTTGAAATGAAAAACGTGACTTTGACTTTTCATCTCAACTGAAAAAATTTGGCGCAGACTTGGAAAGTTTTGGCACCTAGGATTGAATGGTTGTGGAGTGCTCAAAGCTTGAAAACACTTTCTGGGGGGAAGTATGAAATTGAGTTGATAAATTAGCCAGGCCATTTCGTTTTTTTTTTTCTGGATTTTTAATATTTCTGGAAAAGTTTTAGGAAAATCAGGAACCAGGAAGTGCAAAACATGGAACCAATTCCATTAATGATAATTCTTTTCTCTTCACATTTTATCATTAGTGAAAAATCTAAGTTGTCAAGGATTTTTCCAATGTGTTATCCGCCCCGCCCCCGAAAATACCTAAAAATTATTTTCCTTGCAATTCTTTCCCATAGAACTCCCCAACTTTTGGCCTTAGTTACTCCATAAGATCATTTAAAAAAGCAATTTGTTGAATTTTGATAAATGGCTGGTGCTCCTTTTTGCAGAAAGAAAAAACAATTCAACCTTTGATAAATATGTCTCCTTTTTGCCTGGAATCTGATTTATAGCGAAGATAAACAACATTTTATTCATAATAGGTGTATAAGATTTCAACTGAAGAACAGAAGCACATCAAGAAGATGGCATTGTCAGTATTCAAGTTCACAAACTGACTTCATGCTTAAAACCAGAAATTAGAGTTTTTATCTCTCAAAGCCAACAGTGAATGGTTTTATTTGCTTTTCTATTCATTGTTTTCCACCCTAGAGGTTTACCCGTTTGAGATCCCAGGACTGTAGACCTGCAATTTTGTTTTGCTTCACCACTGTTTTATAGACAAAATTATCATTCTACAACATTGCTTCTTTAATGGGCAATTATTTATCACATCTGGTAGCTATAATGTCTTTTTCTGTTGCACACCATGTTCGATACTGATTGGGCTCTACATAAGAATTAGGGAATAACAAAAATGCAGACATTTGAAGAGTGAAAAACTTAAACGTGAGTTGTTTCAACCCTTTGGAATTTCAGTCCAAACTTATGTTTTCAATAAACTAACTGCAACCAGTTCCTGAGCTTCATTCTTTTTAAATATGTCACATACAGTAAATTAATCAAATCTAGATTTAAGGGGTTCTTCTCATAAAACTCTTGCCAGAATCATTGTAAATCCTGATATACCTGAAACTATAAAAATGTATAAAATGCCAAATGGGTATTTATCTTGGAAGGTGGCACCTGGACACCTCAGCTAGTTTTAAAATATAATGTTTTAATTTTGCAAACTGGAAATAAATGCGGTGCATTAATGTTACCAGGATATAGAAATATAAAATTGTCAGGCAAATTCTCTGCCAGTGCCCATTACATTTTATGGGTACTTTCAATATCTAGTTCCAAATGTCATGCCAGCTACTTTACTGTATCTGGGGAGTACAGCTCAAAATGATTATATATGTTGCCAGTGTAAACATATTTTGACATTAGAACAGAAATTTTTATTGAATAAATGAACATACTGAATGAATAAATACACCCGCACATAAAATTGTGTGTCAGCAAAATTTGTGCTACTCGTCCAAGTGCCATTAAATTCCAGAAAAAGCAATATTTCAACCATGAAACCCTAGGCACAGGGAGTTTTATGAAAGATCAAAAAGTTTTTATAATATACTTTATATAATATTTACACTCACCCATACTGTATTTGGCCTTTACAGAAGAAGTCCTCTTTAATATCTCATATACCTGGTAAAAAAAAATAATTAATGAAAGCCTTAATGGAGCTTGATCACAATAATCTCACAAAATGCATGCTTTGCAAACTTATTCACTTGTAAAAAATATCTTTGTTTTTTGTGGGAAAAACAAAGCATTTTAGTTTTGCTTAAAGGGCATGTAAAGGCAAAAAAATAAAATCCCATTTTTACTTTCTTTAATGAAAAAGAAAACTATCTCCAATATACTTTAATTAAAAAATGTGCACCGTTTTTATAAGAAACCTGACTGTATGCAGTGAAATTCTTCCTTCATTTACTGCTGTGGATAGGAATTGCCAGACAGTCCCTAACTGCTCTGCAGGGAAACAATCATACTTATGAACATCAGGGGGAGCCCCCGCCTTCCTTCCTAGCCATGCAGAACTCAATCAGCTTTGTTTGTTTCCCTGTTTTGATAATTTATGATGATCCCTAAGCAGCCCAGAGCACAATGAGTATGTGCACAGTCTTGGTCTTGCAAAGATGTTTAACAAAGTTACAAAATGGTGACCCCCTGTGGCCAACTTTGAAAGCATAAATCATTTGTTTGATTAGGCTTGTGGTGCAGTAAGTTCATGTTTATGTTTAGTATGCAAAATACAGCATTTCTAGCCTTATTCTATTTTAGACTTTATTTGCCCTTGTCCTGACCAATATACCTTACAGATTATACTTTCACACATGTATTTTTGGGGGTACAATACATGCATGGGACTCTGGGAGCCACACTTTGGTGTGAGATACAGTACCTGAGTCCCAAAGTTATTTAGGGCATGTTGTAAGGAGGTTTATGGCAGGATGATAGAATTGGTAGATCAAGGAAGTGGAAGGGGTGGAGCAGGAAAAGGAAGTTGGGGTAGAAGTATTGTGGGTCAAGGGGAGTTTCAGGAAGGGGAAAGTTTGCTCGGCAGGACAGCAGTTAGAGATGTTTCCACCAACCCTCCATGATTTCCCTGAAACCCAGTCACAGTGTGGCAGTAAGAATTCTTGTCAAGAAGTTGGTGATATATAGCCCAGCTAGAAAGCACGAGGATGTTGATCTTGTTCTGTGGCCTCAGCCCAATGTGCCAGCACTCAAACCACAAACAGCCAGAGGTGCAAGATCAATAATAGTGTATATGGAGGATCAGCACTCTCTTTATGGTGAACCATATGTGTTCCTTTTATTTCACATGGTGATACAACATTTTAATCGGATATTTCAGTCCGACCTGGGAACTTTTTTCAAGGATAGTATAAATATATATAAAATTATGTTTTGGTCTGAACACAAGCCCCTGTTGAAGTCACTATTTGATGAAACACATTGGGCATATATACTGTATAATGTGATGAGTGAGTTGAGCATTCCTATCTTGTAAATTTAATATTATTTACACAATAAATGATTTAAGCATACTAGATCAGGGAGTACGGCCTTCTCTTTCATTCATTCTTTCTATGTAAACAATAAAGATGTGGTCCTTAACATTCTAACCTGGTGGCCTTTTTGTTTCTTTAACTATTGGGAATTTGGGACAACTTTGCAGAGGTTTTTATTTATTATTAACATGTATTTATATAGCGCCAACATATTGCGTAGCACTGTAAAGTAAATGTGATTATACAACTACATCACATGAATTACATACATAGAATATATGGAGTAACAAACATCACAATCAATACAGGTACAAAAAGGCGAGGAAGGCCCTATGCATAGGCATACAGTCTAAAGGGAAGGGAGTAATACACAAGGTGTGGGAGTGGGCAAGATCGAATTAAGTGGGTGAGAAATGTGGTATTGTATGTGGTGCTGCGTTTGGTAGTTAAGCAGAGTGAGGGTAGGCTTCTCGAAAGAAGTGCGTTTTCAGAGATTTCTTGAAAGCAAAAAGGTTGGGCGAAAGTCGGACAGACTGTGGGAGAGCGTTCCAGAGGAGGGGTGCAGCCCTTTCAAAGTCTTGAATGCGAGCATGTGAGGAGGTAATGAGAGAAGAGTTGAGTAGTAGGTCAGTAGAGGAGCATAGTAATGGGTGAGTATATAGAGATGAGTTCAGATGAGTTCAGAGATGTAGGGTGGGGCAGAGTTGTGAAGTGCTTTGAAAGTCAGTGTCATTAATTTGAATTTGATTCTGAAAGGAAACGGAAGCCAGTGCAGGGATTGACAGAATGGCGAGGCAGAGGAGGAGTGGTTGCTGAGGTGTATGAGCCTCACAGCAGTGTTCATTATGGACTGGAGAGGTGACAGTCTCTGGAGGGGGAGGCCAATTAAAAGAGAGTTACAGTAGTCTAGACGCGATATGATGAGAGAGTGAATAAGAATTTTGGCAGCGTCTTGGGTGATAAATGATCGTATTTTGGATATGTTCCTTAGGTGGAAGTGACATGATTTAATAAGTGACTGGATATGAGGAGTGAATGACAGGGCAGAATCTAGGATAACCCCAAGGCACCGGGCCTGGGGAGAGGGGGTGATAGTGGAATTGTTAACTATGATGGATACTTCGGGGATGCTACTGGTGTAAGTTGGAGGAAAGAGAACCATTTAAGTTTTAGAGAGGTTTAATTTAAGGTAGCGTTGCGACATCCAGGTAGAGATAGCGGACAGGCAGGAGGAGACGCGAGTTAGGAGTTCTGGGTTGAGAACAGGAGATGAGAGATAGATCTGAGTATCGTCAGCATAGAGGTGGTAGTGGAAACCATAAGAATTTATTAATTTGTGCTGTTATAATAAAGCCTGAATACTGACTCAGCTCTAGTCATGTAAGTGAAAGTTAAAGGAGTGGGGGGGGGGCAATACAATACCTTACATTTTAGTGTATACTAATTATAAGTGCTGATATTATATAATGATGTATTGTGATACCTTCTTGGATGAGGCAGTGCCTATGTAATGTACAGTTTGGTACATGGCAATAGCTCATTGGTAGCAAAGAGCAGATAGATGATTGTTGCAAGAACCCCTACAGCCCAATGCCACTTGGACACTTGCCACACTGTGTTGAATTAATAAATGAGCCCCATTCTATTGATGACCAGTGGAGGAACGTTCAGCACAGAGAACATAACAGTAGAAGAACAATAGAGCATCTAAACAAGATCAATATGAATTGTAGCAATTGTTCAGAAGCGGAAAAGGCATCTAGAAATGCTGAAGAAATAAGTAAGGTGCCTCAATCAGTTCCATTCAGAACAGCGTGCGTACTTACTATTCGACTCCGTGTTGCATTATCAAAAAATGTGTCCTTGTCTTTAATGTTGTACCTAGAAAATAGATAAGGCATTACTACGTAAGTTGGCCAAGTAAAAAATGGAGAGTTACATTATGTGGGTTTACAACAGTTTTAGGCAATGGATGAGGCACAGTTTTACTCAACTAAGGGCAGAGACACATGCTCTGATTCGGGGAGATTTAGTCGCCCGGCGATAAAACGACTCTTCTTCGGGGCTAATCTCCCCGAACTGCCTCCCACCAGCAAGAATCAAAATCATCGGCGAAGAGGAGATTTGTCGATGGGCGACTGATCTACCCGAATCTGAGCATGTGTCTCTGCCCTTAGGCTTGCCTAAATGTTGCTGGACAAAAACTGCTATCACACTGTAACATATGAGTGTGAATTGCACAGTGCATCATTTTAACCCTACAAACTGGTATCAAAAATCTCTACTATTTTAACCACACTGCTGGAGCCATGCAGAGGTTAAACAGAATCTGGTACTCGGTTTGGTTCCTTATATAACTCATTTCATTTTTGCAGGCTTTTTGAATTAAATTAATTCAAACCACTGTGGTCTTTTCCCTTCAGCTGGATTTTACCACCGTGCATTGACAAAAACAACCCATACTCACAAATGCAGTTTGTCTCTGGAAAAGGGATAGGATAAGTGTTTCATCTTTGTGTTTTCACTTAGTTGTGGCACTTTGGGCTGTAAAATCTTTGTACATTTGTTCCATAAAGCATATAACTTTCTGAGGATGCCGGTGTCTTGCTTTACTTCATACATCTGAGAGACAGCAAACAAAGGCAAGAAAAATAATACAATTAAAGTCGCTGTATACAAAATAATTGATGGAATTATGAAAGCTGATTAACGCCTAAATTTAATCTTCACCAATTTCCATGAACAATATTGAACTTCAATGTTCTCTGTGTAGGGTTAAACTAGTGGTTGCCAGAGTAATCCACAAATTGCAAACTAGAATGACAGTGAAATAGCTGGTCCATTGACCTTTCCTTAGAGAAGTCACCAAGAAGGACAAACATAATCCCCTTAATGTTTTGAGTGCTAGTGAACACTTTATCATGGATACATGCCTATGTCCTTAGCTGTGGCTCCATACATCCATAATAACAAGGGAAAGTTATTTGCCTTGTATTTGTCCATACATCCATACCCTATGACTGTACAGGTTCTAATGATATTTATTTCCTCTGGATATGTCCCAACTATAGACTGGTGTTGCCCATGTCCAAGTATTGGTGCTATTTTAAATACAGAGAAGCTGGAACTTTGGTTACTGTTTGCATTTCCCTCAACAAGGAGGATTCTTAGCATTTTTCTGACAGTGGTCTAAGAGTTATTTACTAAACCCCGAATGCAAAAATCATGAAAAATGTATGATTTTTTTTCTAAAATCTGAACTTTTAAAAAATCACAAATTTTTCAGAATTTATTAAACCCCAAGGATGGAAAAGTCTGAAAATGCGGCATCTCACACATGTCGAGGTTGCATATAAGTCAATGAGAGAAGTCCCAATGATTTTTTGTTGTGCGATGGGTTTTGTGCAATACCCGAGTTTTCAGGGTGAAAATTTAGAAAAAAACATGAAAATCCGATGGAAGAATCCGAAAAAATTGTGAAAATCAGATTTTTTTCCTGCAAAGCAAATTTTTGGTAAAATGTAATAATAAATAAGCATAAAATACCCGAGCGGATTTGTATAGAAAATATTGAGATAAATTCGGACTTTGATAACCCCAAAGAGTAACAGTTTATTTTTGCCTCCATTTCCCTTTATTACCCTTGCCTCATGCTTATACATGATTAAGGGGCATATTTATCAAGGGTCGAGTTTCAATTGAAAAAACATCGAAATTCAAATTGAAAAAAACTAAATTAATTCAAAGTTTTTTTTGGTCAAATAGGTCAATTTTGGTCAAATAGGTCCATTTTCGATCAAATTCGATCAAATACGAATCGAAGGAATATCGCATTCAGTCGAATTCGATTAGACGTTTTTCCAAAAAAACCTTTGAATTTTCAAAGCCCACCAATTGACTCCAGATAGTTTCTAGGAGGTCCCCCATAGGCTAAAACAGCAATTCGGCAGGTTTTAGATGGTGAATGGTCGAAGTAGAATTTTTAAAGAGACAGTACATGATAAATTTTGATATTCGAATTTCAAATTTTTTTCAAATTCGATCCGAATTTGGACTGTTCCATAGTCAGAGTACACAAAAAATAGCTCGAAATTCGAATCTTTTTCATTCAAAAATTCACCTCGACCTTTGATAAATCTGCCCCTAAATGAACACTGTCAGCTCAGATTAACAATAGTTGAGAGTTTCTAAGAAAAACAAAGGAAGGGACACACTGCTGACAAGTAAATTTTTCTACAACTCTTAAGTAGTAATGGTCGAATCTGTTTTGCGGAACGTTGAAAATTCGAGAAACGAATTAAATACAATAGGCGTCAAAATAATTTTGAGGCGCAACAATTTTCGATGCGAGCATCAATTTTGATAGGTGCGACTATTTTGTCTGTTTTGCGGAACAGTGAAAATTCGAGAAACAAATTAAAGTCAATGGGTGTACAAATAACTTTGAAGCACAACAATTTTTATGCAAGTGACAATTTTTTTGTAGCACTGAATTTTTCACCAGGTGAATTTTCTACAGTTTTGCAAAAACATTTGAGGGGGCAGGGAAACGCGGAAATTCTATGTGAATCCATGTCTGGTAAATGTATTCACCCATCACTACTCTTGAGTTCTTCTGCATGTTATTTATATATCGGCTGCAATCATCTTCTGGCCCCCCAGATGCTGTGTCTGCTTACCATATGTAAGCTTTAAAAGGTATGACTGTAGAGATAAACTGCACCCTGCAGGGCCGGAACTAGGGGTAGGCAGAGTAGGCACGTGCCTAGGGTGCAAAGCTGGGGGGGCGCCAGGCACGCACTTCCTCTGTCGCCTACCCCCAGTCCGGTGCTCGACTCTTTGTGATCTTTACTTCTTCTTGCGCTCCTGCGCATGAGTCCGAATGTATTTCTCTGCAATTTGCGCATGCGCACAGTCGCGCCAATTCGCGCATGCGCAGAATCGCAAAAGAAGTAAAAACGACCACTTTTCTTGCGCATGCGTACTCGAGCGCCACCTTGCACATGCACACTTGGGCTAAGCCGGCGACGTGTCTGCCGGCTTGGCTTGGGCACCTGTGCAGCGCGGCCCTGGCACCCTGCATTGTTTATACCTCAAAGTCAGACTAATCCCCTGTATTGTTCATACCTGTGATCCACCTGCATTGTTCACAGTTGTGACACCTCTGTTGTTTATATCCTAAAGCCCTGTACTGTTCACACCTGAGACCCAGACTGAAACTGCCCAAATTTTTCACTTGTCACCTTATTCAAAATGCTAAAGGACACCAGCACTGTGTCACTGTATGTAGTACATATTAGACTGAGAGCGTTCCTTGTCTCTTGCTCTGTTCTGTCTTCCCTCCCTGCAGGGCTGGAACTAGGGGCAGGCAGAGTAGGTGCCCACCTAGGGCGCAATCATGGGGGGGCACACTTTTAAGGGGAATTTCCTTTCTTTCTTTTTTAAACCCTGATTTGCTTGGCCTTTAATAGTTTTTCAACTTTATAAACCCCCTGTTCCAGACAGAATCACTCCCAGCTCCCTTTTGGCAGCTGCTGGCACAGGTACATATTTGTGGGCAATATCTTGGCTGCTGCTTACACAGGTAAACAGATGATATGATGGATATTTGGCTGCTGCTGGCATAAGTACATATATGGAGGCAATAGTGTGTATTTTTTGGCTGATGCTGGCACAGGTACAGATTGTGGCAATATAAGGGATTGGCTGCTGCTGGCTCAGGTACATGGGGCAATATGGTGGCTGCTGGCACAGGTACACAGATGTTTGAGGGCAATATGATGGATTTTTGGCTACTGCTGGAACAGCTACAAATTGGGGCAAGATGATGGACTATTTTGGTTGCCGCTGGCATAGGTACAGATTGGGGGTACAAATATGATGGATGTTTTGTCTTATGCTGGCACAGGTACAGATTGGGGCCTGGGGGTAATCTGGGGGATTGACTGCCATTAGCATAGGTACAAATGGAGGCAATATGATAGGTGCTGGCACAGGTACAGGGGGCTATATGACTGGTAAGGTGGAAAATGGTAATGCAGGACTGGGTGGGGGGCACTGTTTGAAGCCTTTGCCTAGGATGCAAAAATACCTTGGCCCGGCCCTGCCTCCCTGTGTGTGCTATTCTCTGCTTGCCCAGTGCTGCTTGTGTGTGCCATTCTCTGCTTGCCCAGTGCTGCTGGTGTGTGCCAATCTCTGCTTGCCCTATGCTACCTGTGGGATGTAAGCCTGTTTTGGTTTTTTGGTGTGCTACCACCATTAATGTGGATATGATCTTAAAAATGCTTGTGGTAATGTGGATGTGGTTTACAGTGGGTGTAGTTTAAAAGGGGGAACACTGACTTCCATTATCGGCCCTCCTCCACATAGGCCAGTAAAATGTTGGCCCTCGGTACCACAGAACTTGGACAGCACTGTTCTAAAGGACAGTATTTACTAGGGATGCACCGAATCCAGGATTCGGTTCGGGATTCGGCCAGGATTCGGCCTTTTTCAGCAGGATTCGGATTCGGCCGAATCCTTCTACCCGGCCGAACCGAATCCGAATCCTAATTTGCATATGCAAATTAGGGGCGAGGAGGGAAATTGCGTCACTTTTTGTCAGAGAACAAGGAAGTAAAAAATGTTTTCCCCTTCCCGCCCCTAATTTGCATATGCAAATTAGGGTTCGGATTCGGTTCGGTATTCGGCCGAATCTTTCATGAAGGATTCGGGGGTTCGGCCGAATCCAAAAAAGTGGATTCGGTGCATCCCTAGTATTTACTGTGCATAATGCAGAGTCTGTTGACGTGTGCTGCACATCACTTTGTAGACCCAGGTGCACGATGAAACCCTCTGCTCAGGTAAAGTATAAGGTATAAATCAGTGAAACAACAGCACTACAGTTATTTTGTAAAAGTGATAACTTTACTGAAAGAGATACTGACATCAGAAAATTAATTTTCAATATCTATCATAACATTGTCTTTGAATGCTATTTATAATTTTGCCATAAAAGTGTTTTGGCCTGGCTCTTGGATTCGTCCAAAACTGAATCCTGCTGAAAAAGGCTCAAATTCAGGATCTGGTGTATCCAGAGGTGGGACAGGCTGGCCAGGCACCCTAGACAACCTGCCTGGTCACAGCAACAACTGGACGCAAATAGACGCACGTGCGCAAGCGGACAGTCGGGCAGAGAGGGGACCAGACTAGGAGGTAGAGAAGGTACAGTACATGCCTGGCACCCTCCCCAGCTTTGCGCCCTTGGCACGTGCCTACTCTGCCTACCCCTAGTTGCAGCCCTGGGTGTATACACTAGTATAAAGTACCTAAACACCCAGGCAATTTGGAGACAGGATGGATAGTGCTTTAGGATACAGGGGTTTCATGTTGTAATTTGCTTACCTCATTCACTGGGTCCTTATATCTCTAATAGCCCCACTGATAGATCTACAGTATATCCTACTATGGTGGAGACCAGAAAGAGTCTGAGCACATATTCCCTCAATGGGGAATACTTCCCTCCCTCTGGACATACTGTATGTTACTTCCTGAGCAGTATGTAAAAGTTAACATAAGGGGGTCTCCTACATAAACAAATCTGCTGTTGCCATTTCTGGCTCTCCAAGTAGACCAATGTTACCAGATCACATGAGAAACTAGGGACAGTTCTAAAAACCCGGCTTAGAAAGGCTAGACTGATTTAGTTTCATTTAAGGTTGTAATTAGTTTGCAATCAGTGCAGTCCAGCAACACGCATTTATTAAAAAAGTGCCCCTGATTTTTTTAATTACATAAATCACACATTGTTGTCTTGAACATATAATCAAGGGCAAAAGCATACTGGGAGTGGTAATCCAGCAACATCAAGAATAGGTTCTTAAAGTAACATGCAAGAGAATCCTAAAAACTGAGGCCACCTCCTCATCTGATTCACCATGCACTGGCTGATATTATGTATTGGTAAAAGGAGAACCAAAGAAGTGCTGAAAATCACAACATATCAAAGATATAGGTGCTTTATAGGTATAACTAGGTTAAGTGTGGGCTACCTATGGGATCACAAGTGCACTTAAAGGAAGGTTTACAATATATTCTTTCTACATCGTGCCTCAAGCATGATGCAAGCGTATTGTTGCCCATTTGTATTTGTGTGGTATCAAGTTCTTGAGGAAGACTCCAGACTTGCTTTATCGAGGCCCCACCCTTAAATGAATATAAGTAGAATACAATACCTTTTTGGTGGGCACCTTTATTTTAAGAAATTCTGCCTCCCGACTTAGTACAAGCCAAGGTGCATGAATCCGGACAAAATTCAATCCTTGGCTTTTTGTCTGGAAAAAAAAAGGAACAACGTTTAATAATGTGATTAAACCTCAGGAGGGTTGTAAGCACCATGCTATAAAATACCCAGGAGATAACTCATCAAAGTGTACATATATCATTGAGTGTATAGACCCAGGGATATGCAAGCCTTTTCCACTTGCAAAATAAAACTTGCATTAACATGTAAAATAATCCTCCAATGAGAATCCCAACTGATCTGTGTAAATCTGGTTCCATGTTCTTTGCTCCTGTATTTAAAGTTGGAAGCAATAAGCACAGTTTCCTAGCACTGAACAAGTCTGTCCTTCCTCCACATGATTCCATTGTAATATAATGACACCAAAATGACACAATATTCTCTATATGTAAAATGAGACCAAAATGGCTGACATGCTGCTGAGAATCAATATTCAATAATTCACTAGTGAATTAACTTGCATCTATATTTAGTTATAATAATTTTGGCCAGTAGAATTCTCTCTGGTAATCACATGTGTAATTACATTTTACTTATACTTCTATAGAGAACTAGGGGGTAGAGTGTCACAACTTTATGAAGTGGCAGATTGATGGTATATCTACCTAGCAATATTGCCTGCAGGGTAGGGATCCCAATGGATTCCGATTGCCACCAGTTTTCAACCAGACTGGGAGGGCTGTCTGGGTAAAAACTGCCTGTCTGGATTTCCAAATTAGAAATTCTGAACAGGTATTTTAAATGAATGTCACAGCGATTGCCACGCCATAAGCCCACCCCTGATGTCACAGACACACCCCCAGACCATCAACCACCCCTTGAAATCATCCTCCCAACCCTAACGTCCCAAGGCCTGTCCCCTACCCGGTCTTCCTGGCTGCAGAAGGTGTCAAACCTACAGTTGATATGGATCAGGATAGTGAATCTACGAATTTGGTTCACGTGCGCTTCAAAAGTGGACCAGGCTCCTTGCACCCCCGGGTGCAATCTGTACCCCCTGCCAGGGCAAACTCTGCATAAATCCAATGAAAACAGCAGCACTCCGGTATTATTGGCAAAAGTGAAAAACTTTACTTAAAATGCCGTAGGCAACGTTTCAGGCTATGCAGGCCCTTTGTCAAGCCATCTGCTGAGTGCTGCTGTTTTGATTGGATTTAGAATAGTGAATCTAAGCCCATATTGGGTGTTACAGAGGTGAAGGGATATTCCTGCCAAATATGAAGTGGAGTGCCAGCTTGTATAACGCTCTACATTTGATGTTGCCTCTATCACTTACCTCAGAGAATATGTTCTCTGAGTAAAACCTGTGGACGTTAAATAAACCTTTTTGGTTTTGTTTGCAATAACCTCCAGCCCCCACTGTCTTTATTTTTCTCCATAGCAGCAAGAGAGATATAATTGCAGAACACTTTCACCTTCCTCTTCCACGCTCATTCTGGCCCAGTCCATGTTCTACTAGTATTAGTCTGGAAAGGCAGTTATAGAGCTGATAAAGAGGTTACATAAGCTCTGAATGACTGCCTAAGGGTTTAACCTTCTGCATGGCCTGACCTCTTCTCCATCACACTGATCGACAGCACCTAAATAACCTCACAAGACACTGCTGAATGTAAAAGGAATAACCAGTTCTGATGAGTACAGCTTACAGAATGTTCTAGAAATACCATATGGCCATTCAGAAGGGAAGTCCTATTAAAAGAAATCATGTAAAACCATGTTTTTTAATCAGCAAGAAAAAACACACCTTCCAATGACAGATAATGAAAATCATGGCATTGTTTGCTACACCCTTATCTGCCAATCACATCCACTTTTGCCCAGACACTCCCTCCTTTACCCATGAACCACACTCAAATGTAAAAAGTGTTGGGGAGCCACACAAGCATGAAAACGCTCCTGGTGATTGCCAAATAAGTGGTATGATTGACCTCCGAGCCATATATAGGTTCTTAAACCAAGGAATTTAACAATAAGGGGCAGATTTATCAACCATGTGAGTCTAGAGCTTGGTCCTATGGGATGAAAGTTCTAACTTTCACACACTGATAAACACTGATAAACACACTGATGCATTTTATTGAATAAAATGTGGGTGAGTTTTTATTTATCAAGCTCTAAACTCACATTTCGATAAATCTGCCCCTCAGCGTCTGTTTTGATGCCACTGGAGCAAATGTGGACCCTACAGCCCTACTGGAACTGCAATAGTTTGTTTTTTGTATGCAATGCAGAAGGAGAGCCACAGGGGAGCACTGCAATTACCAGCTGCTTCAAGCAGTAGTAACTTAAGTATCACTGCCAGAGGTGTGTCAACTGTTATTTGTACCCATGACAGTAGTATTCGGCCTGGCGACCCTCCAGCTTGTCCACACTCCTTTCATGCACACCTCCTCTGTATTTGCCACCATTATACACCTCCCTAACTAGTTGATTATACTACAACCCTACTGCTAGCACTCACTCACTCCGTACTCAGTAGTAGCTCAAGCAATGCACCCTAAGCAGATGCCTATCATGCCTACCGCTACCCACAGAATTCCTCTTCATAACTAACAGCCCTGGTTGGCAGTAGGCCATACACAACTGACTGCCACATTTGATGGCGGGCGGTACAAAGACAAACACTGCTGGGTAAAACTTGTTTGTGCCCCACTCATAAATAACAAAGCATATACAACATATTCTTGCAGTGTTCACACATACAGTACATACATTTCTTTAAATTATATTTGGCAAAAATGTAGTAAATAAGCTCCCGCTCATATTCTGAATTACAATAGTACTGTAGAGAAGTCACTGCATGACGAGTAATAAGAGAAGGGAACTAATTCTTTCCTGTCTTGTAATGGTGATAGCTATCATTTACTTGGCCCATACACATAGACAAACATATATGGTTTTATGACTTTTATCCTGCTCTTATAGCTGCATTATGCACAATCAAGGCTATGCCTAATCTTAAGAATGGAATAAAAACAGTTTCAAAAGAACGTGCTGTGTGTCCTGAATTACAGTGAAATTGATATTCCACTATGCTCAAGAACAAAATTCCAGAGTTTAGAAAGCCTTTGACAAAAAATGGTTTGTGAGAAATCATTTTTATACTATTTAATAATTAAAGGGCATGTAACCCCTCAAAGCTCTAAGAAATTTTACATTCAATTGAATTGAGTGTTTACAAAAGCAAAAAATATTTGTGTGCAAAAACACATGCTCAGGGCATTGTAAATAGTCTGGATTATTCAGTACAGACCATTATTATAATTGTATAAATATCAGGGGCGTTTCTATACCCCTTGTGGCCCTAAGGCAGCCTTTCCTTTCCTTTCCTTACAGAAGTGTTGTCATGGGTTGAGGGGGGACAGAATCACTAATCTGCAATAGAAGAGCCAAAATTGAGATTTAACTCACCTCATGGCAGCAGCACCCCTGATAGTTATACTGGGTCGGACTGAAACTTCAGGCCCCCCTCCCCATCCCAGCCACAACAATAACAGGGTCCCCCGTGCTTACCTTTTTTCCTGCTCACGGCCAAGACAAGGGTCCAGGAGGGAGGTCGGGGGCAGCGCCAATAGCAGGTCTGTCAGGGCCCACCGGGTTAATAGCTGATTAAGTGCCGGATGGTCAGATTTATCAAAGGTCGAATTTATGTGATTTTTTTTTACTCTAATGAATTCGAATATATTTACAACTCAAATGGGAGGTTATTTAATTAGAAAGTTTAATATTCGATCTAATAGTCCCAACCCGAAAATTCTAATCAAATTCGAATCGAGATTTCCATCGAATGTCAGGAAGGCAATTAACATATTCAAATGGTTCAAAGGACCTCTTCCATTGACTGGCGAATATTCGAATTACATCTGTTTCCATGGTTGAGTTGCCGTAAATCTCACATTTGAATTTACATTCGAATTGGGGGATTGCAATTTGAATATGTGAATTTTGACACCAAAAAAAAGAATTCAAAAATTCTAATTTACTATTTGACCCTTAATAAATCTGTCCATTAGTGTATAACTCACATTTTATTACGTGTTATTTCTGCCAAAGTACATAACCTTGCATTTATATCAGCATTGAACACCCAGTATCTTACATGGAACTTATAGTTATGTGCAATGTAGAAGCCTATTTATCAACAGTTTCATTTTAAGGCAGGACTACACAGGCAATTCCGCCCTGATCCTACGTGCTGCACAAAATCGCAGGCGTCATGTCGGATGCAACGGAAATAAGGTAATTCATGCCATTGTCGAATTGTGTCGCATTTGTTGATGCGACGCGTCACGACTGTCGGATGCAGACGCAGCATGCAGTGTCTGCATCTGACAGTCGCATTGCATCAACGCTGGGACACGATCCGACAATTGAATTACTTACCTTATTTCCATCGCCTGCGATTTTGCACAGTGCGTGGGATCGCATCGGAATCAGCCGTGTACTCCTGCCCTTAGTGGTTTTAGAGATTTTCGAAAACTTGACTAAACTCGCTTTTACTAAAACAACAAATGTCATGAAATTTATTAAAGTATCCGGACGGAAAAAGTCACAGAAAAGGCACGAAAAACGCAACTTTTGACTAGTTACAAAATAACTACAACTTTTTTGTGTTTTCGAACAAATGCCAGCATCAAAAACACCTGAAAACTTCTAAAACCACGAATCCAAGAAAGATCTTCCAGTTGTAAAAGGCCATTGACTTCTACATGATTTTGACAGGTTTTAGCTGGAGTATTCAGATTCAGAATTGTCGCATAATAAATCCCAGAAATTTTTTTTCCCTTGCCGTCAAAAACCCAACCTGAAAAAGTTGCCGTTTAATGAAATCGACAAATCCCAACTATCATCAGCAGGCCCGGACTGGCAATCTGTGGGTTCTGGCAAATGCCAGAGGGGCTGCTATAAGGTCCAATAGAAAGTCAGTATTTAGTGGGCTGGTGGGAGCTGTTTGGGCCTCTATGTGGGCTGATGGGCCTCTGTGTACCTGAAATTCCAGGGCCTATTTTAATTCTCAGTCCGGACCTGATCATCAGCATGTTCTATTGGAAGCATTAATGTTTCTTAGCTCTAAACAAGAACAGGTATGTCCACGCTGCTAGATGCTGACTGCAGATATCATACAGTTATAATGAAAGGAATAGTTTAAGTAAAATGAATTTGCTTGCAAACGGTGAAACAGAGAATCCATTATTTGAAGAACAAGAAGTTTCACACCCAAATCGTATTTATACCTACATTTGATCAACCTCTTGGTATTACAATATAATTAATGACATCTGAGAGTACCACAATCTGTATTAGAGTCAACAGGATACGCAATGCATGATTACCATAGTGCGTAGTCTGGTTTACCACGGTTCATTCATATACACTTATGCTAGGCCAATAAGATGAACAGTCATCTATTACCCAGAATAAAAAAGCCTAAAATAAGTATCAATTTCCAAAGAACAAAGTCATTGTTGAAGTTGTAAACAGTTCCGGTACACTGTGGCCTACAAGATGAGTATATCAGCTTTCCCATAGACCTTATGACCTTCCTTAATACCTGAATGAGCCATATGATCGGTGCTAATCCCATTCTGTTATTCAGATATAATAGAAATTCAAAAAATACATGTTTTTGTATTAAAAGGGCAAAAAGGAGCACAAAGAACATTAGCAAATG
This sequence comes from Xenopus petersii, assembly GCA_038501925.1. Lineage (NCBI taxonomy): Eukaryota > Metazoa > Chordata > Amphibia > Anura > Pipidae > Xenopus > Xenopus petersii. The sequence continues at coordinate 21,709,925 of CM076676.1, forward strand.
CTTTTGGCAAATTGAACAAATCAACTTATTGCCAATCTGGCTGACTATAGTCTAATTTGGTCCACCAAATTTGGGTTCTAATGGAAGTAGTAGGGTGTGTGACAACAAACATCTGCCAATGTCTTATGCAGAAAAGATACATTGGTAGGTGTGATTATGTACCCAGACAGACCAACTGTGATCTGATGCTGAACCCCCACCTGCCAAAATGTCTGTTTTAATGATCTGGTAGTAAGACCAATATTTGTGGTATGTGTGTATATGAACAATGCTAGCCAAGTAATTATGGCTGAATTTTCTTAGCATTCCCAGAATCATTTGGCTCTAATATGGGATTGAAAAATCAAAAATGTCAATAATACTCATATAGAGTATGTTATATATGCCAATATGTCACTCAAAGCAAATAGATTGGCAGCATATATGAAGATCACATGCTAGAATGTTCTCCATATGCATGGGCATTTTTGGAAGTAAATTCTTGTCATTCAATATAGGGGGCTCGGGTTTCTTTGGAGGTCCACCCATGTCTTGTCCAATGTTGAGGATATCACTGAGAGACCTTGTGACTCCCAGATCAGATGGCATAGCCAAAACAATCATGAGTGGGGCTCTCAGGGGTTTATGGGAGTTCTGCTTCAATAATGGCTTAAAGGATAGGGGGGGGCATCAATGGTAACATAAGCATTGCCCTTTGAATAAATGTGTTTTTTTTTTTTTACTTTTGCAAACTGCTTTGCATTCCCAGAAGCAGAAAATACTGTACTTTTCATGGATTTGGATTTTTCTGATTCATTTAATGGAGCAATGAAAATTCCTCTAATGACATGGTACAGGCTAGACTGTATTGTTGTCAACAGCTGCAAATTCAATCCTTATGTTTTATACAAGTCCCCCAAAACACAAACAAATCCGGTATTTTTTATTGTTGCAGCAAAGTTTTTTTCCACCTTCTCTGAAGATCAAGATCATTAGTACCCCAAAGCATATTTTATTGCTTAAAATGTAATTTTTAAAATTATAGACCTATATTTAAGTGAAAAGCCACCTGTTTTAATTCAGTTAACTACTGTACCTAGTGTGAGGCAGTGGTGTAAGGGTTCATTCAATAGCTGTTATATCAAGGCAGATATAAAATCTACAATAAAGACTGTGCATGCGGTATGGTCAGGAACCTTTTTATACTTTATACATTATAGAATGCTGCTTCAATATAAATATGTGTGTGAGTTTTTAATATTATTTAAATAGTGGAATATAAAGGGAAGGTGGAAATTGCATATTATTGTAAGAAATAAGAATATTATAAGTCACCAATGAGTTCCATGACCATATAGAAGGTACAAGGCCAAAGGTCAATTGCTTTTATAAAGGTCATGGAACTCTAAAGTGACTTCTAAAAGCCATATACTGTACATCTTGCATAACACATCTTACATCATCTTGTATTATACACATTTCAGTAAATCATGTGATACAAATGACATCACTAAGATCTTTTGGATCTTGTAATAACTAATAATACTGAATTCATCTCTAGCATTTGTGTGGGTGAACATTTAGGGAATAGTGATCATAACATGGTGTAATTTGAGATTCTGTTGCAGAAGCAATTCTATAAGGGAGTAACTAAAACACAAAATTTCAGATGTGCAAACTTTGACAGTATAAGGGCATCTCTGCAAATATTAAGTGGGAAATGCTTTTCACAGGGTTAAACAGGACAAAAATGGGAATTCTTTAAAATGCTGCTTAATAAATATACTTTTCAATATATTCCACTTGTAAGCAAGGAACGTCATTGCAAAGCAAAACCTTTTTAGTTCAACAGAAGTGTTGGTGTTGAGGTGGGTAAGAAAAGATGTGCTTTTAAGGCTTTCAAGTTAGCTGGGACAGCCGAATAATTTATAAGGTACAAGGAGGCCATTAAATCATGCAAAAAATATGGATATGGAAAAGGATATTGCAGCAAGCAGTATAAAGGGTCCAGAATTATTTTTTAAATATGTTAATAGTAAAAAAATTAAGCAGGAAGGGGTGGGACCTTTAATATCAGAGGGGGGTCAGCTGGTTTATGAGAACAAAAAAAAGCTCAGATTCGGAACTCATATTTTTCGTCTGTCTACACAAATGAGGAAACAGCTAATGAAGGTTTCCGTATTAATAGTTCCAATTCTAGCAATACAACTAATGATGCAGGGTTCACACATGAACAAATTCAAAAGAGACTAGAACATGTTAAGATAAACAAAGATCCGGGGACCGGGGCCTTATCATGGCCCTTTACACTGAATATATTTTTTCCACCATTTGACTCTGATGCTGAAGCCAGGTCTGCTGGACAAAGGTGGATGAAATGGATACAAAGATTTGAAAATTATCTGATTGCTATGGAGGTCAAGAATGCTGATAGAAAGAAAGTTTTACTACTGCATTTAGCTGGAGAAAAGGTTTGTAATATCTATAACACACAAGCGGAACCCCCCCCCCGCCCCCACACACACAGAAGACTTTGGTTTAAGGCTTTTTTCAACAGGCTGTAGAATCCTAGGATACTTTCTGGATTGCTATAGAGAGTGCCCTCTAGCATCAGCAGTGCTGCATAGCAATAAATATAAACAAGGCATAATAAACATGTCCTTAGAAGGGCTGTTTCTAAACACTACATTAAGCTCAGTGATTATAACTGGTGGCATTACTCTCATGTTTCACAAAACATTTTTCACTACCTCCCCAAACTAAGAACTAACAAATCCCGCTCACTTAGTTTATCTTTCCTTTCGATTGCTGGCAACTGGGGACATTTCCCCAAACCCTGGCCCTTACCCCATCCCAGTTATATCACGGCCACAAGCTCCTTTTCTTCGGTGCAAATTCCAACAGTACAGAACTCTTATTCCTATACCCAAAAACCCATCTTTCCCGTGCTCTCTGGAATGCCAAATATGTTTGCAACAAATTCACTGCTATCCCCAAAGATATTTCATTGCAAATATCTTTAACTTACTCGCACTTACTGAAACCTGGCTTTCTCCTACTGACACTGCCTCACCTGTTGCCCTGTCCTATGGGGGCCTACACCTTACTCATACTCCCAGACCTGGTAACAGACCTGGAGGTGGGGTAGGTTTGCTTCTCTCTCCCCGCTTTACTTTTAAGGTTCTTCCACCTGTTCCTTCCCTATCATTTTCCTCATTTGAGGCTCATTGCATTAGGCTCTTTTCTCCTGTTTCACTTTGCATTGCTGTTATATATCGACCACCAGGACAAACTGCACAATTTCCGGACAACTTTGCTGCCTGGCTTCCTTACTTTCTTTCATCTAACATCCCATTAATCATATTAGGTGACTTTAACATACCCGTTAACAACATTAACAACCCGCCTGTCTCTAAACCTCTTTCACTAACATCCTCCCTAGGCTTATCTCTGTGTTCAGACTCCCCCTCTCACTTCAATGGTAATACTCTGGATGTCATTTTTACCAGACTCTGTTCAACACCAATTTTACTAACTCACCATTTCCCCTCTCTGATCACAATATGCTCACATTTCAACTCTCACTAACTCCCGCCTCACCCCCTGCTATTCCCCAAACACGTACTTACCGTGACTTGCAAGCTCTAGACATGTCGCATCTCTCTTCTTCCTTTGACTCTCTTCACTCTAATATCTCAGCCATCTCTTGTCCTAATGTGGCTACCTCTGTCTACTATAGTACTCTCACCACTGCCCTTAATGAGCTTGCTACAACAAAAACTAAACGTGCTAGACCCAAACCATTTCAACCTTGGCATACTGCTCATACAAAAGCGCTCCAAAGACACTCAAGTGCACTTGAGCGTCGCTGGCGCAAATCCCACTCAGAATCAGACTTTTGGAGCTCCAAATCTGCCCTGCGCTCCTATAACACCAGCCTCTTCCAAGCCAAACAAACATACTTTACTTCACTCATTAACTCCCTTTCTAAAAAACCAGCACAACTTTTCTCCACCTTTAACACTCTCCTTTCCCTTCTCCGCCCCCTCTGTGCACATCTGTCTCTGCTCAAGATATTGCTGAGCACTTCAAAAACAAAATTGACACTATCAGAAGGGACATTACACTACTCAACCCCCCTAGACTTCCACCACCCTCCTTCCACACTCCCCAGTCTCTCCTGTGCTCCTTCACCCCTGTCACTGATAAAGAAGTCTCAAAGCTTTAAGCCTCTTCTCACCTTACCACCTGGCCGCTTTATCCAATTCCCTCAAAACTTCTCCGCAATACCAATCCTTGTCTAATCAAAGCCTTAACTCACCTATTTAAGCTCTCGCTCTCAACTGGACTGTTTACTTCTCAACTGAAAACATGCTCTTGTCACCCCCATTCTGAAAAAAACCCTCTCTTGATCCCTTCAATCTTGACAACCTCCGACCTATCTCTCTGCTATCTTTCATCTCTAATAGGGATGTAGCGAACTGTTCGCATGCGAACTAGTTCACGCGAACTTCGACCGTTCGCGTCCGCCGAATGTTCGGGAACGTTCGCATTTTGAGTTCGCGTTCGATTCGAATAAAAATCGTTCGACCATTCGACCATTCGATTCCTTCGACCGCTAAGAATCAAACGATTTCCATTCGTTCGAACGATTGTAAGCATTCGATCGAATGATTTTCATTCAATCGAACGCTAAAAATCGTTCTAATCGAACGATCGAACGATTTTAAAACGTTTGATCTAATGATTTTTCATTCGTTCGAATGCTTAAAACGTTCGATCGTTCGATTCGAATGATTTTAGCATTCGATCGAATGAAAATCCTTCGATCGAATGAATAAAATCCTTCGATCGTTCAAAACGAACGATTTTAGCGGGTGTTCGAAGTTCGCGAACTGTCCGCGAACGTTCGCATTTTTTGCCGGTGTTCGCGAACGGCGTTCGCAAACACCAAATCAGCAGTTCGCTACATCCCTAATCTCTAACCTCATTCCTCTCTGTAATAACCTGCTGGACCCCCTACAATCTGGTTTTAAGCCACAACACTCCACTGAAATTGCCCTGACCCGACTAACTAATGTCCTTTTTACCGCTAAAGCCAACAACCACTTCTCACTACTAATACTGCTTGATCTCTCAGCTGCATTTGACACTGTAGATCACCCTCTCCACCTCCAGTCCCTCCATTCGCCTGGCCTTCATGACACAGCCCTGTCCTGGTTTTCTTCTTATATCACCAATCGTTCCTTCAATGTCTCCTACAATGGAGTAGCATCTTCTCCCCTACCTCTTTCTGTTGGGGTTCCTCAAGGCTCTGTCCTGGGACCCTTATTATTCTCACTCTGTACTTCCTCCCTTGGCAAATGAATCAGCTCGTGTGGTTTCCACTACCACCTCTATGCTGACGATACTCAGATCTATCTCTCATCTCCTGATCTCAACCCAGAACTCCTAACTCGTGTCTCCTCCTGCCTGTCCGCTATCTCTACCTGGATGTCGCAACGCTACCTTAAATTAAACCTCTCTAAAACTGAAATGGTTCTCTTTCCTCCAACTAGTAGAAGAAAGGAGCAGGAGTGCTTTAACCTCCTGCAGTATATTTAATTTATTGGACAATTTGTCTTTTAGCGGTCAGTGTTCTTAACTGAAAACTTGCTCACCGCAATTTGGTGCACTTGCCCCAAACCCTCAAACCCCCAAAACAGAAAGTATGGGTCAATCACCGCTCCTGTTCAATGGCCCGGGTGCTGCGCCCCGAACCCTCAGCATAGGGGAGACATCAAGACTTGAAACCGGCAGTTTGGCACGCAGACTCCAGGCAGCGGTAAAAGTCACTTCACTTTATTACACAAACATAAATCGTCCTAACGCGTTTCGTGTCATAATCACGTAATCATAGGCAACTAACCAAATAACACTAGTAACATCCCGGAAGTATCCATAATAGCTAACAATTCCACTATCACCCCCTCTCCCCAGGCCCGGTGCCTTGGGGTTATCCTAGATTCTGCCCTGTCATTCACTCCTCATATCCAGTCACTTATTAAATCATGTCACTTCCACCTAAGGAACATATCCAAAATACGATCATGTATCACCCAAGATGCTGCCAAAATTCTTATCCACTCTCTCGTCATATCACGTCTAGACTACTGTAACTCTCTTTTAATTGGCCTTCCCTCCATAGACTGTCACCTCTCCAGTCCATAATGAACACTGCTTCGAGGCTCATACACCTCAGCAACTGCTCCTCCTCTGCCACACTATTCTGTTAATCCCTGCACTGGCTTCCACTACCTCTCAGAATTGAAGGAATTGTTCAGTGTAAAAACAAAAACTGGGTAAATAGATAGACTGTGCAAAATAAAAAATGTTTTTAATATAGTTAGTTAGCCAAAAATGTAATGTATAAAGGCTGGAGTGACTAAATGTGTAACAGAACATAACTGAACACAACTTCCTGCTTTTCAGCTCTTTTGGTTTACACTGACTGGTTACCCTGGTTACCAGGCAGTAACCAATCAGAGACTTGAAGGGGGGGCACATGGGTCATATCTGTTGCTTTTGAATCTGAGCTGAATGGTGAGGATCAATTGCAAACTCACTGAACAGTTATGTATCTTGTGGTCCCCCTTCAAGTCGCTGACTAGCTCAGAATTATAGAGCTGAAAATCAGGAAGTAGTGTTCTGGCTATTATGTTAGACATCCAGTCACTCCAGCCTTTATACATTACATTTTTGGTTAACTAACTATATTAGAAACATTATTTATTTTGCACAGAGTATCTATTTACACCGTTTTTATTTTCACACTGAACTGTTCCTTTAAATTCAAATTAATGACCCTGACATTCAAAGCACTTCATAACTCTGCCCCTCCCTACATCTCTGAACTCATCTCTATATACTCACTAGAGATGGTGCGAACTGTTCGCCGGCGAACTTGTTCGCTCGAACATCGGGTGTTCGCGCTCGCCGGAAGTTCGCGAACATCGCGCGACGTTCGCCATTTTGGGTTCGCCATTGTTGGCGCTTTTTTTTGCCCTCTCACCCCAGACCAGCAGGTACATGGCAGCCAATCAGGAAGCTCTCCCCTGGACCACTCCCCTTCCCTATAAAAACCGAAGCCCTGCAGCGTTTTTTCACTCTGCCTGTGTGTGCTGAAGAGATAGTGTAGGGAGAGAGCTGCTGCCTGTTAGTGATTTCAGGGACAGTTGAAAGTTTGCTGGCTAGTAATCGTTTTGATACTGCTCTGTTATTGGAGGGACAGAAGTCTGCAGGGGTTTGAGGGACATTTAAGCTTAGGTAGCTTTGCTGGCTAGTAATCTACCTTCTACTGCAGTGCTCTGTATGTAGCTGCAGTGGGCAGCTGTCCTGCTTCTGATCTCATCTGCTGACTGCTGCAATAACAGTAGTCCTTGTAAGGACTGCTTTTATTTATTTTTTTGTTCCAATACAGAGCAGTATCAAGCAGATTACTAGCCAGCAAACTTACTATCATCTGTCCCTGAAATCACTAACAGCTCTCCCCCTACACTATCTCTTCCAAGCACACACAGGCAGATTTTTCAGATACATTTTTGCCCTTGATCCCCCTCTGGCATGCCACTGTCCAGGTCGTTGCACCCTTTAAACAACTTTAAAATCATTTTTCTGGCCAGAAATGTCTTTTTTAGATGTTAAAGTTCGCCTTTCCATTGAAGTCTATGGGGTTCGCGAACCGTTCGCGAACCGCTCGCATTTTTGCGCAAGTTCGCGAATATGTTCGCGAACTTTTTTTCCGACGTTCGCTACATCCCTAATACTCACCCAACCTCTTACTACGCTCCTCTACTGACCTGCTAATCAACTTGTCTCTCATTACCTCCTCACATGCTCGCATTCAAGACTTTGCAAGGGCTGCACACCTCCTCTGGAACTCTCTCCCACAGTCTATCCGACTTTCTCCCAATCTTTCTGCTTTCAAGAAATCTCTTAAAACGCACTTCTTTCGAGAAGCCTACCCTCACTCTGCTTAACTACCAAACGCAACACCACATACAGTACCACATTTTCTCACCCACTAAATTCGATCTTGCCCACTCCCACACCTTGTGTATTACTCCCGTCCCTTAAGAGTGTAAGCTCTTTTTGCACAGGGCCTTCCTCAACTTTTGTACTGGTTTTAATTGTAATGTATATAACTCCATATGTTCTATGTACATAATTCATGTGATTTAGTTGTATAATCACATTTACTTGGAAGCACAGTTTATAAGAATTAAAATACACAAGAACCATGAATATCCTGTAAATGATATCCTTATAAATGGTGCTTAGTGATGTCATTGGTTAGAATTGGAGCTTAGTGATGTCATTTCTGTCACATAACTCACTACAACTTGTGTATAATAATAAATACAGTACCCACTGTTGCAAAATATGAGGATATTAGAAGTCACCTCGGAGTTCCATGACCTATATAAAAACACTCGGCCTTCACCTTGTGTTTTTATATGGTTACATAACTCCTCAGTAACTTATAATATCCTTAAATTTTACAAGAGGGGGTACTTTATTTTCTATATGATTTACAGGATATACATGGCTCTTGTATATTCCATTCTTATATTTGTTTTCAAAAGTTAGAATTATTTTCTTAAAATGGATTCTATGGTAGATGGTAATCCCATAATTCTGAGCTTTCTGAAAAGTTGGTTTCTGCATAAGGGATCCCATACCTGCACTGGTGCAATTCATGAAAATACAAATTTCAAGTTAAAAAACTAATTTTTTTTCACCTAAATTAAATAATACTACAGGTATGGGATCTGTTATCCAGAACTCTCTGTACCTGGGGTTTTCCAGATAATTAATCTTTCCAAAATTTGGATCTTCATTCCTATTAGAAAATCATGTAAACATTAAAAACTGAAGAGGCTGTTTTTTCTTCCAATAAAGATTAATTATATCTTAGTTTAATCAAGTACTGTTTTATTATTACAGGGAGAAAGGAAATAATTTTTTAAAAGATTTGGATTATTTGGATAAAATAGAGTCTATGATATATGGCCTTCCTGTAAATCGGAGCTTTCTGGACAATGGGTTTCCGAATATTGGATCCCATACCTGTATATATGCATTTTGTAAAAATGAACTTAAAATGCACGGCATACATTTTGTACCATTGAGTTCCAATTTGCTGATTTCGTGGAGGCCTATATAAAGGTTGAATTTGAGTTATAGAGTTTTTTGAAACCACCACTAAACTCACTTTCTCTAAAACCATGAATGTCAAGACATTTATTAAAAAAATCGAATGGAAAAAACATGAACGGAAAAAGTCACAGAGAAGTTGTGAAAACGTGACTTTTTCATATTGTAGCACAGAAGCAGTAAAAACCGCTAAAACCACTAATTAAAGAAAGATCTTCCAGTTGTTGTAAGGGACATCTGCCATTGACTTCTACATGTTTTCGACAGGAGTATTTTCACTTTTTTCCTTTTGAATTTTTTTTGGCATCAAAAACCCCGACCAGAAAAAAGTCCCAGTTTAATAAATTGGCCTCCGATTTAGGAGTATTCTTGGATTAGGAATTGTATCAGTTTTGTTCCATAATAAATCCCGAGAAGGTTGCACTTTTTTTTTTAACTTTTTCAGATTTTTGGTGTCAACAAGTCAGATGCAAAAATGTTGCGGTTTAATTAATCGGCTCCATAGTATACTTTTCAAGCTACTGAATGGATACCCTTGGCCACCCCAAATTATACAGCCCATACATATGCCATCATTGATATATCAGATAGTGATCGTTCATTACAGCATGGCACCCCATTAAAACACTAAGAAGCGGCAGAAAAGATTCATTTTCACTTAATGAGCATCTAAATTTGAGCTTTATTCATTATGCTTAAGTGTTTGTCGGCAAGCACTACCTTGCTATGGCAAAGGTCAACAGTAGTTTAAATAATTAATTGCAAAGTAAGCAAAAGCATGTAGGCTGACACATTACAGTAAACAGAGGCTTCACCTTGGTATCTCAGCTTGGGGAATGTGCCACAAATACTTGTTTCAAATTCAAAATATTTAGGTTTTTCAAAGTATTTAAAACTAGAAAGTTTTTCTAAAAATGACAACTCAATGTTATTCATAGCGATGAAGATGTTTTAAAAAGGGCTGTATATTCAGTCAGGATTTGACGTGTTTCTTGACATGGAGCAAGGAACTGCCTAAAATTAAATTAGAAATAGGGATGGGCGAATTTGACCCGTTTCGCCAAAAATTTGCCACCAGCGAAATGTCGCTGACGCCCATTAAAGTCTATGGGAGTCAAAAATATTTTGTCGCGCGGCAAATTTTTTTTGACGCACGTTTTTTTTTTGTCGCTCGATGCCATACAAGTCTATGGGCATAATTTCTGCGGCGAAACAAGGCAAAAAAATTTGCCTATCCCTAATTAGAAAAGGACCTGGTTATGCCACTGCAGTAATGACAGTTGCGTCATATGGCCCTTGTTATTGTGAATGAGCACTTATTCGGTGTTCTTTAGAAACTATAGAGAAATAGAAATGTTTCTATCTATGCATACCATTATAATAAGCTACTGGTTAATCAGAATATTACTGCTGCAATATAATATTCTTCATTAGGTTTTTTTTGCTTTGTGAATATTAATTGCAGATTGTAAACCTTTAAGACCTCCTTGAAGGTACCGTAAACTTTTGGAGCAAAAGTAACAACATTTTTTTATTAAGAAATGTTATTGCATACACTGCACACTATCGCAAACTATAACATTTTCTATCCTTCTGTTGCAAAGTGTTCGCAAAAGCAAACTCTTTGACAACATTTAATTGAATTGAGAACAAATTGGGAACAATTTTTGCGTTAGTAAACCATATTACATACCGCCATTAGAGTGAGTGAGTACGTCTTTTCTTTTCTCCCAACATATTGACTTTCCTCCATTGAGAAAGACTAAAAAGGCCTTTTAGTTTTAGTTGGTTGCAACTCTACCAATGATAATCTAGAGAAACCCACCTGATATTTTTGGACCAATAGAGAATTCCCACCTCCCACAAGGTTTGCTTGCAACAGGATCTCTCCATCCATACCTCGGGCAGACACTGGCCATGGGCTATACCAACTGTCACTCATAGGACTTAGCTCTCATACTAGCTAGATCTCATTAATTCTGGCTTCTGCCACAGTAGAAATTATACCTCTTCCTTTTCTCCCAACAAGTTCACTTTCCTCCATTGAACATTGAGGGGGTTATTTATTAAAATCCAAATGTTAACATCTTGAAAAATTCAAGTTTTTTCCACTAGAAAACTCGATTACTTTACTTTATTACGGTATTTCTAGAGATTTATTATATACCCCGATGCTGCAAGAAGCCCGAATCCAAAAATCCGCCATCTCAGACCTGTCGGAATCCTGTATAAGTGAATGGGAGAGGCACCTTTCTCAATTTGTAGTTTTCATGGTCTGCGCTGGGTTTATCCCGAAAATCCGACTTTTTCTTGGTTTTTGGGTAAATACTCGAAAAATTTGTGGAAAAAGCCCAAAACGAGTTTCCGCTTGTTTTTATCAAGTTTTTCTGTGATATGATTAAATTGTTTTTTTTTATTAATTAATGAGCTAAAATCAGACATGGGAAAAAATCTGCTGTGACAAAAAAAATTGTCATGCATCAAAATTGGTCCACACATAAAAATTGTTGCACGTCAATATTATTTTGACACCCATTGACCTCAATGCGTTTCACGACTTTTCACAGTTTTGTGAATTTTTTCACTGTTTCACCCATCACTAGCGACAAGATAATAAACTTTTTTTTTCACCCCTACCTCTAGCAGGCACTACCCACAACTAGAGCTATACCTACTCCTCTACATTGACCAGAATTATCCTGTCCTTGCATTCAAAATAATAACTCAAATGTTCCTAAACTCTTGAACTTTTTAAAAACTTCAATGGCATTAGAAAGAAATGCTAGGTAGAACATTTACTGGTAAGTGTGAATTTGTATGCGTTCGCAAACCTTACTATTAATTATTTAGACGGCTTTGTAAACCATGGCCTGAACAGTGTAGTGTTGGACAACTCTTTAGTATAATGAACCCAGCTTGAATTTGGGCATTTATTAATAAGATACCGTGCACTTGTCGGGGCTATGAAAACTTGATCTCTGTATTACAGGGGGAAAAAAAACTAAAAAATGTCTTATTTTCCAAAAAACACTGGACATATATACATTGTTTAGTTAATACAATTTATATATTTCATCCGACTTCCGATTTGATTTAAATGATTATTTGTTGCTTTATTATTGTCTCTTGTGCTCTACACATTGAACATCTTCTAAAAACTATTAATCCTGATACAAATCTGGGCCCTAGTGGGGATCAATATTGTGTGCCTGGGGGAAAACTGGAAAAAAATCAGACAATTTAACCCATGTTTTAACGCCTTTTAAAATGTGTATTTCTAATGATCATTTTTAGTTTTTTCATGGCTGGTGCATTCCACTACATGGCAAAGTACTGAGGAGGATGCCAGACAACAAATGGCTGTTATAATGTTATAATGTCAGCAATTTATTTCTGCCCTTGGTTTTAGAAGTGTCCATAGGTGTCATTAATAAAACATGTTTTGACATCACCATTTCGGGCTATATTCATTGATTGAATTCAACGCTGAAGTCGTAAAGGGTCGGCAGTTTGGAAAAGTGCTATTAACTTGAGGCCTATTTCTCAGCAATCTAATTTTAGTGGTTTTAGAGTTTTTCGAAACGGCAACTAAGCTCAATTTCTCTAAAACCATGTATGTCATGAAATGTATTAAAGATCTGAATTTAAAATGCACTAATGAGCTGAACAATTAAAAAAATTAATACCTCTAAAACATCTAAAATGTTCTTATTTGGACAATTCTTAGCAAAAATGAAATAGGAAAACTCTACAATTCGAAATTGATTAAAAACGGTCTAATAGGATCAGTGCAACTCCCATTGACTTCTATATGACCTCAACAACTTTTCCCTGGTGAATTTTTGTATTAGAGTTTTCCATGGTTTTTACACTTTTTCAGATTATCGAACAAAAAACCAGCCTGAACCCCTCGAAGATCATGAAGAAACATCTTCAAATTGTAAAATGAACATTTGCTATTGACTTTTATCTGACATTCAACAGGTTTTAGCTGGATTCTTTGCAGATTCCAATTTTTAGAAACTTTGGAGAATAATAAATCTCAAAAATGTCTTCATTAATAAATTTAGAATTTTTAGAGCATTTTAAAAAAAAATAGGAAAACCACAATTTTTTGAGATAAGTAGATCAGCCCCCTACTGTATTTCGAAACAAAAGTCATTTTAGGACACTTTCTTCAGCTCTCTAACACCATTAATATTCTAGCCTGACCGCAAGGAATGCAGTACACGTAGATGGCATACAAAGAGAGACATTTCTAAGAGTAGTTAATGTACTGGAATAAATGGAGATTGGGATGCAACCAGAGGAAGTCTTTTAAAGGTAAGCTAAGGGCAGGAACAGACTTTAGTGTTTTAGGTGAAAGTAGGCAATCAAATCTACATTGAGTTACAGTAGTATGGCCCACATGAACGCTTCAATAGCAAAAGTAAAATAATAGAAGCAAGTGGGTACTACTGTAAGGGTAGTGCAAAGAAGGAATTGCCCAGGGCCCAAGGGTGTACCAGTACATGTTAGGTATCATTTGTTGCATATAGCATCACACTGGCAAGTAAAGCTGTGAAAGCATGGTTTTTAGTAGATTTTTTAAAATTATTTTAATACTCTACCTCCCCAAAACTTACCTATAAACTATATCATACCTTTAATGATAATAAAGGGATAATTTGTTATGAACATGGATCCAAGTATTAAAGGAGACACATAGGATAAACAAAAAAAAACCCTTATATTATAGGCCCTAAAGAATAATACTGTATGTGGTGCTGCTTTTACTTAGGGTTAAAAATGATCATTATCTTTAAAAATTGTGCCTTTATTGGAGCTCCCTATAGATCTGCTATGGTCCCTGTCCATGTTTCAAATGAGGGGTATACATGTTCTAATAGTCCCTGCCAGAAGAAAAGTAGGAGAGGGGGTAGCCAATCATAACCCTGCAGTCACAGAAGCAAAGACAGGGCCCTTTCTCAAGCCTTGAGAAAAGGGCCCTGTGAGGACTGAAACGTTGCCCCTTTTTTTTGTCTACCTGCACAATTGAGCTAATAAAACCACAACGTTGAAAAAAAACTACAACTAACAGTGTGCTGCAGTCATTGGACTTTGTATCATATTTTCCTGACCCGTGGGGGGGTTGGGTTAATTGCTGCTGAGCACCTGGTCCTTAAGGATTTTGCACTAGGTTGAGCACTCTAATATAGTGTGGGACAGAAGCAAAGACAGGCTTCAGCTCCCTATCAGGTCAGCCTACGTGCTGATTGGTTCCTATCCTACAGTGCAGTGTGCCAAGTGCCACCGGCTCCCCTGCAGAGCCTGGAAAAGGAGGCAGCAGAAAGTGGAACAGATGGGCAGGACTAGTTGGGATTTTTGCAGACATTTTCAATAAATCAACCCGAAACACCACTTTTTAAAGCACATTCCTCCTATATTTAAATTTGCTGAGCCATTCGCTTGGTGAGCAGTTGTTTTGTCTCCCCAATGTATAGATCTGTGCACTCCTCGCTACACTGGACTCCGTATACCACATTGTTTTGTTTTTCTTTTGGTGTTGGATCCTTTGGGTGTACCAGTTTTTTTCTCAGTGTGTTGCTATGTTTGAAAAACACAGTTGTTTTTAGATTGACCTATACTAGATATACCATGACCTGGATGAAAAAAAATCTTCATAGTCATACATTTTTTGGTTTTCCTTTAAGGTATGGAGATCGGAATTATGGAAAGATCACTGTATCAGTTTTAAATGTTTTGCATATATTTTCCAGTATAACAGTTCATTACATGTAACTAGAAACATTAAGAGAAGAAAAAAAAGGATATACTAAAAACATGAGTGAACCTGTCACACATCCAGGAACTTGGATATTTCTCTCAGCTCCAAATTTGAGTAAAACATCATTTATTAGCTGTGTTCATATTCTTTGCCCTAATAAAAACCCTTTATGTTATTTCCAGACACAACATGAATTTCAGCACTGATGTTAAGACAGCAAGCACAAGCCATGGAAACAGTTCATAGGTCTGAATTTTGAAGATTGCACATGGAACTTTCACAAGGGTCAGCCAAGGTCTCATAGTTCATAAACTTATAGGTTCCCCAGAATAAGTGTGTGAAAATGAGGTGCCATTATTCACAGAAACAATAAAAATGGTAAAAACTGGGAATAGATTGAAATATAATAAGGGGGTGATTTTTTAAGGTTTGAATTCAAGTTTTTTTGGCACAAAGACTCACAAATTTGAATTACAGTACATATATTTAAAAAACTTGAATGTTTGGTATTTATTTAGCAAAAAAAATGTAATGCAAAACTTTGGCACAAAACTCGAATGTAAAACTAGAAGTCAGTGGGAGCTGTCCTAGGCAAAATTCAAGCCATTTTTTTAATTCAAGATTTTCGAGTAATTTTGAGCTTGTAAACTCACAAATTTGAGGTATTCGAGTTTTTTTCCACGATTGGGTTCAACTGAGTTTCTTACATTCCGATTTTTTAATAAATTAGCAAACGTTGGTGCTTTTCTTAAATTGTTAGTTTATTCAAAGTAGAAATAAACCTCTAAAGCCTGTTAACATTTCATGCAATGTTTAGCTAAAATATTGTAATTAAAAATGAATTCTTTGTATAATTCAGTTGCCTGCTGTCTATATTTCCATTCACCACATGTGTATTAGATCTAAGCAGAAATATGATCTTTACACTTACGAGAACACAGTGATCCTGTCACATGATTGTGTATTCTCACATGCTAGATCTGCCAGTGAAAATACACATGGGAGTTGGGTGATAGCATCAATTGATTCTCAAAGTGGAAAATTTTTCTCTTAATGTTTGTCAGATGTTTCATATAGGGAACATAACAACTTCACACATATAATACTGTGAAGAAATGTACTGTAAGTATGAGACCTGTTATCCAGAATGCTTGGGACCTGGGGGTCTCCGGATAAGAGATCTTTCCGAAATTTGGATCTTTATACCTTAAGTCTACTAGAAAATCATGTAAACATTGAATAAACCCAAAAGGCTGGTTTTGCTTCCAATAAGGTTTGACTATATCTTAGTTTGGATCAAGCACTAGTTACTGTTTTATTATTACAAAGAAAAAGGAAATCATTTTTAAAAATTTGTATTATATGGAAAAGATGGCCTTTCCCTAATGTGGAGCTTTCTGGATAATGGGTTTTCGAATAACGGATTCCATAGCTGTATCTTATCGAAGAGCTTCCAAAATTATGGGATTGAACCATGTCGGAGAACTTAAAACACTGTTTGGTAGGCAGCATCAAGCATGAAGCCATACTTGTTGCTCTACATATTTTTCAAACTATCCCTTCAAAAATGTTTGTGTAGATCTGTAAACTTGATATGAGCTAAAAGAAGCCTTGAGAAATGTTGGACCAAAATGTCCCTTGGATCCAGAAGGGTGAAAATCTTATGGAAGAAATATATTGGATAAAAGGGGGGCTCATCAAATTGAACACAATGAAAACAGATTTCTAAGCCCATAAAAAGGAAAAAAAACTATTGCTATAAAATCTGAAACTGTATCTCAGAGGCATTCACATAATTCTTTGGTTTAATAATTTATCCTTGTGTCTTTCTACTAATTAGCTACATGCTACAATTATTTGCATCATAATGTACGTGGCCTCAAGCAAGGGGTGCCTGCTTTCTGTACCCGAAGGGTATGTAGGTTTCTTCTTTAAATATCATCTACGCTTTATTGTGATAACCAGCTTTCAAGTTAACTTGCTGTGACGTTGTATTGCACACGTACATGGATGGTATTGTGAAAACTGCACCAAATTTGCAGAGTGGGCAATATACCAGCACTGCAAGAATGGCAGACAGTTACATGAATGTTAGGCTCCAAAGCAGCTTGGAGCATGTGTTTTGGAAATATGTCTTATCCTCTGATGATTGTCCTGTCCATAACACACTCTCAGTGGTGACTGGTCAAACAAGATGATGGACTTGTCTAAATGCTTATTTTGGCACTCAGATATGTTCTGTATGAATTTATAAAGCCAGCATCTTCATCACACCACCACCACCTGCAACTACTACCAGGTGAATATATATATATATATATATATATATATATATATATATATATATATACCAAAGTTAACCAACAAGAAAAATGTAGAAAAGTCTTGAACTTTAGGTTCCATCACCTCAACAGAATTTAGAACTTGGATTGGGTAAATATTTCACTATTTTAGTAGCTCTAACTGATAACTGATAAAGTAAATGCTAGTAGCCATAGGTTTGTCTTACAGTGTATGTGTAGTTGGGACTTACCCAACTAGAAGCTACAGGTGAATATATATATCTACCAAAGTTAACCAACAAGAGAAATCAGCCTAGAACTCTTGGCCCAGTCAGCTCACCAGGATTTAGGACTTGGATTGGGTAATTATTTCACTATTTCAGTAGCTCTAACTGAAAGTAAATGCTAGTAGCTGTAAGTTTGTATGACAGTTCATGTGTCATTGGGACTCTGCTCACCCAACTAGAAGTTACAGATGAAACAGACTTCTTGTGGTGCCCATTCATATCAATGATGGAAAGCAGAAGGCTTCCAGTGCTGAATTCTTCAATTTAAAGGACAGTGATTAAAAAAAATATTTTTGTAAAGAAATAAGATTATCAGCTGTAATATTGTTCACATAGGGACATATTTATCAATTCGAAGGAATTTGATCGAATTTGATTCAAAGTTTTTCCCAAAACAACTTTTCAAAGTCCACCAATTGACTCAAAATAGGTTCTAGGAGGTTCCCTATAGGCTAAAACCTCAATTCGGAAGGTTTTAGATGGCGAATGGTTGAATTTTTAAAGAGACAGTACATGACAATACATGATAAATTTCAATAATCGAATTTGGACTATTCCCTAGTCGAAGTATAAAAAAATAGCTCAAAATTCGATTTTTTTTTTCATTCAAGAATTCACCTCGACCTTTGATAAATCTGCCCCCTTATGTTTAAAATGCTATAGCCACTCTTTTGCTAGCATACTTTCTAATACACAGGGACCCATCCGCTTTCTTCCAGTCATGTTCTACCATTTCAGTCTCACCTAATGTAGACTGAAATCCCTTTGTCTTTATCAAAGTAACTTGATGATTTATTCACACAGACAAGCGGAAGAGATATGAGAATAAACAAAAGAATGCTTAGTACCTTTTTATTTTTTTAATCTTCCCATGTTTTAAAGCCATCATAATTAATTCATAGGATGACAACTAATTATACAGTCAGCTAGAATCTTATAACCAGTTGTTGGTAGACTGGAATACACTCCCCTATGCAACTAGAAAACACGGCCATCAATAATATGTTTGATAACTAACATAAGACATTGTTTTCAATATAAATAACTATCATGATAGTGTATCTTCAAGTTCCTCTATGTACGTATCTATTGCAGTTTTTGTTTGCCGTACATAAATTACTAGTATGGCTCCGCAAGTCACTGTACACCTGAATCTTAGTTATGCATGGCTGGTCAAGGTCACTAAGGGTGGCCTGATTGATGAATGGATGGTCAGACTTACTGGGCTTCTGTTGCATTACCTTACCTTAGCTTTATATTGTTGAACAGGGTTAGGTTTGATACAACTGGCTCTGCTGTGTAGGGTCAGAAGGATTCAGCTCCATGGAAGAAAAACTCTCCTGTTACTGATCATGTTAAACCTCAGTCGGATTTCGTGTACATGTGTCATGTCTTTCATTGATGTGCCATTCAGCTATAGAGGCTTATGTACAAGTGTAATTGTCTTCATTCATTATTAACTCACAATCATTTCATCCAGGATAGTAAGTGATCTCAAACTTGACCTTGCCTGTGTGAACTTAATACTTTGGCAAAGGAGTTTTGTTCATAAGGATAACAATGCTATATCAATTTAGTGTGCAAGCATTTACCTGGCAGTGTGCACAAATAGTGGTATTTCTACAATCGTTTCCCAAGAGAAGTCAACTTGTGGCCAGAGGTTTGAAAATGACAGAGACTTTTATCAACCTTAGTAACTAAAGGGGCTGTAAAACAACAATACTGTTTCACTAACAGACCATACTTATTTTCTTATACTTAAGTATATAGTTAACAATTGTTTTTGAGTTCTTTAACATCCTGTTGCAAATAGCTCATCTGTGCTATGAGTAACATAGTTTATTTGGATGATTACAACCTACCATTTCTTAGATTTGGTGCATCAGAACACTGTCCAGCTACCAACCCCTCTCTCTTTTTAGTTTCTCCAGAATTTGAAATGCAAAATATTAACATCTTCACATATTTCCAATTTATATATGTTTATTTGATCAACTAACCTGTCTAATAACTATAGGAGTCTAAGTTAGAATTAATAAACAAGGTGCACATTTACTTAGCTTGAGTGAAGGAATAGAATAAAAAATACTTTGAATTTCGAAGTATTTTCTTGGCTACTTCGACCCTCGACTACGAATCGAACGATTCAACTAAAAATCGTTTGACTATTCGACCATTCGCTAGTCGAAGTACTGTATCTTTAAAAAAAACTTCAACCACCTACTTCGCCACCTAAAACCCACCTAGCATCAATGTTAGCCTATGGGGAAGGTCCCCATAGGCATTCCTAGCTTTTTTTTATCGAAGGAAAATTGTTCGAACGATGGATTAAAATCCTTTGAATCGTTCGATTCGAAGGATTTAATCGTTCAAACGATTTTTCCTTTGATCGTACGAACAAAGGAAAAGCGGTAAATCATTCAACTTCGATATCCGAAGTCGAAGGATTTTACCTCGACAGTCAAACATTGAGGGTTAATTAACCCTCGATATTCGACCCTAAGTAAATGTGCCCCTTGATGTAGCACCTCCAATACTTTTTTTGCAAGGGTCAGAAATATTTGGCCCTGCGTTTTGGAGGTTGGGTACATCTCAGCACACTGAAAGTTAATATGTATAGTCATTATGGTGCACATTTATGACAAAAAGTTCATATTCCTTCCACTGTTTTACTTTAGATGGAATATGCATTTTCCCAATCTTCTCTTATATATCTCTTTTATATATATATTTTTCTTCTTATATGTTTTCTATAGGTTTAGTATGTTATATTTTCTATTGGTACTTTTTCCTCTCTCTATAGGATAAAACAGTATACAATGTATTTCCATGTATTGTATTTTAATTGGTATGAACCCATTTAAAAGGGTTGTACCAAGGGGAGACCTACAGCCTATGAGTAAGTGCCCATTCAGGCATGAAAACTTGCGCTACTGATTTACTAACAAATGGACCTCACCCCACTTTCAATCCTACAAACTGTAAGAGTGTTGCTCAACAATACTGTTTCACTAACAGACCATACTTGTTTTCGTATACTTTAGTATATAGTTAACAATTTATGTTGAGTTCTTTAACATCCTGTTGTAAATAGCTCATCTGTGCTATGAGTAACATAGTCTATTTGGATGATTACTGAATGAGTCAGCAGTTTGCAATGCACTGGCACACAGCAGGACTGAGTGGATTGCAGCAGGAAAAATAGCTTTACTTGAGAAAGCAAATGGACAGACCATTGATGTACCCAAACATGTTGCTCACTGACCCCTTAGATGTTGCTCTCAGTGACCTCAAAGCAGGTGCTTATGTTTGAATTCCAGGCTTGAAGGCAAGTTTTGGTTGCAGATGTACTGCCGAATAGTGTCTCCTGTTTTTTTTTTTTTTTTACAGTTTTTACTTTTTTTTACATTTGAATGTGGCTCATGGGTAAAAAAGGTTGGGGCTCCTGGAAATAATTAAACCTAATTCTGACATCCTGGGTGTTTGTATCATTGAAGGCAGGATGGTAAGCAGACCTGGATTTGTGGAAAGGCCACAAAGGCCCTAGCCTAGGGTGGCAGAATTTTAGGGACGACATGTTACCCAGCCACATCACAAGCAGGTGAGAAGGTTCAGAAGCACTGGGGACATGTGGACATAGCTGTTCAAATCTCCTGTGCACCAATACCTATGCTCTGGATCCAACAAGATAAGACTTTACTTGTGCATATGAAGGTGGGAGGCGGAAAGGGTGTTGGTAAGGCTGCTCTTAAAAAGATGGGTGGGAGAGATATACAAGTTTTCTGAATGCATTGAGGATTAGATAGACTGAGAATATTTTCAGGCATGTCTTCCTGGGTTAACAATTATTATTATTGATAACATAAAATATTTGTTACATATATTTAGCATAATTTTTATTAGAGCTAGACTTAGAGGGTGACATTCTGTAAAATGTAATACAATTGACTTATTCTCCTTTTAATTTGTGGGGTGGTATTTTATATAGATTGGGCACAGCCAGGCTCTGCTTACCTGATCACATGACCCCCCTTGCTCACTTTCCAAAGCCGCACCACTGGCCACTTGCTCAGCACCCTATTGCACCGAGAACACCTGCTTCTGCTGTCTAACTTTAATTCCAAACCTGATCTTAGTACTATAGGTCACCACAACAGCTCAGTGGAAGAAGTCCTTAAAACATATTTAGCCATTGGCATACAAATTAAACCAGATTCTGCCTTTGGCTTTCTTTATACAAAATGTCTTATGTAATTTGTAGCAAGTAACAGCACATTCGATCTATTAATGTATATATATCCATCTAGTGAAAAATTATCCCAGGCTACTTTTCTGATGACTTCACCAGATGGATATGAAAACACCTGTTCGTAAAAGAAGTACATTTTTATTATTATTACAGGTATGGTACCTGTTATCCAGAATTCCCTGGACCTGGGATTTTCTGGATAATGATCTTTCCATAACGTTGATCATAATATCTTAATTCTGCTAGATAATCATGTAAACATGATACAAACCCAATAGGCTGGTTTTACTTTAGGATTAATTAGGATTAATTATATCTTAGTTAGGATCAAATACAAGGTACTGTTTTATTACTATAGAGCTTTCTGGGTAACTGGTTCTCGGATAATGGATCCCATGTCTGTATTATTATTATAGGCAAGTATTTATAAAGATCCACATATTCAACTGGGTTTCACAAAAAATATCAAAATTAAAAAGATGGTGTTAAGTTGAGCAATACCAGGCATTAGAAACGTGAGAGATGGGTATTGAGTAGTGATGGGCGAATTTGTCCTGTTTTGCTTTGCCACAAAATGCACGATTTTCCAGTGAAATTCATGAAACGGGCGAAAAATTTGGGACGCCATTTAATTGTCGCCGGCTAGTTATAGTTACACCACGGACTCTAGTGCATATTCCAACTGAGTGAAAACTGCATAGGCACTAGTTTTTGCCATAGGCCGTAATGTCACTTTCACCACAACATTACTTTATAAATTAGTCCCAGTGACTCAACTACCATAGACCCAGAGAACTAAGACAAGCAGGACCACCTCTAAAGAAATGTGTTTAATATATGATTGACTGAAGGCTGAAAGTTTGTGAGAAAGCCTGATGTTGCTTGAATGGTAATTCAAGAGAAGGGATGCAGGTTCTTAAAGCCATTAGTATTCATATGTGAAGAAGAAATAGTGGTTCATATGGTTCATAATTGCAACAGCTGCTGACTGTTCTTGCAGACCAAGTTGGAAGCTTATTGGTCTATGTATGAGGCCAACAGAGAAGGCTGTCCTATTGATATCTGGAAAAAAATCAGCCAGGTATCTATTGTGCAGATTTGATTTTATTGTGCAATGAGGATTATATCAGCATGTTGATGCAGTCCTCATCTGACGGGTCTCTAGACCGATAGTGTGTGAGGCCAAATCAGGCCCATAGCTGCCTTGCCAAACAAATGAATCTTGCAGTGTATGGCCAGTTTTATTCTTTCTATTTTTCTGCCAGGGACCCACATACCATTGCCCTACAATAGGAGTCCCCAACCTTTTTTTTGCCAGTGAGCCACATTTAAATGTAAAAGGAGTCGAGGAGCAACACATGCCTAAGAAAATGTTACTGGGCTGTGATTGGCTATTTGATAGCCCCTATGTGGATTGGCAGCATACAGAAGGTTCTGTTTGGCAGTACATCTGTTTTTTATGCAACCACAACTTCAAGCAGGGAATTGAAAAGTAAGCACCTGCT
This sequence comes from Xenopus petersii, assembly GCA_038501925.1. Taxonomy (NCBI): domain Eukaryota; kingdom Metazoa; phylum Chordata; class Amphibia; order Anura; family Pipidae; genus Xenopus; species Xenopus petersii. The sequence continues at coordinate 21,733,189 of CM076676.1, forward strand.
TTAAGGCCACTGGGAGAAACATCTATGGAGTTGGTGAGCCAAATGTTACTCACGAGCCACTGGTTGGGGATCACTGCCCTAGAATTTACATTTCTGGGTTGTTCTTCGATCCATGCCTCATAGCCGCATGTTCACTGCCAACATTGGGTGCAGCGAGAATAAAAAAACACTGGTTTGAAAGGCATTTAGACAATTTATTAGGCCATTATCAGATCTTATGAACATCTTTGTGTCCCATGACAGCACAGGTGGATCAGTCAATAGCATAGGTGTCATAATTCTTTCCTAGTTAATCATTCAATTTAATTGATCCATCTGTGATACTATTGGAATATTCATATGCTGCTGCACATGAAACTTGAACTATTGTACTGATATTCCCTTCCTTCTACATTTCAGCCACTTTTGTTAAAAGGATAAAAATAAAAAAAGTTTGTATTTGTTCCAGAATTATTTAAAATTAAATTAACTGGGGAAAAATACTTTTCTACCATGCTTTATGATTCTAGGCCTCAGTAGTCAGATATCCTCTACATATTGTTGTGTATATACATAACAGTCTGAATGATCACTGCAAGATTTTGAGCCCTTAACAGGATTAACAGAGAGGCTGGAGTACAAGGCCTGGTTAGTGGAAAGAAATAATTCCACAGCAATTCCACAAAGGTCACTGTATGAAAACAGGAAATATTTAGTTACAGAAAATTGCTCAGCCATAACTAAAAGTGCATGAAGTTTACATGAAAGTTTGATGTTTTCAAGTCAAGCTGTTGGTCATTTGCACATAGTAAAATTGTATAATGACTGTCTACAATCAAATTCTTATTTACCAAATTTAGAGGCAATTTTTTAGAATTATAGGTTATAGAAATTAGAACCATAACATATCCTTTGTTTCAAAGAGATTCTGAGATTTTGTTGGCTGTAAAATAAATCAATGTGTTTCATAAATAAGTCGATATTCAATGACATTTAAGATGTCTGCTAGCATGAGTCGCTTATCTTGGCTAGTATTGCATGATAATGATTTATTCAGGGGCATAATTACAGTGGAAGCAGACCCTGCAGCTGCAGGGGACTAGGAGGTATAGGGGCCCCATGAGGCCCTTATTTAATGAGTAATTTTAATATATATTGGTAAAAAAAGGACAACCTCTGGAAAGTTTGGGGGCCCCTCAGATTATTTTGCTGTGGGGACCAGTTAGTTATGCCACTGGATTTATTGTGTATCATAAAATTGCATGTCAGAAACCAAAAACGTTTAGCACAGCTGTGAAACCTATACCAAGCCCCACCCCTCCCAAAATGATCTTCCGCTGCACCTGTAAAGTTACATTATATGCCCATGCCATGAGTATTGTAGTCTCTATTTATAGCAACTGCAATTAAAAGATAATTCTAAATAATAAATATAAGCATCATGGTGGCCATTTGGCAAGACAGTAGTGGACTAAAAGCTGAAAGCATAATGGTCCTTTTCACCAAAGGTTATATAACCAATGGGACCAATTTAAGGTCTATCATCCCAATTAACACATTAGATATACAGTAGCTTCCGCTTGAGGATAGTTCATAAACGTAAAAGTTTTAATTCTGCTCACAAAGGTCTTAGTGACCATGGCCTTATTCCAATTGGTATACTCTTAACTAAAAATGCACAATAATTTGCTTTTCCCAACTATAACAAAATTAAGGATGGGGGTGGCTTCTTATTCAGAGAGTAATTTACTCAGTTGGTCCCTTGGCCAGCAGTGGAAATTTTTTTTCAGTGGTTTCCTAGGCACATGTGGATTTAATAAGTGTTTTGCGAGACACTTGTTTTCCAATGATGCTTTCCTTTAAGATTAGCATGAGTCATTAAAGTAACTCCCAGAAGAAAAAGGTTTAGCTATAAGGGAGGGATGGAATAAAGAAAAGTGCCTGTCAGATCTACATTAAGAGGACTTGTTTCATTAGTTGTTGGTGTTGTTAAAATAATAACTAACATGTTCTTTAGCTGCAATGTATATTTTACACAAGTACGTCAATATCTCTGCAGAGCGGTCAACTCCAAAATCAAGTTTCACTGCTCTAAATATTTAAAACAAATCAATTACTAATATAGGCTTCCTAATTCAACAACAAACTGTCCACTATGCACATATTGTAAATCACAAAGAATTCAGTATGAAAGTCAAGACACTGTAATCCCAGACACAATTGCACTAAAAGGCCCAAAAGCTGGCCTCTTGCTGCCTATTCAAAAAGCACTTGCATCTGGGACCTGACTGTGCTCTTCACCTGGAGATCTTGTGCAGAGTGCAGCACCAGCAAATCCAAAGCAGCGGTATCCTTATTGTTTGCCATAAGTGTATGTGTATTACATCACAACCCTTCTGTTGTGGTGTTCCTCATGACCTTACATTTTTATAAAATAATAGCAAGATACATGTGAACTCACCAAACAAACTATAGTAGTTTTTTTTACTGTTAACTCATATCCATAGTCCCTTCAACATCTCCTACTGTAAGTGCCATTTGTTAATTATGTCCAACAAAAGGACAGCAACTTTGCTTACAGTAAGTAAATTTAATTCTCTACATACCTCAGGGTCTTTTTCCAACTCCAGGCCAGCTTCCATAAGGTTCTGCTCAAACTCCCCCCTTTGAATTTTCTTCTCTTCTTCAAGAGCATCATGGTGATTTATTTCCACTACAACAACACCATCAGGATGATGTGGCTGATTTCCATTTTCAGAGTGAGGTTGATCACTGTTTTTGTGTTTCTGATGATTATGAATGTTCTCCTTCTGATTGCTTTGATGGTGCAAATCCCCAGGCAGAGACTGTTGGGGTGTTTTCCCAACTTCTTCTGGAGTTATTGAATTCCCGTTAGACACAATGACAGCTGGAGGTCTGTGACTCCCAGGGGAACCATTTTGATGGGAAGAGCGGTGTCTATAATGATAAGCAAGAACATAGTCCACCTTTCTTTTGCCATCACCAAAATGCATGCCACTTTGTTTTATTGGCTGGTTTCCATCGACATAATTATTAACAACCTGCAAAAGATAAAAAGTCATGAATGAATCCCAAGGGACAAGGAAACACAAACAGAAAATTCATCCAGAATATTACCTGGGTAACACTGTAGAAGTTGATAAACAAACCTTACAATCTTAATACATTGTGTAAGAATATGCTGATGAGTTCCAAAACAAAGTCAATGCAACCTAAAATGGAAGGCAGATGAGGAAAGAGAGAGTAAAAGAAGGAATAAAATGGAGGTAGATGGAGACATCAAGAGACATGGAACAGAGAAGGCTGGTGATTGACGATTATAGTAGATGTCTACTGAATAACATAACAATATTCCCAATAAAACCCAAAGTACAGACGCAACAGGTTATACCATGTTTATATTTCAGTATTACAGTATTGAAAATTGAATGTCAAGGCTTATTTTATTAATATAACATATTCATGATTTAAGCATTCATAGATATCTAAATTCTAATCCTTAATAAATAAAGTTTGGTCAAACTGCATGTAAAAAAAATGTCTTTTTCTTTTGTACCTCTTTTTTTTTTGTTATTAAATGTTCCCCAGTTACTATCAGCTGCTGAACACATTCATATCTCTTAATGCCACCTAACTAACCAAGGTTTTTTCACCTTTCCAAAAAATTGAAATGCTACTTACTGGAAGTCCTTGCATGTTCACCAGGTCCATATTTGAAATTCAACATGTAAAGCCTCCCTCCCACCCTCCCTGTAGAAAAGTATGTATCAGCGAAATGAGTTCACTGGAGCAAATGTCATCCTCTTGGTTTGGAAAGAAAGGGAACCATTGAAATAGAATCCATTGTGCGGTGAAACCAGATCCCCTGAGTTTCTGTTTTCTATGGAAGTTGTTGACATTAAATGATGGGTTTGAAGGCAGGGTGTATTACGAAACTGATCAGTGGTAGATGTTTTCGAGTTTAGCACTACAGGATAAATCTGGGTTCTGTTCTGTCATTGCCTTGGCGTCTAATCTACCCACTAAAAGAGGTCTCCATAGAAACCCTGAGCAAGAGAAGCAGCTGTCATCCCAAGAGATCAAGGGGAGGGAGCAAGAAGCCTCTTACCTTGGAAGTAATTATTATGTGCACACCTCATAGTTTACCTTGTTTCATACATGCAAACAAGAGAATAAAATGAGCATTGCCAGATATTTACCTGTGTAGCCCTCTCCATAGCACACATTTATATTTTAGAAGGGATTTGAAAAAAAGAATTTAGGAAGGAAAAAAGGAAACCTGAAAAAGCAGAGGATTTTTTTCTGAATGGTTAAGATTGTTGTCAAAAGGAAGATATTAGGAAGGTTCTAAACAAATTTTCATTTAGAGTAGAACATGGATTGAAATTATATGGGTTCATTTATTCAGAAAAATTATTGACCCTTTATTTTGAATTATTTTCAAAATGTTTCTGAAATTTAATATAGTGTGAAATACTGTATATGGACATCGGTAACCATATTTATATGCATATAAGGTATATATATATATATATATGTATGTATTATGGTATGGCATTGCCATAGTGTTTTCTCTGTAAAAGTAACATTTATCATTAAGCTGAACATTGGCTGCTGATTCTGTATTGTCTGTACAACCACTATATGTGAATGAAGAAGTCAGTGTAAGGACTATATTTTGATATTATTGTCAGTAGGTAACCCTTTTAAGGCACCATTGTTTGCACAATATCTGTAAGGAACATCTCATTTTCCTCTGAGATGGCATTGAATAACCGTGCCATTTTAATTTCTCCTTAAAGTCTCCTATGAAATTGGGTCTGGAAATGTAAAAACCAAGTTATTTTTAAGGCTGGGAAAAGTTTCTATAAACACAAGGCATTAGAGTTGTTTAACCTTGTTCTGTAAGGTCAATGTCACTTGATGTTCTAGCAGGATACTAACAATATATTCCTTTTTAATTTTTAGAGAGAAAGAGTTTTAAACATCAAAACCTAATTTAAAAAAATTACTGGGCATGCAAAAGATTTTAGATGCAAATCGTCAAATTTTTTACTCACAGTGCTGCATTTTTTCTCAAAATGCTAGTGCAGGTGTCTGAGGTGCAAGGATTGCTCGCATGGTGTCATTTCTGCTATGTGGCAATTGGTGTGAATCAGTGGATGGAAGTCAGTTGTGAGTGTGTGTTGGTACAAGCCACTAAGGGAACCCTGGAAGCAACACTTCCTCAAGATTCAGGGCTCCTTCTTGTTCCTGTTTGTGGCAGGTGTTTATCATGCAAGGTTTTATGGAGCATGGAAAAGTGCAATGTGTTTGTTAATAGCATCTTAAGGTACACATTTATGCACTTGATTTAGTGTATTTGACTCAGGTTTGCAGTCAGAGGCTGCACTATTCAATTGTGAATATTATTATGCTGTGACTGGTACAAATATATTAAGGGACAAACCTTGAGCATGAAGTGCATAAATAAACCATTCTCCTTTCTGATATTAGGGGTTTATTTAAGATATAATTTCTCAGTTAATGTGCCTGTTACAGTGCAAACACATCACTTGTATCTGTCCCCTGTGCATGCACTGTGCACCCATTATGATTTTGTTAACACAACTGGTACAAAGGAAGGCTCCAGGGCACCTTCAGTCCACAGGTATTTCTGCTTATGCCTTGAGCATGAAACCTATGTAAGGGGGTGTGCAGAGGTATCCCTTCACCTTGGGGCATATTTTTTATGCTGTGTAAAATTAAATTCGCTGAAAAAACAATGTAAAAGCTGTGTAAAATGAATGGCAAATGTATCAAGGTGTGTGTAATTTTACACCATGCCAATGGCAGATTTGCAACTCTTATTTTACATTGCTTCCGGCAGAAGGTAGCTAAAATATCAACCATAAAGTAGGACAGAACTGTTGCTTTGTGTGAGACAGGAAGAAGACTCAGTTATTTGACAACACTTAATGAGATGCTAAAATAAATGAAATAAAGATGGCTTTTCCTAATCAGCTATTGTCCAGGGGTAAAAGTCAGCATCAGCCACAAAAGCCCAAATACATACATAGCAAATAATGTGTTTTGTTTCTTCCCAGGGGAAGTCTACTTACTGAATAGATGTGTGCATCAGGGGAGTTAGATGCATCAAATGCTCCATTGACGTTTCCTTGGTGAGTATAAGCTTCAGGCAGGTACTGAGTAACTGTCAGGTATTTTGTTTTAGGTGGGGGGCAGGATTCACCTGTGGTCCTTTGTATGTGTCCATTCTGAGCTGCATTTACTGTCAAAGGTATGTCTAAAATAAAGCAATACAAGCTTAAGTAGAATGAAATACATTGTTTATTGATATGTTTATATTTGGGGCAGAGATTTGGAACCCCTACATTGCTAACAAATGTGCATTCATTTTGCTTCTCTGATTTACAAGGGTTGTTGTGTTTCATATATATTAAAATAAATATTGGAATAGGCCAAGCACTCCCACACTGTAATCAACAGATGGCCCAGGAGCAATCTTTTGTAGAAATCCATATAGACTATAGCTGCACACTGGGGCTTATAAAAACTTCACTTTTATTATATCAAGTTAAAAAACAGAACAGACCAACGTTTCGGTCCCCTTCTAGGACCTTTATCAAGATATACTGTATATACAAATTAAATCAAATGTGAAAAACTGGCTGTGCAAAAATTTGGGTACCTATGTAATTGTGCTAATTTGACTGCATGTAACTGCTCAATACTGATTACTGGCAACACCATATTGGTTGGATTAGCTTGTTAAGCCTTGAACTTCATAGACAGGTGTGTCCAATCATGAAAAAAGGTATTTAAGGTGGCCAGTTGCAAGTTGTGCTTCTGTTTGACTCTCCTCTGAAGAGTGACAGTATGGGATCCTCAAAGCAACTCTCAAAAGATCTGAAAACAAAGATTGTTCAGTATCATGGTTTAGGGGAAGGCTACAAAAAGCTATCTCAGAGGTTTAAACTGTCAGTTTCAACTGTAAGGAATGTGATCAGGAAATGGAAGGCCACAGGCACAGTTGTTGTAAAATCCAGGTCTGGCAGGCCAAGAAAAATACTGGAGCGGCATATGCAGAGAATTGTGAGAATGGTTACAGACAACCCAAAGATCACCTCCAAAGACCTGCAAGAACATCTTGCTGCAAATGTTGTATCTGTACATCATTCTACAATTCAGCATAATTTGCACAAAGTACATCTGTATGGCAGGGTGATGAGAAAGAAGCCCTTTCTGTAATCACACCACAAACAGAGTCACTTGTTGTATGCAAAAGCTCATTTAGACAAGCCACAGTCAATTTGGAACAGAGTGCTTTGGACTGATGAGACAAATATTTAGTTATTTGCATGGCAGAAGAAGAACACTGCATTCCAAGAAAAACACCTGCTACCTACTGTCAAATTTGGTGGAGGTTCCATCAAGCTGTGGGGCTGTGGGGCTAGTTCAGGGACTGGGGCCCTTGTTAAAGTTGAGAGTTGGATGGATTCTAATTCAATGGATTCCAATCAACAAATTCTTCAGGATAATGTTCAAGCATTAGTCACAAAGTTGAAGTTAAGCAGGGGTTGGAATTTCCAACAAGACAATGACCCTAAACACACTTGGAAATCTACAAAGGCATTTATGCAGAGGGAGAAGTACAATATTCTGGAATGGTCGTCACAATCCCCCCCCCCCGACTTGAATATCATGGAAAATCTATGGAATGATTTGAAGCAGACTGTCCATGCTCGGCAGCCATCAAATTTAACTGAACTGGAGAGATTTTGTATGGACGAATGGTCAAAAATACCAGACACTCGCTTTTGCAAAATGAGGCTCAAATAAAAATTGATGTAATATCTCTGTTGGGGTGCCCACATTTATACACCTGTCTAATTTTGTTATGATGCATATTGCATATTTTCTGTTAATCCTATAAACTTTATGTCACTGCTGAAATACTACTGTTTCTATAAGGCATGTTATATATTAAAAGGAAGTTGTTACTTTGAAATCTCAGCCAATGATAAACAAAACTCCAAAGAATTAAGAGGGGTTCCCAAACTTTTTCATATGAATATATATATAAAGCTCAGGACAAAGTGGAAAGTGCTAAAATCAGGACTTAAATGCCATGTTTTTTGCACTTTTGCACCCTGACCTGCACTAGCTGGAGTGCAAAGACCTATGCTTCCCGCATAAATACAGCGCTGCCTGCGTTCAGGTAGGGGAAGGCACGTAGAGGCCCCTGATTATCCACTAACTTAGCTATTATTTAGATAGGCAAGTCAGAGAGCGCCTCTAATTCGAGGTGCAGAGTGCAAATAGATTTTGTGCCCCTTAGTTGTACTTGTGTCAGACTCAGAGACATTGTTAAATAGCCCCTATGTTGTCCAGGTTGAAATCTTTCTATAGACCTCTGCTGGGTTTCATGCACAAACAACCTTCAGCAGGCACACTCTAGGGTTTATTTAGGAACAAATTGGCATGTTGTTTAACCATAATGGAACATTTCCCCCCCCCCATTATTCAAGTATAATTATGGCTGCGATCTGCATTGTGTCTGCGGCACTCTGATGCATATCAGGTTTACAAGGTGTGGGGCCTTTTCAGAGTAGGGTGGTGTCTCTTCCAGATTCCAAGTTCAAAACATCCTTTGTTTCTGATTTGCTGGCCACAAGTCTGGTGCACCTATTGATGTAACCCCCTATGTGGGAACACTGGCTCTACCACTAGGTCCAAGGAAGGCTGTAGAAGTGGAAAGATTAAAACTAACATTCTAGCTTAACAACCTACTTTTTGGTTCCTGAGGTTGCTGACCCTGGAACCAAATAACCTTTTACATACCAGTTTGGAGAGTGGCAAATAGAAAGGCAAAAAAAATAGCATTTCTGGTATAAAAATATACAAAAAAGAGTAAGAGTTACTTAGGTATGTTCCTCTACAGAATGAGCTACCTTTAGATAGATAGATAGATAGATGATAGATAGATAGATAGATAGATAGATAGATGATAATGGATAGATAGATAGTAGATAGATAGATAGCTAGATAGATAACATATAGATAGATGGATTCTAGATGATTGATAGATAGATGATAGATGATATATAGATAGATAGATCGTGATTGATAGATAGATAGATAGATAGATAGATAGATAGTGATAGATAGATATATAGATAGATCGATGATAATGGATAGATAGATAGATAGATAGATAAGATAGATAGATAGATAGATAACATATAGATAGATGGATGCTAGATGATTGATAGATAGATGATAGATAGATAAACAGATATATAAATTATAGATAGATAGATAGATAGATAGATAGATAGATAGATAGATAGATAGATAGATAGATATATGATAGATAGCAGACAGACAGACAGACAGATAGATAAATGATGATAGATAGATAGATAGATAGATAGATAGATAGATAGATAGATAGATAGATAGATAGATAGATAGATAGATGATAGATAGATAGATGATAGATAGATAGATAGATAGCAGACAGACAGACAGATATATAGATAAATTATGATAGATAAATAGATAGATAGATAGATAGATAGATAGATAGATAGATAGATAGATAGATAGATAGATAAAAGACAGCTAGATAGATGATAGATAGATAATTGATTGATAGATAGATAGATAGATAGATAGATAGATAGATAGATAGATAGATAGATAGATAGATAGATAGATGATAGATAGATAATTGATAGAGAGATGATAGATCGATAGATAGAAAGATAGATAATTGATAGAGAGATGATAGATAGATCGATAGATAGATAGATAGTTAGATGGATGATAGATAGATAGATAGATAGATACTGTAAATACAGTAGATAGATTAGTATATCTTGTCATATGTCTTGTATCATTTATAGTGTTTACATAAACATTCAGTTTATGATTGTAGCGAGTACTGACTTTAGGTGAATAACTATTAAATGGTGTAATGACAGTTTGATATTTACTGTTTGCCTTAATGTTACTCTTTTCCTACTCCTTTTTTCCTTTGTAGTTACCCAAAATTAGTTTTACATGCCAGTTCACACCTAATGAAAATTGTCTCTTCAACGGCATCTCAAAATATTAAATTCACGTCAGAGTGTTATCGTGGACGCAACTATCTCTTTTATTCATAAACTCCAGCACAAACCTTATCCAGCACCTTAGTATGTACAGTTATACAAGCACATGAATTATAAAGAAAGCCTTTTATTAACCACCTGCTGAAAACACTGTGACCTCTATCCACATTGTTATATGTAAAGCAGAGTGCTGTGTTATGTTTGTGTGTTCAGCATATGCTTATATTTGTGTTTGTTATATGATTAAGGCAGTCACACAATGATACAGGTATGTGATCCGTTATCTGAAATCCGTTATCTAGAAAGCTCCGAATTATGGAATGGTCATCTCCCATAAAAATGATTTCCTTTTTCTCTGTAATAATAAAACAGTACCTTGTACTTGATACCAAATGAGATATAATTAATCCTTATTGGAAGCAAAACCAGCCTATTGGGTTTAATTAATGTTTACATGATTTTCTAGTAGACTTAAGGTATGAAGTTCCAAGTTCCAGAAAGATTCTTTATCTGGAAAACCCCAGGTCCCGGGCATTCTGGATAACAGGTCCCATACCTGTCAGATCCCATTCTATCATTAGTTTTGCTCTAGTGTACAGAGCACAGTTTTTCTGACATTTTCATTGTGGGTGTTTGTGAATAAATCCATACACAAACAGGTAGAGGTATGAGACCTGTTATCCAAAATTCCCAGGACCTGGGGTTTTCCGGATAACAGATCTTATCCGGAAATTTGGATATTCATCCTTAAGTCTACTACAAAATAATGTAAACATTAAATAAGTCCAAAAGGCTGGTTTTGCTTCTAATAAGGATTAATTATATCTTAGTTTGGATCAAGTACAAGCTAATGTTTTATTATTACAGAGAAAAAGGAAATCATTTTTCAATATTTGGATTATTTGGATAAAATGGAGTCTACGGGGGATGGCCTTTCTGTAATTCTGAGCTTTCTGGATCCCATGCCTGTATTAGGCACCTTCAGGAATATATCTGCTACTATGCAATGACCAGTAAAACCTAAGTTTCAAGATCCTTTATACACAATTATTTAGAGTACGACCAAGACTGTAATCTGTTTAATCTGATTCTAGACAGTCATTGACCTTGGCAGCAATCATAGTAAGCCTCTTGACTCTGTATAACATGCTTTTTTAATATAATATATATATAATATAATATAATATATATATACATATATATATATATGCACTGTATATATATTTCAATGCCAGCATTGGACTTGGGATAATTGCATCTTAATACAAAGGTAGCCACAAATGAATCCTGTATCAGCAACAGTAATCAGCACACCTGTTGGGATCCATGAATAAGAAAAAACAGGCAGCAGACGCTTCAAACATGTAATAAAAATAGCATACTGCTAGTGTTTGGGGTCTGTATATACAGAGACAGAGAATGAGAGAGAGAGAGAGAGAATAACACTCACCGGTTAATGGAGCTTCCATCTTGCAGAGAGAGATTTGGCTGCTGGGAGTTGAGACTAATGTGCTAATAGGATAAGACTGAGTTGCTGCTACTGTGTGCAATCTGCTTCTGTTTCTAACCTGTCTTAGTCTGTGAAAGGGGCTGGAAGCTAATTCTATTCCAGTTGGAATCTCCTTTAGGCAAAATGCAACTGCTGCTAATCAGCCAGACCTTCTGTTATTGTCATCAGCAACACGTCTTGATAATTAAAAAAAAGGATAAAATAAAAAAATAAAGCATGTCAATTAAAAAAAAAAAGGACTTATGGCACGTTGGTTATTTAGATAGAAGTAGTTACAGCTGCATGAATATTGATACAAAGGAAGAGAACAATGTAGATCCCAGAGAGAAGCCAAGGCAATCATCCAATCAGCATGAGTTGCTGAAGTGTCCTGATACGGTTGCACGGGGAGCAATGTTCCTCGACATAATAACTCTGCACTAGAGTATAGGGAGTTGAGCCTTTTATAGGTCGCTCATTTTTTTTTTTAATCTCAAGTTACACACAGTATATGAAGACTTATCCATGCATTAAATATTCAGAGGTGTTCCTTGTAAGCATCTGGTCTCTGAAATAGTTTAAATAGTCTCCGCCAGAAGCTTAGGGCAATGGCACGTAGGGCGATTAAAGAGGTGGTTCACCTTTAATCAACTTGTAGTATGGCCAATTATCAGCAACTTTTCAATTGGCCACCTTTATTTATTTATTTTTATCATTTTTAATGATTTGACTTTTTCTTCTGACTCTTTCCAGCTTTCAAATGGAGGTCACTGACCCCATATGAAAAAGAAATTGTCTGTAAGGCTACAAATGTACTGTTATTGCTACTTTTAAGTACTCATCTTTCTGTGCAGGCCTCTCCTATTCATATTCCAGGCTCTTATTCAAATCAGTGCATGGTTGCTATGGTAATTTGGACCATAGCAACCAAATGGCTGAAATTGCTAACTGGAGAGCTGCTGAATAGAATGTCAAATAACTCAAAAACCATAAATAATAAAAAATGAAATCCAATTGCAAATTGTCTGAGAATATCACTCTCTACATCAAACTGAAAGTGAACTCAAAGGTGAACATCCCCTATAAAGGGGTTGTTCACCTTCAAACAACTAGTTTTCAGATAGATCACCAGAATTAACGACTTTTTCCAATTATTTTCTATTTTCTGTGTCACCGTTTTTCTAATTTTAAAGTGTAACAGTCATTTTTCACCTTGTAAAGCAGCTCTGGGAGGGGGGGGGGTGGTCGCCGACCCTGTAAACTGTTCTAAATTGATACATTTAGTTGATACATTTCTTATCTTTGTCCCTGCTGAGCAGAATCCCTGGGTTTCATTATAGGCAGCTGTTAGAATTTATACAATAGTTGCTAATACTGCAGAGATGCTGCTGAGAATTTGCTGAAAATTGTAACAGTTCAGAATCTGCACCTGAATTACTGAGCTGCCAGACTCAAACACCAGAGACACGAACATTCAACTTTAAACTTAGATTTTGGAAAAACAGTAAAAAAAATAAAATAATGGAAAGTCATTGAAAAAAGTCTTTATTTCTGGGAAACAATCTGATTGTTAATTTTGCAAATTGTTTTTTGTTTAAATATCAACCCATTCTTTGGTTTAAATGTGTTGTTCACCTTTAAATTAGTGCAGTATGATGGCTTTCATTTTTTATTATTTGTGGTTTTTGAGTTATTTGGCTTTTTATTCAGCTGCTCTCCAGTTTGCAATTTCAGAAATCTGTTTGCAAATTCAGCAATATGGTTGCTAGTATCCAAAATACCCTAGCAACCATGCATTGATTTGACTAAGAGACTGGAACAGGAACAGGGGAGGCACTGAATAGAAGGATAAGTAATGAAAAGTACAAATAGTGATACATTTGTAGCCTTAAAGAGAATTTTTTTTAGATGGGGTCAGTGACCCCCATAAGAAAGCTGGAAAGAGTACGAAGAAGGCAGATAATAAAAAAGAAAAAATATATATATAATTTTAAAAGTTAACTTAAAGGAGAACCACCTGTTTAATGATAATGGCTAATGTGTGCATTTGTTAGTTATTACACTAGACATGTTTTTAAACCTTTCAGGGATCTAGACCCAAGGTTCTAAATTATATATATGGTCATCTTTAATCAAAGCAAGGTTATAGATTAGCAAAAAGTGTTTTATCAATCATGCCAAGAATATTCAGGACAATTAGTAAGTCTATCTAAAGATATTTTCTTTCCATGATTAAGCCTAGAATTAACCTACAAACCGGTGTATTGGGCTTTACTTAAAATGAGTGGTTCATGGGTCATAGGTCGTGCAGGTTTCAATAGACAATATATTGGTATAGAAGTAAAATTTAATCCAAAAGTATTTTTTAATAGGAAGGGGTCGGACCCTTAAGAGGTTATTTACTAAACCTGAATTTATCTGGTTGGGCTTCCTGGGGCAAAAACTAATTTTTTGTGGAAAAAACCTTGGATTTTTCAAGATTTGTTCTACCCCAATGCTGTAAAAAGTCCGAATCTGAAAAATGTCAAACCTGTCGAGTTGATGTATAAGTCAATGGGAGATGTCCTTATCCCAATTGGAAGATATCCTGGTCTGCTCTGGGTTTAGTCCGATAAATTCAGGGTTTTCTGACAAAAACCCCAAAATATTGAGTGATTTGGGGGGAAAAGTCTGAAAAATCGTATGATTCAGGTCTTTTATTTGATTTTATAGTTTTTTTTTTTTTTACCAAAATCGGGGATGTGAGTTTGGTCAAGCTTTTTTTATTTAAATTATGAAATAAATTTGGATTTTAGTAAATAACCCCCTTAATATCAGAAGGGGGTCAGCTGGTTGATGAGAACAGAGAAAAAGCAGAGATTCTGAACTGGTATTCTTTGTCTACATAAAGCATAATATTTAAGGCTATTGTGATACTAAAATCTACAATTAGTATATATATTGTTATATATAGTTTGTGAGTGCATGGAGGGGTCGATGTGTGTGTGTATGTATGGATGTGCGTTTTATTTGAAGGGGTTGAACTTTGGTCTTTTTTCAACCCGATCTATGTAATTATGATATTTAAAAGAATGCTAAATCCATTCATCAAGCTGTCCCACTGTGCCCCTAGTTCTCTATAGAAGTTTACAAAAATGTAATTACACATGAAAAACAATTCTCCAATATTATGATATTATGATCACAAACTTAATTATAGATGCAAGAAAATTGACCAATGAGAATGTGGATTCCTAACACTATGTCAGCTTCAGAAATTGTTGTGTAATTTTGGTTTAATGATATTACACTGGAAGCAAACATGAGGATAATGGACAGACATGCTCAGTGCTATGAAATCGGGCCTAATGCAAGAGCTAGATTTACGAAGATTATCTGGGATTCTTACAGGAGGATTATTTGCCCTAGAGAGTAAGGGTAAAGTCTTATTGAGCAATATTGAATACAATCCTGTTGTTGCTGGACTACAGTTCCCAGCATGCCTTAACATTGATAATATGTACAGTATGTGGAGGTATGTAGTCTAGCAAGTGTAGTTATACAAAGGAGTGCAGACGTGTTTTGAGTCCCTTTAAATAGGAACCATTTCTTTAAATGAGTTGGTACTGTATAAAAAAGGAGAAATGAAACAAGCTTACTTTAATGTAAAATATTTTTTTTATTTTTTGCACATAACACAAGTGATATTCCTTAAAGACCCGTATTATTGCACTATAAGGCAAATATATACTTCATATGCCATATTTTTTATTTTAAAAGGTATATGTACCAATTGAAAAAATATTATATCCCAGAGGGATATCAGTACAGCAGTTGTTAAATGAACTCATGCGAGAGTGTTTCACATGAAATGATATATATAAACACAGCTGAGCAAGAAATCCTTTCTGGGCGTGTATGTACATTATATTGCATTTCACGGTGCCCAGTAGGAGTGCATAGAGCAGGCTCAGACTTCCATCATGAACTCCCTTGTTTTATTGAGTACATTTATGGGACATACATTCACAGCTTCTTGCTTGCAGAACTTCATGTTCAATCACAGTGCCATTGGCACAGCGGAGTGGCACTTTCATGGCTTCTGTCTGGGTAGCAGTACAGCAGATACACTGGTCCTTCATGCTGTGTGTTTCAATATCATAGCTTGACTTGCTGGTGCACTTGCCCTGAAACAACAATGTTCACATTATAACCGAATATGACATCATAAAACTCATCCATCACTTTATTTCTTACAAGTATTCTCCAATGAGGTTCTTGTCCACCAGCACATCAGCTATGTTCATTATTATGTTTGGTTACACAGCGTGGGCAAGAGGATCTCATTAGATGATCTTCATTTATTACTGGACCACTGGAAAAAGTCTTACTGTAGGAATTCTTCCCTGGTGTTGCTGGGCTAAGGGCCATAGAAGGCTTTTGCAATCAAATTATTATTATTTATTTATATAGGGTCAACATATCCTCTACTACTGCCAGTTTATCAGGAGCCAATGCCTGGAGGGTGGAAGGAAACCTCAATTCTGGGTGGAAACCTATACAAACAATTTAATGAAGTATGTTTTTTGAAGATTCTCATTCATCCAGGTCATATTGTAGCTGTTGAAATAAGTAAAATCAACTGGACTTGCTTTTTTTGAAGACGTTTCACCAGTCATCCAACTGGCATTCTGAATTGAGAAAGCCGGTTGGATGACTGGTGGAATGTCTTCAAGAAAAACATATCACATCCATTTGATTTAATTTAATGAAGCATGTTGCAAGCTAAGTCTAGTAACATGTAGGTAATCCACAGTTGAACAATAGTGTTTGACTAGGCTTTTGGATGCAGTTCTAAAATAAAAAAAAGCTTCTATTTCATATTGAAGCAAGGGTTGGAACTTGAAGTGACAGTTGAATGTGATGTTATGTCCAGCAACAGTAATATAAAACAAGATTGTCTTACATATCCTGCTCAGCTTTGGTTGATCAAACTTACTCTATCCCCACCACTCCACTTAGTTTTTCACCAAAGAATTTAACCAAAACACAGAAATTTGTATTCTGTAGCATTTCAGGCACAAGACACAGGTTCTCCGATCAATATGAATATACATTATGCTAAAAGTAATAAATCTACCTAGAAGGTTTGTCTTATCTGAAGCCCCTCCAATTTGTGTCACAGGGGAAAAAATCCTTCCTGACTCCAAAATGGCAATCGGACTAGTCCCTGGATCAACTTGTACTATGAGCTATCTTCCATAACCCTCTATTCCCTCACTTGCTAAAAAGTCATCCAACCCCTTCTTAAAGCTATCTAATGTATCAGCCTGTACAACTGATCTCAGCCATTTTGCCTGGTCATGCGCTATCAGAAAGAGCCAGTGCTGCACTATGGAACTGCTTTTAAATGGGCTTTTACTATTGAGTGTTGTTCTTATATTTACCGTTATCTGGTTACCTTCCTATTGTTCTGCTGATAGGCTGCTTGGAGGGGGGAGGAAGGGGGAGTGATATCACTCCAACTTGTAGTGCAGCAGTAAAGAGTGACTGAAGTTTATCACATGACTGGGGGCACCTGGGAAACTGGCATGTCTAGCCCCATATCAAATTTTAAAATTAAATATAAAAAAAAAATCTGTTTGCTCTTTTGAAAAAATGATTTCAGTGCAGAATTCTGCAGGAGCAGCATTATTAACTGATGTGTTTTGAAAAAAAAAAACATGTTTTCCCGTTATAAGACTTCGTATTAGATAGTTTGGGTGCATTTTATTCCAGATAGTTCCCTTTCTGGGCTGGAAATTGGATTGCGTTCCAATGAATAACATAATACAGAGAGGCACAATAAAATTATGCAGCTCTTTAGCTCACCTCGCAATAGTGAAGGTTAAGCTGTCTGTCAGATGTGCAGTCATTAACCTGAACATAAGTTATCATCGCAGTTACTTGCTTGCACTCTGGCTCCACACCTGCAGTTGCACACAAAGAAAGGATTTAATCGTAGTTCTTGCATATAAAAGGCACCTGTATAGTTTAACAATCACTGCATGGTCTCAGGTATAACATCAAGGTAACACACTAATTAATACAGTGGGACATACTGTATAGAATTCTCAATAGATGCATGTTGCCTAAACAATCAGCAATCACATCCTTTTTAGTATGATGTAGAGCAGTGCAGTCCAATTGATGGCCCATGGGCCACAACTGACCCACAACCCCCCTTGTGTGGCCCCCCACATGAAAGTATTACAGCCCAGTCTGTCCTGACCCTGGGTGCCAAATTACAGTGTAACGGAGTGTAGTGTAGCGGAGACTCAGGACTTCTGTAGTGCCACAAGAAAGAAAATCAGTGATAGATTTCCTGGAGTAGCAAAATAGGACTACAGTTATATATAATAAAGTGTATACACAAGTAAACATTTACATATTTAGTAACAGTCTACTCAAATCTGCAAGTGCACATCCCATCACAGTTTGCTATAAACTAGCTAGATATAAATACTATAACTAATTTGGAAAATACAATCAAATATTGTCATGCATGTATTACATTTGTGTGTGGCTCATGGATTATGAAAGTTTTGGAGATTTCAGCTCTTAGGCACCTGGAAGATATTTAAGCCTGAAAAGTAACCCAGGAATCTTTACACTAAAGACTTTCCAGATGAGAGAGTAGACAGAGCCCTGAGAGGGATAGAGGAGGCCCATGATTATTAGTGGGAATGAAAGATAATGAGTAACTGAGATATTGGTACAGTAAGGGGCTGATTAGAGACATGACATGTTGAAGGGGCAGTGAACAGTATGCAGTAGAAAACGTATAGTGGCAGTAATGAGAAGGTAAAAAAGTGTTACTTACAAGTTTCACAGCAAGAATCATCCAGTTCTTTAATTTTACCCTGTTGATAAATTCACACATACATGCAAATGACCAAATATGATACAACTAAAAGTGTAGAATCTAAAGAACATTCTGGTGGTGCATTAAAAAAACTATTTGAGTTTTGCACCTTAAGCAATAGTAAAGCAGTTTCAAATGAAATTGTTGGTGCAAAGGCACTACCAGGGGATGCAGACTAGAGACAAGGACAGCTATACAAAACAACCAGTCTAAATCACATATACAATAGACTTTAAAATCACACTGTAATCAAACATCAGAAGGAAGTACATATAACTTATTTGGCATTAAGTATACAAGGAACTGTGGATTGAAAAAACTCTGGGTGTATACAAAGCATGCAGTATTCTTATTGCAGGATCATGCAGGTGCATTTATTTGGCCTCTGTTCCATAGAGAGTGGGAGAAATATATTGCTTTAATAATCCATCCCTGGACCACAGCATCCATCATGATTTAACATCATGTTATAACAGTATATTGAATATGGTGGTAGTATATCCAAGCAATATACTGATGGAGCAAAGCTGCTTTAGCTGAAGTTTTTTTTATCCTTAGAGGCTCATATACCCTGTAGGCTATTATTCGGTGCAATTATTATCAGTCTTACTAGACATACAGAAGTTGCAGTCATGAAGGTGTTTTGTCAGAAGTGGAACAGTATAAATTATAAAGCTCCACTGTAAAACTATGAACATGGCCAATAGAAAAGCTAGTAAACAACTTAATGACAAAACAAATGTACACATCCTGGACTTGTTTATTTATTTAGAATACTTACCCCATCAGCCAGACATTTCTCTCGGTTCAAGGGTGGGCAGCTGGTTATTCTCTTCTCTCTGGTGAACTCACCGAGATTATTTATTTTACAGGAATGACTGTCACATCCATCTCTCACAGTTTCATTTGGCTAAAGAAACAGGATATATTCATACAATCAACATTTACATGCATTTTCCAGTCTCATACTGTACATCATGTTCTAACATCTTGAAGAACCCAATAGATGCCATACAATAGCAACTAAAAATGAGGGCGGATTTATCTAACATTTTCTGGATAGAAGAGAAAGGTGGATAATATGTAGACAGGTATGTAAATAGATATGCTCTAGATTTTTGTTTACAAACTTCAGAATAGAATAATTACTAGAGAACTCAGGAGAGACCCTTAAAATAATCCATTGTGAGAATAAAAGAAGCATGGTCTATAGAGAGTGGGCAATCTTACTGCAGTATTTGCAAAAGAAGAAATACTGTAATTTCTCCAGGAGAACAAGGCATAATCTATTAAAAAATATTAAAAAGGTCTATCCAAACCACGGCCTCTCTTGGATGCTTTGCTATGCTTGGATGCTGAAGCAGAGAGATGTATTTTGTCTACAGATTGACAGTGTCCCAGATTAGGTACAGGATACGTTATCCCGAAATCTGTTATCCAGAGAGCTCTGAATTATGGGAATGCTGTCTCCCATTGACTCCATTTTATCCAAATAATTACATTTTTTAAAAATGATTCCCTTTTTCTCTGTATTTATAAAACAGTTCCTTGTACTTGATTCCAACTATGATATAATTAATCCTTATTGGAGGCAAAACAAGCCTATTGGGTTTACATAATGTTTAAATGATTTTTAATAGACTTAAGGCATGTAGATCTAAATTACGGAAAGAGCCGTTATCTGTTATCCAGAATCCACAGGTCCCCGCATTCTGGATAACAGGTCCTCCAGCTGTACTATAATGTAGCCAATGGAGGACAGCTTTATCTTTAAGAAAAGACTACTGGCAATTGTAAGGCCACTATTTAGAATTAACTTCAGTTCACTGTCTTATGGGGTTGCACATTGTTTAAAAATGTAAACAATTATAAGCTACTGAAATACTGGATTCTGCACTTTTTTCACCATTAAAAAGGTTGCCCATAGACACAAATGGTTGAAAAAAATTGCAGCGTGTCAAAAACAAATTTCAATAGACTGTAATGCATTTTGGCAAATCTTCGACATTTCGGGACTTTTTGCAGAAGCAAAGGGGGGCAGATTTGCCCATCACTAGTAGACGTGTCTTACATTTCTTCTTCTGTGCTTTTAGGCATTTTGTTGGTTTTCTTATAATAAAATATATTGATAAACCAAGTCATTAGCCTTTCGGTAGTAAAGGGCAAGTACTCAAAGCAGCCTGGCTTCTCAAAAGCTTTATGACTAACACAATAAGGTTATTTAACATCGAGTTGAACAGGGAAAGCCACGTGGACACCATATGCCAACATTTACAATCCATATTCAATTCATACCTTCATTCATGGAAATATTATTAAAAAAAGAAAAAGACCAACCTTAACATAAATTATGGTTCCATTTTTCAGTTTCACAGAACAAGAAGTTTGGATACACTTTCCACAGCACGATCCCTCTTCTTTTTTAAAAATGGAATTCTGTAAAGGACATAGAGTTAGACAATGTGGGGGAATGCAGATATTATAGAGTCGACACACACTCAGGAACTAATGAAGCTACCAAATATGTCTTTGGTATATATCCCAATCTCTGCTCCTTCACTACTCCCATAAACAGACATTCACCAGAATTTTAAAGTAAACTACCCTTTTAAAGCTAGTAAGCAAATAAACATGAATTTACAATATGAATGCTTACTGAGTACAGGTATGGGACCTGTTATCCAGAATGCTCGGGACCTGGGGTTTTCAGGATAAGGGATCTTTTTGTAATTTGGATCTTTATTCCTTATGTCTACTAGAATATCACATAAACATTAAATAAACCCAATAGGCTGGTTTTGCTTCCAATAAGGAGTTATTATATTTTAGTTGGGATCAAGTACAAGGTACTGTTTTATTATTACAGAGAAAAGGGAAATAATTTTTAAAAATTTGGAATGTTTGGATAAAGTGGAGTCTATGGAGGTCGGCCTTTTCATAATTTAGATCTTTCTGGATAAACGGGTTTCTGGATACAGATCCCATACCTGTATAAAATTAGTGGCACCTGAAGTGTTTTGTCCTTATATCTCCATTGATGAGGGGTGGCATTAAATCACCCATCCAGAACTGTAAGCACCCTATGTAGTCAGCAAAAAACTGGATTTGGAACATTTTGTCAATGGAGCTACAACATGCAACAATGGCAAACCCCACAAAATCACCATTACCCAATTACATCTACTGAGCATGTAAGAGCATGTCTATAAAATAATCATTATTATTTACCTTAAGGCATGCCGGGCAAGTCCTTTTCTTGCATGTCAATTTGTAACTCAGAATTAACCCTTTTGGCGTGGTACATTCACAGCTTGAACATTCATCTATCATTATTCCTGTGTTTGGCTGCACAGCAAAACAGAAAAGGGAAAATAAAATAATTTGTTGTGTATTTTCAAGAGGAGAATTAGAACAGTACTGTAATAGCCACTGAGCCGTTTGGACTGAATATATATATAATATATATATATATATATATATATATATATATATATATATGTATGTATATATATATATATATACCGTATATACTTGAGTATAAGCCGTCCCGAGTATAAGTCGAGGTACCTAATTTTACCTCCAAAAACTGGGAAAGCTTACTGACTCGAGTATAAGCCTAGGGTGAGAAATGCAGCAGCTTCTGGTAAGTTTCAATAAAAAAATTTAGGGTTTCTGCTCCCATTGGAGGTGCCGGCGTCTTGTTTTTGGACGCCAACGACCATTCTTGGATGCCGGCGACTATTCTTGGAGACTATTCTTGGACGCCGGCGACTATTCCTATACGCCGGCGACCGTTTTTGCGCTTGACCCGAGTATAAGCCGAGGTAGAGTTTTTCAGTATATTCTGGGGGCTGAAAAACTCGGCTTATACTCGAGTATATACGGTATATATTTTAAGCCCAGCCTAACATGGATCAAAATTGTTACGCTATGGAGAAAAGCTGCATAACTTCCTGACTTCGATTTAGATGAGCAATCAAACCATGATCTGTATCCCTACTGATTATTAAATAGAGTAAACATTTTCTATAGTAGTATTTCATCAAAGTGTATTCTGAGAACAACCCAGCATACAAAAGTTAAAGTCTAATGGGAGGATCCTCCAATGATTTGTTGATTCAACCAATACCAGAGACATCAAACACTAACACTCACTTATCAACACTTGGGGCATTAACCCATGGCAACCAATCATATTTATGCATTCATTGTTCTAATTACAACTGTCTGAAATAAAAAAGAATCAACTTGTTATTTGCAAAGTTGCCTATTGTTTGTAAATGAACCCAACCTTTCTATCATTAGTACATGAAGCATTTACTGGCAATCACCTAAAAGCAAACGTCTTTATAGTGTCAATGTTTGGCATGGAGTTGATCACGTAAACAAATTATTGGGTGGGGCTGGGCATGACCCAACTATCTTGGTACTTATTGGTACTAACGACAAAATTAATGGTAGATGGAGAACATTAAAGAATGAGTTCAAGGGATCTAGGCTCTAAGAGTAAGGGAAATGTAATTTTTTTGGAAAGTGCCTGTGCCACGTGCAAGTTTAGGCAGAGAGCGGGAGCTTAGGAAGCTAAATGAATTTCTAAAGTCTTGATTTAGGAATGAAGAGTTTGGGTTCCTAGAGCACTGCCTGATTTTTCCTTGGGGTACAATCTATATAGTGGTAATGAAGTGCACTTCAATGGAAGGCATTCTGCTGTGCTAGGGAAAATGCATGGAGGTTGCTTTTATGTAAAGCTTGAATTAAAGCCATGCTCTAAAGGAATAACTATGGATGGCACTGGGAAGGGTGTGGAATCCCTTTGGAAAATTCTCATTGGTGTATGAGAAGAGTCCCATCTACTATAACAAATGGCGGCAGCTTCACAACTAGCCTATGATTAAGTGTCTGTAAGATACGAAACGAGTAAGGCTGTATCCTTATGTACCAAATAAACTTCTGAACATTTTACAAGTCTGTCTGGAAGATTGGTCTTTGAAATGCCTGCTCCACTACAATATGATTATCCGCTTCCTTAGATGATGGTTCAGGGCGGTGCACCTGGACCTCTTCCTACATTTTGTGAGTTTCACATTCTGAGACCTGAGAATTCTATTATATTTAGATCAAGTTGTTATTATGGGTGACTTCAGTTATCCAGACATTGACTGGGGTAATGGGGTCAAGTAAAGTCAGAAGAAGTTAGCAGGTTTGTAAATATGCTAAATGACAACTTTTTATTTCAGCTCATTCAAGAACCTACTTGGAACAGTAACACCATTCATTTTGGACTCGGTAATAACTAATAATTCCAAACTCATCTCTAGCATTTGCATGGGTGGGCATTTAGTAAATAGTGATCATAATCTGGTCTTCTTTGAGAGACCAGAAGTCACAGGTTACATCGCACATTACAGATAATACCTGTGGCATACAATGGTGTTTTATCTGTTATCTGCTATGTAACCTGTGCCTTTTCTCCTTTTTTCCAGCTTGAATGGCTGCCCCCATGGCTACCCAGCAGCTTGGTTATATAAACTATAGTAGCATTTCTGAAGCAAACATGCCAGTTTTACCATTTTACCACAGCTACAGTACATTATATTTTAATTACTGTTATACACTTTCAGTTTTTGGTGTTACTGTTCCTTTAAATTATAAGGGTACAATGCTAAAGTTGGGGTTTTTTTCTCTGGAAAAAAAAGACACTTGCGAGGAGACATGATTATACTTTACAAGAACATTAGAGGGCTTTATAGACAGATAACGGGAAATTGTTTTTTTCCCATAAACACACCAGAGGCCATCCCTTTAGACCAGGGATCCCCAACCTTTTGAACCCGTGAGCAACATTCAGAAGTAAAATGAGTTGGGGAGCAACACGAGCATGAAAAATGTCCTTGGGGTGCCAAATAAGTGCTGTGACTGGCCATTTGGTAGCCCCTGTGTAGATTGTCAACCTATATTGAGATTCTGTTTGGCAGTACATCTGGTTTTTATGAAACCAAAACTTGCTTCCAATCAGGAATTCAAAAATAAGCACCTGCTTTTAGGCCACTGGGAGCAACATCCAAGGGTTTGGAGAGCAACATGTTGCTCACGAGCTACTGGTTGGGGATCACTGCTTTAGACTAAAGGTTCCTCTCATTGCGATAGAAGACGCATTGTGTAGTTCCAGCCTTAGTAAGTATCCAATCTCAAACCTGAGAAGTAGGGATGGGTGAATTTAACCCAATCCGCTTCGTCAAAAATTTGCTGGCTGAGAAAGTTCACCAAAATGCATTAAAGTTTATAGACGATAATTTTTTTTTTCTCCCATTGAAGTCTATGGGTGCATTTCTGCGGCAAAACACAGAAAAAAAATTCACTCATTCCTACCTAAAAGGTTTTTACTGTTCAAAAAGACTGGTTAAAGGGCACATAAAACCAAAAGCTGATAACTGTGAATTCACATAAAGGTTTGTCATAGAGCCTTGGAATTACTACACTATATTAGGCAATTTGTTTTGTGTTGTCTATCCTCAAGCTGTTTTTAATGCAGGTTCATCTTTACAAACTATCTTAGTGATTGTGTCTAAAATTGCACCTTGTACACTGCAGTGCAGTAAGTAAATGACTTCTTTAGGGGGTTATTTACTAAACTCCAAATGCAAAAATCACGAAAAAATTTTGATTTTTTTTTTAATATAAAATCAGACTTTTAAAAAATCACAATTTTTTCAGAATTTATTAAACCCTGAGGATGGAAAAGTCTTTATCTGAAAATCCAGTCTCAGACCTGTTGTGGTTTCATATAAGTCAATGGGAGAAGTCCCAATGATTTTTTGATGTGTGCTTTGTTTTGGGCAATACCCCAAACATTTTGGGTGAAAAGTACGAAAAAATCTTGAAAATCGGATGAAAAACTCCGAAAAATTAGTGAAAATAAGTTTTTTTTCATGCAAAGCAAATTTTCCTGTAATATGTAATAATAAATAAGCGTAAAAAACCCGAGCGGATTTGATTGGAGTTTGTAGCAGAAAATATTGCGATAAATTCGGACTTCAATTCAGAGTCTTATAACAGAGTCTTATAATACCAAACCACAAGTGAAAGGGTGCTTACAAAATTTGACATAGAATTCTATATGTGCTTGAACTATAAGCAAAGTTTTCTTTTTTAAAAATTGCTCATAATATTACATTAGCTCATAAAGTCTAAAAAAAAATCAGAGGGAATTTTAAGGATGTTTTTCCTCCAAAGAGACTGTTAATCATTGCCATATTAAAGCCTTTTATGGTTTGGTGCTGTTTCTCATTTTATAAATTCCATTGTATATTACTGGATAATATCAGCTGAATGTATTTATTACATATTACAGGACTTAGAGGCTCTGCTGCTGTCATGCTACCATCATACATTTCTAATTTTCTTTTAGAATTCTATTGACTTTGTATACTTTATGCTCTTTAAAGATGATATTTTTCTATTATAAAATATGGTTTTCATAGCAGTGTGTGTATGTTCTCTCCATGTCTGCGTAGATTTCCTCTGGGTGCTCTGGTTTCCTCCCACAGTCTAAAAACATACTCATGATGAAACTGACCCTAGGGTATGGGTGCTAGTGCCTGCTTATTTAGACTGCAAGCTCCACTGACGCATGGACTGATTTGGATGATGTACAAGCACTGTAAAGCTCCATGTAATATGTTGGTGCTATACAAATAAAGAATAAAAACTTCCTCTGGTTTTAACTACTATTCATTCCTTCCTTGATGTGTTTAATTTTATAAAGGGTTCTCAACACAACTATGGTACATAGGAACAAAACATACAGACATCACTTCTAGCATATTTATTTATGCTGATTATTATTCCATATTCCATAATTTACCTTATGAAATAACCTTTTTTATTGCACAACATAGATGCCAGCATTTATTAAAATGGATCACTTTTTAAAACAGAGGTTTGGTGTCAACAAATGCCTGTAGATTAAAGAATCTATTGCACTCACTGAATAGTACAACAGTGAATGAGAATACCATCCTCTCCAAATGGACCCACCCCTCTAGGGACCTCAACAATTAAATTACCCTCTAATGAAGCTTTTGCAGTGAAATTAAAGTGACATTATCTATCTAGCTAACTACCTATCTGTCTATCTATCTGTACATCTAGCTGTATGTATATATATATATATATATATATATATATATATATATATATATATATATATAGTCAAACACAAGAGTCCTCTGCACTCAACCCATTATCAATATATTTAAGACAGCGACATTTTGTGCATACTGCTACTAAAAAATGCCTTACCCTTTAAACAAAACAGGGATTGTTTGTCCATATATTGCAATATATTTAAGCTGGCCAACTACGTCAAAGTCATCCCATATCTGGCCAGTCCTATGCTCAATTTTATCAATTTAAAATTGAGCATAGGACTGGCCAGATATGGGATGACTTTGATGTAGTTGGCCAGCTTAAATATATTGCAATATATGGACAAACAATCCCTGTTTTGTTTAAAGGGTAAGGCATTTTTTAGTAGCAGTATGCACAAAATGTCGCTGTCTTAAATATATTGATAATGGGTTGAGTGCAGAGGACTCTTGTGTTTGACTATATGTATTTTGTGGTCACAGCCTCATTCACCCCCCCCAATGGTTTTAAAAAATAGTGGTGAGCACAACTTTGCTCACCACTTGTTATATATATATACAGGCCCGGATTTGCGGCAAGGCCACATAGGCCCGGGCCTAGGGCGGCAAAGAAATAGGGGCGGCATGCTACCCAGCTCAACTGCACCGGCGTTTTTTTCGCCGGCGTGCTGGGAAAGCCGGCGGTAGGACTGCGCGGCCGCCTGGTCGGACCGCGCGGCCTAGGGGCGCGCAGAAGTTAAATCCGGCGCTGTATATATATATATATATATATATATATATATATATATATATATATATATAATTATCTATCTATCTATGTATCTGTCTGCCTGTCTGTAGATTTATCTGTCTGCCATTATATTTATCTGTATATCAATAATGTACAATCTATCTATCTATCTATCTATCTATCTATCTGTACATTTATTTATCTATCTATGTATAGAGCTGTCTGTCTGTATAACTATCTCTTTGTCTATCTAGCAGTGTTTTGGAAAAAAAAGACAGTAAAGAAAGTGATTTGACCAATTTATAGAATAGTCTTGATTTTGTTAAAATATTAGACATCAGATCCTTATTTTTTGTTCTCGGGATGATCAGTAATTGAAGGTTGAATCTTAGTGATATTAGAGCTTTCTGAATCCACGATTAAACTCATTTTCTCTAAAACCACGAATGCTATGAAAGTTCTTAAAAGATCCGAATATAGGAATGGAGAAAAATGCTGAATCATGGTCTAAAAAATCCAAAAATCAGACAATTACTAGCAAAAAAACCCCAAAAAATCTGAAACCTCTAAAACAAATGTCCAGCGTGGCTCCCATTCAATTCTACAGGACCTCGACTGTTTTATTTGGTGAAGTTTTGTATTAGCGTTTTTCGTAGTTTTTAGACTTACTGACTCTTTTAGAGTTGCAATGCAAATTTTTAGTTAAAAAATACATTCAGTGAAAACAATATCCGAATGTTAAGTAAATCGGCCCCCTTAGTTTCTCTTTCGAGCTGTTCTCAGTATAGAAAAGCACTGGAATCAGGAATCAGCAGGCAGAATCAGAGGGACACAATGTTCTCAGAATATTAACCTGCACAGCCGAAACCACCTGAGTCAGAAGGTCTCCAGAGAAACCTGCCTTTTCCTAGCAACCCAACATCTGCTGCCAATCTTAATTACTCCCTTGGCCGGTGTCATTAAGGCCAGCACCTTATTTACATTCTGAAAATTATTTTCTTAAGGATTATGCTTAGCAGCAGAGGCAAAAATGTTTTGGGGCTCCATTTTTGCATTGGTTATTTTTTATAAATAGGACATCATGCAGCCATCTATTTATATGATCTTTATATCTTTATAACCACTCAGCCATCCAATCACTGAACTCAATGCAAATACAGAAAGGATCCTTCTTTTTCTCTGTTGACAACTGTTCATCCTATGGAGACTTCTAATTAACTTGGCTTGAGCATTCTACAGTCTATATATATTGCATAGTTTGCATTTTATATATCTTAAAGAGATACTATCATACAAAGAAAGAAATTTTAATATTTAGTTACTTGGGGTTAGTGCTGAAATTAATTAGGAATGCATCAAATCCACTATTTTAGCAGTCTGCCTAATCTTTTGTGAAATATTTGGGCAAATCCGAATCCAAACCCTAATTTGCACATGTAAATCAAGGAAATAAGGGGGAGAAAGAGAACCGTGCATGCAGCAAAAGAAAAATTTAATTTTCTTGTTTGTGTGATAAAAAGCCATGTGATTTTTTTTGGATGGGATTCAGTCAGCCAGGCACTTGGATTCGGCCGAATCCTGCTAAAAAAGGCCAAATCTTGAACCGAATCCTGGATTCGGTGTATCCATAAAATTAATACATACTTTCGATTAGATAATAGCCACCTGTAAAGCAGAAAATTAACAAGATAATCAATAATTAGCTAAATGATAAATTATATAATATATTTTATCTTACTACGGTACTTGTCCCAAGTCAGCAAATTAATATGCTATGTCGATATACTAGGGCCACTGACTCAGACTCTTTTTTTAGGTCATACCATGCTAAAATCACATTCAATTGCAGATAGGGACACACCAGGGAATATACCAGCAAAATATTTTTTTTGTATTCAATGCTGCCCAATGCACATTTTTTAGGCAAAAACAATTACTTTAAATTTAGATAATAGCATCCCTTCATGTAAGCTTTTTGCTACCAACGGGGGCAACCTCTAAGTGAGCCCAACATAGCTTGGCAATGCAAGATTCGCACATATTAACTCAAGTATGTAGAATCTATGGTGCCTATACTGTAGATGCTATGATCTATGGTACCTAGATTCTGTACCAATACATTCAGATTCAATTTCTTCTTACCGCAATAATACTTCCATTGTAAGGACAGCCGGGAATAGGCTCTGTAATGAAACAAACAAACACATAACATTTTGGATGGTAAAATGCATGCTATTATTAATGTGTTATACATGGCAAACCATACAGAATGCTACAATTTCCATTGTATATGGCTCCTGGTTGGCTGGGCAATGGAAACATCCCTTGGTTTCTTTTAAACCTTTGCTATGCCCTGGATAATTCAGAAAGGAATGTGGGTGCTTCATAATACATTCTTCTGGGAAACTGCGAGCAGGAGAGATAGTCTCAGGCAGCAGCAAACAATTCTGTGCACCCTTCTTGCTAAAGTTTTGGGACCTAGAAGAGTTTTCCTGATATACCTATACACTATACCTGGTGTATGCATACACAGGGACCTAAAACATTCAAGACTAACAATTTTCATTTATTTTATGATGGAGCTGAATTATGTATACACTTGCAAACTCTTTTACCTTTGTCTGTTTATAATGTTGTGTATGTTATGAGGCTGCTTGGGATAATCTTTTACATGAGCAGTGATGACTTGCAACTTTGGTGTTGGGGAGCAGCCACTCATTCATTTTTGAGTTTTGGATAGCCTCTAAGGGGTCATTTACCAATAAACAAGATGCAAGTGATAGAACATTAATGGGTGCTAACTCACGTTCCTTAGTGCCTATTTTCCAAGCCCTTGCTTCTGGATCTTTGCTGCACTCAGCCCCATGTGCCATTTTATGCCAAGTCTAGAGCAAGGTGCAGAAGAAGTTCTGGTGGGTACAATGCAGTCCTTTCATTATCACCTGGCCTATAGCACCACCAGCAGTTGGGGATGGGTAGGCTGCAGGATAGGTGTTTCCCCACACCCACTGTATAAATACAGTGCTGCCAATCTCAGGCAGAATTGTATCTATTGGTGAAGAGCATGTCCTTGGTCCTTGATAACTTTGTGAGACACAAAGCAAAATTATTTATATAAAGATTGACTGTTTCACCTATGGCTTTTTTTAGCTGTGATTTAAATAACTATCCCAGCAGAACAACAACTGAATGACTGCAGTAACAATGAGTGATCCTATTACACTTGCCTGGATCCTGCACTATTGTTTCAGTCTTGCTTTACTGTAACTATCTTACCCTGTCATATCCATCTTGGATGATTGTCTCCTTCCTATAACTACAATTCACCCATGTTTCCTATCTCCAGCTGCAGCTCTGCAATACTCTACTATATGTGGTGGCACTGAGCAGTCACCCATATTTGCAATTCAGACAGTTATAATCTGAGTGGCTTTGGATTCCAGCTGAAACACTCCTTGGATGCTTACCGCACTGGCATATAGGGCAGCATTCTGTTCCTTGCATGCAGATCAGCTCATATCCAGTCGGGCACTTGGAAGTACTGATTTCAGAGCAGCTTACATTCTTTTGAAGAATGAAAACCTCATCATTCACTTTGACACACTCGTTTACAATGCATGGTTCTGTAGGAGAATTCCACATGGCACCAACCTAGAATGAGTAAAAAAAATGTTAAATTGATATCTCATTATCCAGTTTATTCATTTCTGGTCAATGCATGCTCTAAATGCTGGTTGGGTCATTTTGGCCAAATTAATTAAATGGGACAAAGTAATTGGAGCATGAATGAGAGAGAACCATGGAATGAACCCCCTGTTTTGAGAAGATGTGTGTCATTAGTGTTTGTACATGCAACCGACTTGCACTTAATGAACAGCACACTAATGCCATTTTCAGTATTGCAAGTGAGGCCATGCTAGAAATAACACCCTTGATAAAACAAACATGATCACCAAGTTGTATCGTGTCCAAGGCCTGTTCATTCGACACCTCTCTAAAACACTGGAGTCTAGTGGTTGCTACATTCAAATAAAAAGAATAAAAACAAAGACTAACGGCAATGTGTTTTAGAACGCTATTGTCTAATTGCTACTCAAAGTTATCAGTTTGATGCAGTTTTCCTTTCCTTCCCGTACACATACATTATACCAGCGGGTTGTTTCTCCAGAGAAATCAATGTCTCCTTGCCCTCTTGGACTGATTTTCTGCTCGCACACTGTTTTTTTGCACTTTCCACAGCATTCCTCGGCTTTCTTCATGTATGTAAAGCCCTTTTGGGTAAAAAAAAAGAAAGCTGTTGAAGAGAATCAATTAACGTTACAAAGTATTCAGTTACTCACATGTCCCAAGTGCTGTAATTTCAGTATACGTGTTTTCATGTTGGGGTTACCAGATCGCTTGAGGAACTAGGGAACTTTAAAGGGATTTTGTCATTAATCAGTTAATAGTGCTGCTCCAACAGAATTCTGCCCTGAAATCTGTTTTTTTCAAAAGAGCAAACAGATTTTATTTATATTGAATTTATATGTAATATTTTTACATTAAATCTGACATGGGGCTAGACATTTGTTGTAAGCAAGGGGAGTCCCTTTAGCCCCCCCTCCAGCCAAAAGGGACTGCAGGGGGCAAGGGTCTTCAGACCTCCTTTGTCACAAAGCTAGGTGGGTCCCTTTGTCCCTCCCCATCCAGCCTTCAGGGTTCGGGATTAACGATGGATCTCTGAAGAGCTCCCAGTGAGCAGTGTGCCCTCTTCTAGTGGTTGCCCTATTTTAGATCTTTTTCAGCACAGGCTTGATGCAAAGCTTTGAATTGAATACACAATGCCATTCATAGTAATGCTACTCTGTGCTGCAAAACAATTAAAATGTTGACTTTGGGAGAGGAGACCTAAAAGTTTGTTAATATTAAAGGGATTCTGTCACCTCAATTAATAGTGCTGGTCCTGTAGACTTCTGCACTGAAATCAGTTTTTAAAAACAGCAAACAGATTTTTTAATATGTAATTTTGAAATCTGACATGTTGCTAGTTTCCCAGATGTCCTGAGTCATTTGACTTGTGCTTTGATAAACTTGAGTCACCCTTTACTGCTGCACTGCAAGTTTAAGTAAAATAACCCCCCCACCAGCTTAACAGAAAGCAGTTCCATAGTCAATTGCCCCAGCTCTTTCTGAAAGCACATGACCAGGCAAAATTACCTTAGATGGCTGCCTACACACCAATATAGTAGTAGAATGGATTATTTGCCATGTAATGTATTTTGGAAACAAAAACTACACCATAAAAAGCATGACAGAATCCCTTTAAATACAAGTTTCTGGGCTACACAGATTGGTTGCAAATAATCTATGAAGTTCAACCCTTTACTTTGCAGCCAGTCTTGAACTTAGTTAATTACTCCTTTTGTGTTTGCTATTGAGCAGGAACAACCGTCTCCACCCCTGAGTTTGTCTACGACACTATAAATTGTAATGCTGACAAATCTTCACTACTGCATTTGTTCTAAAGTACTTATGTATTCCAAGGGCAATGGTTTAACTTTACAGCAAAACCTTTTTAATTTTTTTCACCATTAAAAAAGGGCTTAGAGAAGACAATAAATTATATACAGTAACCCAGGAGCCTAGGGTAACTGCTGCCCCCAAGAACAGTTTCATGTGCAATGGCTGTATCTGACCACCCAGGGAGGTGTTCCATATACACATTCAATGCATTACAGACATTTCAAACGATTGCTCTGTCCTGCATTCTCATTTATAGTCTGCAAGGTTTCCAGAGGGAGGGGGCTATGAAGCACAGTGTATGGAGAGATATTATTTCACAGTATCCTCATTGTTCTCCAGAGATACTGTATTCCCTTAAAAAAAAACAAAAAAAAAAACAACATACTTCTGATTTGTAGAATTGCCATTTAATGTGTAGTAGAATCTTAACTGGTGCCTTAGCTGAGCTGCTGGAACAGACTCTAGTCATAAAAACTAAGTAGTGGTTTCTTAAAATTGCTGCACAATTAATTATGCAGTCCCTAATTACCACTGTGTGGTTAATTTAACCACCGCTGCCTGCGTTACACTGAGCCACTGCACTGACGAATCCCTTTGTCCTTAATGAAAGCCAGTCATTTTTCCACTCACAAAAGAGCCACATCTTTCTAGGATTGTAATCACACTTAGCTCTGGTTAACCTGCAGAAAGTTCCTTTTAAACGTATACTGTAAATTGGTATTAATGTTCCCTGGGTCTGCCTGGAATCTCTTTACATGCGGAGTGGGAAAGCTCATGACAGATATCTTTGTTCGAAGCAAAATTGGACAAATGGCTCCTTACAGTATAATTCAGACAAGCAAAATAATGGTAGAAAGCTACGCAAGACCGTTTCTGCAGAGAGTGAGATCAAATCCAGACATTACCGGAGTGAGTATATCTGACATGCAACATAAAACAGCGGCATATGCCGATAATATGCTGTTCTTCATCACTAACCCCTGTGTTACTCTACCAAACTTAATGAAAGAGTTTCAACAGTATGGCTTGGTCAGCAACCTTAAGATCAATTTCCAAAAATCCAGTTTATTGAACATATCATTAGCAGCGCATCAATTACAACAAATAAGGCACTTTTTTACTTTTAAGGTCGAGGATAAATCCTTCACATATTTGGGTCTCCACATATCAGCTGAGATGAATGATTGCATAACAGACAATATTTTACCGTTAATAAAGCAAATACAGAAAGACCTCCTCAGATGGGACAAGCCGGGTTTTTCATGGTTTGTGCGTATTAATATAGTTAAGATGGACATTTTACCGTTACTACTTTACTTATTTCAAACCATTCCGTTCAGCACTGCCAAGAAAATCATCCAAACGCTGAACACAATGACTTCACAATTTATTTGGCAAAAAAAGAGACCTAGACAGAGATTTACATCAGTTACCCAATCAAAAATAGTAGGAGGAGTAGGGCTCCCTGATTTTCTCATATACCACAGAGCAGCCATATTGCAAAGAATGAATGGGGAGAGACTTAACCTCCCCTACCATGGGAGTGCGGCAGCTCCCCCCCCTTTTTTCTGTATCGTTTTTTACTTACCTCGTGTATTTTCTTTTGTTTCAAACTTACCTGACTTCCGATTGGTCAATTTTCAATCCCAGGCTTCTGATTGGTCGATTTAAAAAAGGGGCGTGGCTTCGCGTGAAAAGCCGCGAAAGCCGGCTATAAAAGGACAAGCCGCCGAACGCTCTTCATTCTTCATCGGCAGCCGACGCGAGAGGATCGTCTGGAAAATGGCTGAAGAGAATCCCGACGGCAGACTTCGCGACATCCTTTGTTGGATCCAGGCGGAGGCGGGACATGAAGACATCCAGACGCTCCTTCAGCAGTGCCAGCTTGCATCATCGTCGACGACAGCGGTGACATCACTTCCGACTGCAGAGCCTCCAGGATCGCCGTCAGAGGAAGCTGCGTCATCTTCAGGAGCTGACGTCGCCATCCAGCGCACCCCAGCTTCGCGCGGACCAGGAAAGAAGCGGATCGTCGCCGTCAAGAGGAACACCAGAGGGAAACAAGCGGCGAAGAAAAGAACCCAGGTGACGTCAGCGGTCTCCGCCAAGAAGAGGATCGTCGCTGACCCGCCACAAACAGGAGTTTGGCCGTCGGCTTCCCCCCCTTCATCGCGAGTGAGTTCCGCCGCTGTTGCAAGTGGTGGGCCGCTCCAGCAAAAGCGCTGTAACGCTTTAGGGCCCTTTCCTTCCACAGCGTCCGGGGGAGGTTCGGCAGCCGGCAGCTCCTATGTGGGGCACCAGGTCGGCAGGGGACCCCAAAGCCGCCCAGAACCGGGGCCCTCCAGCTGTAACACTATAGGGCACCCGGTTCTGCCACCTGCCAGCATGGGACATGCATTGCCATCATCTGCCATTCACAGCGCACCCCAGCCTGCTGGTTTTACCCCTCAGGAGGAAAGTCAACCCATCCAAGTGATTGGTAACTATTCTGCCAATGATGTCATAAAATCTTTGTTAGCTTTGTTAACCCCTGGTGCGGCGTCAACGCATATAAGCACAGGGGCTGTGTCTTCTCAAGTAGCTGAAACTGCTTTTAGAGATTCAATACTCTGTGATGCTACACCTTTGGGTTTGCACTTGCCACAGGCCATAAAGGAAAAAATCACAAAAGGAGAGTATATTGACATGCTCTCACTGTTGCCATCATCAAAAGATTTTTTAAGCAAGCAAGTTAAGCAGTCAGATCCTGAAATTGACAGACGTCGGCCTGTGGCAAGGACATTCACTAATTGGTTACAGGCATTTTGTATTTATTCAAATGTATTGTGTGAGAAACACCCACAATTAGGTCCAGGCCTATTTAAACATATTGACATTATTCTTGAAGCATATAAAGCCTATGGGGGTATTTCCTGGTTTTTGTATGATGATAGATTCAGACAGAAGATGTCCATTCAGAAGTCAATATCTTGGGGTTCCAAGGATATTGACCTTTGGATGGGAATGCTTATTCCCAAACAACCATCAGTTCCATTACCTGGGAACAAAACTCCTGTGAAATATAATGCTTGCTGGGCATTCAATGAGTCAACTTGCCGCTTCCAAGCAAGCTGTAGATATAAACATGAATGTGCTCATTGTGCTGGCAACCATCCTGCCTTTCGTTGTATCAAACGATTTGTCACAAAACCCAGTGGTAGGGACTCCAGTAAGTCGGATAACCCCGGTGAAGTTACCAGAAATGCGCCACTACCTAGAGCTATATCCAAAGCGCCAGATGGCGTGCCTCTTAGAGAGGGGTTTTGAAGTTGGCTTTTGGATACCATCAGCAGATCCTGTAACCCTCATATCATTTCCAAAGAATTTAAAATCAATAGATCTAAACCCAAAGGTAGTTAAAGAAAAAATTGAGAAGGAACTTAAATTGGGCAGAATTGATGGCCCCTTCGATGATCCTCCATTCGAGGATTTCAGAGTTTCACCGTTAGGACTTGTACCCAAGAAGGAGCCAGGAAGCTATCGCTTGATTCACCATTTATCATATCCTTTGGGGGCATCTGTCAATGATGGAATTGGTCCGGAGTTATCTTCAGTTTCATATACGACTTTCGACCAGGCAATATCGATAATTCAAGAATTTGGTCAAGGTTCATTATTGGCTAAAAGTGACATCCAATCTGCTTTCAGGCTACTGCCCATACACCCTGACTGTTATAAGCTTTTAGGCTTTCATTATGAAGGCAGTTTCTATTTTGACAGATGCCTCCCAATGGGCTGTTCCCTTTCGTGCTTTTATTTTGAAGCCTTTGCATCCTTTTTGCAATGGGTAGTTCAATGGGAAACTGGTTCTAAAGGGGTTATTCATTATTTAGATGATTTCCTATTTGTCGGTCCTGCAGGTTCTAGTTCATGTGGAATTTTGTTAAGTACTTTTACGTGGTTTGCTAGGAAATTTGCCATTCCACTAGCTCTTGAAAAAACGATACCCCCTACTACAACCTTGGAATTCCTTGGTATTCAGATAGACACTGTAAATCGTGAATTTCGTTTACCCGAAGAGAAAGTAGCTAAGCTGAGAAGCATTCTAAACTCAACTTTAAAATCCAAGAAGGTTAAATTAAAACACATACAATCCTTGATTGGACATCTGAATTTCGCTACACGGGTTATTCCTATTGGTCGGGTTTTTAACAGAAGACTCATTGCACTAACGTCGGGTCTAGATAATCCTAACTGGCACATAAGAATCACTCAGGTAGTTAAAGATGATCTGATTGTTTGGCAGGAGTTTCTAGAGAATTTCAATGGCATTACTTATTGGCAAGGAGAATTGTTTGAGAATGCGGCTTTGAATCTGTATACAGACGCAGCTGCTTCAGCAGGGTTTGGCGCTATCTTTGGCACACATTGGATTGCGGATGCATGGCCATCTTTCTGGGTTGAACTCAAGCTTACCAAAAATCTAGTGTTACTGGAATTTTTTCCACTGTTAGTTGTTTTGGAAGTGTGGGGCCCTCAATTGGCTAACAAACGTATTGTTTGGCACTGCGATAATATGGGGGTGGTTCAAGTAGTTAATAATCTCTCTTCTAACTCCCCCCCAGTACTGAGATTACTTAGACAGGCAGTATTCCGAGCTCTTAAATTTAACATTTTGATTCAAGCAAAACATATCCCTGGTTGTACCAATGTTGTGGCTGACGCATTATCTCGATTTCAGTTCAACGAGCTCTGGGAAATCGCCAATTATTTGGACAAAGAAGGAACACCATGCCCCCAACATCTGTGGAATTTAGTATTGCCAGAATTTCAAAATGGTTAAGTATGTCATTGGCAGACAAAACCTGGCATGCTTACATCGCAAGCTGGAATGAGTGGATGAAGTTCAAAACAAGTTTTCCCAAAGATCATTATCAAGGGGACAGTGACGTCTTATTGTCTTTTGTACTGGAGCAAGTTTAGGCTCAGTACTCTCTTTCAGCTATAACAAAAAAGTTAGCAGGCATATCCTTCTTTTTAAAGGTTCAAGGTGAGGCAGACATAACTAAATCCTTTTTGGTCAAACAAATCCTTCGGGGTGTTGGTAGGATTACACAATCTGTTGACATTAGGAGACCCATCACATTATCATTGTTGAAAGATTTAGTTTCGGTCCTACCTCATATATGCTATTCTCAGTTTGAAGCAATGTTATTTACTTTGTTATTTTCGGTGTCTTTCTTTGGTGCCCTTTGGGTAAGTGAGTCGATCTCTCATAGTAAGAGATCCCCAGGGGGTATTGGGAGTGAAGACATTCATCTGGTTGAGGGCAAATTAAAAATTATATTAAAAAAAAAAAAAAAAATCAAAAACGGATAAAGTAGGAAGAGGGACAACCCTTTGGCTTGGTAATAGCACGGAACAGTCAATATGCCCAGTATTAGCTTTTAGCCGTTATCAGCAAGTCAGACCCTGCCTTCCTGGCCCTTTCTTTATACACAGTGATGGCTCTTTTGTTACAAGATTTCAATTTGTGAAAATTCTCAAAGGAGCTGTCAGTAAGTTAGGTATACCACCTGACCATTATAACACACATTCTTTCCGCATTGGAGCTGCCACACAAGCCTCATTGATGGGTTTAGGAGAAGAGTTCATCAAAAGGCTTGGCAGATGGAACTCCTCTAGGTATCAACTTTATGTTAGACCTACCCTTGTTTAGTAAGTCTTATCTTTTTTCATTACAGTTTCTCCTCCTTTGGTCTGGATTATTGGACACTCTTTCGTCCACAGAGCAAGAGCTAGAGCAGAACAGCGAACCTACACAACTAATTTAGGCATAAAAGATGTTAGAATTGTTTGGATGGGCATTCGAGGCCTTAAATGGCCAGATTTATTGCCAATAATTTTGCAAATGAAATCTCGTTGGGGTTTCCCAGCAATTATTCTGATCCATCTAGCTGGAAATGACATTGGAAAGGGTAGAAACATTGATTTAATTCGTAATATAAAAAGAGACCTTGCTCAGATCAGATTTATTTTTCCCAATACTGTGATAATGTGGTCGGAAGTTGTGCCCAGACTAGTCTGGCTTCAAGACGCAGGCTTTCACCCCCTTGAGAGATGCCGTAAAAAACTTAATTTCGCTATCTCAAAATTTTCCAAGACAGTTAATATTTTGGTTTATAGGCACTACGAGTTGGAACAAGGTTTTGAAGGCCTGTATCGCGCGGACAGGGTACATTTGTCAGATATCGGTTTTGACATTCTGAACATGGGATTCCAAAGTGCAATAGAGAGAGCTTTACATGTGTGGGGAATGGCCAAGGCCAATGTAATGGTTTAATTGGCCTTGACGTGGAGGTATGCCCCTGGCTAGGTGGAAAATTGGCGGGGCTTAAGGATATTTGTTGTTAATCTTTAAGGCGGTCCGCTGCAGAGATCTGATGCAGAGGCTGGCTGGGAATATATGTATGAGCAGGTATTAGTATCATTAGCAATGGTTAATGTTATGATTGATATGATATTTAATAAACAACAGCTGCGGCCATTCTCCACCATGCATGTGTCCGTGTCTATAATTGGTTGTTATAATTGGGTTGTGTTAAGTAAGTAATGCTGTCTGCAACTCCCATGAATGGGGAGAGACTTAACCTCCCCTACCATGGGAGTGCGGCAGCTCCCCCCCCTTTTTTCTGTATCGTTTTTTACTTACCTCGTGTATTTTCTTTTGTTTCAAACTTACCTGACTTCCGATTGGTCAATTTTCAATCCCAGGCTTCTGATTGGTCGATTTAAAAAAGGGGCGTGGCTTCGCGTGAAAAGCCGCGAAAGCCGGCTATAAAAGGACAAGCCGCCGAACGCTCTTCATTCTTCATCGGCAGCCGACGCGAGAGGATCGTCTGGAAAATCCCACCCACCCACCCTGTTATTGTATAACATATATGAATGCATAATAAATATAAAAAAAAAAAAAAAAAAAAAAAAAAAAAGAAATATTGTCGCAGCGGTTAATTGTTGTTTATAGAAAAGTGTCATATGGAGGTATGCCCCTGGCTAGGTGGAAAATTGGCGGGGCTTAAGGATATTTGTTGTTAATCTTTAAGGCGGTCCGCTGCAGAGATCTGATGCAGAGGCTGGCTGGGAATATATGTATGAGCAGGTATTAGTATCATTAGCAATGGTTAATGTTATGATTGATATGATATTTAATAAACAACAGCTGCGGCCATTCTCCACCATGCATGTGTCCGTGTCTATAATTGGTTGTTATAATTGGGTTGTGTTAAGTAAGTAATGCTGTCTGCAACTCCCATGTTAGATATGTGGTACTCAAAGAATAAATTGTGGATTCTAGCAGTACAAGCCGGGATACCCATTCCGTTGGAAATTCTCCCCCGGATTGAAAAAGAAAATCTCCCACCACAAAGCACACAGAATCCTATCATATCCACAGTATTGAACACTTGGGACACTCTAAAAGGCAGATCAAGGTTGTTGAACTCAAAGTCAACGATGACCCCTATACTTTTCAACAGAAAATTTCCCCCGGGTCAAAGACCAGTTAATTTCAGGCATTGGCTGCAAACAGAGACAATTTGGCCATTTCAACTAATGAAAGGCAGGCAATTAAAAAAATTGATATACTACAACCAGACAGAATCTCATCATTAGACCGACTGCGATACTACCAGATCCAACATTTTTTAACTACAGAGGGAATGATTTCCGATAGCGGAACACCGGATACACCTTTTGAACAAATGTTCATAGGATCAACTCGTTACCCACATGAAATTTCGATCCTATATAAAATACTTTTGGAGACGCAGACCCCTCCTATGAATACTTTTAAGCGAAAATGGGAAGCGGAACTTACCACACAGAAGAGGAATGGGTATCCATTGTAGAAAAAACATTCCAAACAGCAAAATGCATGAAACTACAGGAACACAATTATAAACTGGTACAGAGTCCCCACAAAGTTGGCTAAGATATTTCTAGATCTATCAGACAGTTTTTGGAGATGTGGACAGTCGAAAGGGACATTGACACATATTATGTGGGAATGTCCGTAGATAAAACCCTACTGGGCAGCAAAAGTACATACTGATTTGCTTGATGTTGAGCTACAAAATAAAGAATTTTATAAAAATAAAGAAAAGCTACGCAAGTCCAATTTAGCAACAACAAATTTGAGTTTATAGTGACCCTTTAAAAGTGATATGAAGCCAAAAAATAATACTTAATAAAGTAAAATGTAATTCTAAGCAAGTTTCCAGTTTTCATTGATAAAAATAAAATATTTGCTATTAAAATCAATATATCTCTGCAGTGCCAGTTTTGTCTCTCAAAACAATGAAGCAAAAGTCAGCGTTGCAGGTCTGTTAATCTGCAGGCTTCTGAATGGACAAGTTTCCACAGACTACAGGTGTGTAGGCAGCCATCTCAACTTATTTTGCCCGATCCTGTGTTTTCAGAAAAAGACAGCATTTCAAGATGTAACTGCTTTCAGTTAAGCTATTGTTTCTCCCACTCAATGTAACTAAAGCAGTAGCAGTGGGACTTGGATTTTTACTATTGAGTGCTATTGTCATATCTACCAGGGAGCTGTTACCTTGTGTCAAGGACATGTGATCTGGTCACCTTTCCATTTTTCTGCTGTAGGGCTGCTGGAGGGAAAGTGAGGGGTAATATCACTCCAACTTGCAGCACAGTAAGAGAGACTGAAGTTCATCAGACAACAAGTCACATGTCTGTGGACCCTTGGGAAACTAGCAACATGTCTAGCCCCATGTCAGATTTCAAAATTAAATATATAATGTTTGCTCTTTTGAAAAATGGATTTCAATGCAGAATTCTGCTGGGGCAGCACTATTAACTGATGTATTTTGGAAAAATGTTTTCTCCCTGACAGAATCCCTTTTGATATTCAGACATCCTAAACAAACTTTTAGGTCTCCTCTTCCTAAGTCAATATTAGTTGTTTTGCAGCATAGAGTATTATTACTATGAATGGCATTGTGTATTCAATTCAATGCTTTGCAGCAAGCCTGGGCATTCACCCATCACTATCCAGGAGATTTAGCCTTTTTTAAATCTAAGTCATGCACCCTTATTTGCACTTGTGTTCGTAATTTTTGTATTTGCACGTCTTGCACTTAGTGTGAATGGAGTACACTTGGGCTTCAATATAAAAAAAACAATGAAATATTAGACACACTTCCCATCTAGCAGTATAGATGCATCAGAATTAAGTTGAGGAATCTTCCTTGTGATACTTACTGGACCGCAGTTGGTATTACATCTTAGCTGGAGACACTCTGCCATGTGAAGCCCTGTTATGGAATCTTTCTTATCAGTGCATGTGCAGGATCTGCACCCATCTTCCCACACACTTCCAACTGGGTGAATATCATTCTTATATAAACAGACCTAGAGATAACAACATATTTCCATTAAGTGGGCTCTGAGAAAGGATTTCATGCCAGAAGCCTTCAGAAATGTATATAAATGAGGTATGAAGAGCAC
Source organism: Xenopus petersii (assembly GCA_038501925.1). Lineage (NCBI taxonomy): Eukaryota > Metazoa > Chordata > Amphibia > Anura > Pipidae > Xenopus > Xenopus petersii. The sequence goes on from CM076676.1 coordinate 21,775,565, forward strand.
ATATTGACATACTGGTATTGGACCTGTTATCCAGAATGCCTGGGATCTGGGATTTTCTACATAACTTTTCTGTAATTTGGATCTTCATACCCTAAGTCTGCAAGAAAATTGTGTAAACGTTAAATAAACCCAATATGGTTTAAAATATGGATTATTTGGATATATTTTGGATATTTTGGAGTCTATGGAAAATGGTTATTGTAATTCTGAGCTTTCTGGATTATATGTTTTTGGATAAAGGATCCCATACCTGTACTTCATTAAGGTGCTTGTGTCCAAGCACATTGGGAACTACTGCTACCCTGGATCTTCCAATAGCTTCAGAGTTCACACAGTGGTCTGCATCAATAGGTGCACAAAACTTGTGCCCAATGAATCGAATGTAAAGACCATTTTGAAGGTGTGCTCTTGAAGTGACATAACCTAAATTTTGAAAATGCTAGACGCAATTTGCACCCGATGCATCAGGCACAAATACAGAAGACATAACTCAGAGTTTAGTAGCAATTACACTGCATTATGGATAAAAAAACATGGTTGTAATTATACTTTGCACAATGCACTTGCATTCATAAATTACCTCTATGGTCTTCAACTGCTGGTTTGCTATCTATCTATCATATATCTATCATCTATCTATCTATCTATCATTTATCTATCATCATCATCATCATCATCATCATTTATCTATCATCTATCTATCTATCTATCTATCTATCTATCTATTGATCTATCTATGATCTATCTATGTATCTATCTATCTATGATCTATCTATCTATCTATCTATCTATCTATCATCTATCTATCTATCTATCTATCTATCTATCTACGTGTATCTGTCTATCATCTATTTATCTATCTATCAATTGTTATCTATCATCTACCCATTATCTATTTATCATTTACCTGTCATCATCATCATCATCTATCATGTATTTATCATCTATCTATCTACCTATCTATAATTATTGTCTATCATCTATCTAGCTATCTATCCATCATAAATATAGGAGAAGAAGGCTTGAACTGAAAAAGCTGCTAAAAAATGCAGACAGATAATATAGCTGCCAGATTAAAGGATGATTACAAAATGTAGTTCTCTTCACCTTGTCTGGGATGCAAGTAACACTTGTACAGCCACAGTCGTTGGTGGCGATTGATGAACTATATCCGGTTGGACAAAGGACCGTAGAGTTTATACAGCTGCAAACACATTCGTACTTGTCACAGCATTCGGTCTTCTGCAGCGAAAGCTTTTTGTGAGCTGGGCAGATCAGGTTCTTGTAGTTCGGACATTCTTCTATTCTGCAAGCTATTTGCACATAAATATGATAAAACATCTTCACTGTTTTGCTTTCTGACATAGGATTACATTTATTGATATCACCCTGCAAGCCTCTAAAAAGTTGTTTCAGGCTCAGCTTGCAGATTCAGTCTTGCTTCATTATGCTGCTGGCTCAACTGAGCTGCCATGAAACAATGTTTTTATTACTGCACTTAACAAGAAGATAGAAGAGGCATTGGTCTGGTTGATAGGGTCCAAATTACCCTAGCAAGCATGCATTGATTTTAATGAAAGACTGTAATATGAATAGAAATGACCTGCATAGAAATATAATTAATAAAAAGCAGCAATAACAATATTTTTGTAGCCATACAGAGCATTTGTTTTTAGATGGTGTCATTGACCCCCATTGGAAACCTGGAAAGAAGAAGAAGGCCAATAATTTAAAAACTATACAAAAAAAAATTAAAGCCAATTGAAAAGTTGCTTGGAATCGGCCATTCTTTAACATATTAAAAGTTAACTTCAAGGTGAACCACCCCTTTAAGCTAGCCAAAATACAGGTGAAATTGTAGTGTTCTCTTTGCACTGACCCAATGGAAAAGTCTATTGGTTTTTTACTTAGTGCCCAATGTGCATTTGCCAACTCATGAATAACCAAAAATATTTATTCAATGTAATATGACATTACAGCGTATGAAACCACAAGCCACATTGATAGGTATACGATGACCTACTTTGGGTAACAACCAGAGGCAGATTAATCGGTGATAGGGCCCCCAGTATTGCTCCATGATCTCGCCTACCTGGCTCTATCCCATGGCTGTCAAGCCCCGCCCCTTTTCACACAATATTGGACCCTATTGGCCTATAAATAGTTCAGGGAGTTTACCATTCATTTGGTCCTTCACTACAGATGTGTTACAGACAAATATTTCATTATTCTAGTTAAAGCCTCAGCTTGCAGTTTTATTCTCCTCTGTGTTACCAATGGCTTAGGTTAACAAGGAACATCTTCTTGTGTGTTATACTCACCTATGAAGAAATTACTTTAACTGGGGTCTGAGCTAAGTTTACTACAGCAGGGATACCTCTCTGAGCCCAAGCAGTCATTTTCAACTGCAATGTAAATTTATTTTAGCAGTGAAACAATTTTAAAAGTACTCAGCCTAGACTAGGATCTAATTTTTTGTTATGTATTCTCCTTGCTTAGCATAATTCAGAATTCTAACTCATTTTGTCTTGCAGTTGGTGTGCAGTAGATTCACTAGTGCGTTGCTTACTCTCCACCAGAGACAATTTAATTATTTGTGACAGGGAAAAATAACTGGAATGTTTGCTTTAGTCCCAAAGTTCCAAATGTTAAATAACTGTAAGTATATTTTTTTAACTAGAAGCAGAGCAGCTGTAGGACAGGACAGGATAGTCTGGTGCACAGTCCGAAACATATGCTGGAGAAGTAGTGAAAAATAACTCTGTCTCTCTCACTTTTTTTCAAACATCTTTCCCGTGTGAAAAGCATTATTCTCTCCGTTATTGCCTCTCTGGAAGCTCACTGCATTGGAATGCGCATAGGAAATCCTTAGCCAAGCTGGTGGTATGGATTTGGAGTTTGGTTAATAATGCTGAGGGATAAAGGGAATGAATTTTTCTCTGGAGAATATAAAATGAATCAAATTCAAACCAAAGGTCATCTGCTGAAAGATGGAAAAGGAAGCCCTTCATAAATTAATGTGGCCACTGAGCCCCGTGACAAGCAGAAAAAAATATTCATTGGCTGTAGTGGAGGTTTAATAAAGCTTTCCTAAATCTATGTCAGTGTTTATAGTGTTTGAGATATAAATGGTTTATTAGAGACCTCTCTCAACTTGCTGCAACTAAATTTTATTTGGCAGGGTCAGACTGGCCCACAAGAAGATCTGGAAAACTATGGTGGGCTGTGCCCCCCACCCCAATTGTCCTGCAGCCAACCTGCTAAATGGCACGAGTCTCATAGGTCTTGGCTAAAGTGTTTGTAGCATGGGCTGGTAGGGTGTGGAGACTGCAGTGGTCGGTAGAGGGGCCCTAGAGGTTGAGTTATTCAGTATGACACTGTAGCTAGGAAACTTGGGCAATCCACATTGCTGATCATTTTTATTAACTAGTTAGACTTCATTCAATCATTCTGTGATTTGAATTATGAGCTCATTTTTGCAGACAGCAAAACCCTTAGAGGTTGATTCCCAATCCCAATCTTGAAAGGCATTGCACTTTGCACCTTGCCCAATTGAATTTGCCCTTGTGTTAAAGTGGTTTTGCCTGCTTTCTGCAGTACTGTGTACTGTGTAAGGGCAAAAATTGGGAACACCCTATTTTGTCAGAACAAGGAGAAGAGTGCAGTACAGGTACGGGACCTGTTATCCAGAATGCTTGGGATCTGTGGTTTTCCCATTAATTAATTAATGTTTCCGTAATTTGGATCTTCATACTTTAAAGGAGAACTAACCCCCAGTAAGAAAAGCCCCATCCACTAACCTAGGTAGTCCCACCCCACCTGCTTCCTCCCCACACAACAAATTATTACAAAATGTGTAATAATTTACATGCAGAGTAGCATAGTGGAGTTCATGGATGCCATCTTCTGCATTTTCAGTTTACATCTGTAAGGGACCTGCCAAAACTGAGCTATATGACGCATGCACAGTTGGAGCCACACTATTATTTGCACAAAGTGCACATACAGGTTCTGGAAATTGCTGAAGGGAAAAGAGGATCCGAAGAAGACCGAAGATGCAAAAGATGGTGCCCATGAGCTCAGCTACACTACTCTGCATGGATTTGTGAGCATAATATTCAAGTACACTTTTTGGAATTATGTGCTTTGCAGGGAGGAAGCAGGGAGGGGGACGGTGGGCGGATGACGTCATCCCAGTTTGATGCAAGATTCTAATATTTAAAGGCGCATGCGCCAATCGCAAGTTGTCCAATGTAAACGTCTATTCGCAGTTCCTGGTTGTGATTTCTGTCTGTTTATAAATTGTTTTGACTCTGCCTGATCCTGACCAAGTCCTGTCTTGCTGCCTGTCCTGACCTCTGCCTGTATTAGACTATTCTTCTGGATTATGTATTTACGCTGCTTACTGTTATTGACCCAGTCTGTTTTTCGACTACGCTCCTTGTTCTCCATTTCTGTATATCGTGCGGTTCCCTTGACTGCCCAGAACTCGCTCCCTGGCCTCTCATAATAAGACCTGGCAGAATCCGAGTAGTGGAGGGCTTCTTCCGAAGTGAAAGGTGGTTTTAAAAGGAATGACCGGGACCTTGAGGTTTGTTCTGGGTTTGGGATACCCAAATATTCCAGTGTCTTATTTAAATCAATTCATGGTTGCTAGGGTAATTTGGACCTTTGGGCCAGACTGCTGAAATTGCAGAGCTGCTGAATAAAAAGCTAAGTAACTCAAAAACCACAAATAATAAAAAATGAAAACCAAGTGCAAATTGTCTCAGAATATCTTTCTCAACATCATACGGAGAGGCGCATTTATCAAGGGTTGAATTTTGAATTCATGTGAGTTTTTTTAACTCCCTTAAATTCGAATGAATTCGAAATTCAAACTGGCAAAATTTGTTAATAAAATCAAATTATTAAAACTAGAATTTAATTTGATTTGAATTTGATCAAACTCGATTTGAGTTTTTACTCAGGATGTCAGGAACATCTCCAAATTGATCCCTGGACCTCTCCCATTAAATTAAACAGTAATTTGCAGGTTTCAGGTGGCGAATATTCAAAATCAAATTCTTAAAGGGCCATAGTATGATAAATCTCAAAAAAACTAATTAAATTTTTTTTTTAAAAAAACTCAAATCGAGTTCGGATAATTCCCTAGTCAAATTTGACAGTTTTGATCATAAACAAAATGAAAATGAAAATTCGACCCTTAATACATTTGCCCCTAAAAGTTAACTCAAACATTAACACCCCTTTTAAACAGAATACCACAGGGTACCTTATATTAAAGTACAAGATGCAAAGACACATATTCTTCAGTATGTTCCAGTTTTCTAATAAATAAGGGATGTCCCATCTTTGCATATTACATATTTGGGGCACAGTTTACTTTGTTTTGGTGGCCTGGTTGGTAGGCCCAAAACATAAATAATGAAACCCTTTCACAGAGTGGCATTCAGAAGAATGAAATATCAATGCAATTGCAAACGAATGCGGTAGTTTAGTGCGGCCATTGACCTCTGGCGCAGGTTTAATAGCAATATCCTATGCTCAGTCTGGATTGTAGGAATTGTCGGGCTGTGTGTATAGAAAACTTACCACACTCATACTTGGGTCTGCAGTTCCCTGGGTTTGTAAGGACAGGTACAAGGCCGTTCTCGCAATGTGGAACAGGATTCACTTCACATGTTGTAAGATCACAAACTGGAAAATAAAAGGCATATTTTTATGTCAGGATTTCAATATGTTATTATCAACACACACAATTTTAAAGCAACACCTGCAGGGCTGGATAATAGAAGGGTTTATTCATCAAACAGTAAAGAGTGCTAGGATGCCGGGGGAACATTGATAGCAATGTAAAAATGTTATAAATAACCATCCCTAATACAAAGTTACAGTTGATATCCATGCCTACTGTCAACCAGGTACCATCTATTTTTCTATCCGTCCCTGCATCTGCCCATCCCACTTCATATCTCCTGGCATCAAGAGCGTCAATGCTTACCCCCTTTTTTCATGTACTTACGGTACCCTGTTCCAACACCAAAACCATTTAAAGGGATACTGTCATCAGAAAACATGTTTTTTTCAAAACGCATCAGTTAATGGTGCTACTCTAGCAGAATTCTGCACTGAAATCCATTTCTCAAAAGAGCAAACAGTTTTTTTATATTCAGTTTTGAAATCTGACATGGTGCTAGACATTTTGTCAATTTCCCAGCTGCCCCTGGTCATGTTTTTCCTTCTCAATGTAACTGAATGTGTCTCAGTGAGACATGGGTTTTTACTATTGAGTGTTGTTCTTAGATCTACCAGGCAGCTGTTATCTTGTGTTAGGGAGCTGCTATCTGGTTACCTTCCCATTGTTCTTTTGTTTGGCTGCTGGGCGGGGGAAGGGAGGAGGGTGATATCATTCCAACTTGCAATACAGCAGTAAAGAGTGATTTAAGTTTATCAGAGCACAAGTCACATGACTTGGGGCAGCTGGGAAATTGACAATATGTCTAGCCCCATGTCAGATTTCAAAATTGAATATAAAAAAAATCTGTTTGCTCTTTAGAAATGGATTTCAGTGCAGAATTCTGCTGGAGCAGCACTATTAACTGATTCATTTTGAAAAAAATTTTTTCCCCCATGACAGTATCCCTTTAACATAAGACATATCACACATGACAATGGATCATAAGAGGCAACGGTGTCAATTTGCACAGTATTAACTTTAACATGTACAAAATTTTAAATTTGCTAACAAAAGACTTCTATCTAACACTAAGTCCTTATCCCTCACTTGGCGGATGGCCCATGTAAAGCAACACAAGTTCTTGTCTGTTTCCAGTCTCGGCCTTTTAACACCACTATTCCAGAGGCCAAACGACAGCCATCTCAACATCGGATCAGCAAGCACCACCACAAATCTCTCTCGCCACATCCCACCAAAGACTACTGCCCGGGAAGGACACCCCAATACAAAATAGAGTTCCCAGGCTTTGTGAACTCCCCATTTTCCTAGCTTTTACTCATGGCCATCACCACTTGAGCCTGCAGTGACTCCAGTCCTCCACCACCACCCCTCCACCCACTTTCCTTGACCCCATCCCTGCAACTCATAATAGGGAGGAAGGGAGATCTTCTGATACCAACTCTAACTAAAATGGCTGCTGATCACCGGACTGCTCGCTTTTTCTGGTTCCTACCTCCACCTTCTCTGTAATCACTACTAAATCCTGCCACCTTGATCTACCAGTGGGCCCTTCCAAGAATTCCTCCCTCCTAAACTAGGATTAAACATCTTTTTTATTGTCCTGCCTTCTTGCTTTAATGTTTTTAATTGTCAAATTTTACATCAACTGCTTCTTCCTATCTATAAATGATCAATATAATTTGTTTCTCACTAACACAGGCAACCCAAAGAAAAGATTAAAACCAGTTAACAGAGAGCTCAGCAATATGACAGCAAGTTAGAATTACAAGGGCTTAGGTATATACATGTCGGGTCTTTGCACCTGGAATGTGTCAGGAATTGTGGCAGGAATTGGCAGAGTTTGGGCAGGCAGTGGGCATGTTTGTGTGAAATAAATTATAAAAAGTCTAAAGCTTGTGTGTTATAGTAAATTATGTCTCAGCAGTGAAATCTCTCATGCCCATGTGTAACATATATTATAAATAGTGATAGTTGAATAAGTTCGCCAGGCATTGATTCGCGTGAATTTCCACATTTCACCGCCTGCAAATAAATTCCCGAAAATGTGGAAAAAATCTGGAGCAACAAAAAAAATTGGTGCATCAAAATTATTCGGATGCCCATTGACTTTATGGTATGGTGCCTATGGATTGGAGAAAAGCTGATGTTATTCCAATATTTAAAAAGGGATTACGATCTCAGCCTGGCAATTATAGGCCAGTAAGCTTGACATCTGTGGTGGGCAAATTATTTGAAGGCTTGTTAAGGGATCACATTCAAAATTTTGTCCTAATGAATGGCATTATGAGCAACAATCAGCATGGCTTTATGAAGGATAGGTCATGTCAGACTAATTTGATTGCATTTTATGATGTGGTAAGTAAGATTCTGGATAGTGGGGGGGCAGTAGATGTGATCTATTTGGATTTCGCCAAAGCGTTTGATACTGTGCCCCACAAACGACTGCTTTCTAAACTAAGGTCTGTTGGGCTTAATGAAGTCGTTTGCACATGGATAGGAAACTGGCTACAGGATCGGGTACAGAGGGTAGTTGTTAATGGGACATTCTCTACTTGGAGTAAGGTTCTTAGTGGGGTCCCCCAGGGCTCAGTATTGGGTCCACTTTTATTTAACTTGTTCATTAATGACTTAGGGGAGGGTGTTGTAAGTAATGTATCAGTGTTTGCAGATGACACAAAATTATCCAGCCCAATTAATTCCATCCAGGATGTGGCATCCTTGCAACATGATCTTGACAAACTGGCAATCTGGGCAGCTAAGTGGCAAATGAGATTCAATGTTGATAAATGTAAAGTCATGCACCTGGGATGTAAAAATATCCAAGCCACTTATACGCTTAATGGGACTGCACTAGGCAAATCCATTATGGAAAAGGACCTTGGAGTCCTTGTAGATGATAAACTTGGCTGGAGCAAGCAATGCCAGTCAGCAGCATCAAGGGCAAATAAGGTCTTGAGCTGTATTAAAAGGGGCATAGAGTCAAGGGAGGAGGGGGTCATTCTTCCACTGTATAGAGCACTTGTAAGGCCCCATCTAGAATATGCCGTACAGTTTTGGTCTCCATCACTCAAACAGGACATTATTGTATTAGAGAGGGTACAGAGAAGGGCAACTAAGCTGGTAAAAGGTATTGAAAATCTTAGCTATGAGGAAAGACTGGCCAAATTGGGGATGTTCACGCTGGAGAAGAGGCGCTTAAGGGGTGATATGATGACTATGTATAAATATATAAGGGGATCATATAATAATCTCTCTAATGCTTTATTTACCAGTAGGTCTTTCCAGCTGACACAAGGTCACCCATTCCGATTAGAAGAAAAGAGGTTCCGCCTAAATATTCGGAAGGGGTTTTTTACAGTGAGAGCTGTGAAGATGTGGAATTCTCTCCCTGAATCAGTTGTACAGGCTGATACATTAGATAGCTTTAAGAAGGGGTTGGATGGCTTTTTAGCAAGTAAGGGAATACAGGGTTATGGGAAATAGCTCATAGTACAAGTTGATCCAGGGACTAGTCCGATTGCCATTTTGGAGTCAAGAAGGAATTTTTCCCCCTCTAAGGCAAATTGGAGAGGCTTCAGATGGGTCTTTTGCCTTCCTCTGGATCAACTGGCAGATAGGTAGTTAATAAAAAAAAAAAAAAGGTTGAACTCGATGGACATGTGTATTTTTTCAACCTTACTTACTATGTTACTATGTTACTATGTTACTATGTATTGCATTTTTCTCGCATCTGAAAATTGTCGCTCGCATCAAAATTATTTTGACGCCGATTGACTTCCATGCATTTTGCTAATTTTGCACTGTTTCGAGAATATATCTGTAAATTCGAAAATTTTCCATGAAAAGCCACAGATTAGTCCATCACTAATTATAAATGTTAATAGAAGAATAGATGAATGGCATATGTTAAAACATACTTTATATTGAGAAAGTTGGACACAAAAGAACCTAAACCATTACTTCCAATATTCCATTTTCTCAGTTACCCTGGTCAAATGTCTGTCAAATGTACCGTTCTGGTATCAGAAGTCCTACAGAGGCTGATGACACTCAGATGAATAACTTGCAATTTTCAGCTTTTTTTTCAATATAAAACATTAGTCTTGGTTACGCACATTTAATAAGATTGCACATAGGGGAGAGATTTGAGTCTGGCAGGTTTGATGTATCTTTCATACACATGATTCATTTCAAAGCCACAAACCATGAGCACAAGATACTGAAGGAATTAATGCCCATTCATATATATTTCCACTATTTGTCTCCAAAGTCAAATCATTCTTGTTTATTACATGCACCGCAATGTTAATAGACTGTATACTCTTGGCAATGGCAATAACAGAAGGCTAAAAGCATTAGCTGGAACCACAACAAAGCTACTCATTCGATGTGTAAGTTAGAGGAGAAATTAAGGGTTTGGAAACATATATTTCAAATATTTTCAGGTCATGTGTTATGTCTAGCTGTTATGAATACACCTGCATCTGTCTTCAATATTCTTCTTGGTTGCTTCTTGGTTAAAGGATTAAATGGCTCCCTGCTGCACTTAACTTTGTTAACAAGGCAACATCAATGTGGATTTACCTATGGTCAAGGCCTTTGGTTGATATTTGCATTAATGCTTGCCCATCAATGGCATTTTGGCAGGATTGCCAGAGCCTCCTGTGAATCACGTGAATCCCAAGCAGTTGATCTGCTGTGCTGATGCCTGGCCTTTGTATGAATATGTTGTTAATCACAGACTGAATATGGATGGCACCTTACAGAGCAACCTGAACCTTTATTTCTGCTTTAAAGCAGAACTGACAAATACCAACATCAACTGATCAACTCTTTTTTTTCAATTGCAAACAATTACTCATACTTGAGGCACAGGTAATCAAAAAAAAAGCAACTTTATCAAAAATAAAGTAGACTGATGATGACCAATGATAAATTAAGTAAGATTTATGTACACCCACACCCTGCTGAGGGGGTCAGCATTGGGGCTCACTTGATCAGCAGCAGCCCCAGAAATGCCCTTGGTTATCTTTATGATCCTCACAACTTAACTAAGGGGTCATCATGTGCCAGTTACAACTCCCTCAAATACCTAACCTCTTAGACAGTGGCGTAACTAAAATGCACCACAGCCACCTGCTCCCCAGCCACTTGCACATCGGTAAGTGGGATCATCATACCTTAAATCTACTAGAATATCATGTAAACATTAAACAATAGGCTGGTTTTGCTTCCAATAATTATATCTTAGGTTGGATCAAGTACAGGGTACTGTTTTATTATTACAGAAAAAAAGGATTTCGGATTATTTGGATAAAATGGCGTCTATGGGAGATGGCCCCTCCGTAATTTGGAGCTTTCTGGATAATGGGTTCCCGGATAATGGATGCCATTCCTATATTATCCTGCTTGTGGTCTTAGGGTTAAATGCCAGATAAATTATACCAAATGAGTAAACACAGTAAACATCTCAAAGCAGAAACTCACCAAATGATAAAGGTGGTCCAGGCACAGCAAGACCCTCAGCCAGGGTAGTGGAAATGCATATAGCAACAAATAGTTGATGGGCACTCTACATTTTTACTAGCGTTTGTGGATTCCTAAAGTTCCCATCACCATTATGTATTAAGTCAGGTACATGCTAATGACTGGTTGCTTGTAACTGATTTTGCAGCAACACAATTATACTTAACAAAAAATGTCAGTCAAAAAAACCTACTATTTTCTAACTTACTACTTTATTGGTACAGGTATAGGACCTACTATCCAGAATGCTCAGGACTTGGGGTTTTCTAGATAAGGGGTATTTCCATAATTTGGATCTCCATACTGTAAGTCTACTAAAAAGATGTAAATTAAAAAAACTCAATAGGGTCATTTTGCTTCTAATAAGGCTAAATTATAGTTTCATTGGGATTAAATACATTTTTAACATTTTGAATTATTTTATTAATATGGAGTCCATGGGAGATGGCCTTCCCTTAATTCAGACCATTCTGGATAACAGGTTTTCAGTTAACAGATCCCATACCGGTCTATTGTCAATTTGAAATAATGGTTATTGACTTGGGCTCACTAAACAAACTGACTACGTGGAACAATGTCAGCAGTCTCCATCATCATCAGTAAATCACCAAACTGGATCTTAATGATGTTGTATTTAATTAAACCTTGGAGGAAAGCCTCTGAGTTAAACATTCAATCAAACTGCTTTTTTAAGAAGCAAATAAAATGAAATCATCTAGTTGGTACTTACCACACTCATAATCAGGACAGCATTGGTCAGAAGTCTTTTTCAGTCTCGGAATTTCACAGGGGCCGCAAGTGAGAGCTGAGTGAAGTAATAATCAGACAGTGAGTACAAACAGAGCAAAGGGAAATGAGCAGATATATATTAAATTAATTTGTGCGGTTACGTTTGACTGTTGGGCATGGCATTGCTTTGCAATTAATCATCCGGTCTTCAAGACACATACAAATGGAGCAGGGATCATTTGTAGGGACCCAGGTCTCTAAAAGCTTTGAAAAAAGAAAAAAGCACATGACAATCTGATCATTTGCATCCGAAATGTAGAGTCACTCCTGTGCCCTGACAATAGCTGCCTCCTCTTTGTCCCAGTCATGTATAGCTTCATCAAACAATTTACTTTGTATACTTTGGAATAAATGTTTTATTCCAAGAATAAGGTTTTATTCATGAATACTTGGCATACTGGCCTCTGCTCATTGTGCACTGGGCTGTGCTCTGCTCCTTGTCCTGGACTGCAAGTGCAAGGAGCAGAGAATAATAAGAGGCCAAACTCGTGCAAAGTGTTGTGTCAGTGGTTTGTCTCATGCAGATTCCATGGAACAAAATACAAAGTACAAAATGTAAGGCCAGGGGCGATTTTGGGGCTGCAGCGGAGGGGGTCAAAGGGGGGGCAGCATCGCAAGTGCATTGAGTGCAATAGCGTTCTCTGCACTAACGGACCTGATTCCTGGGTTAAAACACGTGAACTGGCCGCTCACTGGTGCCTGAGACAAGGTTCTCACATTACCTTATGGCAGGAGCAGCCCTGTGCAAGGCACCACATTAGTGGAATTTTAGACACTAATATAGTACAGGTATGGAACCTGTTTTCCAGCATGCTCGGAACCTGGGTTTTTCCGGATAAGGGGTCTTTCCGGAACGTATTTACTAAACTCCAAATTATCTCATATTTTATAAAAGGAAACCATGACTAAACGCGCATGCCTGATTTTAGCTTATTTACCGTATATACCGCGTAGCCGAGTTTTTCAGCATCCAAAATGTGCTAAAAAAGTCTACCTCGGCTTATACGCGGGTCAGCGGTACCCGACCTGAGTAGCTGAGATTGCAGTCACTTTTAATCATTCCTATACCAACAGTACACTTGGGGAGAGACTGCAATATCCCACAATGCCCTCTGTTGGTTATATGAAAGATTAACAGTGACTGCAATATCACACACCGCCATCTGTTGGTTGTATGAAAGAATAACAGGGACTGCAATATCACACAGTGCCATCTGTTGGTTGTATGAAAGAATAACAGAGACTGCAATATCACACAGCACCATCTGTTGGTTGTATGAAAGAATAACCGGGAATGCAATATCACACAGCGCCCTCTGTTGGTTATATGAAAGATTAACAGTGACTGCAATATCACACAGCGCCATCTGTTGGTTGTATGAAAGAATAACAGAGACTGCAATATCACACAGTGCCATCTGTTGGTTGTATAAAAGAATAACCGGGACTGCAATATCACACAGCGCCCTCTGTTGGTTATATGAAAGATTAACAGTGACTGCAATATCACACAGCGCCATCTGTTGGTTATACAAAAGATTAACAGTGATGGCAATATCAAACAGCACCCTCTGCACATGGTAGTGGGACAGTGGGACAATGCACACAGTAATCCGTTTGGCAATTCTCTGTCACCATTAGCTTTGCAAAGAAGTCCGGTTGATTGCTGGGGGGGTTGCTTTGGCAGAATGTGCGCTGCTGGGAGACAGGGCTGTAGTTGTGTCTAGGCTTATACGCGAGTTTTTGTAGGTAAAATTAGGTACCTCGGCTTATACACGGGTCGGCTTATGCACGAGTATATATATTAATAAAAAAAAACTAGATTTAATCAGATTGTAAAAAACCCGATAAAATCAAGCGAAAATTCAGATTTCTGAATTTTTGGGATTTTCAGGCTAAACCCAGCCCAAACCACGATATCGTCACATTGAAATTGGAGCCTCTTTCATTTCATATACAGGCCTTCGATAGGTCTGAGATGACGGATTTTCAGAATCAGGCTTTTTGCAGCATTGGGGTATAATAAATTTGAGTTTTTGCCCAAAAAGCCTGGTCAGATAAATTTGGAGTTTAGCAAATAACCCCTTAATCTACTAAAAATTAGTTAAACATGCATTAAACCCCACAGAATTGCTTTTCCTCCCATAAGGATTAATTACATCTTAGTTTGGATCAAGTACAAGATACTGCTCTATTATTACAGAGACAAAGGAAATAATTTTTACAAATTGTATAATTAAAACAAAAATTTTACTTTTTCCCATATATTTATTTTTACATGAACTGCTACATTTCTTCCAACCTTTTAACTAATTTGAGCACTTTCCCCAACCCCTGTTTCCTGGATTGATATGTGTTACCTACCTGGTGTTCCTCTCCATAACTGTCTGTGCACTGGGAGCAGACTTTTTTATTGACACATTTCCCATTAAACATTACATCTCCCTCAGGGCAAAAACAGCCTTCTGATTGGGAATCCGAGCAGAGCGTTCCATTGGGTGTTTTTCCACATTCCTTATTGCACCCTACGTGGCAGTGATGATATACCATAGATCTTGGGCATTCCATTGCTGTCATGTTAAAACAACAATATTATTCTTTAAGGAATATATGTGTAATATTCTAAGGGCACCACAAACAGCAACATGCTCAATTGCACACTAAGGACTTGAACTATAAACTATAGGTGAAAATTTCGTCTTTTTATACTTAAAGGGGACCTATCATCCAGACATAATAAGCTGTATAGTAAAAGTCCTTTTCAAATTAAACATGAAATCCAAATTATTTTATTAACGCATTCATAGTTGTTGTAAACTCCTTAAAAAAATCTCAGCTGTCAATCAAATATTGCCTTTCCCGCCTTAGACATAGAGGCGGGGCAGGCAATTACTTTCACTTTCCATTCAGCACTTACTAGATGTCACTGCTCTCCCCACATTCCCCCTCTCTTTATTCATTCAATTGTGTAATCAGTGCATGGGGTCCCCATTCTGGTGCACATATAATTATGAGTTCCCAGACAGAAGGAAACAATATACAAATAATTTATATAGTTTAAATAAAGTTAATTTTGCTTGACTAATGCGATAAAATAGGATTTGGAATAATTTTTTCGGGTGAGAAGTCCCCTTTAAATGATCAATATTATTTGACCTTGATACGGATCAAGATATACGGATATATACGGATCAATAGTTTTTGCTGCTGGGGTCAGTGACCCCATATATATATTTTGTTAAATTATCAGTCTGCATTATTAAATATGCTTCCACTTTGTGTGAGCACATAATTTGTTGAACAATTCATATTTGTTAAGGATGAAATGTATTTAGGAGGAAAATCAAGAAATTTGTTGGATGAATACAATTAGGAGGTGGGCAAATTTGCTCCTGATTTGTAACCCATGGCAAAGAATCAGATGATTGCTTCAGTGCTCAACATGCAACTGGCTGAAATCTAATAGCTGATTGGTTGCTATGGGTTACTGCCCATGTGAAAATTCAGTTATACATTTTGAATCTGGGAAATTCAAGCAAAACTAAAGCATTTTCCCTTGGGCACTACACTATATTATAGAAAATGAGTTAATTAACTCATGGAATTTTCAGACATATTATACAATTTTTTTTTGTTTTCTTTCAACCAACAATTAAACAAGCTTCTTATGTACCTTTTCATTTTGAAATGTTGCGTTTTAGTAAAAACAAATATTACATTTCATTTCACTAGATAACCAAAAATTATATTAAAGGGATATGTTAAGGGTCATTTACTTCACCTGGCGCTGTTGCTCTCTGCATGCAGTGCACTTCACATATGAGCAGAATGTAAATGTAATAACTTATATTTAAGAAAAACTTTGTAGACTTTTCTTTTTTATTTCATGATAATTGCCCTTTAAGGATTTCATCCAAAATCTTAATGTGAGGACGTGCACTGCTAATTGAAATCCTGTTATAGATTATACAAAGTATATCTGTTTTTGATAGGATATGTTGAACCTCTAACTATATTTTTACCATTGATTTGTTGAAAGATAATTTAGGGACTCACAAGTTTACTGGCTCAGGAAGCCCCAAGTACCGCCACCTTTCCCTCAGGGTGGGAGTCTTCTTTCTATTAGCCCAGGAATATGGTGAACGTATCATTCCGTTAGTTGATATAAGCAGAGGGAGCACACAACCCTTTTTCTCTTCTTGGACACCATTCTAGCAGAAGTTGGATATGCCAGACAGTCTAAGGTGGATGAAGGCCTCAGTAAAGGTAAAAGAGCCCAGTTGAGCATAAATTAACCCAAGCCTTGGATACGTTGGCTTGGGTTATTTTAGCTTCATGGACGCCATGAATGAGCCATAAAATGTGGACCATAGAATTTTGTTTAGCACACTCTGTTGGTTGTGAGCTACAATTAGCAAGATAGACTGGAAGTAACTGTTACAGGCCATACTCTCCAGAAGTGAAGGGATGCTCACCTGGAAAGGGACTCAGTCTAGTATCTACTTCCTAAGGCTTCCACTGGTGGGGATCCAGACCTCTAAATGGTATACTCTCTCCCTATGTAATAACTGAGGACTTCAACAGGTTAGTTTGTGGACCACTGACCTTCTTTCCTGATATGCAAAGCATAAAACTGACAGATATTTTGTTACAAAAGCTGTTTATGTAGAATGAATGCTGTTTGAAACATGTCAATTTGCTAGACTTGGAACAACTTCAAAAGAATAGTATCATGTCATGATTACATTTTGGAAATTGTTATACCTTTAAATGCTTCCCACATCCAACCCTAACCTGCTGGTACTAATTATATTTAATTGTACCCCCCTAGCACTAGCCAAATGCACAATACACAGTTATATTCCCATTTTTCTTTCTGAAGTTCTACTGAATAAATTTTAGCCAAGAGCTAGAGTTGCCATCTTGCAGAAATGCCGCTTTCCTCTTCCTGAATGTGTCCTCTTATGTAATTAAATGCAATTAAGCTTAATCAAAGAAGGTTATCCACATCAGCCAAATGACACTTGTCTGTACTTAAAGAGGTCCTGCGTCCACATACACTCTTCTTAATTATTGGATCATACCTCCATTTTCTAATTCTAGTAATCAGGTTTCTAACTATGATCCAAATGGTTTAAAATAAACATTTCAAGTCGGTCATTCTAAACCCATGGTGGGGCTGCATTCAACTAGTACAAATAATGATATGTTTGAATTAAATATAAGGGAAGCATTAATAACAAACCATAAATACAATCCCTCCATATTTTTAAACATTTAAATATGTTTGATATGTTATACTGTGATGCTCATTTATCCATATTCTCATTTCAGTGGTTTTTGAAATCATGAAAAAATAAATTTACTCTAAAAACACGAATGCCATCTAAAAGATGTGAATATAAAAAGCATAAACAAAAAAAATACTTATGCCAATAAAAATAAAAAAAACCTTGAAAGCCTCTAATTATTCAAGCTTTCCTGGCAATTACTAGCAAAAAAATTAAAAAAAATTCTAAAAGTATGCTTTTCTAAAAATCCCTTCCACCAATCACTTCTGTTTTATGTGCAGGTTAAAGATGGCCATATACAGGGATATTAAAGCTGCGGATATTGGTTATTAGACCGATTCAGCAGTTTATCTGCCCATGTGTGGGGGGTGTTGGGGGATGCCCCCTGCTTGATATCAGACCAAAAATCGGCCTGATTGATCGGGCAGGTTTGATATTTCCTGCGATCGAGGACAGCATCGGCTAGTAAGTTGATGCGGTCCTATGGCCCATCTGCGCCCATCCTCTTTGTTGTAATTTGATCGTTCCACACTAGGGCCAAACGTTCAGATTAACCTGATATCACCGTGCCATTAATGGGCATATCGGGGGAAGGTCGCCAAACGAACGGATCTTATCGTGTATGGCCACTTTAAGACAGGAACAGGTTTGGTATCTCACCACCTATAAAAATGAGCTTACTGGAAGAATAACAGACAAAGTAGCATTTTATACTTACAGCAGAAATCTGGGGTCCTCCAGTTGATGCAGACTCCATTAATTCTACACACGTGCGTATATGCAGCAATGACCTCACAGATATCTTGAGCATGACAGCTCGCTTCTTCACATACTGTAAAGTACGGTTTGGGTGGAAATACTGCATGGCATTCCTCAAATGTTTTGGAAAACATAATTTTACATTTGGAACTGATGGGTTGTGTACACGCTTCGTCCAGTTTGGTTTCGCATGTTCTGCCCAGACTGTCGACAACGGTCCAGTCCTTTATGAATTTACTGCTTTCTGTAGTCACTGACCCATCAGTCAAAGTGAAGTCGTTCACTGTATTCTGGTCACAGATGCCTGCATAAAGGAAAACAAAGTCAAAGGTTCATCAATGGCTGTTTGATAGCCTACTGTTTACTGTTAAAGTAACAACAGGAAAAAAACAATTTGCTTATCAGGTGGTAGATGGAGGCTACCCTATTTATTGTGATAGGAGTGCCACCAAAAAGGCCACATTTGTACATAGTCGCAGCTTTAGCTTGAGTTAAATCAAAAGTATCTGTACAGTATGTTGTTTACAACAGTTATAGATCTTAAAGGGATTCTATCATGGGATTTTTTTTATATTAAATTATAAAATCTGACATGGGGCTAGAAATGCTGTCTGTTTCCCAGGTGCCCTCAGTCATGTGACTTGTGCTCTGATAACTTCATGACTCTTTAATGCTGTACTGCAAGTACACTCTTTAATGCTGTACTGCAAGTTACAGGTGTCACCCCCTACCTCCCCCCCAGCAGCCAATCAACAGAACAGTGGGAATGTAACAGCATAACAGCTCCCCGATACCTTCATTGCAAAAATGATACCAGTTCCATTGTGAAGTGCTGGCTCTTTCTGAAAGCACATGACCAAGCAAAATGACCAGAGATGGCTACCTAGACACTAATATTACAACTAAAGAAAAAACCATTTATCGGTTCAAGAATAACATTTTAAGTATGCAGTGTAATTTAGTAATAAAAACAACTCCATAATAATCATTACAGAATCCTTTAAACCTTCAACATGACGGGATCTTTGTCCTACCAACACCTTCAGTTTTCTTTTGAGTCATTTATACCAAAACACATTATCTTTTCTGCTACCTAGATTTACTATTGAGAAAGGCCTCAATCCATCTCTTGTTTTACTACCAAAATTTTAATTTTTACTCCTTCAGAATGAAGTTCTATACAGTATATTCCCCATTTATAAATGAATTACTCACCACAAAGGCCGGAGGTTTTTAAAGAGAATGCAGTTGGGTTGAGCTGAAGCACAAACTCATTGTTTGCTGGTGTAAATGTAAATACAAATCCTAATTGAGGAATTGTTATCTCATGCACAATTTCTCCATACAGTGTGACTTTGAAGTTATCATTTGCATAAGGAAGTTGAACATATTCTCCATTGACAGAAACCTATGAAAGTGTAAAGATCTTTTATTCTACAGAGCAGTTATTTGTAAGTTACACTACTTACTATGGTGAATAAAGAGTTTAAATCTTTTTACAGTAATTTCAAATCATGGTACTGGGTTACATGGTTGCATAGTTAAATACAAGTCCAACTCCTCCAAATGCCCCTATCACATACACACATGCATATACAGACCTATCAAAACATAGTATACACATACAGTACTTATTTTATTAAACTAACTGTAGCACTTGAGATCACCAAAGCCTTGAATATTATACTTGCCCAAAAAGGCAGCTAAGAAGTCATTTTAGAGGCAGTAATAGGCTCTTCCATCACAACTGGCAGGGTATTCCAGATATCATTGCCCTCACCATGAACTATTTCCACCCAAGTAAAAGTTCAGTTTGTCTATAATGTCTAATGTACATGGAAAGAGCAATCATGACCCCTCGCAAGCACGTTTGTTTTTGCAGCAAACACAACCTCAACCTTTGACAGTCTTTCATAGTTATCTCATAGTAAAACTCATATTTTAGTTGTTCATGTTCATATCTATTACAGTGTAGTTGGTAGGACCAAAAACTGCAATATGATGGATCTATAAAGAGTTAACAAAAACATTTTTATATTATTATGATTGGTAGGCCAGGTTCTCTCACCGGTTGTTTAATAACTTTTCCATTAGGGGCTTAAATCTTAGGAAAGCAACGCACAAAGTAGTCCCATAGAAAAAATGTAAAATTGTATATTTGCATGTAAAATTTGGCCATAATCCATTAAATCTATGTAACCACTGTACAGTGATTTTTTTAGCACTTAAATAGGCGTTATTTTCTGGCTGTGTGAGATATTTTCAGCAGTGCATCATCATTCATCGAATATTACACACAGATTGTAGGAAGCAAGCCAAGGGTCGTTTAGAAGTCAACAAGCATTACATTTTAGTAGGTATCATCAAAATTCCAGTCTGCCACTTAATGTTAAACATTACATATCTATGTGACCCTGCTCTCTTCCAAATTTTCCACTGCTCTTCTTCTTGAAGGTTCTACATTTTACTAGTTCTGTATACATATACTCCCACCTTTCACTACAATCCTGCTTGGCTTCTATTTCAACCCTGTGGATGTCTTATTGCACTCACAGTTCATTTATCTATCTTCTTCCAAAGTTAAAAAATCTCTTTGAAAACAGGTCTATGAGATTTTATGTTGAGAAATGTAGTGCATATTACAGAACATACACGTGTGAGTAAATAATGCACGCAAGAAATCTGGTCTTTTCTACAACAAAAATATATTTCTTTATGAATTCAAGTAATAGACACCAAATCGACAACCTGTTCATTAGTAATATTGGCCCTATTTAGGAAGGCAACAAAATCTCTGCACTGTTGTTGGTTTGACCCAAGTGGGGAAACACGTTTGGGGACAGCCATTACTTACCTGCATGTTAGATGAAAGTAGTATAGAATATTTATTGTGTTTCACTTCAACTGACTTCATGCATGTTTGATGATTTGTTGAGTTGCATTCCCCATTGTGAAGGATAACTTTTGCATCATGTACATTATCATGGAAGAGCACATATGAACAGGCGCCCATGAGTTTAAAATCCAAGCCATCAAACGTCACAATATGTCTAGTGGAACTTCCCATACACATGCCTGTACAGGAAAGAAAATATTAACTAAATATACAAAAACTTTAATAAAATATTCTTTTCAATCAAGTATTAATTACTCATATAGCATTTATCAGTTGTTTGACTACATGGCATGTGTCTCTTTCTACCCATCCAATTAATACATTTTTAATATTTTGTAGTCAATCAGTGACAGGGTTTAGCAACATCTTTTATTGCTGTGCACCCATGATACTTAGCTGTTTCTTGACAATCAGTGTTGGCACAAGATCCCTGAGTTAGGGTGCAGGAGGGAGGATATATACATGCCTCCTCTGCTCACCCCTCATGAATATAGAACTGCCAAACATAGGCTGTGATTTATTCACTGAGGGTACGTAGGCCTCCACTTGGAGTGCAGAGGCCTGCAGTTATTCATCTATGTTCAATGTTGTGCCATTTTTTGCACAATGGACCCTGCCCTGCACGAAGTAATTTACTCTTTTAATTTAACAGTGTTCATATTTCTTACAACTGAAAAGAAGTACCTGTACCATAAAAATAGTGTTAGCAGATATTGCACTTGCAGGGGTGAAGAGTACACAGAAAAGTACACAGAAAATAAGTAATCTTCCCAAAGTCTGGGGGGGGGGGGCTTAAGGAGATTTAAGACAGTTATAACCATGTAAAAGTAACTTTAAGAACATCTTTAAACGCTATTTGAGGTCCATTTACATCTGATTGCTACCACTTACTATATTGATGAATAGACCCCATTGTTTGCTGTATATACAATGCACGGTGCATGGCCTGCATTAATAAAGAGTGGATTTAACTGGAATCTATGCGGACTTGCTGACATAACTCAGTGTGTTGTGATTATGGCTAAGAAAAACCAGTAAAACATATCTCAGAATGAGTGATTCGTTGACATCACTGATAGAAAGTATGAAGCGATGCATCAAGTGCAGCATTGTGGATGATGCCAAAAATCCTGAATAACTCTTTGTCTAAACAAAGCTTGGAATATTTGAGAGCACTGGAAGCTTCGGATTCCCTCATAAGAATGATTTATTTAAGGAGGCTATGAGAGTTTTAAATACCTAACAGGAGTTGAAATGTAGTGTATGCATTGTGCTGAGAATTCATCACCATCATTTACCGTGCACTTGTTAGCCAAATTGTCATCTGTATTCATTTTAAGAGCAAAAATATATTTGGCTGAATGCTGTAATGTGTCAGATATAAGAACAGAATAGAATTGTTATCTCCACTGAACAAGAGCAATTACAGCTTTATTAAAGAGTCCTTCTTCCATCTCATTATCAGAGGTAAAGCATGCTGGGAGCTATAGTCCAGGAATAAATGTTAAAGAAATATTTTTCCCCATCAGCCATTAGGTCTTCAGTGAGACCCAATCTCTCCTTGTTTTCATACGTTCATGATGTCCTGGGGAAAAGGCTTTTAACATACAGTATCTTCTAGCATGAAACACACACAGAGCACTATACCCAACCTTTTGATGTTTAATTGCACAGTTATATCAGCAAGCCAGAATTGCTCAGGAATCACCCTATGTTGTATAACAATAAGATGACCCGATGTAGTGCTATTAGGAATGATGATCCATTTGTGGTGCCTGCTTTGGCAAAAGTAAGGGGCACAAATGGGATAGTTTAAGAGATACTTTATGTTGTCATCTTTAAGAGTAAATCACTCTTTTTGAATAAAATAGAAGAACAGGCCAGATTAATAAGTAGCAATAAAACAAAGCAACATTACTAATATTAAAAGTGAATGTTAAAAAGCAAATAGGGTAAAACAGATGTCTTCTATGGGACCTAAAACGTCTTATATAACACATCCATAAGGCAACTATCACTGGTGCTCTAATATTGTGGGATGGGAACACAGGCAGTTGAGGGTGACAACAAAATTCCATTGGAAATCCAATCAGGTTCTCTAGTTTGAGAATTATATATAGATGTCAATCTAGTGTATTGTAAACAAGTGGATATACATCATTTGGATGATCAGGTTCCTTGGTCAGGTAACAAAGCTGGTGAAGTGAACCACAACCTTAACACTGTACATATGAGTACAATATATTTGTTTCCTTCACTGTTTTTGCGGTATAATATACTGTAGTTCTGGTTTCACATGTAGAGCATGGCTTCTAAGGGTAAGTCTTGAAATGCATCCAAAGAAAAACCTAAAAGTAGTAGAAGCCATGGTCCAATATTTTGCACTGAAGAGACTGAAAATGTAAACAGGCTTTCTGCAAGTGTAGATTTATGGCCATAGATCTGGATGAATTGAGACATAAAGAAGCAATATGAATATCTCCACCAATAATTCGTAGAGTGAGGCTTAAAGATGCTCTGAATGTATCAAGTAAATATCTTCTGAAGGCTTCATCTCACCTTAACCTCTTTAGTCATTCTGTCATGTTAGTGGTGATACTACCATATTGCATTATGAGCATGTCTGCATTGGGAGCAGCACTAGATACTAACAATCAAATTTAGTTTTTTTCCACAAATCTCAAAAAATCTGTGGTTTTCCTATTTTTTTTTTAAAAATTTGAGAACCACTTTGCCAGGTAGAAATATGGTTGAGGTACTGTAGAAGTCAATGGGAGCTGCACTGATCCCATTGGTCTGCTTAAAATCAATTCAGACTTTTAAAGGATTTTGAATTTTTTTTTCTCTAGGAATTGTCCAAAAAGCTTGTAAAAGTTCAAGAGGTATTCGTATTTTGTAGTGTGTCGTTCAGTGTTATTTTCCATTCGTACTTTTTTTAATTGGATCTTTAAAATAAATGTCGTAACATTTGTGGTTTTTAGAGAAAGTGAGTTTAGTCGTGGTTGCAAAAACCTCTAAAACCACTAAAATCCGACCTTTGATAAACAGGCCTCCACGTATACTATTGGTACCGCTATGTGTATACAACTGGAGCTAGGAGTAATTTGTACTGTGTTTGTTCTTTTATTTTGTAGAATATTGTTTTATGCAAACCCAGCTGTTAGAAATATATTCTTAGAATATTAGAGTCCTAAAAAAATGTATATGAAATGCCTCTTTAAGGTCAAGACTTACATGGGCAAGTCCACCGGCATCCGCATGTCTCCTCTATTTTCATTGCTGGCAGGTTGTTATGGCACATAGGTTTGGGTATCTTCTCACAATTAACCTTGTGGCTCTCCAGAAGGGTTTTACCATCTGGCAGGCAAGTCACACTGTGGCATTTATCAGTCAACATCCACTTGTCTCCAGGCTATAGAGAGAATAGGTAGTATATGAGATATACAATGCACATTGATTATTAATAGTGATAAGTAGCGAAAATGACACCCATAGACTCAAATGTAGGGATGTAGCGAACGTCGGAAAAAAAGTTCGCGAACATATTCGCGAACTTGCGCAAAAATGCGAGCGGTTCGCGAACGGTTCGCGAACCCCATAGACTTCAATGGGAAGGCGAACTTTAACATCTAAAAAAGACATTTCTGTCCAGAAAAATGATTTTAAAGTTGTTTAAAGGGTGCAACGACCTGGACAGTGGCATGCCAGAGGGGGATCAAGGGCAAAAATGTATCTGAAAAATCTGCCTGTGTGTGCTTGGAAGAGATAGTGTAGGGGGAGAGCTGTTAGTGATTTCAGGGACAGATGATAGTAAGTTTGCTGGCTAGTAATCTGCTTGATACTGCTCTGTATTGGAGGGACAGAAGTCTGCAGGGATTTGAGGGACATTTTAGCTTAGGTAGCTTTGCTGGCTAGTAATCTACTGTTCTCTTTAAACAACTGCCATACGTTGACCTTGTAGGCATTGTTTGCCCAGTTTTTTTGGACGCAGCCACTGAAGCACAGTTGCCAGAAAAAATATGCCATATAAATGCTGAAAATAGTCATTTTTCGCCATACGTTGACCTTGTAGACATTGTTTGCCCAGTTTTTTTGGACGCAGCCACTGAAGCACAGTTGCCAGAAAAAATATGCCATATAAATGCTGAAAATAGTAATTTTTCGCCATACGTTGACCTTGTAGACATTGTTTGCCCAGTTTTTTTGGACGCAGCCACTGAAGCACAGTTGCCAGAAAAAATATGCCATATAAATGCTGGTCGTTGACCTTGTAGGCATTGTTTGCCCAGTTTTTTTGGCCGCAGCCACTGAAGCACAGAGGCCAGAAAAAATATGCCATATAAATGCTGAAAATAGTCATTTTTTTGGTTGCAGCCACTGAAGCACAGAGGCCAGAAAAATTATGCCATATAAATGCAGAAAATATGCATTTTTTTGGTCGCAGCCACTGAAGCACAGTTGCCAGAAAAATTATGCCATATAAATGCTGAAAATATAAATTTTTTTGGTTGCAGCCACTGAAGCACAGAGGCCACAAAAATTATGCCATATAAATGCAGAAAATATGCATTTTTTTGGTCGCAGCCACTGAAGCACAGTTGCCAGAAAAATTATGCCATATAAATGCTGAAAATATAAATTTTTTTGGTTGCAGCCACTGAAGCACAGAGGCCAGAAAAATTATGCCATATAAATGCAGAAAATATGCATTTTTTTGGTCGCAGCCACTGAAGCACAGAGGCCAGAAAAATTATGCCATATAAATGCAGAAAATATGCATTTTTTTGGACGCAGCCACTGAAGCACAGTTGCCAGAAAAAATATGCCATATAAATGCTGAAAATAGTCATTTTTTGCCATACGTTGACCTTGTAGACATTGTTTGCCCAGTTTTTTTGGTTGCAGCCACTGAAGCACAGAGGCCAGACAAAATTAAACCAGTAGGGCTTGCACCCTAGTTTGTAACGGTGGCGGAGGGAGGAGGACGCTAAAGGACAGCTGTGTGTGGAGTCATGAGGCTTGAAGAGAAGGACAGCTGCATAGAAGTCAGAACAAGTCTTCCGGCGTGCAGTAACCCTCCGAGATCCACCCCTCATTCATTTTAATAAAGGTCAGGTAATCGACACTTTTGTGACCTAGGCGAGTTCTCTTCTCAGTTACAATCCCTCCTGCTGCACTGAAGGTCCTTTCTGAGAGCACACTTGAGGCTGGGCAAGACAAGAGGTTCATGGCAAATTGTGACAGCTCTGGCCACAGATCAAGCCTGCGCACCCAGTAGTCCAGGGGTTCATCGCTCCTCAGAGTGTCGATATCTGCAGTTAATGCCAGGTAGTCCGCTACCTGCCGGTCGAGGCGTTCTTTGAGGGTGGATCCAGAAGGGTTGTGGCGCTGCCTTGGACAGAAAAACATTTGCATGTCTGACGTTACAGACCGGCCAAAGGGCTTTGTCCTTGCAGGTGTGCTCGTGGCAGGATTACTGGCACCTCTGCCCCTGGAATGTTGATGAGTTCCTGAAGTGACATCACCCTTAAAAGCATTGTACAACATGTTTTGCAGGTTGGTTTGTAAATGCCGCATCTTTTCGGACTTGTGGTATGTTGGTAACATTTCTGACACTTTATGCTTGTACCGAGGGTCTAGTAGCGTTGCGACCCAGTACAGGTCCTTCTCCTTAAGCCTCTTGATACGGGGGTCCTTCAACAGGCATGACAGCATGAAAGACCCCATTCTCACAAGGTTGGATGCAGAGCTATCCATCTCCGCTTCCTCATTATCAAGGACAGCATCATCCACGGTCTCCTCCCCCCAGCCACGTACAAGACCAGGGGTCCCCAAAAGGTCACCACTAGCCCCCTGGGAAGCCTGCTCCTGTTGGTCCTCCTCCTCCACAAAGCCACCTTCCTCCTCTGACTCCACTTCTGGCACCTCTCCCTGCGTTGCAGCAGGTGCCTGGGTTCGTTCTGGTGATTCCGACCATAAATCGTGCGCTTCCAGCTCCTCGTCACGCTGGTCTACAGCCTCATCTGTCACTCGTCGCACGGCAGGCTCCAGGAAGAAAGCAAAGGGTATTAGGTCGCTGATGGTGCCTTCGGTGCGACTGACCATATTTGTCACCTCTTCAAAAGGTCGCATGAGCCTGCAGGCATCGCGCATAAGCACCCAGTAACGGGGGAAAAAAATCCCCAGCTCTGCAGATCCAGTCCTACCACCCAGTTCAAAAAGGTACTCGTTGACGGCCCTTTGTTGTTGCAGCAGACGTTCCAACATAAGGAGCGTTGAATTCCAGCGAGTCTGGCTGTCAGAAATCAAACGCCTGACTGGCATGTTGTAGCGCTGCTGAATGTCAGCAAGGCGTGCCATGGCTGTGTAGGAACGTCTGAAATGGGCCGACACCTTTCTGGACTGGGTGAGAACGTCCTGGAATCCTGGGTACTTGGAGACAAAACGTTGGACTATTAAATTTAACACATGTGCCATGCAGGGCACATGTGTTAAATTGCCCAGTCTCAACGCTGCCAACAGATTGCTTCCATTGTCACACACCACTTTTCCGATCTGCAGTTGGTGTGGGGTCAGCCACCGATCGGCCTGTGACTGCAGAGATGACAGGAGTACAGATCCGGTATGGTTTTTGCTTTCCAGGCACGTCATCCCCAAGACAGCGTGACAACGGCGTACCTGGCACGTCAAATAGCCTAGGGGGAGCTGGGGGTGCACAGGTGTGGAGGAGGAGAAGGAGGACCCAGCAGCAGAGTAAGAAGAAGAAGAGGAAGAAGACGAGGTAGAGAGCGATGGAGGAGTAGAGGTGGTGGCAGAACCGCGTGCAATCCGTGGCGGTGACACCAACTCCACTGTTGTTGTTGTTGAGCTACCCATTCCCTGCTTCCCAGCCATTACCAAGTTCACCCAGTGGGCAGTGTAGGTGACATACCTGCCCTGACCATGCTTGGAGGACCATGCGTCAGTAGTCATATGGACCTTTGGCCCAACACTAAGTGACAGAGATGCGGTAACTTGGCTCTGCACATGTTGGTACAGGTGTGGTATTCCCTTTTTAGAAAAAAAATTGCGGCTGGGTACCTTCCACTGCGGTGTCCCAATTGCTACAAATTTGCGGAAGGCCTCAGAGTCCACCAGCTGGTATGGTAAAAGCTGGCGGGCTAAGAGTGCAGACAAGCCAGCTGTCAGACGCCGGGCAAGGGGGTGACAGTCAGACATTGGCTTCTTACGCTCAAACATGGCCTTCACAGAAACTTGGCTGGTGGCAGATGACTGGGAATGGGAACAGGTGGTCAAGGTGGAAGGCGGAGTGGAGGGTGGTTCAGACGGGTCAAGGAGAGCAGAGGTAGAGCAGTAAGATGCTGGACCAGAAGGAGTGTGGCTTTTAGTTTGCCTGTTGCCTTTGAGGTGTTGCTCCCAAAGTGCTTTGTGCTTGCCGCTCATGTGCCTTCGCATAGAAGTTGTACCTATGTGGCTGTTGGGCTTACCAAGGCTCAGTTTCTGACTGCACTCATTGCAAATTACAATGCTTTTGTCAGAGGCACACACATTAAAAAAAATCCCACACTGCAGACTTTTTGGAAGTGTGCGATCTGGCGGTAACAGTAGAAGTTGGCGGCATTGGTGGCAATGGCGGGTGCGTTGGCCGGCTGAACACAGGTGCCGATACATGTTGTTGCCCTACTGATCCCTGCGGGCTGTCCTCCCTGCTTCTTCTAAGTCTTATTCTCCTACTGCCTCTCTGACTCTCCGTCTCTCCATCTGAACTACCCTCCTCTTGCTCTCTTCTACTAGGCACCCACAAAACATCAATCTCCTCATCATCATTCTCCTCAGATGCATCAATTTCTTCTGACACATCACAGAAGGAAGCAGCAGCGGGGACCTCCTCCTCATCACTCATCATTATGTCCATCTCTGTCGTGTTCTCTGCCAGAATTAAATCTGGTGTAACGTCCTCATCTCCTTCATCTTCTTCTGGCAATAATGGTTGCGCATTACTCAGTTCAAGAAACTCATGGGAAAATAACTCCTCTGACTCCAGTGAAGAAGGGGCACCGGTGGTGGAGGAAGTGTTACGTGGGGTGGCCATAGCAGTGGAGGATGAGGAGGATGTTGTGGTAAAGTTAGAAACGGTAGAGGATGGGGTGTGCTGTGTAAGCCAGTCAACTACCTCTTCAGCATTTTGGGAGTTCAGGGTCATTGGCTTTTTAAAACTGGGCAATTTGCTAGGGCCACAGGATTGCATAGCAGCACGGTGTAATGGAATCTGGCACGGATAACCAAGATGGCGTCCAAGATGGTGGCTCCCTGGGTCTTCACGGACGCAGACGGATGATGTCAGCTTCTTCCCACACCCTGATTGGTTGCCGGCGACGGAATGGGCGTCGGCGTCAATAATGGGCGCCGGCGTCCGTCGCACACGTCAGCGCGTCAGTCGCTGACGTCAGCGCGTCCGCGCACACGTCATGACGCCGATGCGTCCGAAATTGGCGCCAAACTTGGGCCTTTATAAGGGAACTCTGGACTGTAACCTGTGCCCAATTATAGGTTTAGTTTTCTACTCCTGGGTGTGATCCATTGTGAACTTCTTGTCTATTGTGTACCGACCCTTGCCTGGAATTCTCGACTTCGAACCTCTTCTGCCTGGACTGATCTTGTTGCCTGTTTTTGACCATTCTTCCGTCTCATCCTCTACTGTACTGCGAACTTGGACATTGTTATTTTCCTCCCTTGGTCCTCACTACTCCTGAGGCCTTTGGCCTTACATTATAATTGGGCCATGGACCCGTTGGAGGAGAATCCTGCACCGCCCGATGTTGGTGGGGCGCTTCGTGGTCTGGCATCCCGTATGCAGTCCTATGAGGTACAGCAGTCTCACTTTGGTCAGGCTTTGGAGACCATTCTTGCCAAGTTGTCGGCGCTAACACCTGCCGATCCTACTCCAGCCCCTGCTCCTGTGGTTCCGCTTCACGCCACCGAACCCCGCATTCCGGCTCCCCCACTCTACAGTGGTGATCCTACAGCCTGCCGTGGGTTTGTTAACCAGTGTGAGGTCCACTTTGCACTCGCACCCAGCCAATTCCTGTCGGAACGTGCTAAGGTGGGCTTCATCTTCTCCCGTCTGCAAGGGAAGGCACTAGAGTGGGCGTCGCCTCTATGGGAAAAGGAGGATCCCATTATTGATAATGCCCGAGCTTTCATCCGGGAACTTCGAGTGGTCTTTGATGCTCCGGGTCGTGCCACTGCTGCTTCCGCACGCCTGTTTCACCTTCAACAGGGAACTCGCTCAGTCTCGGAGTATGCCATCGAGTTCCGCACCCTGGTTGCAGAGACTTCGTGGAACAACGACGGGTATCACGCTGCCTTTTACAACGGCCTGGCGATACGTATTAAGTCTGATCTGGTGTCCAGGGAAATTCCATCCCGTTGGGAAGATCTAGTCGCCCTGGCCATAAAGGTGGATACTCGGCAGAGGGAGTTTCAAGCTGAACTCGACAGAGAGCGCTCCCCAACCAAAAGATTCCACAGGTTCCAACCTACTCTGGCTCCTCGTTTCCAAAGATCCTTCCTTCCCAACCCGGCTCCCATCCTGTCTTCTCCAAATCCTGCGGTTCCTGCCTCCTCTTCCCAGCCTTCGGAAGAACCAATGCAGATTGGACGGGCTCGTCTGACCGAACAGGAAAAGCTTCGGAGAAGGGCTGCTGGACTTTGCCTCTACTGTGGTGGAAAATCCCACTTCGCCTATGAGTGTCCAGTGAAGCCGGGAAACGCCAACACCTAGGTAAGACTGGGGAGACTTACCTGGGTGGAATTGGTCCCTCTCCCCATTCTTCTGCTCAACGCTTCCTCCTTCCTGTGCAGATTCGTTTTGGAACTCAGTCGATCTCTTCTAAGGCTTTCCTTGACTCCGGTGCAGCTGGGAATTTCATCGATAGGATCTTCGCAGAAAGCCATTCCATTCCTCTGCGATCTCTGGCTGTTCCTCTTCGAGCATTGGCGATTGACGATCGTCCACTATCCTCCGCTACAATTTCCCACTCCACCGATGAACTTTCCGTTATTGTGGGGTCCATGCACCTGGAAAGATTGTCCTTCCTCCTCATCGACTGTCCTTCTACTCCCATTGTACTTGGTCTGCCCTGGTTGAATATTCACAACCCTGTCATCGATTGGGCTTCTTCTCAGATCTCCCGCTGGAGTTCTTTTTGCCAACAGAACTGTTTACCTACCAAGTCTATTATTAAAGTTTCATCCGTTTCTTCGAATTCTTCTTTGCCCCCTGCTTATCAAGCCTTCATCGATGTCTTCTGTAAAAAGTCTGCCGAAATCCTGCCTCCTCATCGTCCTTATGATTGCCCCATCGAACTTCTTCCGGGAACCATGCCTCCCAGGGGTCGCATCTATCCACTGTCTCCTTCTGAAACCGGTGCCATGAAGGAGTACATTCAAGAAAATCTGCAAAGAGGCTTTATTCGTCCTTCTTCTTCCCCGGCTGGAGCCGGCTTCTTCTTTGTAGAGAAAAAAGATGGTGGTTTGCGGCCCTGCATTGATTATAGAGGTCTGAATAAAATCACAATTAAAAACCGTTATCCCCTTCCTCTCATCTCTGAACTGTTTGATCAACTAAAAGGGGCTTGTCTTTTCACCAAGTTGGATCTTCGTGGGGCTTATAATTTAATTCGTGTCAGAGAGGGAGATGAATGGAAGACCGCGTTTAACACCCGGGACGGGCATTACGAATATCTTGTCATGCCTTTCGGTCTCTGTAACGCCCCCGCGGTCTTCCAAGAATTTGTGAATGACATTTTCAGAGATTTACTGGGCCAGTATGTGGTGGTGTACCTGGACGATATTCTTATTTTTTCCAAAAATCTTGCTCAACATCGTCTTCAAGTTCAAGAAGTACTTTCTCGTCTTCGAAAGAACAATCTGTTTGCCAAGTTGGAGAAGTGTTCCTTTGAAGTTTCTTCCATTTCCTTCCTAGGATACATCATTTCCCAACAAGGCTTCAGGATGGATCCAGCCAAGGTTTCAGCGATTCAAGATTGGCCTCTCCCCACCAGTGTCAAGGCTGTTCAAAGATTCATCGGCTTTGCTAATTATTACAGACAGTTTATTAAAGGTTTTTCTTCTAAAATTGCTCCAATCCTTGCTCTTATTCAGAAAGGGGGTAAACCACAACATTGGCCTCCTCTAGCCTTGGAAGCCTTCAAGTCCCTTAAAGCATCCTTTTCTTCTGCCCCAATCCTCAGGCACCCTGAACCTCTCCAACCTTTCTTCATTGAAGTAGATGCCTCGGATATCGGAGCAGGAGCAATTTTATCCCAAAGATCCTCTGCCGATGGTAAACTGCATCCGTGTGCCTTCTTTTCCAAAAAATTTTCCTCCTCCGAAAGGAATTATGATGTTGGAAACCGTGAGTTACTGGCCGTCAAACTTGCTCTGGACGAGTGGAGACACTTTCTTGAAGGATCATCGATCCCTGTGACCATCTTCACTGACCACAAAAATCTTGAATATATTCAGACCCTTAAGCGCCTCAATCCTCGACAAGCCAGGTGGGCATTGTTCTTCTCACGTTTTAACTTCATCTTAACTTTTCGTCCTGGTTCAAGAAACAAGAAAGCGGATGCCCTTTCCAGAAGTTTTGTTCCTGAAGATCCCATCTCTGAAGACCCTGAATCCATTGTGCCTCCTACAAAAATCATCGCTGCTCTTTTTCCATCCTTGGCCTCCCAGTTATTGTCTGTTCAATCTTCTGCTCCTGAAGGAACCCCTCCTGGTGTTGCCTTTGTTCCTCCTGAACTCCGTCATTCCTTGTTGGTCCAGTCCCACAGCTCCAAGCAGGCCGGGCATCCTGGAGTCAAGAAAACCACAGAACTTCTGTCTCGTCTTGTATGGTGGCCTTCCCTAAGAAAGGATGTGAAAGACTTTGTTTCCTCTTGCTCTGTGTGTGCTGTATCCAAATCTGGACGTTCCCCTCCCAAAGGATTACTCTTACCACTACCCATTCCCTCCCGCCCATGGACTCATTTATCTATGGACTTCATCGTGGACCTCCCTAACTCCTCTGGCTACACTGTTATTTGGGTGGTGATTGACAGATTCACTAAAGTTGCACACTTTACTCCTCTTCGAAAACTTCCCTCTGCTCCTGAACTTTCTTCATTATTCATCAAACACATTTTTCGCCTCCATGGTTTCCCTGCCGAAATTGTCTCTGATCGTGGTTCCCAATTCGTTTCTAAGTTCTGGAGATCCCTGTGTAAAGCCCTTGGTGTCTCTCTTCAATTTTCATCTTCATACCATCCCCAGTCTAATGGAGCAGCAGAAAGGGTTAACCAGGCCCTTGAACAATTTCTTCGATGCCATGTATCACTGTGCCAAGATGACTGGGCGGACCTGCTTCCATGGGCAGAATTCGCACATAACAATGCATTACACATTTCTTCCGAAAAGTCCCCTTTTTTCTGTATGTACGGTCTTAACCCTTTGGCTTTTCCCCAGGATTTATTACTTACCAATGTCCCTGCCGCCAACGACCAAGCTGCCCACATGTCAGCCATTTGGCACGCCACGGTCCTCAATCTGGAAAAGAGTTCCCTGGTCCAGAAAAGGTTCGCGGATCAAAGAAGAATCCCTTCCCCTTTGTACGCACCTGGCGATAAGGTTTGGCTATCCACCCGAAACATCCATCTTAAAATCCCGTCTCCGAAGCTTGGTCCCAAATTTATCGGTCCCTTTTCCATCTCTGAGATCATCAACCCGGTGGCTGTTCGTCTACAACTTCCCTCAGAGATGCGGATTCCTAATGCATTCCATGTCTCCTTGCTCAAACCTGCAGGTACCTCTTCTTCTTCTTCTTCCTCAGCTCCTGTCTTGGTGGATGGACATCAGGAATTCGAGGTTAAAAGAATCCTGGATTCTCGGATTTCGAGGGGCACCCTACAATACCTCATTGAGTGGAAGGGGTTCGGCCCAGAGGAGTGCTCCTGGGTAAGAAATTCAGACGTCCACGCCCCTACCCTGGTCCAAAAATTCCACCGGCAATTTCCTTCCAACCCAGGTGGTCCGGAGGCCCCCCCTAGGGGGGGGGTACTGTAATGGAATCTGGCACGGATAACCAAGATGGCGTCCAAGATGGTGGCTCCCTGGGTCTTCACGGACGCAGACGGATGATGTCAGCTTCTTCCCACACCCTGATTGGTTGCCGGCGACGGAATGGGCGTCGGCGTCAATAATGGGCGCCGGCGTCCGTCGCACACGTCAGCGCGTCAGTCGCTGACGTCAGCGCGTCCGCACACACGTCATGACGCCGATGCGTCCGAAATTGGCGCCAAACTTGGGCCTTTATAAGGGAACTCTGGACTGTAACCTGTGCCCAATTATAGGTTTAGTTTTCTACTCCTGGGTGTGATCCATTGTGAACTTCTTGTCTATTGTGTACCGACCCTTGCCTGGAATTCTCGACTTCGAACCTCTTCTGCCTGGACTGATCTTGTTGCCTGTTTTTGACCATTCTTCCGTCTCATCCTCTACTGTACTGCGAACTTGGACATTGTTATTTTCCTCCCTTGGTCCTCACTACTCCTGAGGCCTTTGGCCTTACACACGGCCCCTAGCACGGCCTCTGCGTGGCGGCCTGCCTTTGCCTGGCATTATTTTTAAAAAAACAACAACAACAAAAACTCAGTTGGTTTTTCTGGAAACGATAATACACACAGCTAGATGGCAGTTTGAAGAAAACAGTGTGCAAATAATGCCTACAAGGTCAACGTATACACAGCGGTGGATACGGATTACGTAAAATATATGAATGCTGCTTCAAAAAAAGTAACTCAAGTGGTTTTTCTAGAGACGATAATATTATCAATATTTAGACAAAATGTGAACAAGCTCACACAGCTAGATGGCGGTTTGAAGAAAACAGTGTGCAAATAATGCCTACAAGGTCAACGTATACACAGCGGTGGATACGGATTACGTAAAATATATGAATGCTGCTTGAAAAAAAGTAACTCAAGTGGTTTTTCTAGAGACGATAATATTATCAATATTTAGACAAAATGTGAACAAGCTCACACAGCTAGATGGCGGTTTGAAGAAAACACTGTGCAAATAATGCCTACAAGGTCAACGTATACACAGCGGTGGATACGGATTACGTAAAATATATGAATGCTGCTTGAAAAAAAGTAACTCAAGTGGTTTTTCTAGAGACGATAATATTATCAATATTTAGACAAAATGTGAACAAGCTCACACAGCTAGATGGCGGTTTGAAGAAAACACTGTGCAAATACTGCCCACAAGATCAACGTATACACTACTACAGCGGTGGATACGGATCTCGTAAAATTTATTATGGCTGCTTGAAAAAAGTCACTCCGGTGTTTT
Organism: Xenopus petersii; assembly: GCA_038501925.1. Lineage (NCBI taxonomy): Eukaryota > Metazoa > Chordata > Amphibia > Anura > Pipidae > Xenopus > Xenopus petersii. The sequence continues at coordinate 21,810,927 of CM076676.1, forward strand.
TTCTGGAGACGGTAATATTATGGATATTTAGACAGAATGTGAACAAGGTCACACAGCTAGATGGCAGTTGGTTGAATAACACACTGGGCAAAAAATGCCTACAGGGCAAATAATGCCTAAAAGGTCAACTTATACACTACTACAGCGATGGATACGGATTACGTAAAATATATTATGGCTGCTTGAAAAAAGTCACTCCGGTGTTTTTTCTGGAGACGGTAATATTATGGATATTTAGACAGAATGTGAACAAGGTCACACAGCTAGATGGCAGTTGGTTGAATAACACACTGGGCAAAAAATGCCTACAGGGCAAATAATGCCTAAAAGGTCAACTTATACACTACTACAGCGATGGATACGGATTACGTAAAATATATTATGGCTGCTTGAAAAAAGTCACTCCGGTGTTTTTTCTGGAGACGGTAATATTATGGATATTTAGACAGAATGTGAACAAGGTCACACAGCTAGATGGTAGTTGGTTGAATAACACACTGGGCAAAAAATGCCTACAGGGCAATTAATGCCTAAAAGGTCAACTTATACACTACTACAGCGATGGATACAGATTACGTAAAATATGTTATGGCTGCTTGAAAAAAGTCACTCCGGTGTTTTTTCTGGAGACGGTAATATTATGGATATTTAGACAGAATGTGAACAAGGTCACACAGCTAGATGGCAGTTGGTTGAATAACACACTGGGCAAAAAATGCCTACAGGGCAAATAATGCCTAAAAGGTCAACTTATACACTACTACAGCGATGGATACAGATTACGTAAAATATGTTATGGCTGCTTGAAAAAAGTCACTCCGGTGTTTTTTCTGGAGACGGTAATATTATGGATATTTAGACAGAATGTGAACAAGGTCACACAGCTAGATGGCAGTTGGTTGAATAACACACTGGGCAAAAAATGCCTACAGGGCAAATAATGCCTAAAAGGTCAACTTATACACTACTACAGCGGTAGTAAAATAAAAAAAAGTAAAATTAAAAAAAAATGAATATTAAAAAAAAAAAAATTAAAGTTGGTGCTGCTGAACTACTAGGAGCAGCAGATTAGCACACCAGTCCCACTCCCCAACACTGCTAGACTAATAGCACTGGGCTCTTATAGTAGTAGTAGTAGTAGTAGTAGTAGTAGTAGTAAAACAACAAAAAAATAAATAAAAGCAGTCCTTACAAGGACTACTGTTATTGCAGCAGTCAGCAGATGAGATCAGAAGCAGGACAGCTGCCCACTGCAGCTACATACAGAGCACTGCAGTAGAAGGTAGATTACTAGCCAGCAAAGCTACCTAAGCTTAAATGTCCCTCAAACCCCTGCAGACTTCTGTCCCTCCAATAACAGAGCAGTATCAAAACGATTACTAGCCAGCAAACTTTCAACTGTCCCTGAAATCACTAACAGGCAGCAGCTCTCTCCCTACACTATCTCTTCAGCACACACAGGCAGAGTGAAAAAACGCTGCAGGGCTTCGGTTTTTATAGGGAAGGGGAGTGGTCCAGGGGAGAGCTTCCTGATTGGCTGCCATGTACCTGCTGGTCTGGGGTGAGAGGGCAAAAAAAAAGCGCCAACAATGGCGAACCCAAAATGGCGAACGCCGCGCGACGTTCGCGAACTTCCGGCGAGCGCGAACACCCGATGTTCGCGCGAACAAGTTCGCCGGCGAACAGTTCGCGCCATCCCTACTCAAATGGATGGAAAAAAATGTTACGTGTCATCATCATCATCATCATTTATTTATATAACGCTGTCAAGATACGCAGTGCTTACATGTCAAAAAAAAAATGTTGCCCATATACTTCAATGCATTTAGGTGAATTTCCACTGTTTCACAAATTTTTGGCAAATCGAAATGGGTCCGATTTTCCCATCATTAATAATTAAAGATGTTGATTAGACCAAATGATTCATGGGGTGTTGGTGACACAAAACCATACCTTAGGAAGTATGCAGTATCTATTAAATAGAGTAGCATACCTTTCTTTGAGTGCCTTCTTCATCAATGCAAACTGTGACAAACTCTGAAAAGCAAACATTTAAAAAGAAAACAAATATCAAATTAGGGGTTCAATTTAACTTGGTAGTGCATACATCATATATATATATATATATATCTATATATATTCATATATTACCAGTACAAACTTTATTGATAAATTCACTGCTCAAGGTGACCATAGTTGGCAGATCTTCAATAATTTGCAGCTTTGTAATCTTCTTATTAGCAGACGGACCAGCTAGCACCTTCAGCTGCTGGTCATCATATCTGGTTCCAATACCAATGGGAAACACTGATACCCCTTGATAATACAATGAGAAGATAATTAAGAAACTACTATAAAGTGTTTAACTAGATTCCAAACATAGGGCTAATTTATGAAAACCAAAGAGCACAGCCATGCTTAAATACATACTTAACACAGGTACTTGCACCTAAACATGATCCTTACCCTTGTCTGTTAGAGATGTCGCGAACTGTTCGCCGGCGAACTTGTTCGCGCGAACATCGGGTGTTCGCGCTCGCCGGAAGTTCGCGAACGTCGCGCGACGTTCGCCATTTTGGGTTCGCCATTGTTGGCGCTTTTTTTTGCCCTCTCACCCCAGACCAGCAGGTACATGGCAGCCAATCAGGAAGCTCTCCCTTGGACCACTCCCCTTCCCTATAAAAACCGAAGCCCTGCAGCTTTTTTTCACTCTGCCTGTGTGTGCTGAAGAGATAGTGTAGGGAGAGAGCTGCTGCCTGTTAGTGATTTCAGGGACAGTTGAAAGTTTGCTGGCTAGTAATCGTTTTGATACTGCTCTGTTATTGGAGGGACAGAAGTCTGCAGGGGTTTGAGGGACATTTAAGCTTAGGTAGCTTTGCTGGCTAGTAATCTACCTTCTACTGCAGTGCACACACAGGCAGATTTTTCAGATACATTTTTGCCCTTGATCCCCCTCTGGCATGCCACTGTCCAGGTCGTTGCACCCTTTAAACAACTTTAAAATCATTTTTCTGGCCAGAAATGTCTTTTGTAGATGTTAAAGTTCGCCTTCCCATTGAAGTCTATGGGGTTCGCGAACCGTTCGCGAACCGCTCGCAATTTTGCGCAAGTTCGCGAATATGTTCGCGAACTTTTTTTACGACGTTCGCTACATCCCTATTGTCTGTACCTGGTCTGATAAAGCAGAGTAGCGCTGCCATGTCTGGCCATGTGCAGGCTCCTTGTCACCAACCAGATTTATTCACAATAAAAATATTGATTCTAGAACTTATGCTTCTCCTTGGCAATCATAGTAACATAGAAACATAATCAGTGCTGGACAGCCTGGATGCAGATGTGAAGTGGCCAGACATGACAGATTCTCTCCCCGCTGCCTTATTCTGATCAGGCCTGATACGTGGTGGTAGTGGGGGCACCATAAGGCAGCACATTTTCTAAATAAGACTGTGGAGGCATTTCCTTCTCCTTTAACTTATAATAGATGATGGTCTTGTAGACCTTCCTTTCTGTTTTTTTATTTGCCTTTTCGGCTGCATCTTACTACTCTGAAAATGCGCTAGTTCAGTACTACCCAGTAACCAATAAATACATTAATTCTTAGGTAAGATTTTGACTTTTTCATTGCTTATCTTTGTGTTCTGAACGTCTCCTATTTATGGTTCAGTCTGTAATTCAAACTAATAGCTGGCTGCAAAGGCAAATGGGACCCTAGTGGCCAGATAACTGTTTTAGATTCCAACCCAGAAAAATGCAAATTAAATTCCATAAAAAGTAATTACCAAATGCCAAATTGTCTTTCAATGGCAATATCTATATAGAAAATGTTAATTTGAAGGAGAAAATGTCTTTTAAAATTATTTTTTGTTGATAAAGATCTCAGCTCATTGCTTTATATTACCAAATTTCTGCAAGGGTTGAATTTAAATTTATATCCTTAGGAAACCAAAGTTTTGCCCAATGTCTTCAAGAAAAGCAGGCTTACTGGATTTTAAAATCAATATTCAAATCTATGGTTTTTAGTGACCAAAATATACAACTGTCTTTGTTAAATTTAATTAAAATAAAATTAAAGCCAAAGAAAAAAAATATTACCCAGTGCCAGACAAAAAAATGTAATTTATACAGCATTCCTTTCATATAATCTCTCTTCATTCATACCATAACTACAGTTCTCCTAACGGATATCAGTTTGGCACTGATTTTAGCTTTAATCAAAGTCTTAAGAATAAGATTGTTTTCAAGATTCATTAATGACAATATCGTGTACTATGAAAAATGTGCACAACCATGCAAAATCAAATTTTAGCAGAAAACGTCGAACAGTTTTATAAATATCTATTAATACAAATATGATTTAATTGCATCAAGAAAACATGGAAGCTTACTGTTAATCACTGCACTGTTGGCAGCCTCAGTCACTTGATCCAGGGATACGTCTGTAATAACGATGACTACAATTTTGGTGGAACCAGGTCTCGCTCCGTGCACCTCTGATGTGGCAGTTCGAACACCAAAGAGCAATGCCTCACCTTAAAGGAAGATAAACAGAATCAGACAAGAAAATTATAAATAAAGGGGAGGACATTATGATGACGTCTTAAAAAGTGCATGCTTATTTGCAATAAAGGACATTTAGATATGGTTGCTGACATTATAATTTACAGTGCAGTAATGTGCATTATGTTATAATATCTTATGGTCTGGTGGAAAATATAAAGAGACAAAAAATACAGTAAGTAGACTAAATAGAGAAACTTGCATAATATTTTTATTGTCCCTTAAAGTCCTTAATGTATAAACTGTGCTTGACTTATTTTTAACATTTTAATAAATCTCCCCCACCCCCAGTTCTCTAGATAGAATTCAAACATTCTGTACTGATTAGAAATATTTGAAATCAATTTATTTTATGATAGGAGCATGTGCTGTTTGTATTGGCAACCCTCTCCTTACTTTATGTTGTTGCTCAGGCATGCCTTGTAGACTGATGTCATGCACAACTGTAAGGGAACAAATTGCATTGTCTCCATTACAGTCCCAGCCCTCTAAATCTGTTTTCTCTCCCCATGCAAAGAGGTTGAAGATATCGTACTGCAATGTTTAAGTAGTGTATGCTGAACTAAGATTAATATTGAATATCATTTTAATATGGTGTGATAATATCAGCCAACCCTTAAATCGTTGTCAAAGATATTTGTTTGGATTTGTTCTACTTCTATTCACCATAACAAGGAAATAATATAACAATATATATAATATTATTATATTGGCTCTTTGGCAGTGACATAACTAGATATTACAGGGCCCCACATCAAATTAATTTTAAGGCCAGAGAATATTGGCAAGTTGACCTATGCTACCAAGATATATTGAAACTGCTCATTAATAAGGGCAGAAGAAAAAGAAGCAGGGCTGACCGGCACTCAAATGGATCCACAAGACCAGAGATATTCAGTTAAAAGATAAATTTATTGGTAGAAAAATTAAAAATATAGCTTCATCTCCATCCACCCTATGCGTTTCACACCCTTAAGGGTGCTTAGTCATGGGCTCATTAATAAGGGCCTCATTGGGCCCTCTACACTGCAGGGTCTGCTTCCTTTCACCCCTGCCCTCTACACAGCTGGGTCCCCCTGCAGCTGTAGGGTCTGCTACCTCTATAGTTACGTCCTTGCTCTTTGTCATTTAATTTCTATTTAATGCAACACATTTAAAGGAGAAATTAAGCCTTCTTCTGAGTGCTTACTCCCCCCCTCCATAAAAGCATCTCCCCTAAACTTCTCTGTTTGCTGTACCTTATTCTTTTAAATCTGCGTAGAGAAACATAGTTGATGGGCACCATCTTGCGCTGCTTCAGGACTTCTTAACTGCAATCAGGAGCATGCACAGTTGAAGGTGATCTGAAACTGGCTTCAACTGTGAATGCAGGGTGTTGATTGCAAAGAAGAGGACCTAAAGCAACATGAGATGGCACCTATCAACTCCACTGCTCTACTCTACTTTTCAGAGCAAGGCACAGTAAACAAGGAATTAGGGACACCTGGAAACCATAAAGGCAATTCACAATCAGGATAAATATTGAAGGATAATATCTTTCTTATCTTTATATTCAGGCGCTTTTATATTTATCCTTCCAGTTTGTGATTTAAACCACTGCCTGACTGCTAAGGCAAGTGGGGCCCTAAAAGCTAGATGACGGTTTACTAAGCAGATAGCACCAAAGTGAAAAATTAAAGGTTTCAATAACCAAATCAATTTAAAACATTGCTGAGTGTATTGTGTTACTATATTAATCTCTTCGCTGTGCTCAAAATTAATTGTTAAGATATTTTATTTTGGCCATATCATGATAAGAGCCAAATTTGGACGGACATTTACATTCAGAAGGGTTAAAGAGGAAGAGGGCAACCAGTAACAAGATCCAATTTTGCTGTGCAGAGTGATATCCACTGCAATGTGTTGCATTCATCAATGTTTGCTGATATTAGGAGCAACCAGCAATAGCTAAAAAGCCCCTTGTGAATACAAGCAGAAAGAGGGTATCAGGTGGCACATAAGGAGTTAAGAGTTCATACACAATGCATACAGGGACATTGATTATGACAAAAAGTCTTATATAGTTAGTCAGTTGTAAAGTGCTCAGTCCAATCTCCTTATGGCAGTCAGAGCTGACACTTTCAGGGGCTGCTACAAGGAATCAATGTGACTGGGTTAGTTTTAAACTGTAGGGGTCAGGCCTTCACATGCATTTAACAGATAATTCTTCTTTAACTTTAACAGCGATAGCAGGATGGATACCAAAATATAATGCAAATAATATGATTCTATTTCGATATCATACTTACCAATTTTTGCTGGTCCGTCCTCTATTTTTTGAATGTTATCTACTGCTTTCAGAAGATATTCCTTCTCTTGGGGATCTGTCCATGCAATGTCCAGAATGTTTGTCCATCCATACTGAAGGACAGATATCTTTGTTGCCTCAACTCCTGCAGCAAGCACATGCAAGATAAACAGCTTGTTTAGCATCATGTCAAAGCAACTAACAATCCCTCAAATTTAGGGTGACCCTATCATATGGAGCTGAGCTTATTGATGCATCTGGTGAATCTGGCCCACATAATGCACAAATTAAACCACAAACTGGAACTGACCAGGCGGGACTGGCAATCTGTGGGTTCTGGCAAATGCCAGAGGGGCTGCTATAAGGTGCCATAGAAAGTCAGTATTTAGTGGGCTGGTGGGGGCTGTTTGGGCCTCTATGTGGGCTGATTGGGCCTCTGTGTACTTGAAATGCCAGGGCCTATTTTAATTCTCAGTCCGGACCTGGAACTGACATATGCGCCAGATGCGTTTTAATGGAACTTAAGACACTGTTGCTCAACCAGCACATTCCCAGTTGTTGCTGGCTACAACTCTCAGCATACTACAAAATATTTCAATGATTAGAGTATGCTGGGAGCATCCAGCAACATCAAGAATTAGGGGTTTATGAACAATTCATCTTGATAAAATATTTCTACAGTTTTTAGGGCCATGTTCCCCAGTCAGAGCTACAGGCCAACACAGCTTGCTCTCTAGGTGATGGAAACAACACTAACAACTGGGTAACAAGATAACTGAATAGATAGGAACTGAATGCAGGGCCAAGTAGCTAGTGTGCCCAAGTGACAAGAAGCCCAAACTCCTCACAGGGGTTGACTAGTAGTGCCTAGCCCCCCCCCCCCTCCATTTTTGTGCTCTAGGCACATTCCTCTTCTGCCTACACCTAGTTCCTCCGACAAGGAGCTGGGCGGGTTCTAAATTTTTTGACCATGTGGAATCATCACTGAAGCACCATCACCTTCTCCAGCAGTAAATACCTATACAGGACTGTATCCTATGATGTTTGATTACAGAGCAACATATGCAGGCAAATCAACCCCAGTGATTTCCCTATATTAGATAACAAAAAAATGACTGAAGTAGAGCTCAAAGGCTGAATTAGTATGTTGAGTCAGGCGCTAACTAAAGCCTGCTCCATCTGCTGCCTTGCACTGTTTCCTAGTTTCTTCATTAATTGTATCAATGTTTATACTACAGGTATGGGATCTGTTATCTGTTCTGTTATCCAGAAAGCTCCAAATTATGGGAAGCAATTTCTCAAAGACTAAAATAATTCAAATTTTTTAAAATGATTTCCTTTTTCTCTGTAATAATAAAACAGTCTTGTATGTCTGATCCAAACTAGGATATAATGTTTACTTATTAGATGCAAAGCAACCCTGTTGGGTTTATTTCACATTAAAATTATTTTTAATAGACTTAAGGCATGGAGATCCAAATTATGAAAAAATCAATTATCCGGAAAACCTGGATAACAGATCTCATACTTGTATTCCTTTGTATATAGTGTGTTTTATATATATATATATATATATATATATATATATATATATATATATATATTATATATATATTTTTTTAATACAGATATGGGATCGGTTATAAGCCATTATCAAGAAAGCTCCGAATAACAGACTGGCGGTCTCCCATAGACTCCATTATATTATTCTCAGTCATAATAAAACAGTACATTGTCCTTGATCCAAACTAAGATATAATTAATTGTTATTGGAAGCAGAACCAGACTATTGGGTTTATTTAATGTTTACATGATTTTATAGTAGACCCTTAGGTCTACTATAAAATCATGTAAACATCATGTAAACATTAAAGACCCAAATTACAGAAAGATTCATTATCCAGAATAACCCAGGTCCCGAGCATTCTGGATATTAGGTCCCATACCTCTAATATGATAATACCCAGCAGAAAAGAGAATTTAAATAAAAAATCTTCTGGAGTCAGTAAATTATTTCTAACATATCCATTGTAATTCATATTATTTACCAATGTTAACTTTATTAATAAAAGCCTTAACAAATGTTTTCATCTCTTCAAATTGTGATGCTCTGACATTAGAACTTCCATCCAAGATAAAGATAACATCCATAGGTTTTCTACACTTATCTGTAAGAAATAAAACATGTATTTTTTGCAATGGTATATACAAATCTAAAAATACAATTACAATTATTTTGTAAAAATGTGTTATTTCAATCACATACAAATAGGGGGTTATTTACAAAACTCTGAATTTATTTCATTCTTTTATTAAAAAAAAACCATGACCAAACTCCCATGGTATACCTTATTTATAAATTTAAAAACTCGAATTAATTGAATCAGGAAAAAACCCAATAAAATCTTGCAGAAACCCGAATCGTCCATTTTTTTTAACTTTTTTCCTAAATTGCCTGATTTTTTTCAGATTTTTGCCTGAAATTCCGAATTTTACGGATTACCAGGCTAAACCCAGGGCAAACCACTATATCTGCAAACTGATATAGGTGCCTCTCCCATTGGCTTATACAGAACCTTGACAGGTCAGATTTTTGGATTCCTCTAAATCATTGAATCAGGAAAAAAACAGATAAAATCAAGTGGAAACCTGAATCTTCCGTTTTTTTTCCCTGAATTGCTTGATTTCTTCGGATTTTTGCCTGAAAGCCTGAATTTTAATGGATTATCTGGCTAAACCCAGGGCAAACACAATCTTCAAATTGATATAGGTGCCTCTCCCATTGACTTATACAGGACCTTGACAGGTCTGAGATAGCGGATTTTCATATTCTGGCATTTTGTAGCATCAAGGTATAATAAATCTTGAGAAAAAAAATCGAGTTTTTGCCCCAAAGAGCCTGACCAGATAAATTTGAAGTCAAAAATATCTGAATTACTACTTTGATATTTTTAGAGGGCTTGATTATACTTTTGTATAGCATTTTTATTTTAATTTTTTTTGGCAGAAATAGGCCCTATGGTCACAGTGACAGGTGGATGCTATTGTATTTGATGTTGTGAATGCTTACTTCCAAGGGGTACTTTAAAGCACGTTGGTGTTTTCTCAGCTGGTATTTTTCCACCAGTGAAAATATTGGCATGAGAGCCATTAGCCTTTGAAAAGATCCCTTATGGCCTTGAAAGTATTAACAGGTAAGGATGAATAATCAGAGACTAAAGTACAACATTCAATGGAAAGACAGAATTAAATGTACCTGCTATTGGTTGAGTTGCTGGAGTCGTAGTTGATGGTAACAGTGTTGTTGATAAACCTTTTCGTGAGCAGCATTTGTCTAACACCAGTATTGGGGCATCTGATATAAGCACATCATAATCTTCAATTAATATGATTTCATCCCTTGAGTTAGCAATGAGCTCAAGTTCATGTATATCTATATTAGGACCCACAGCTATAGGTATTATGTTTATGTCATTAGGTCCCTTAGTGATGATGTCAGTGGCAGGGTTACTTGTCACCATGTAGACAAGGTGTGGCACTTCATCTCTGCTTCCAGTGTTAGTTGTGAACGTGTGCTCAGAGACATAGTTGATGGCTTTCCCTGTGTTGGTAGCATTGCCACCCAGATACTCAATCTCCCTTATTCTTTTGATGATGTCTTGCTTTGTCTGTTTCGCTGAGAAACTATACTCTATAGTCACAGTAAAAGAAAACTGGATAATGGTTATATGTATTGTTTCTTCGCTTATATGCATTTTCTGAATCATCTTCTCAAGGAAGATCTTGCTCTTGTTAAAGTTTAGCTCCCCTACTTTATCAGAACCTTCAATGATGAAAACAAGGTCTACAGTTTTGTCCCAAGAAGACTGTGTTGTGTGTTCAACCACAGGAACTTGTGTTGTTGGTACTTTCTCAACAGGGACTATTGTTACTTTCTGTACTGGTTTTTCAGTAGCAGCATGCTTCTTGGTAGAAGGAATTGTTGGTTTAGGTGGCTCTGGCACAAGGTCACACAAATAATGAATTATTTCATCTCTGTGATGAAGCAATTCATAAACACTTCCAAAAATATATGGTTTATTCTTGGGCGACATCTTTTGTATAATATTTATTTCTTCCATACTGATATCTGGTCCCAATCCAACTGGAATCACAGTGATCTTTCTTTTATTGATTGCTTTCATTATACTTCCCACACTTTTGCTGGATTTGCTAGCTGTTAACAGCATGGCAAACTTGGGTGCATTGTCCCTTGGAGCTTCACCAAACACATAGTGGGAAGCATATTTAAGTGCTTCAGGGGCAGAAGATGTCAGACTTCCAACATATTTCATACTCTTGACCATTTTAACTAGCTCTGAGAGCCTCTTGTTATCCTTAAGACCAAATGATCTGTCTGTTGTAGCAGAATAATAATGGACAACAGAAACACGGATTTTCTTTTGTGAGATGTGAATTTTTTCCATAATTCCCACAATAAAGTCCTTCACAACTTCAAACTCTTCTGCAGAGAGTTTCGAGGCTCCATCGACTAGGAAAACCAGGTCCATCATTTTATTGCATTCATATATACTGGTGTCTACTACCTCAGTGGTAGGCATTATATCCACAGATAAAGTTGTTGGGGCAGCAGTTGTAATTCCACTTGTCTCACACACATTACACTGTAAATGTTTTCCTTCACAATGGCTGGAAAATTTTAATTAAAAAAAAATTCAGAATTGGTACTATTATTAACGGAATATTTATTCTTATAAACTCAACAGCATTGTTAGCTAGGGTCCCAAAGCAAGGCAAATAAATAACACATGCTTGGAATGTTCAAAACTGGTGTTCCTCCTACTGCTGTTGTTCGACATCTTAGAGTTACACATTATAATATGTCCTTTTAACTACATCTGTTCCTGAAAGGGGTACTCTGATGCTGGAAGCCCAGGGCAAGAGTTCTCTCTACTTTTGAAAAAAGTTCCATTATGATGGATAGACCTTCTACATCAAGTTTATAGATTTACAATAGATGTAGTCTACTTACGTCTACTTTGGATATTTAAACCTAAGATCTTGGGAACTACATCTTTACATGGCACTGGCTAATGAATTGTATATGTCAATGTTTGTCAGTGATGCACCCTTTTACTGTGATAGGTCCATTAATCTATAATACAGTTTTATGGCAGAGCAACTTTCATTTAATTTGTTTATTGATTATTTACAGACAAATAGTGATGGGCGCATTAATTTGGCAGGCACGAATTTGCGGCAAATTTCCGAGTTTCGCTGGCAGCGGATAAACTCTGAAAACAGCGCTAAATTTGACGGTAAAAAGAAATTGACGTGCACCAGAATAGTCGCATGCATAAAATTGATTTGCGGCAAAATTGACTTTGCATTTGGACAAAATAGCCGCGCATATAAGAAATGTCACACGTCAAAATTGTTGCGCATCAAAATAATTTTGATGCCCAATGACTTCAATGTGTTTCGCTAATTTTTCTCCGCTTTGTAAAAATTTTTTTTGCAAATTCACAAATTTTTCAGTGAAGCGAAACAGTACAGATTCGCCCTTCACTACAGACGGATACTGAAATCAATGTATCTTAAGAATTGGTTAGAACAATACACTATGTTGGACATGCAAGGACCAACATTTTCTGTGGACTCTTGAGTGACAGTGACCAATTAGCTGCAGAATCACTCTAGGATATATCTGCGAAAAACAAGGAGCCCAAACAAAACAAAGGTATATGCTTGGCTAGATATCAATTGAAGTTGCTGGAAAGTCCCATCTGTTATGCACCAAATTAGGCCATGGTGTAGTCCTCTCCTGGCAGGACAAGTCACGGGCCCCCTGGCTGTCAAATGACATGTTCTACCAGGTTTTAAGCCACCAATACAGTGACCATGCAAGACATAAAGCTTGGTAAGCTTGTACCTTGCCAACAAAGCAGATCATAACTGCTTTAAGACTACTTGCAGAAAAACACACTGCTTTAGTGAGCATTTTAGCTTCTTTAGCTAAAGTTTCTGTAGTATTGTCCAGTGTTCTAAAAGTTATGTAAATAACAGGCAGTCCAAAGAAAACATTACCATAACTGACATCGCTGAGGGTCATCATGGTTTAAAATAATTTTTTTCCCATGTGGAACTGTACGACCTTCTACTGTGCACACTGGACAGTCCTTAGGGTCAATGCAAGATTCAGACACTTCATCTAGTATTTTCCCTGAGGGACAGACAAAGGATTATAAACAATGCACAAAAACATTTATAGTATCACAGACTCCCCATTGTATCTCCAAATATCTTGCAGCCCTGAAATTATCACAAGGGCTGTTGAGAGATAATAATATAAATCAGCACATGCACATTGAAATCTACACTTAACAGGCATCACTTACCAGGAGGGCAATAGGCTTGGCAGCCTTCTACACATTTAAGTGGACAGTCCACTGACTCCGGGTGCTGACATGTGATAGGACAGGCAGTGGTACAGCTGTTGTACCTCCATTCACACACGTAGTCAAGATCCTTCTGATTCTTCTCCTCACAACTTTGGGCTTCATTGAGAACAGAAAAAGTGCTTTTGCTTCAGAATTTAAAAACTATATTCAAATCATTACTGTATTAGTACATCAACTACAGCTGATCTGTTTACCCTGCCCTGGGGATGTAACATACATATCCATTTAACACCTACTGAGATACGGATATATGGCAGTTTGTGTTTATCTGGGGGATATTAATTCCCCATAAGTCTGCATTATTAGTGGTGCTTGCGAAGCAAAGCATCACTACTGTTATCTTGCAAACTTATTTTTATTCTTCTTCCGTATGAAAGTTTGGCGCGTAACTAGTCCCGCACCGTTTGTCCTAGACCCATGAATGAGGTGTCAAATCGTGCGGCTTAATCGGGAATGGGGTGGTATGACTTTTCTAAGGGGTGGGTTGTTAATTGCCCCCGCATAGATTAACATTGAGGCCAACTTTTGACGGATTCTAGCGCAGAGAGGGAATCTTGTAGAAACGTTAAATTTACCACATTTGAAGAGGTTTGCGACCTGTGTCAGATGACACCCCACACGAGGGTATAAGTTTTACCCCCGGGGCAGGAGAGGTCCCCAAATTTGCCCCATTGACTTATAATGGGGAATTTATCGAATAATTAGTTTGTCGCAGACCCATTTCACCGGTTTAATCCGGATTCTACCGACTTTGTGTACTCTCTAGGCACCAGGGGCGACTGGGCAAGACACCCAACATATATGGGGGGCCTGAGTTTTGCCACGGCAAGCACCACTCACATTTTCTTCAGGAAATGTACCTGAAGGTACTATGGGGACTATGTATATATATATATATATATATATATATATATATATATATATATATATATGCATTTACGGCACTCACATGGTCTTTTTAAAGTGAAGCAAAAAAGTATTTATTAGCTCATATTAGAGCTAATAAATACTTTTTTGCTTCACTTGAAAAAGACCGTGTGAGTGCCGTAATTGCCTGCATATTTTACACATTTCCTTACGAACACCCAGACGGTAACAGAGTTAATCGTGTGCACCATCAAGCCGTGTATATACATATATATTTATATATACATATGCAGTATACATAGAGGGTTATTTACTAAAATACGTATCTAATTTTTTAAATAAAATAAACCACGACCAAACATGATGATTTTACCTTATTTATTATTAAAAAAGCTTGTTTCAATCGATTCGGGAAAAAACTCTATAAAACCGGGCGAAAGCACGAATCGTACTATTTTTTCCCGAATCTATTTTTTCCTGAAAAGCCAAAAGTTTTAGGATTTTTGCCCAGAGAGCCCAGAGAGCTAATTCCAGCACAGGCTACAGAAACTTCTAAACAGGATAGGGATGTCTCCCATTAACTTATATAGTGTATAGTGTATAACCTTGGCAGGATTCTGGATTTTTGCAGCATCGGGTTTTAATAAATCTTGAAAAATGTGAGGTTTTTTTTTTTAAAGAAAAATTCGAGTAACACACTAAATAACCCCCATACATTAAATATACAATCAAATAAAAAATCACTACAAACATAAACAAAACATTTTAACAAGAAACTAAAGATTCAGATTAATATTTTTATGGATTTGCCTATAGGAATTTTTCTATGATCTTAGTTACATCCAGTCTATCATAGTTCAAGGAATGAAAATTATTTTACAGTTGACAGTATCCTACAAATGATGTGCAGGAATCAGATTATTGAAACATTAGAGGGCTCATTTACTAACTAATTGCAAAGCACACTCCTGCACTCCCACATGGTTGCAAATGCCTTTATTCTGCCTCTCCTAATGAGAGGACTTTGCCTATTGAGGGAAGCCTGGAGCTACAACCACACCAGACCTGGCGATAGCTACAGGGATTCCAAAGTGTGTTGTGTCAATTTTAGGATAATAAATAGGATGCAAACACATTTTTGGGCATTCACTCCAGAGGTGACACATTCTACACTCTAATAGATGTAACTTTCACCCAATTTGCATTAAAAACCCCAGTGCAATTGCATCTGATATAATGCACTGGAAACAACTCAAAATATGACAACAATTATGCTGGAATTATGGGTGTTTTAATACAGGTTTAAAAAATGTTTTGATTTGTGTATATAGTTGCACATTTTACTCTGCACTTGCATTTGAAAATTGCATTGAAATTTATTTTGCTACATTCTGGAGTTGAATTGAGAGATTGTACATTTGGAGGCTTAATTCCCAGTAGCTGTGCACTTTGCACATAATAACTGTCCAATTTGTTTATTGAATACAGTGATTATTTTGAAAGCGAGATTATGGATTTGTATTTAGTTCATGATTTTTGTCTGTTTTAGTGAGTATTGAGGGAAGGGAGTCTGTTTGAGAGAGCAAAGGGCCAGCTGTCTCAAGGATACTGTTGGAGCATGTGCAGTATAAGGGGGTTATTTATTAAAGTCCGATGCTGCAAAAAGTCAGAATCTGAAAATCCGGCATCTCAGATCTGCCAAGGTTGTATATAAATCAATGGGAGAGGTCCCTATACTATTTGGAGGTTTCTGTGATCTGCTCTGGAATCAGTCAAAATTCTGACTATTTTGGACTTTTCGTCAAAAGTCCAAAAAATTCTAGCTTTTTGAGAGAATTTGGGTTTTCGCTGATCGAGTTTGCCCTCGATTCAATTACATAGTGCCTTTTAAGTAATAAATAAGGTCACATCGCGGATTATAGTTTAGTCGGGACGATTTTAAAAAATTGAATTTTGTAACCCACAAAATGTTTATTTGTACATTTGCATAATGTAATTGTCCTGATGAAGACATCTGTATGCAATTTTGAAACATTGACATAATAAATGTTTTTATATTTTTTTATTTTTATGTCCAGAGTATATCAGAAGGATGCCTCTTGATTGTAATACATTGGAGGAGGTAGACAGATATCCCCTAGCTGAATTGCACCTGGCATTAAAATTGATTATAAGGATTACAGGCCTACCACACAAGAAAAAGATTCTGGAGGTGAATACATTTACATGTTAGTACAATGTGCTGAAATGGATGCAACACTATTTTTTACTTTCTGCTTTCTGCATACTGAGAACAAGTTTTGCCCATCTATGTATGTATTGCTGTATTCAATCTGAAGTCAAAACAATTTGTTCTTGTACTTACGGCATAGATGGGATGATCGCCAGTGTACATTGATTCCTTTCTGAGCGCAGACATGGGCATAGGCAGCTAGAGAGTCACAGAAACAAGCGCAGTCCCCGACTGATTCACATGTACAGGTATCATATGTGCAAATCTCCCAGTACGGCTCTGGGTTTACCTATGCAAAAGTCAGAGCATAATATAAATGTCAAAGAAAAGTCTAGTAATGATGCTCATCTTTTGAATAATGTAAACATATTAAGGTGTTTCACCTGGATACTATAAAATGATATATTGTCACCAGAACCATTATACTGATGTATTGGAACATGACGTTGCTTTCAAAATAGAAAGACACCGAAGAACCTTGATTAGTTTGACTAAATTCATGGGTGCACTAATATTGTTCATTTTCTGGTTCCTGTTTCACCAGCAACTATTCTGATCATTGCCAGCCCAGACCTTGGCCTGAATTCTGACCAAAAGAATATTTTTGACCTGATCTGTAGTGTTAGGTATCCTCCAACTTCTACTCAACAGGCCATGTGGACCTGACAGCTGGAGCATGATGTTGAAGTACAGATTGGATATGAAGAGTTATTTTCTCAAGATCAGGAGTGGAACAAGGGGTTGGTAGTGGACATGCCTAGGGTGCAATGCTTGGGGGAATCTAGGCACATAGCTCTTCTGCCTTCTGCCCTGTGCACAATGTCCCTCCACCACCCCACTCATTAATGCCCCATGCCTGCAAGTTGTCACCATGTGGCCAGGAGAAGGGTTGAGTAAGATGTCTGTCTGGCTTGGCCAAGCAATACTGGAGATTGTCATTATTTTGAACGGATCCAGTAATTCATGCAAATCAAAATGTAAACCAGATTGCACACACTTCTCAAATGGCCCTAACTAGGTGGGATAGTTCTGGATCATGGAAGGCTCACTAAAAAAGTAAGTTGGCCAAAAAGTAAGTTTTGGGTTGAATCAGGCTCATTGGCATGTATTACATTGTCTCTTTTAAAGAGAAGAATATTTATGGCCTACCCCAGCCTACCAGTCATGAATACATCCCTGCCGAAGAAGGGAGTGTATGCACTGGGGAACGCATTTATCTTGTGTTGCATTTTGGAGAAAAAGACCAGTGTCTGTAGGTGCTAACCCACAGGGCAGCCTGCCTGTCATGATAAATGTTATTGTAAGATCTTGCATGTGTAAATGAATCCATTTGAAAATCAATCATGTGAAAATATTAGCCACAATCCTACAGAGCATCCAGGCTTTGTAAATTAAGTACAACTCTAGAAAATATCAAATAAAGCCACACTTACTACTTTTGCACATTCTGCAAAGAGATCACCCATAAGAATATTGCAGGCATTTTCTGCTGCCATCTGCTTCATCAAATTGTCTTTACAGATTGACAGTGGGGAAACGGCACCAAACTACATTGGGCAAATCAATAGAGATATGGAAAATGTTAAAAACAAGTTACATGTTTATACTTACACACTCACACTATACTGTGAATACAATACAAGGACCTCATTCTAATTAAAAAGGATCCTACCCACAGATCCCTTCCACTTCCCATACAACTTCTGTAAAATCAACATACAGCATTCCCAATACAGAAATTCTGTTCACCTTGGCAGCATCGGCACAAAGAGGATTTACTTTCCAAGAATTTCCGAAATTGATGGGATCGATTTCTATTTGATTATTGCTACTGATCAGATCATTGTTTTCAATTCCGTCAAAGTTTCCACACAAACCACAGACTTTATCCTGGCAGGAAAGAAACCATGTTTACAGAGGACAATCCACAACTTTGTTATTGTTCATATTGCATCATTTTTACCCACAGAGCAGTTTTTTCCAGAATCACCACAAAAATGTTCCTCTTAGGGCAAGCGTTTGAATAGTGTCAGAAATGTAATCATGTCAACATGTTCTGGGCATTCTTTTATATGGCTTCCATTTCCCCGTTTGTGATGACGTTTCCTGTTAATAAAACGTCATCACAAAAGGGGTGTGATATAAAGTTTAAACAATACTGCGCTATATTTTAATTTTATATCTTTTTTGCACTGTTTATTTCCGAGCTCCTTGGAGCACTGGTTCACATCATCGGAACTTCATAAGAAAGATGGCGACCATCTTATAAAAAGGGGGGAGGGGATTAAACGAATTCCTTTAAAAAATACATTTTAGAAAATAGCAAAAAAAAAAAAATAACAAATGAAAAGTTATATGTGAACTGGCCCTTTGACCTACTCCCAAAACGCCTTTCATGTGATGGAAATATCACTGCTTGTAAAGCCGTGTCTGGAAGGACTTTATTGGTCTGCTACTGTGAAGTGCTCTTTGTTTTATTTAAATGTCCTGTTCCCCTGCAATACACTGCTGTGACCAGCATCTCATGTAATCCCTGAAACAGAACTGGAATTCAGAACTTCAGTTACAAATATTGTATTGTAGACTTACCCTGTAGGTTTCTTTCAAAGTCACATAAACTCTCATTCCTTTGTCCCAGGTAACAGACATTTGATTTCCAAGGAGCAAAATGAAGTAGTTACCAGACTTCAAGACATCAAATCCGGTCTCATCTGAGAGAGGCTTTTTAATATTAATCTGGTGTAAAAGCAAAATGGACAAATTACTCTTGTTTTCAAGGTAATGATATTGTAACATGCAATAGAGTCAATATATACCTTCATAAACAAATGAGGGTTCCTCTATTCCATCTTGTAGCAATTAATTTTGTGGACCAGGAATGGTTTAGCCAGCTTGACTGGCCTCCAGTATCTGGCCATCAACATCTATTTAATGGAGGGTTTACTAACTTTTTCTTGGGGTACTCAAATTTAATCTAGGAGTAAGCTTTTTGACCCAAGGATTATGTGCTGGCCGGGTTTGGGTCAGGTGCGGCTTGGGAGAAGGCAGGTTAGGATCTGGTGCTGGTCCAATTCTTGTCGACCTGCACATCACTAATAACCCCATAAACAGCCTGGCATAGCTTATAAAACCACTATAAAAATATATCTTGGGAACCACTGATATAAAGCCACTTGTATGGAATACAAGTGATTTTAGACCAAAAATGTCAAGGTCTTATTTCATGATCTAAATCCTGCCCTCGCTCAGTTTCAGGCTTATTTTACATTTCTGCTCTATAGAATGATGTCAACCATATTGGTGGTCTATAGGCCCAAACTTCAAGCACAAATCACATATTTTAGACATAATTGGAATGCCATCCCTAGGATCCAGTTTGCTTTCATTATCAAACAGGTTGAAGACCATTCAAAGCCAATTACTTGTTAGTTGTTACAGGTTCACTTTAGGTTTCACTTGCCACAGGGAGTCACCCTCTTGGAAATTGTCTGTGACACTCACATGCTCAGTGGGCTCTGAGAAGCTGTTGAGAAGCTAAGCGTAGGGGTTGTCTCAAATTATCAAGCAGAGAATTAGGTTGGCCTGTCATATAAACTGATGCTACAGGGCTGATTATAAAATTCTGATGCTAGTTGCACTGGTTTCGGTGCTGCCATGTAGTAATTATCCATACTAATTACTAATCAGCCTTATATTGTCACATTTAGAGTCTATGTGTAATGTATATTTTAAGTCAGTCCCTAAGCTCAGTAAGTGACAGCAGCACAGAGCATGTGCAGTGAATCAGCAGAAAAGAAGATGGGGAGCTACTGGGGCATCTTTGGAGGCACAGATCTTTGCTGCTAAAGGGCTGCGGTCGGCTGGAGCCCAAAACTTAATGTACAATATTTCTAGCCTACTTACTTAGTTTAACTTTCCTTGACATTTAAAGGGCTGTTTATGCCTGCTTCCCTGATGCTGGATCATTGGCCATTCTAATGACTCCAAGCCCTGAATTCCTGAGATTGTGTACTTGATTCTGAAACCTTGTTCTTGATCCTGATCCTGCATCTGCCCAGTAAGTCCTGTTTCTGTCCTTGTTCCCACTGATCTGATTTCCTACTTTTGACATTGGACTGTTTTCAGACTAGATTCTTTCTGCCAGCCCTGACCCTTGCCCTGTTTCAAGGATTTGTTTTACTGTCTGTCCCCATTTATACTTATATAGTAAGTGGTTCCTGTCAGTTTAATCATAAATTATTACTAACACTACTTTCAACCAGGGGCTGAACAATAAAATGGGCATTACATTCCCAAATGGTGGAGTATGTGTAGAAAGTTAGAGTAAGATTTAAACAGAATACCTATTTGCTATCTAGGATAGTGCTGAATGCCCAGCTCCAAATAATTAGGGTTATGTTAGGTATGAATACTTATTTGCTGCCCTAGATATTATTAGAATATTGGCTGTATGGCTGATCCCTTTTATAGATAAGGGTGGCGTTTACCAGATGTTGGACCACAAAGGGGAGCTTGAAATGCCTGACACAACTGAATTAAGCGGTAACGCCATTCTAGCACCTCTAGCAATCCTCAGCAATTAATCAGACTGATTTCAAAATGATGACCAGTTAATGCTACCAGCTGCTTGGTTGTTATGAGCTGCTGGGGGTATTACATTACCCCCAAATGTCACTCTATCATATTTATGTTGTGGACAACATAATCTATCTAGTGAACATGGCTGATGATTATGTGCTGCTTAATTACTTACACACTTTTGGCATCAGCCTGCCAGTGTTTATGGTATCCCAAATACTTACCTGTTCATTAATCAGCTCAATTTCTCCATTTCTAAATAGAATTGTAATTCTTTTAGTACATTTTTCACCAGAGAATCCACAACCTTCATTTCCAACAAGTATTCGAAATGTCCCCGTTGCTCCACCACAATAATCCTGCAATGAAATAGCATCAAAATGAAAGTATGCTTTATCATTTTTGGGACATTAAAAAGCCTTTTATCCCCCAAGTGTGCAAGTCCATGGCTATATAATGATATTACTGGATGCGTATCACTGCTTGTTTAATTACATTATACCATATCCCCTTGTTGCTTGGACATGTCCCCTGCTGACTACTTGTCAGCTAATTATGACACCACAGTAGGGCTATGATAGGCAATGCTTTCAAGACACTATCCCATAAAACCTTTGAGAATCATTAGGACATCAGATAGCTTTACCTGAGCGAGTACATATTGGCAGTCCCCAGGAAACTTGTACCTAAACCCATCAAAAGTCAGATAGTGCGACATTCCAATAACTGAACATGTTGCATCACATATATTTTCCGTGCATTGCCATTTTCTGTTTTGACAAACACTGAAAAATAGAACACCTATAGTCAAGATGTGAACAACATACTTGTAATAGTATATACATACACACAGTAATAGTATTCTATCGCTTGCACAACAAAGGAACATTTATGTTTCCAATGTGCAAAAGTCCAAATGGAGTGAGGCCCATTTCCAAGTAAAGACCATCCTTTTAAAGGGGTGTCGACCAATTAAAATACAATACATCACAAAAAGTTTAACTAATAAGCAATTATTGGTCAAAACTTTTTGTGATGTAATGTATTTTAATTGGTTGACCCCTTTAAAAGGATTGTACCTGGGGGAGACCTATAGTCTATGAGTAAGTGCCCGCATAGCCAAGAATCGTTTTAGACCTATGCATGTCCTAATAAAGACTTTTTAACTTATCAAGACTTGGGCTACTGCTTTACTTGGAAATGCGCCTCACTCCATTTGGATTTTTGCACACTGGAAAAATTGATTGGCAACCTTTGAACTGGGGGTTACCTTGGTGAGAAACCTTTTCATCAACTTTAATATTCCTTTTTTTTACTGTTTTGGCTTCCTTATCTCTATACCATCGATTTATTGACTTTGTCTTTGGATAGAGCCATACACCAGTATTTGTGTGTTCAACATTTAGTCTCACAGCAACAGATCAAGACCTTTGAAGACCCCTTGCAAGACAATAATGTTGATCCCTATTTCCTTAGTCAATAATGAAAAAACTTTGGTTTTCAATACCTTTGGGCACAGGCAGACCCTTAAAAGCTTGCAACCCTAGAGCAGGGGTCACCAACCTTTTTTAACCGTGAGCCACTTTCAAATGTAAAAAGAGTTGGAGTGCAACACAAGCATAAAAATAGTTCCTGTGAGTGGCAAATAAGTGCTGTGGTTGGCTGTTTGGTAGACTCTATATGGACTGGCAGCCTATAGGAGTCTCTGTTTGGCAGTACAAACCTAGTTTTTATGGAACCAAAACTTGCCTCCAAGACAAGAATTAAAAAAATGGCACCTGCTATAAGGCCACTGGGAGCAGCATCCAAGGAGTTTATGAGCAACATGTTGCTCGCAAGCCATTGGTAGGGGACTGTAGATAGTTCCACCCCGAGGATCTGGTTATGCCCAGGATCATCATTCAAGTCTTGAATGAGTGGTCTCCAGATGCTTACGTGGTTAGTATAGGTAAGTTGCACTTTAAGTACATATTAAAATAGAATTGGTGTTGGTAAATCAAACAGTCAAAATATTCTACAGTTTATTATACATGAAAGAGGAAGATCAGGTGCTCATGTAGAACTTAGTACACTGAAATAATAATGCAAAAAAAATATTACAGTGTGACAGTTTACACAGGTTAACACCCTGATGTACTGTAGGGCAGTCTAAAGAAATAGTATTATTGAATGAGTGTGTCATGCCTTACCAAGTGTTGCAATCTATCTCCACTGAGGAGCCAGGAGCATATTCCTTCCCGGCATGAAAACAAGGGCATCTTTGGGGAACCACGCATTTGGATTTGTGCCGGACCTTTAATGAAAAATATATAAATTCACTATATTACATTAAACAGCCTGAGAATGCACTGTGCAGCTATTGCAAGTACATTCTGATCAGTGATTGTTATATACTGAAAATATTAGGAAAAGCAAGAGATTTCTTCCTTGATATGGCAGACATTACATGACCAAATTTGGCTGTTTTTCCTAGTATGGGTCCTGGCCTTTAAACCAGAGCTTAAGGCTACGGCATACAATAAAAATCTTGACAATTCCACAGTAACAGTTTGGCGAAGGCCCTTTCCTGAATTCAGGTAGGATGATTATTTTAAATAAACATATGCATGCCATTAGTTATATGGGGTCTTGCTTATGTTTGCATTCAGAGGGACTGAATGCAAAGATGAGTAATAAAAAGTAGCAGTAACAATATATTTGTAGCCTTTCAGAGCATTTATTATTTAAATGGGGTCAGTGACCGCCCCCCCCCCCCCATTTGAAAGCTGAAGAGAGTCAGAAGAAAAAGGCAATTCATTCAAAAACTATAAAAAAAATAATTAATGAAGACCAATTGAAAAGTTACTTCGAATCGGCTAGAACATACTAAAGGTTAACTTGAAGGTGAACCACCCCATTAACTGCAGTGTCTGTAATACTGACAAATATGCCGGCCACCTCCTGCCATTCATTTCACTCATGTTTAATTTAAACCTAAGGAATTTGAATATTTATCATTTTCACATGCCAAACAAGTAAGCCCACGTTTTTCACGGGATAAAATCAATGACTACCACTGGATGGTGCTTTAAGAGATGTATTTGATCATGTGGTGCCATCTAGCGGATAGAATGCAAACACTTTTCATACAAATGTCATTCTTGTACCTCTAGTTCCTAAACTGAGCTATTATATATCACAATATATATATATATATATATATATATATATATATATATATATATATATATATATATAATACAGGTAATTGATCCGTTATTCCGAAACCCTAAGATATGCTAATTGAAGGCAAACCTATTTTATTGGGTTTAAATAAATTATTTTTACACTATGGGTATGGAGACCCAAATTACTGATAGAGCTCTTATTCCTATATATATATATGTATATATATATTAAATAAAGTGAATGAAGTACCCCCTCTTATAAAATGTAAGGATATTATAAGTGACGGAGGAGTTCCATGACCATATACAAACACAAGGCCACACAGGTCATGGAACTCCGAGGTGACTTCTAATATCCTCATATTTTGCAACACTTTATTTATTATAAAACACAAGTTTCCGTAAGTCATGTGACCAAAATGACATCACCAAACTTCTGATTATAACCAATGACATCACTAAGTACCATTTTTAAGGCTATCTTTACAGGATATTTACGGCTCTTGTGTATTATACAGTATATATCAAAAATACATAAGAAAATCATGTCTTCTTTGCACTCTTTTCTAATTGGAAGCTGTTCTTTCAGAGGTTGTGCAAAGATCATAATATTCCTATCCTATCGACTCAGGACACTTGGGGTTGTCAACTTCACTGGAAAGAATATAGCAGCCTCCCTATCTCTGTCATTTTTCTTCCATATTAATTACATTGTCAATGAGTAACTGACCAGGTACAAGGTGGTACCTGGCATCTACCTATAGTTACCAATCAAAATAAAATAAAGATGCCAAGCATAATTAAGCAATAAATTACACAGTGGTATAAAGAAGTGTCTCAGTTTGTTGATAAGTTTTTAAGATGAAATTGGCATGGAAGCCTGAGGGAAATATACCATCAGCCTTAAGGCCTTTACTTATATTAGCAGACATGAAATAAGAATACCTGCTTGTATTTACATATAAAAGTATAGAATGAAAGGCCTTGTCTCCTAAGGGGTCATTTTTGAACAGGAAGCCAGTGGCTAACCACATGAATACAGAGCTGCCTTCTTTGGGTGGGAGGTAAAAGGACAAATATAGGCATACAAGTGACTTACATGTGACTGGTCTGCATCTAGTCACCTGACGCGTTTCGTGCCTCTCTTTTGGTATATTGTTTTAATTGTATACACTATATAAGGCAGAGAGCTAGCACTAGACTCCACCTCTGATGAAGTGCCAAAGAGAGGCACGAAACGCGTCAGGTGACTAGACACGTCATGGTTTAGTTAAAGAGCTCCAGGAGGATGCCTGTTTGTGTTTTTAAAGATGCTTGGGAATAAAGATGTTTTTTTATCCTAAAACTACCCGTGGTTATTACGGCTCCTGTCTATCTACTGCTATTTTGGGAGGTAAAAGGACCATAACCGGGGCCCTGTCCTTACAGCCTCACATAGGGCTGCCCTGGACTTGTCACTGCTGTGCTCAGCACATTGTGCGGGATTTTCTATCAAGCGCAAGATTAAAAGTGCAGTGAGTTCTGGGGCAGAAGTGCACTGTGAGTGTGAAATGAGGGGCATGCTTTTCACCCATTCTACATAAATTATTCCTCTTCACTTTACATCTGTCCTTCACTTTTTTCCTCCTTTTTTGTTCGCAAACATAAATGGGGAAATGGCCATGATACAGTCATACAAGGTTATATAGCTAAGTGAGGAGTAGGGATTACTGACACCTACCAACAGACATTATCCCAATAGCATCATGGTCCAAGGCTGTTTAGTTAAATACCAGGCAAACATGGTTCATATTAAGGTATTATTATCACTGCTTCCCAAGTCTCTCCTGCCAATTCTTAGATATTACATTTATAATATCTAATTCATCTAAATATGGAGCTTGGAGTATATTATCAAACAAGGAGAATTCCCTCATGCTTTTCTATCAAAGATTCCCACAAGTACAAACAAGGAAGTGGCTGAGAATCGGACAGCTGTTTTACACTAGCAAGTGGATAATCTTGGCATTTTTACAGTTTCCCATTGACCTCTAGTGAATCTCTCAACTTCAAAAGTCGGGTTAAATACTTCTTGGACATTTAGCATTTTGTTAATTTCGGTAATTCATGTCCCAAAATAATCCCAATCGTTTTGAAAATCCTGTGATTTATTGTTGGCAAAAAAAACAACCCATATATAGCTCTAACGCCGTAGAGAGTAACATCTAACGGTGTTGGAACCCCCTGCTGTGGTTTATTAAAAGACTCACTGTATATGGAGTTAATTAGAAGGAATTGTGAGATCACACCAAAGAGAAGGAAGAATGAAACATAACTTCTTTCACTTTTTTTTGTTCCCATAATTATACAACAAAGAGAGAGTATAACTGGGTAAAGTGGGCAGTATGTAAAAGTAATAGAAGTAATGGGTGCCAAGGTATCAGAATTGCCACATGAATATAACTTTCTGCATTCTGTATTCATGAACGTCAGGCAGATGGAGGGAGGCACAATGGTGTACCCATTCTCACACCCTACCTATCCCCTAACATGCATGTCATTCCAACCTTCAAGTTATTGAGTGCCTGCCCATAATTGTATAAACAGTCCTCCTCCAATCAGCATGTAGCCAGTAATGGTGTTTCAGTTGTTGAAAGTTGGAAGTTTTAACTTACCATTCCCTCTGGGCAGGTACAACCAGATATACAGCCATGGCTCACACATTCCAGTTCATAATTTTGGCAAGTTTTGGCACATTCTATTCCAGTTGCCTTTGGATTGTCGGCAGGACATATAATCTTATTTAACGGAGGCGTGCACTCTAGACTTCTTTTTACTGCATTGAAAGCCAAAATATACATATAAGTTAATACAATGTTTAGCACACATGACTATATATGATAGCTCATAGCTTAATTATTAGAACAAAACAGAAAATTAACTGATTATTGGGCATCCTATTTTTTATTTATTGATATGGGCATATTCCGGTCAAGAGATGGAACTAAGGTTACCAGAGTGGCATAACGCACAGTTTCCCCTTGGTGGGTTAAAATAACAAAGTGAAGATGACTGAAAGGATATAGAATTCTATCAAGTTCAACCTTTGCCCAATTTCAGAGCAACCTAAAGTAAAGCTAAAAAAGAAGACTGATGAAGTAGTATACTTTTCTCTTAAGGAAAAACCACATGCTTACATCAACCTTTAAACGTTACAAATATATTGTTCAGTTTTGCCCTAATTCTATAAATGTGTTAGTTGGCATTTATGTAGAAAACTCCTGGGGGGCCACAAAAAGCATCCCCAGATTTAAAACTATCAATGGGTAAGACTAGGGAAGTGTATTGTTATTTGCTATAAAAGGTGCTCTGGATATTGCAGAAAGATAGACTGAATATGGGGCAGTGTATTTAAGGAGAGACATATATAATATTTCACTGGGTGCAACAAGTGAGAATATTTGGATACTGCTGTCCTTCCTCCTGCTATGTGCATTTTGGTACCCATAGGCAGAGGAGATCTGCCACATTAGAGGTGACGGTGTCTGCATTTTTCTAAGCACCCAGAAGTACTAAGTTCTTCTTCAATTTTGTGCAAAGAAAAAAAGCGAGAGATAAGAGGTTAATTCTTGATATGGTGATGTTTATAATGATAATAGTGGAAAATCTATACCAGTGGTTCCTAAACCATGGGACTGGGCCTACTAGGGGGTCCAATGTTCAGATGGTGGGACCCATCCTGAATGCACATTAGGAAGAGTTTTGTTTTGTTGTGTATATGACCCTATAGATCAGTGATCCCAACAAGTTGCTCGTGAGTAACATGTTGCTCACTAACCCCAGTGGCCCCAAAGAAGGGGATTATTTTTGAATTCCAGGTTTGGAGACAAGATTCGGAAGCATAATAACCTGGCATACTGCCAAATAGAGCTTATAATTTATTTATACTTATGTCACATATGTATACACTTCTAATTGGTGAAGGTTATTTTCCATTCCATTTATCCATTATTTATAAAAGTGCAGGAGTAGCAACAGTGAAGCTTCTCAACAAATTGATTCCGCCAGTATGTGTTGTTTTAGAGCACAGCCCCCCCCAGGTCATACCTTATCAGAAGACCAGTTGAACAATTGCAGAGTATGCCTATGTGCTTCTCTGGATACTCCTGAGATCTCAGTTCAAAAGTTGAACTGAATGAGATCTATAACAAAGACTTATTTTCTTCCCTAAAAATTGTTGGAACAACTTCTATTTGGCTAAAAACGGCAAAGGTTTTATATATCTGTAAACCTTGTTATACTGAAGAGGGCCCCTAATAAAGGTTCGACCTAAAAGGGACACTGAAGAACTTCACTGTATCTAAAGAACTTTGTGGATGTAAAGAACACAATGAAGCAGAGAAAGCAGCAAGGACTCATTAAAGAAGCAACATCACATCAACCAGGCATGGCATGCAATTTTAACCCCCTTTGGCAATTTTTAGGAGGCTTTTACATCTCATACTCTTTCTGTGAGCCAGGAGGTGAATCAAAGGCCTACCTAATGCTTTAGGAATGTTCATTATAACTGTCTTAACTTCAAGAATGCACGTCAAGAATACAAATCAATTAATCCATGTCCAGCACAATGAAAAAGAAGAAAACACATTCCTCTTGATTAAAATTATTTTCTTCTTAGTTTATGCTTCTCAAGTTTATTTTCTACCCTTACTCGCAGCTATTTCCTTCCTACCCCTATTGGCCAATAATTTAGTAAGTTTGTTTACATGGCTCTGATGCACAAACCCAGTTGCTTTAATCAGTTCCAAACTTTCACCAAAGATCCATGAATGACTGAAATGCGACAGCTGAAAAACAAAGATACGTGTGTGCTCCATATGGGTCTAAACACATGCAAGGGACTGATTTATTGTTTGTTTACAAATACTTCATGGTTTCGTTTTATTCATCTTGGCACTTGGATTGCCAATAATAAACTGGAAAGTGCTACTTGGCAGCAAAAGCCAAATCCTATAAATCTGTCTGGCCAACAACTAAATAGCTGGCTAATAAAGTATTATTTATATTACGCCAGTGCACACGATATCGTGGACACAATAGTGTAATATCTGTAAGATAATGAGTATATTCTACAATTTCCCTCCGGTTATCAGAGGGGGTCAGAATACATGTAATAACAATGGACTATTTCAGTGATTCTCAAGGAAACCAAATTAATTGGGAGAATTGGCTACAAGACCCGAATATTGGTTTAGGTACTAGGTATGCACCTGTCTTTTGTGACTATTTCCTATTGTAGGAGGACAGTTTCCTGTGGAGACCCACCTTAATGGTATGGGAACCTGTTTTTTGACCATGACTCATATGAGAAGAATTCCTGGCTTAAATGGATCATTGTTACATTAATCTAATATAGTATTTATTACTTTATCAAGAGCAAATCATTAGCTGCAATACAGACAAGCAAAACATAAGCAATCTTGCTTATGGCAACCAAAAACTGTTGCCTCCTTTTCTTATTCATTTTTCAGCCCCTCATTTAAACCACAAGCCACTGCCTGGTTACATGGGATCACAGTTGAAATCTCAAGCAGGAGATTATGGACAAAGGTATTTTATCCATATACAGTATTTTAATGTATATGAGTAGGAAATGCCATAATTTTTTCACTGCAAGGGTAAAATCAGATATCACCTATTCACCTAGGCAACTGGACAAAGCAATGCTCCCAGTGAGAAAATCATTTAAGGGGTTGTTCACCCTTGAGTTAACTTTAAAGGAACAATTCTGTGTAAAAATGAAAACTGGGCAAATAGATGATAGGTTGTGCAAAATAAAAAATATGTCTAATATAGTTAGTTAGCCAGAACTTTATCTGTAATGTATAAAGGCTGGAATGACTGAATGTCTAAAATAATCAGGGCTGGACTGGGGGGCCCACCAGAGCTGCTGTTTCAGGGCCCCATCCAGGCCCCCTGCCACTACTCTAGTTCCATTGTTCCCCCCCACGCTTTATTTTTGCCATGACCTGGCCAAAGAAGGGAGGTCATGGCAGGAAGGTTAGTGCAGGGAGCAGGGTTGGGCCAGCAGGGTCCAAAAGAGCAGAGGGCCCACTGGGTTTTTTTTCTTGGTGTCCTCTTTGAGGACTCCTTAAAACTAGACTTGATAATTTATTTTCATCTTATTTTATTGTCACAATTAAGAAGGCAATCTGGAAAGCACATTAGTGCTAACATTGGCTGCCAAAGTGACAATATGCACTCGCAGACTCATTTTTAGGAGGATCAATATTTCAAGAAGGCAGCCATCTTTAGTTGAAATAATATGAACAGCTTCTGAAGAAAGGTACTAACCTCTGGCTGGTGGTTGGTTGAAGAACGATTCAGGAAAATAGCCACCTGGCAATTCGCTTGTACTGCAATGCATCAGCCCATTTTCACAGTAGCTAAAGAATACACATAATACCTTGTGAGAGTTCTTATAATAAAGAATAAACACACATCAGTTAATCATATATTTATATAAATGTCTGGTAAGCATGAGGATGTCTGTCAAAATTCAAATGATTTGGTCACACCAATATAGAAAGCCAATATTCACCCACAAAATTAATTAGCCTGTGAAAGAGCTCCACCTTAATTCATGACCCCATGCACGTGCCGACAACGTTCATCAGTCAAAAATCTGTTACAAGAAGCTGTTATGGGTGCCACTTGCCCCAATGGTCAGGCAGCAAGGCTGATATGAAAAGATAAGTGACAAGTGATAGTGATAGGTACAAGACTTCAAAAGAGAAGTGACAAGGAGATTCTATGGGGGCCATTTGCACCAATTCTTATGCGGAAAGACTAATATATGAGAAGAGACAATGGCCATACATTCACCAATGCTTAAGCTTCTATGGGGCCATACTTGTACCAATACTTAATATACAAGACTTATATCAAACACAAGTGACAAAGAGATTCTATGGAGGCCATTTTCCCCAGTGCTTATACGAGATAATATAAGGAGCTACTATGGGGCCATACATTCACCAATGCTTATGATACTATGGGGCCATACTTGCACCAATACTTAATATACAAGATTGATATCAAAGAGAAGTGACAATGAGAATCTATGGGGGATATTTGCACCAATGCTTATGCAGAAAGACTAATATCACATGAGAAGAGACATGGAGCTATTATGGGGACATACATTCAACAATGCTTAGGATACATACAGGGGAATGTAATAAAAGTCGCAAAGAGCAAAACAATTCGCACCAATAAGACTAAAAAGCCACATCTCACAATGTAATATTGTTCCTTAAACTGTTATTGCATTGCGAATTTTAATTGCGCATTGCGAATTTTAATTGCGCACTCATAAGAAGTGCTTGAAGGTGTCATAATCTTGTGGAGCAAACATAACGACTTTTTCAGTAAGAAGTTTTATTACATTGACTGCGCATTGGCGCAAACTATAAAATTCGCAAACGGTCTTTCACTGTCGGAAGTGGTCGCTAAACCGTTTCCGGGCTCGCAAAAGCTATATTAAATCCGCACAAAGCAAAATTTGTTCGCGCAAAGGCATAACTTTTTGCATTGCGAATAGTTTTTCCGTTAGCGATTTCTATTACATTCCCCTGATAGACCGATATTAAAAGAGCAGTGACAAGGAGTTACTATGAGGGCTTCTTGCACCAATGCTTAGATGGGAAGACTGATATCAATAGAGAAGTGACAAGGAGCTATTATGGGGCCATATATGCACCAATGCTTAAATGGCAAATCAAAGCCAAAATAAAAATATGCCTCATAAATGAAAACATAATTCTAAGCAACTTTTTAATATATATTAATTAAACATTTTCGGTGCTTTTAAAGTTATTTGTAAAAATGCTAATATAGGGGCCATATTGAATCCATTGCTTAGGTGGCAATACTGATATCAGTAGAGAAGAGGAGATACTTTGAGGGCCACTTGCACCAATGCTTAGACGGAAATACTGATATCAAACGAGAAGAGATAATTATGGGGCTATACATGCACCAATGCTTAAGCTACAATGGGGGCCATACGTGTACCAATGCTTAGGAAACAAGACGGATATCAAAAGAGAAGTGACAAGGAGCTATCATGGGGAACATACATGCAACAAAACTTAGGCAGCAAGATTGATATCAATAGAGATGTGTCAAGGACTGCTATGTGGGCTATATTTGCACCAATGCTTAAGCAGCAAGACTAATATCAAAATAAAATAGATAAGGAGCCACTATGAGGGCATATTTGTACCGATGTTTAGACAAAAAGAGAGGTAACAAGGAGCTACAATGGTAACCATAATGCTTAGGCAGTAAGACTCATATTGACTAACTCACCAAAAATATCTCTCCATGTATAGACATTGTAACAGAATGAAATAAATGAATTATGAACCAGCTAATCTGCTTGTATCCAGCGGGAATCAACATAAAAAAAAACAAGGAAAGAGTTTACAAAAGTCATCCATCTAATGCTCTTAATGGAACTGATTGTTAACGATTGTGCAATTGAGCTGAACCTAACCCATTATTTTAAAGCTTAATGGAAAATGGGTGTGGCTTTGGCACATTTATCTTCAAATATCACTACCTTTGCAGCCGCTGCTTTAAAAGCAAAGACAATGCACTGATCATAAGAAATAATAACTTCACAAATGTTTTTTAAGCAGAAGCATAAATGTATGCTTCCCACCCTCTAGTGGCAGCCTTTAGTATTGCAAGCTGTACAGATTTGTTGGTTTACAGTAACACTCATTTTACTTTTTTCAGGGGTCCAATAAAGAAGTAGGTACAAACTAGGAAAATAAAAAATCAGGGAAATGTATTATTCATTATATATTGGTGGGATAACAAGTAAAATCATGTAAAATGAGGGAACACTTAGGGGCACATTTACTATGGGTCGAAAATCGAGGGTTAATTAACCCTCGATATTCGACCATCTAAGTAAAATCCATTGACTTTGAATATCGAAGGATTTACCGTATTTCCTTCGGTCGAACGATTCGAAGGATTATAATCCATCGATCGAAGATTTTCCTTTGATCAAAAAAAAGCTAGGAAAGCCTATGGGGACCTTCCCCATAGGCTAACATTGGTGCTCGGTAGGTTTTAGATGGCGAAGTAGGTGGTCAAAGTTGTTTTTAAAGAGACAGTACTTCGACTATCAAATGGTCGAATAGTCAAACGATTTTTAGTTCGAATCGTTCGATTCAAAGTCGTAGTTGAAGGTCGAAGTAGCCAATTCGATGGTCGAAGTAGCCAAAAAAATACTTCGAAATTCGAAGTATTTTTTATTCTAAATCCTTCACTCAAGCTAAGTAAATGTACTTCGACTATCGAATGGTCGAATAGTCAAACGATTTTTAGTTCGAATCGTTCGATTCAAAGTCGTAGTTGAAGGTCGAAGTAGCCAATTCGATGGTCAAAGTATTTTTTATTCTAATCCTTCACTCAAGCTAAGTAAATGTGCCCCTTAATATCAGGTGATGTATAATTGAGGTTTCACTATTATTCTAGTTGTAGTTTGGGGAAACTCACAGTGATCCTCACAGCATACAACAAGATCTGCTTTTACAGAAACTGAGAAACATATATTTTCCCCCATCACTATTGAGTCATATGGGAAAAATGCATGAGAAGAATGTGACTAAATATTTTCCAACCTAAGTTGGGTTTGATGAATTAACCTATTACTTTGCAGTTAGATAACACGGATGAAATATCAGGGTCTTTATTTCTATGCAGCCATGCTCTCAACTTACCACATGGTATGATGATTGGAAAATACATCATCAGGCTGGAAAAGTTCCCCATCATAATAACATGAACACTCAGATTTGGGCACACATTCTCCATATTCATTGGTGTACAGGCCAGGGGGACAGTAGCAGCCTTCCATACAGAATTCCCTGCAGTCAACATCAGGGTGGGACAAAGATCTGCAGGTTTGATTACACGGGCTGCCACACTGCTGATAAATTTTCCTTTCCGAACACTGTATTGCTGTAAAAAATTGTACATAATTTAGGTTATTGATCGCTGTAAAGATCACTGCGCTATCAGGGAATAAGTGCAAAAGCTCTCTGAGCTACAAGACTCACTGAACTAAAAGAAATTGCACATATATGCATGACCCCATTTATATACTTTAGCTACATACTCATATTTACCCTGAAATATCTCACTTTAAACATGCAGTCGGGGGCCCTTGATTGGCATAAATTAGTTATATATCTGATATAAAGTTCTAAGTTAAAGGAGGTATGGCACCAGTTAGTCAGAACCTGAATAACAGATCTTTCTGTAATTTGGATCTTCATGAAGACACTAAGGGGCAAGTTCACTAACCTCCGGAAATTTGCTAACATTGCTACA
The DNA here is from genome assembly GCA_038501925.1 of Xenopus petersii. Taxonomy (NCBI): domain Eukaryota; kingdom Metazoa; phylum Chordata; class Amphibia; order Anura; family Pipidae; genus Xenopus; species Xenopus petersii. Next base: position 21,845,469 of record CM076676.1, read on the forward strand.
CTTCGCCAGGCAAAAATTCGCCAGGACAACTTCACTAAAATGCAAAGTTGTGTCCAGGGCGCCGAACGATTGCGAAGTTTCGCTAGCGTTAATTCGGAAAGCAAAGCGAAGTTGCACTAGCATTGGCTAATTTGCATACGGCGGGAAGTTAAATTTCAATGGACGTATATGTTGCAGCAAATACATTACATTACACAAGCCCAGGGAACCTCAATAAAAGAAAGTAGAGTTGTTATATTGCCCTACACATGAGCCCATGGTATAGTTTATGAGCCATATGTTAGGAATTGTAGGGGGGAGCCGGGTACCCTAAAAACAATTACGATCTTTTGCAGCATATCACCCTGAAAAACTGAAAAGTCGCCAGCGTTTTTTGGGACTTAGAAAAAATTTCCAATTTTTTTGAGGAAGTCCTATCTACTCTATTGCACTTCCCCTGGTCTGAGGTGGCGAAGCCAAGTCTGGCATAAGAGGTAACGTTCAGTAAAATTCGCATCTTAGTGAATTTGCGTAGTTACGTCCATACGCCAGAGCGAAAATTCGCTTGGCGTTAGAGTGCGAAGTAACGCTAGAGTCTATCTCCTTCGCTAGCGAATTTTTGCCAGCATTAGTCACTTCACCCTTTAGTAAATTTGCCCCTGTGGGGTTTATTTACTAAAATCTAAAAATTTATCTCATAGTTAATTAAAAAAACTACAACAAAACTCCCATGCCCAATTTTAGCATATTTATTAATTTAAAAAACGTGATTTAATCGGATCGTGGTAAAACTAGATAAAATCGAACGAAATTACGAATTGCTCTAATTTTTTTGGGCTATTTTTCAAAATGCTTGAATTGTTCAGGCTTTTTACCAGATTTGCTTGAATTTTTCAAGTTTATGCCAGAAAACTTAAAAAAAAAAAGTAGAATTTTCTGGCTAAACCCAGCGCAGACCACAAAAAAACTTTGAATTCAGATACTGTAGATGCCTCTCCCATTGATCAGATGGCTGATTTTTGGATTCTAGGTTTTTTTGCAGCATTGGGATATAATAAATCTTGAAAAATTTGAGTTTTCTAGTGAAAAAAAACTAGTATATTTTGAGATTTTATCATTCGGATTTTAATAAATAATCCCCTAAATATACCCAATAAGTTGGTTTTGCTTCCAACAGGGATTAATGATCTCTTAGTTGGGATCAAGTACAAGGTACTGTTTTATTATTACATTGAAAAAGTAATCATTTTAAAAAATTTGGATAAAATGTAGTCTATAGTCTATACAGCGTTTCTGTAATTTGGAGCTTTTTGGATAACAGACTCCATACCTGTACTGTCATAGAACTTGCTGTTCATCTTAATCAAGAGTACCAGCTAGGGTTGCAAAGTGATCCCTACAGTTTTACAGTATTTGCAGCGTTCTCTGCACTGAAATAAAGAACTCGTAGAAACAGTGGCGGAACTACCGGGGGAGCAGTGGGTGCCATTGTACCAGGGTCCACACCCCCGGGTGCCGGCGATTCACGCGCCCGCGTAGCCGACAAGAAAATCTATTCCGGGGGGCAGCTGGCCTGCACCAGGGCCCGACACTGCTTAGTTACGTTACTGTGTAGACAGCGACTAATTTCATTCACAGATAGTTACAGCTATAGCTAGAAATCGTGGCCGACTCACTACTAGTGTTAAATTGGCAGGAGACTAGAAAGACAGCTGCAAGAGTTCTATTGCTGGCCCAGTCACCAAACTATTTGGGCTCTTTGTTTACCAACTGAACTACAACATGATGCAAGGTGCATGAAATCAGCTACAATCATTTAGTGTATAGTGAGTGACTTAAAACTTGTGTACATAGTACATAGAGGTTGAGCCTCTGTTTTATTTCTGGGAATCTACCCTTCAGAAAAAGGGGTCTGTTTACTAACCATAAATACTGAGAATATTTTCAGCATAATCTGCTATAAATCTTGCAGATTTTTTTTGGCACCACTGCCAATGGCCACACTAATGAATATATATGAATGAGTTTATATAAAATAATATTTATTACCAATTTATACAATTTATGAATGTATTATAAAATATAATTATGGCCAATTAAGTAATATCAGGAATCTCTTTCCCAGTGCACTCATTAATTTTCACTGCTTCTCTTTGAATAAACTGACTAAACAGCTCTTTTGCTATACAATTTCTGTTGTTCTTTTTCACATAAAGTCTCACAAGGCAATAAAAATCACAAAATACATGCAGTGTAAACAAAAAATTAGGCAACAAAAAAAAGTACGGTAGGCAAATCATTTGCTCAGGAACCTGCCTCTGGCAAATTTGACACTCACCATATTCTGGAGTGCATGCACAAAACAACAATTTCACGGAAAATGATTGATCTGTTTTAAAGTACCAAGATTTTCATATGTTCTGTCCTTAATTTCAAGGAGCAGTTGCTGGATTCAATTTGTATGTTATGGTCAGAAATATTTCCTTAGAGGGCTGATATATTCGTTATAGAGAGTTGTGTAAATTGTGGTGAAAAACTTGCATTTGGATTTTTTTTCTCTACAGCAGCTTTTTTTCCACAATCAAGGATAAAGAAAATCAAAATTAGATAAAATGCATAGATTATGTAGCACCTTGTGCCTTCTTTATGCAATATTTCTACAAGGCTCAGGGACAGAATTTAGAAAGAAAATCACAGGCAGTTCCTAAATAACGACAAAAGATGGTGCTAGTGATCCATTTTCCCCAAAAAATAGTCAATTGTTATTATGGGCTAAAAAACATTTTTGCATTTATTATGGTATTATGCAAAACAAATAAGTACAAAGTGGTGTAAAGTAAATAGCATAAGGTTCCTTTAAACTTTAAAATTTTGCTTCAATTTTTGCCATGCTTCAAAGTCTCAGAATGAATCAAAATAATCCAAACAGTTTACTTATTAAAATGTGCCTTTTTTTTTAAAATAGATTTACGATAAGGGGAAGATTTATAAAAAAAGAAGTTTGCATTTATTTCTTCATTCAAAAATGAGGCAAAAAATGCCAATGCAAACACTCAACTTTAACAGTACAGAATTATTAAAGAAAAAAATTAGAAAAATCGCCAGAAAAAAAAGTTGGAGACTTTCTTCTATAGGAATATTCTGTAACAACTTTGTTTATTTTCCCAGGTCATAAAAACATTCAAGTTTTTCAGCTAAACTGGAGAGGAGCAATATGATCCTGGTGTGCGAATTTTTTTCTGCATAAAAAAAAACAGGAACTCGACTACAGTTTGAGTTTTTGTTTTTAAATATTCAAGGAAAAGTCATGTATGTCTTGTCAGCATTGTCTCATTTTTTTCTTAACTTGATTTTTGATAAATCAGCTCCTAACTGACATTATTAAAATTTGAGATCTTGTTTTCAGAGAAAATAGCAGTGGAAATGAAATGAAAACAACAAGAAGGAAATATTCTGCTAAACTTGTATAGAAGTCGGGGGGGGGGTATATTGTCAACATTCAAGCTATTTTATATTTTATCCGAATCAGATTTTTTTCACGTTTGTTAATTTGCTAGTTATTGAGAAAATAAATCGTAATTGTGAAAAGAACTTAATACGTTAATACTTTTTCTAATTCAAAAATTAATAATTCTGTCTGTATGAGTCATAATTATTATAGGTAAATAGAGAATTCACAGAAAGAGAGTACTCAAAGCTGGTGCTTAAGCTGAAAATGTTTACACCAAAATTTCTGAATTGTACACTTCCAAATACAACAGATTTTGTATATTTGAAGAATCTCAACTTTACCTGTTTCGCATCTTCATAGATATGCTTCATACTGTATAGTAACAACATATTTACAAGTTTAATTATTATATTGTTATGATTGAGTGTATTTGTATTTTAGCCCATAATAAAGAATTGACTGTTGGTTTTGCACTCACCTCTTTTAATTGCAATTCTACATTATTGAGCATGGTTTCTGTTTGTGGAAAACATAGTGTAAGGCATTCATTTCAGTTTTTCCAAATATACTTAGAATACAGACATATCCTTTTACCCCTTGATCTTAGGGGCACATTTACTATTGGTCGAATATCGAGGGTTAATCAACCCTCGATATTCGAACCTAGAAGTTAAATCCTTTGACTTCGAATATCGAAATCGAAGGATTTACTGCAATTCGTTCGATCGAAGGAAAAATCGATCGAACGATTTTCCTTCGATCTCAAATTGCTGGGAAAGCCTATGGGGACCTTCCCCACAGGCTAACATTGTACCTCGGTAGGTTTTAGGTGGCGAAGTAGGTGGTCGAAATTTTTTTTAAAGAGACAGTACTTTGACTATCAAATGGTCGAATAGTCGAACGATTGTTAGATTGAATCGTTCGTTTCGAAGTCGAAGGTCGAAGTAGCCGATTCAATGGTCGAAGTAGCCAAAAAAATACTTCGAAATTCAAAGTATTTTTCATTCTAATCCTTCACTCGAACGATTTTCCTTCGATCTCAAATTGCTGGGAAAGCCTATGGGGACCTTCCCCATAGGCTAACATTGTACCTCGGTAGGTTTTAGGTGGCGAAGTAGGTGCTCAAAGTTTTTTTTAAAGAGACAGTACTTTGACTATCAAATGGTGGAATAGTCGAACGAATTTTAGATCGAATCGTTCGATTCAAGTCGAAGGTCGAAGTAGCCGATTCGATGGTCGAAGTAGCCAAAAAATACTTTTAAATTCAAAGTATTTTTCATTCTAATCCTTCACTCGAGGATTAGATAAATGTGCCCCTTAGTGTAAGGCATTCATTTCAGTTTTTCCAAATATACAGACATATCCTTTTACCCCTTGATCTTAGGGTATCGACTTTTTACACAATGCGTTTTTGACTTTCATCAATTTATGAGGTATGATAATATTATCTCCCTTGAAAATACGAAAAAGATGACTTACGGCAGAATTCTGGTGTTCTCCAATCAATTAAAACCCCCTTTCGAGAACAGGCCGCTGCATAGGTTGACAGTGCAGAACACATACATTCATTCCCATTTGAGCATGAGCAGACATCATAACGGCAGTTCTTCAGATATGGGGCAGGGTTGACTTCATTGTGGCATGATTGGAATGCGGCATCCATAAGAGCAAAGCATACTTCTTCAGAGAACCTAGCTGGAGTAAGCAAACTAGTGTAAATAGTATGATATCACATTAATAAGGGGTAATGCAATTTATCCCAAGTACACAGAGTTATTGTACACTTATTCTGTTTGACCTTATATTCAAGTGTGTCTGCTAGAATTCCCCATATTCTGCTACCCATTTCCAGCAACATAGCACATGTTGATGCATTAGAGGTATGGGATCAGAATGATTGGGACCTGGAGTTTTCCATACCTTAAGTCTACTAGAAAATCATGTAAGGATTAATTATATCTTAGTTTGGATCAAGTAAAAGCTACTGTTCTATTATTACAGAGAAAAAGGAAATCATTTTTAAAAATTTGGATTAATTGGATAAAATACAGTCTATGGGCGATGACCTTTCCATAATTCTGAGCTCCAGAGGAAAGGTGGGTTTCTCATGGTGGCCCTAAGTATGCATGGACAATTTCTAAGAGAAAATCCCAGCCCCAACTTCTGCAGGACCCTGAATAAAGCTCTTACTTGACACAAAGAAGTCTGAATATTACCTCTCTTGGGATTGAGATTACAAGGATCCGTGTCTTGTTTCATTAGATCTGTGCAGTCACCATTCAGCTTCCAGGAATTTCCAAAGTCTTCCACGCTAGTCTCTATAAGTCCAGAAGGCGTAAGGAAGTCATCTCCTTGATTGCCATTGTAGTTCCCACAAAGACCACCAATCAGACCTGAGTATATGGGCGAGAGCTGGAAAAAGAATTACCCGGAATGATGAAACAAGGCAAGAGAACATATTTAGGCAACCATAAAAAGTAACAATACAATAGTAGCAAAGTATTCACCTTGATCAAAAGTTTTCCATGACCATCCCAGTCCACCTGCAGATCTTCTTTGTAAGTAAGGCGAACTGCTGACATGACAGTGCCCTGGATGCGCAGAGAGCCTGTAGGTAAAACAGTCATAGTTTAATTCAAAGGTAAGTGATCCAAATCTGTAAGTACAAAAACAAAGGTTATTTAGATATCTGGGAACAAATCCATAATGAAGGACACTCTTTTTCTTCTTTTTGTAGCATAAAAATTAAAACTAAAATAAAACCCTCTTTTTTTATGATAGTTCCCTCCCAACAAATTCAAAAAGACTCTCTTAAAACATAGTATCACATTATTTTATGTATAGTTACTTTGAACCAAAGGGAGGAGGATATCTTGTCCATCCAAAGAGACTCCACCACCGTGCTTCAGTTTAATTGTAATATTGTGCATGTCCAGTAGGCGCAAAGAAGCAGAGCGAGTACACACTGCATCAATATCATCGGCACACTGAAGGTAGAATGAATTAGGCTATGTTAGTAATGTCTTTGGGAAATACATTAATACAGGACCATGGAAAACTATTAATCACTTGACACTTGATGCAACTTTCATTAACAAACATATTCAAACCACTTATATTAGGGGGTACATATTTTTCCAAGCTGCCTTCAAGAGGTAAAGGCAAAAAAATTCAATCCTATTTTTACTTTCTTTAATGAAAAAGAAACCTATCTCCAATATACTTTAATTAAAATAAGAAACCTAACTGTATGCAGTGAAATACCTCCTTTGTTTTACTTGCTCTGACTGCTGTGGATAGGAAACTTCAGATGGTCCCTAGCTGCTCTGCACAGAAACGATCATACTTATGAACAGCAGGGGTCAACCAAATCTGCTTGAGCTCTGCACGGCCGTGCAGAGCTCAAGCAGATTTGTTTGTTTCCCTGTAGAGCAGTCTGTGACTGTGTAGATATTCGTATTGGATTTTATTTTTCCTTTAATGTTTCCAACTCCAGTGACAGGGACAAAGATCATGGAGCCAGCTTTAAACAGATAAACTGTGATTCTAATTGAAGGATTATTTTGCTGCAGCCACTGATTCAGGAGCATTGGAGAACATTTGTATTAAACAACACAAAAACTATAAAATCCACATTAAATTATATGACAACTCAGTGCTTCTATGGCAGATATTATTTGACTTGTGCTGTTTTGATAATTTATGACGACCCCTCCCAACAGCAGCCCAGACCACACTGAGCATGTGCATGGTCTTGCAAAGATGTTTACCAAAGTTACAAGATTTTGAAAGCATAAAGCATAAATCATTTGTTTTATTAGTCTTGTGGTACAATAAGTTTATGTTTTGTATACAAAATACAGCATTTCTAACATTATTCTATTTTAGACTTTAGTTCTCCTTTAAAGGTAATATATAAGATATGATAATATGCTTAGTGAAATCTCCAGAACATTGTAACATATATCAATGATTTCCAAGGGCAATGGCATTACAAGAATTTTAGGATTATGCCTATTAAGCCAAGTGTAAGCTAAAATGCTAACAATTCATTATGCTAGAGAGTGGTGTTAGGAAAACCCCACAAAGCCTTAAGCTGTACTGAACCCTAAGCCACATAATGTTGTTATTATAGGACTCGCACCTGCATCTTCTCCAGTCTGACCCAAACTGATCCTACAATTGTCTCCCAAATTTTCAGCCCAAACCCTCCTGACCTGTGGAGAAACCATGAATTTTAGGTTAACCCACTGTACACTAAGCTGCATAATGTTGCTATTATAGGACTCACGTCTGCATCTACCCCAGTCTGACCCAAACCCGTAATAGTCACCCAAATTTCAACCTAAACCCTCCTGACCTGTGGATAAACCCGTCTATTTTAGATGAACCCACAATCACTACTAGAAACATATGAGTAGAGGTTAATCTGGGACTAGTATTAGTGATCACATTCCATTTGTACATTTTAATTATTTTAACACAGAAATAAACTAATTACCCACACAGTTTTAATGCAGAGATAGATAAACTAATTACCTGCACAGTTTCTATAGTAATAGAAAATGTACTGTCCATTGCATCTGTGGCAAGCAAGTATTGGCAGATTCCACTAAATGTAAAGTGTTTGTTATCAAAGCTCTTAAAATGAGATTGTCCAGTGACAAAGCATTCCCCTAAAGCAGAAAAAACAGAAAGATATATATTAGACATTCAAAGGGGCTTCAACTTAATGATTCTTTCTTTCCTAAGATGTTCCAGGCCTGGAATGCTTGTTCACTCTTACACATGATTTCTGCTTCTACGTACTAAAGTAACCCATCATGGACATAATAGGATCTGGGAGAAATTGAACAGTTTCTCTGACCTGTTAGACTTAAGTTTGTGGTGTCGAAGGGTCCACTCAGTAAAGTGTGCCTCTGCTGACTAAGGAAGGAGTCAGTCAACCATAGATTTATTTTCTAACCAACTTCTTCTTGCAATGTATAAGATGCATATTGCCATTTTTGGCAATGCTAGCTGTGATGACATGAGATCATCAGAACAAATAATTATTTATCTGTAAGATGAATAATAATTGTGGTGTGGGATAGCTACAGTCTTCAGCTTTTGGGTGTCTATAAAGTAGGGATGCACCGAATCCACTTTTTTGGATTCGGCCAAACCCCCGAATCCTTTGTGAAAGGTTCGGCCGAAGACCGAACCAAATTCGAAGCCTAATTTTCATATGCAAATCAGTGACGGGGAGGGAAAAAGAGATCTGTGCAGATTCGGATTTGATTCGGATTTGGTTCAGCCAGGCACAAGGATTTGGCCGAATCCTGCTGAAAATGGCCGAATCCTGGCTGAATACCGAACCGAATCCTGGATTCGGTGCATCCCTACTATAAAGTCTTGGGTGTCTATATGGAAGTAGCAGAATGTTTACACATACAAGAATGTGTTCTTTGTTACAAGCATGTGACACATCTATCAGCTCTTGCTAAGGATTTAGAACAACCTTTGGTTATCTACATCTATGATCAGGAAGTTAATTATAGTTTTAGTGCCAAAAATCTCAGCTATTATTGCCCTTTAGTAACATATTTCATGGGTACGGTCATTATAGACCCACTAAAGGCGGATCCGAGTATCAGAATCTCTTGTTTTCTCACTTGGGGGTATATGACAATTACAAGTGAAATGGCAAATTTAATATATTATAAGCAAGAATAAATACTGTCTATGATGTTGACAATTTACTAAAATGTGAATATGATATGTTGTCATATATCAACTTTGCATTAGTAAACATTTGATATTTTTGCTCTGAGTAATTACACCAGTGTGAACATATTTATGTGTTAGCACTTTTTTTCCCAAAAAATACATTTTTGCCAGATCCATATAAATATACAGCACCCACTTTAGCATTTCGGTATGTACACAATATCACACATACGGCATTGCTTTATGGTGTATATTTTTCCCCTACAATTATATGAGGAAAATACACTGGTATAAATACACAAAGTATTTACACCAGCAAAAGGCATAATTACAAATTAAAGTAAATATTCAATGTTGATAAGAAAAAACGCCTGATTTATTGACACCAACATTCACACTACTAAATATGTCCCTTGATCTCCCCAATGAGAAATTACAAATAGTTTCATGTTCGATTGTTAAAATCTCAAGATGAAATTTCCAATTCTATTAAATGGATTTACTGTCCTATCGTTTTATTCTCACTCATAGAATCCTTTTAGATCAGAAATAACTTCTGTGCCCATTGTATAGATTGTTTCTCAGCACAGTTGAGCTCCGGAGATAACAGCAGCAGAAAAAAGTGAGGAAGTAAATATCAGAAAAATTTGATAAATGTTTTGTTTAGTTGAAATCCAGAAGTGTGAATAAATCTGCCCCATAGAGTGTATTGTGTCTTGTCTCAAGTTTGATTTTTCCAATACCTGGGCAATCTTCATTGCTGCATTCCCAAGCTCCATTTTGGCATGTACTGAAAATATAAATAAATACTTTATTATCATGCCACATAATTGAGCATTAAAAATAAAGATCTTAGGTTAAATTCAGTAAATAAAGAGTTTCAAGACACCAACTTAAAAACATAACGTCAAGTTAGTCCATGTAGTTGGCTGCTATGTTTAATTACAAAGCTTTACAGTTTATAAAGAGGCTTTAGGGAATATTTTAATGTGAGAACATGTCCTCTCACCTTGAGCAAAAGCAATATTAGTCCTCGCTAACACACTGCAGTTGATTCACTTCCCACTATTCATGAATGTTAAAAAACGTTCTTCATTTCATAAGATGCCCATGTTTTAGCAATTACAAGAGGAACAGGGTTCCACAAGATTTTATTACATTATTATAAGGGGAAAATAAATGACATTTCAACGATTCTGTTAAGCTGGATTTACAGTATGTAAAGTTTACAAAACAGGGTTAGAAATTCTAGATTAACAGCCTCATACAATTAGGGGCAGATGTATCAAGGGTCGAATTTCGAGGGGTTAAATCCCTCGAAATTCGACTGGGGAATAGAATCGAATAGGCAATTCGGGCGAATTTACGCGCTGGTGAATAGTCGAATTGGCGAATATTCGCCAGGCGAATAGGGGCTCAATCGAATATTCGCTCAAAGGATTTTCATTCAATCGAATGCCTTTTTATTCGATCAAAAACTTGGAAAACAAGCCTATGGGACTTTCCCATAGGCTTTTAAAGCAATTCGGTAGGTTTTAGGTGGCGAAGTAGGCAGTCGAAGTATTTTTAAAAGAGACAGTACTTCGACAATCGAATGGGCGAATAGTCGCAGCGTTTTTGCGCTCGATCTATTCGAATCATTCTACTCAGGCGAATTTACGCCAATTCGATAGTCGAGGAGCATAAAAAACTACTCGAAATTCAAAGTTTTTTTACTTCGAATCCTTCACTCGAAGTTAGTGAATCGGCCCCTAAGTGTGACATTCAAGCAGATAGAAATGCTGTTGGTTCTCACTCTGAGAGAACCGAATATCACAAGTTTTGGGGCCAGGAAGTCCCTCTGCAATTCTTGAAAACACCCTCTGCAATGGTTAAAATAAAAACCCTGTTTTTAAATCTTATTACCGTATGATCTAAGCTGGTCATACTCAGGCCAACATAAGCTGCTCACTCAGCCCCTCAAGATAACTTATTGACCCAGGTTTGGGTCTGCCTGCCTGGCTGATATTTGAACAAAAACAGGCAGATAATGGGCAGATATTTGCTGAACAGGTTTAAAAATTCACTAGGATGAGGAAGATTCATTACTCTTCCAACAGGACTGCATTATGGTCTAGTCAGTGTTACCCAACTAGAGGCTAGTGAGCAACGTGTTGTTTACCAACCTCTTGGATTTTGTTCCCACTGGCTTCAAAGCAGCTGCTTATTTTTGAATTCCTGGCTTATAGGCAAGTTTTAGTTGCATAAAAACGAGGTGTACTGCCAAACAGAACCTCTTGTAGGCTGTCAGTTCACATAGGGGCTACCAATAAACAATTGTAGCCTATAAATGACACTTTTTTCATGCATGTGTTTCTCCCCAACTTTTTTTTACATTTGAAAGTGGCTCACAGGTAAAAAAAGTTTGGGGATCACTGATTGAACCAGGAACCTAACAATTGGTTCAGTCCAATGTAGGTGGCAAAGAGCTGCTTGTTTCATAACATCACCATCTTAACTTGTATGATCAGTTTAACATAGGAATTGGCATTCTGTGTGACTAACCAAGATAATTCAAACAAGATTTGAGGAGTTAAGAAGCCCCTTTAGGCCTCATTCTATATATGAGCATATATTTAGCAAGATAGAATGAGGACCTGAAATGCTAGGGCAATGGTGAGCTGCACACTTATGAGCAGTCTCATAGTTCCTCTTATAAGAGTGTGTTTAGCAAAAACATATACAGAGAAGAATGCATTATTTAAGGTGCCTGATATAGGCTGTAGGTATATAATTAGGTGGGAGCCAGGCCCGGACTGGCAATCTGTGAGTTCTGGCAAATGCCAGAGGGGCTGCTATAAGGTGCCATAGTAAGTCAGTATTTAGTGGGCTGGTGGGGGCTGTTTGGGCCTCTGTGTGGGCTGATTGGGCCTCTATGTACCAGAAATGCCAGGGCCTATTTTAATTCTCAGTCCGGACCTGGTGGGAGCTGAGAGTAGAGCTGCCTGTAGAAGTAAAAGGGACATGCTCCTGAAGGTTCTGGCTGTGTCCAGTTTGTGGGCCCAGGGTTCACTGGACCCTCCTGCTCCTAACCATTTGACTCATTTCATGGTCACTGCCTGTTTCTTTACAGTAATAAACAGGCAAAATACATGGACAAATAGCTTATAGTATGTAAAAACAGACTAGAAGATAAAGAAGTACGGTAATGATGAGTAAAAGCATTTAGGATATTGGGCCTATGGTCCAAGACTTTCCAATGGGCCATTGACATCCCAGTCAATAAATTACTTAAACATTACAAACCTCAGTCAGTAAGCTAATGTACCTTTACAATGTGCAAGCAATCTTGGTTTATCATTCCACTCCAGCTGTAATTACCATTTCATTATTCTATTTTAGAAAGTATTCTATTTTTTAGAATTGTTGAATGTTTAAAAAATATAGCAGAAGAAAGACAAACAAATTAAAATAATAGCAGAAAGTAAATATGCATAGGAACTTGCAACAACACGTCCACCAAGCATGAAATGTACAGGTACTGAGGAATAGTATATACTTATGCATTATTAAATGTTCAGAATCCTATATATGAGAGGACCTGGCTGCTCCTCGATGAGCTGTAACTCTAATGCATGCCAAACCACCCTGCATTCTGTTGCCGCAGTCCATTGGCTCAATGCCCTAATCTAATATGGTTAATGTGGAAATCTATTTTACACTAAGTACATTTTCGCTGTATGTGAAACCTTCCATTAACACAGTATTTCAAATAAAATATCTATGGCTGTAGTATCATTTAATTTTCTAGCTGTGGTTACTTTTTACTGTCAGATTATGATCTAAGCTCCATAAGCTTCCTTCAAGGGCCCTGAGATCTTGAGGGGGAAGCCATTTACAGCAACAGGGAGGATTCTGTATTTTTTTGGTTTATTGCCATTTGCTGAAAGTAGAGTAGGGTAGTGATGGGCGAATTTGCGAAACTGCGCCGGCGTCCCGTTTTTTTTTACGCCAACGCCCGTTTTTGACGGTGACGCCCTTTTTTTACCGCCGGCGTCCGGTTTTTTTTGGATGCCGGCCGCAAAATCGCGCCTGGCGAATAAATTCGCCCATCACTATTGTAGAGTTGCCGGTGGCACCACAAGGGATCATCCCTAGGGGCATATCACGAATGTGTAACAAGAGGGGGGCCTTAATTGATATAATTAAATATTTAATATCCATCATTGGTCACCAATGATACTGGTAAAATACCAGCTGGAAGGCATCCCTAGTAGGTTCTATAACACTTTGTAAGGTACTATTTCGTCTTAATCCTGCTCTGCAGACCGAATACAGTATATGTACCATACACAAAACTTCAGTAATATATTCAGATATCCAATAAAAAAACTGTTTAATCATATACAGTACATCACTAGCCCTCATTAGGCTCTCCCATCATCGAAGCTCAACCAATGGCTTTACTATACATTTATTTAGAGATTTTACAACTCACCATGAATTGCAATCCCGTCGAATAGTTGATCCTGGAGGATATCGTTTGCCAGAATGGATACAGGAGCACTCAGAAACTGGTATACATCTGTCACCATCAAGAACCTTTCCATCTGCACATGAACAAAGAGGCCATTAAGTGGATAAGCTCTGTCGTGAAAATTTGCAATCAAGTGGGCATACCTGGGCAGCTGCAGCCATCAATACATTGCTCTTGGCAAACTTCATTGATGTTTAGACTTTGGCAAGTCTTGACACAAGGGGATACACATTCATTGTATTCCATTCCAAAAGGACACTGTGGTTCTGTCAAAAACATCAGAATATGATTAACATTTCTACAGTTCCAAAGCTGAAACTACTTAAGTATTATATAATGGGAAAACATAAAGGTACAGGTATGGGATCCATTATCCAGAAACCCATTATCCAGAAAGCTCAGAATTACAGAAAGGCTGTCTCCAATTTAACCAAATAATCCAAATTTTTTAAAACAATTTCCTTTTTTTCTGTAATAATAAAAAAGTAGCGTGTACTTGATCCAAACTAAGATATAATTAATCCTTATTGGAGGCAAAACTAGCCTATTGGGTTTATTTAATGTTTACAGGATTTTCTAGCAGAATTAAGGTATGAAGATCCAAATTACAAAAAGATTCATTATCCAGAAAACCCCAGGTCCCAAGACTTCTGGATAACAGTTCTTATACCTGTATTTGGTTTATCCTAGTCTTGATGATTTGGGCAAATGATCCCCAAACAGCAGATTAAAGCTCAGAGTTAGCTTTATTTGTCAGTTCAAGCCACCATGCTTTTAGAGTATTCTTCCTTTCATACCTACAGTGGTCATTACACTGTGGGCATAGTCTAACTGGGCTATCTGAGCAATATGTTGGTGCTTTAAAAATACATATTATTAATAATAATATCTGGGGCCAACTGGGACTGCCTCAGCTGAACCAACCACCTGCACAAGCTTGTGTGTATATAAACACACCTACACCTCTGACACTCACCCAGCTCCAATTGGCATGTTTCAGTCTCTCCTATAGCAGCAACCACCTTCCTTTGTCTGATGTTTCCAGGGGTAGGATGGGTGTTGAGTTAGGGAATTTTGGGCCAGAGGGGCCTATGAGAACCAGGAACCACCAGGGAGTTTTCTGGTAACCTGGTGGATCAGTCCAACATGGTGGGCGGCAGGTCTGGACTGGGAGTCAAAATAGGCCCTTGCAGGCCCAGCAGCCCACTAAAGAGTGACATTCTATAGCAGCCCCTCTGGCATTTTCCAGAACCCACAGATTGCCAGTCCGGGCCTGGTTAGTGGAACGTGGTAGAGAGGGGTGCATTTATGCTGTAACCTGACATTTAGAAGATACAAATTTCCTGCAACCACATATATATTTCTACCAAAAAAGTCAACTTACTGCATATAGTATGTGTTGGCCAGTTACTGGTAATGACTCCATGTTGAGCACATGTTCTTGCATACTCTAGGAAGGTCTGACAAGGACAGTTTAACTCCTCAGCACACTCACACATATCATCTTCACATATGGCTATGTACGGATCTGGGTCAACTAAATGATGACACTGCATGAAGGCTGAAGACGTCTTAAGCATCTGACATCTTTGCATGAAGTCCTGTGATGGAAACAGAGATCACATTTACAACATATCTGGGCAACAAGATGCGTCTCTTAAATATTTTTCTTCATTTACATTTGTTTATACCATTTTGCAATATACAGAATATCTGATATTGCTACATATGCCTTATGTTGATAAGACTGACAAACAACCCATACTAACCATTATGTAGTTAGCTTTTACAAATACTACTGGTTATTGATCTAAATCAATCTCTTGGCCACTATATAACCATAATAAAATTATTTAGCCATCTAATGTCTTGTTTTACCATGAATATTAAAGGTAACTTACCATTAACTCTCAATAACTCATAGGGTAGAATTATGCAATACATTCCCAATCATTGCAACTACCAATATAATTAAGGGTGCAATGAAATTACATGACAGTAGAAACATAATAAATAAATGATTCTCCTTAAACTCTGCTCCATAGAAACCCATTGTTAACAAAGTACTTCCCAAGCAATATTTCAGCTGTGTGGGTAAGGACACCACGAAGAACGGCAAATTTGTTCAGCAGAAAATCAAGAGACCTTATTGTGTATAGTCCTTGGCAGCTGACTGTGGCTCCACTGGAAGGCTAAGTGTTGGGGCTAGGAATCTACATTCCTAGATGTAATGGTAATAAACAAAGAAAACTATTTATAGAAAGACAATACTGTCTGTATGGGCATGTACAGTGTGAAAATGTTCCAGAGGCATTATCACTTCTCCGACAGTAAAGTGAAAGTAAATAAACTATATTTTATACAGTATATTCTAATATATTTTACATTATAAATTAACCATATTAGACTAGGACTACACACGCTTTCCACAATGCAACATTCTAACTCTGCATAATTATTCCACTTAAAAATCTGCACCCCCCTCTCCTGAGGTGCCAATTCTAGTGCAAAAAAATGCATCTGTTTATTTGGTGAAAGTTGTTTTGCCATGAATTTGGGTATTTAGGAGCATGGACAACTGGAAGAACAACATGTAAAGGAGGGAATCCTGCAGCTTGCACAACCAGCAAATAGCCCCATCGTGCATGTGTACTGTGTATGAAAGTTTGGTCGGCGGAATTCTGTGCCCATTATGGAGACACATCCAATGCCTAGTGATCGTAAAGGAGATCTCTACATTCAATAAAAATAAAAAGTTCCATGTAATTGACACATTCTTTTTTCTTGATTGTTGGCTGTGTTTTTGGTTTACAGATAAGGAGTTGATAATACAGCGGGTTTAACTTGGAAGAGTCATTTAATTTCACTGTTCTGTACTGCTTAGTTACAACAACATTCATAGAGAAAACCTACCAACCCAGACCCCCTTCCTGCACTACTAGTTAGACTCAACAGTGCCTCTCTGTTGCGCAGTGGGGTTGGTAGGGGCCCTCTCACTCCACTTTGGGTCCTCTCCTGTTGAAGATAGCTGCATGAGCAGGCACAGTGCCATTTGAATTCAACAGCACATGCAGTTATCACAAACAAAAGAAGTGGCACAATATGGTGCCTACCAACCCTGCTGTGCAACTCTGCATTTTTTAAAGCAGATGTAGGTTGAGCAACACTTTTGAGATTAACCAGTGGCACAGGAATGTTACATAAATATGTGATGGCCCTGGGGTGAGAGAGATAGTTTTGTATTCTCCTTTAATAAAACAACAAGCAGAAAGTATGCAGAAGTCCTATTCTTTGTATTTATGTTGAACATATGTGCCTATTTTACCCCCTAAACTCTTGATTATAATAGACCAGTATAGTTGATCACATGATTTAATTAAAATGAAAGCAATAGTACTCTTTAGACTTACTAGCTGGAATCCCAGAATCTCTTCTCCATTCCATCCTTACCGAGGCTGCCTGCAAAATCTCACCTGCACCTAAACATCCCTTCTCCACTCTCCATTAAATTTTGTTTGTGGCACAGACTAGGATGAAGGGTTTTCCTCTTAAGGAAAAAAGCTTACTTTTTATGAGGTGTGGACATCAGCATGAGTCATTTAACCTTTCCACTGTTTTTTTTTTATTTTTTATTTCCCTATGCTGGTTACGGTGGCACAAGCCTTCAGCTTTAGAAACTTTTCTAAGGCAATAGTGACCTACCAAGGACTGTATTCATAATTAGAAGCAACCCTTTTACTTTTTGCTTCTGTCTTATTAATAACATCGCAGTTTTGTGTAATTTAAACTCAAGACTCAAAAAAATCCTGGCCAGTTGGCAACACTAAATTCAACACTAAATTGTTGTGAATGTGAAAACCATGTTAAAACACACGGTAATCACATGCCTTGAGCTATACACATATAAGTGGGTTTGATGCCAGCCAAGGTACCACTTTTAAAGAGTGTGTATGTTCTCCCTTTGTCTCTGTGAGTTTCCTCTGGATATTCCAGTTTCCTTTCATAACTCCAATCATGCATACAGCCTAATTCAATCTATGGTTCCTCCATTGACAAAAAGTATAAAGTCATCTTTGGGTGGGATTTTCCTTATTTATATTTTAGTTTTGAAGAGATAAATGCTTTATTGCAGGCATAACAACCACTCATTTTAAAACACATCAATAGATGAAAAAATACATCAAATAAATTATATCACAAACCTTCTCTGCAGTTTCAGATGAGATGTTGCAGGTGTTACTTGGTGGATACATTCTCCTGCATCTTCTCGCACCTCCATGCAAGGCCCAGGAATTAGCAAAGTCATAACTATTTTCTGCCAATATCCCTTTGGAAAATAAAAAATATATATATTATTTAGTATTTTGTGTGCATGTGTTGGTGTATGTTTAGGAAGAAAAGATTAATACGTTTAGGAATTCCAACAGAATCCCTTAAAATAACCTACTCTGTAATATACTTATATATATACTTTTATAATTTTTTTTATTTCAAAATATTTGCTCCGCTGCTCTGATGTTGCTGAAATGGTCACCAGCCATTCTATCTTCATTGGGGAGCTGCATCCAATCAGAAACCAGTATGCATCACAAGAGTGATGTCATACCATGTATAACCATTTCTGATCAATAAATATTAGTCAAATAAATGTGTGGAGAATGTAATTTGATCAATAAGACCCTAAGGCACTTGCAGGTAGTGTTTCTTTCTAGAGTCCATCCCTCACCTGAACAATTTTAGTTAGGTACACGGGCCCTTATGGCCATGTTCATCGGAGATTGCAAATCCTTTTACTTATAAGCAGCACTGTGACAGGAATACTCTTTAAAAAACCTTTATTACAGCAAAAAGAGCCATGACCAGGGCAATAGCAATACTTCAGAACTTCTTGGTTGAGAAGAAAAGGCTGAGAATATCTGAAATGTTGCTATTGCCCTGGTCACAGTTCTTTTTGCTGTATTAAAGAGTATTGCTGATCCCAGTGCTGTATTTAAATGAAAGAAAATTTAAGGTAGTGGTGAACTAAGACATTTTTTCTCTAAAGTTAAATCTAAACTGTCTTTAGGTTGCTATGGTCAATCAGCCTAGAAACCAGATGTTGCTAACAAAGAAAAAAATGAAGTGAGAGTCAGATTTTGGTTGTAATGTAATGGAAGCTGTAATTTACCATTCAGCAGTAAAAGGAACAAATTTTGGACACCCCTAAAATATATATAAAGAGCACAATGCCATTCCCCTTTAATTTACATGAACACAATTAACAGAAAAAAAAATATTTTGTTTACAACAAATGTAAACATTATTTCATCACTAAAGCATTTAATGTTATTGATATATGAGCAACAGTGAGTGATCATTAAACAATGATCACTCACGGTTGCTCATATATCAATAACATTAAATGCTTTAGTGATGAAATAATGTTTACATTTTTTGTCCAATTACTTTATACTCTGAGGTTACTTTGAGTTACTCCCCATTTCCTTGAAACTTTTTGTTGGTTGAACACTACTCCTCATTATACCTGAATGAGGTCTCAAATTATCAGTATTGTTATAATTATTTTATTTGCTTTGTCACAGACGTACGATTGATCGTTTTTATTAGACTTCACAATATTTATTTTTGTCCCCATCCACAAAACTTTCCAAAAATGACCTGTTACATAAATATAAATATTAAACATAAATACTGCTCATTGCACATTGCCTCAGGTGGCAGTTACAAGGGATGGCAAAAATCTGCCTCTGGTAACTTTAAGAGCCGAATTTCCGTTGTTCTTAAAAGGGAAATTTGGCTTCCCTAGTGCAAAGAGTGCATTATCGTTCCCCCTTGACCTGCTCCAGCGCTAAAGTTTTAAGCTCAGAGTGGGCGGCATCTCCCCCTACCCCCGCAAATTCAATACTGCTCCGTCTCAGCCCCACTAAGGTTGTTTTACTGTGGGTCTACTTTCTCCATGGTTCTTATCCCTGTGTATTAACTACACATAATTTTGGATTCTTACCTTCTTGCATCATGAAATCGTCTTCTGCAAACTGATTGTAATTGCCGCACAGGCCACATGTTTTGTTAAATTGCTTGCTGGAAAGAACAACTTGCACATTTCCACTTGCATCAATCTTCACCATAAACCCATGTTCCTGACTGGAGAGTTTATAGTATCCGGCTTCAGATTCCAGGAATATCCCATTTGAGGCATACGGCATAGAAATGCTGTCAGGAAGAGATAAAGAGTTGAGTAACAAAACAACATACCTGTAACTGGACTTTCCACTGACCACTTCTGCTTAGTAAGTTAGAAATGATAACAAATAAATTCTTAACCTTAGCATCTTTATAATCTATTGCCATACTGGAAGATCTCCTGACAAAATGTAAACTAGATTATAATGTGCTTGAATTATGTATGCAAGCTGATGGTTACCACCAAAGTACCAACCCCATGCACAGCCCCCTATTCAATTACTTCAGAAAACCTTGTTGTACTTCTTGAACACCTCACTATGGGATTTAGTTTGTACATTGGCAAAGCCACATTTGCAGACTCTCCTGGAACCCTGTTTTATATTTGCTGAAAATAAAGTTTGCTGTTTCCTTTACTCTGCCTGTGACTGTCCATGGAATCTGTGAGTTCCTGCTATTTATCTATGAAATAATTCTTCTCCTTAAGCTGTAGGACTGGGACATGTGCACCCAGATCCTACAAGGATACTGGTGAGTTAACCTTTCTTTTTGTGGAAACACATTAGTTGTCTTTTTTATGCCCTGTTTTCAAGGCTTAGTGACCTCAACATGTTGCTCACCAACCCCTTGGCTGTTGCTGGAGGAAAGTTTTGGTTACATAAAATCACGTGTACCACCAAATACAGTCTCCCGTAGGCTGCCAGTCCACATAGGGCTACCAAATAGCCAATCACAGCAATTATTAGGAACCCCAGGGATTTTTTTCATGCATGTGTTGCTCCCCAACCCTTTTCGCATTTGAATGTAACGCATGGGTAAAAAAAGGCTGGGTACCTCTGCTCTAGATCTAGAAATATTTATACTCTATGATAAATAAACATAAGGGCAAAGTTTATACAGGAATTCTAATTTCACTATAATCATATACTGTATATTTATATATAAGATGCCCTGAAATGATATTAAAAGTTAATGTGTAAAATATCTGAAATTCTATGTAATAATTTGGCATGTAATGAATGCAAGCTTGAAATAAAGGTAAAGTGAACAAAGCATGGAATAATGAATCCCTGGAGAGGCACATTAACACTGCATTAGTTGTTATTTTCAACTAAAAAAAAGAATACATTACCGTTTTTCGCCTTGTGTTGCTGTTCCATCCAAAAACAAATGAATATCAAAGTATTCTCCAAGATACATAGAAACACTTTTCTTCTTACCATTTCTGTAATCAGCTTTAGTGATAGAAAATAAATATATTATGGTCTAATGCCAAAAGAGTATTACATTGACTGTGTTTTCTCAGTAGAATGGAACATATTGTTGGCTGAAAAGATAGATAGATAGATAGATAGATAGATAGATAGAGAGAGAGAGAGAGAGAGAGAGAGAGAGAGATAGATATAGATGATAGATAGATAGATAGATAGATAGATAGATAGATAGATAGATAGATAGATAGATAGATAGATGATAGATAAATAGATAGATAGATGATAGATAGATAGATAGATAGATAGATAATAGATAGATAGATAATAGATAGATAGATAATAGATAGATAGAGAGATAGAGAGATAGATAGATGATAGATAATAGATAGATAATTTTTCTTGTACTATTTTATAAAAAAACACTAAAAAATCTTACCTAGAAGTGAGAAGGAATGTTTGTGGCAGTCTCCGGCCAGCATGTAACTGCAATCTCCATAAAAATCATAAAATGTCCCATCGAATGTTTGAATGTGATTCTCCCCAAAAAGACTACAGCGTGATAGCACTAACCAATCTAATTTTCCCTCTGTCACCAGGGGGCCTACAAAATAATGTTTGAAATGATTAGAACTTTTTAACATGTTATTACAGCTTGCTAATATTATTATTCATTAAAAGATCAATTCTCCCACAAGAAAAGGTACAACATGCTTTAAAATATGCTTTAAAATATATATATATATAGGTTAGAAACCAAGGAAGTTTGGTATAACATTTTTTACAGGGGTGTGAGAATTTGTCCACTTGAGTTACTTATAGAGGTTATTAAATATTTTATATTGTATTGTAACTGCACGAGTAGATGCTAAAAGTAGTTAAAAGCTAACTTCTAGCTGATTGATAGTTGATATGCAGGGTTAGACTGCCCCATGGATACACTGGGAAAGTCCTGGTGGGTGGACCCCAGTCCCCCTGCTGTGCTGGGCCCTGCCTACCAGTGCCTCCATGCTGGGCCCCACTAACATACTGCCGGCCTGCCATCATACTGGGTCCCCCTGATCACCCACAACAGCCATTTCTTATGCAGTCTCCATAAATATCATAAAATGTTCCTTCAAAAGTTTGAATATGATTTTCCGCAAAAAGGCTGGTATGTCTAGGGTTATTGTGCTCATTGTCTATCTTTTGCATTGATATGACTGGCATGTCTGATGTTAATGGAAAGTTCATTCATTTCTACAGTTATCACTGCGATCCACAGTAAATTTTTTGGGGCTCTAAGCTTTCTCATTAAGTCCCATATTTTGTTGATAAAGTCATGCTCATCTGTGTGCAAAGGAGTAGGTGGAGGGATTGCAAAAGCTGTAAAGGGTGGTGGTGACGAGTGCACAGTGTCAGACTGGGATGTCAGGGGCCCACCAGAAAACCTTAGTCCATGGGGCCCACTTTCCAAACTATTATTCCTCCTCTCCTCACTCAACCTCTTTATTCTCCTAGTCTTTTATCTGTACATACTATACTCTATTCTTCATTTATTACGGCCTCTACTCTACTCTATTCTTCATTTATTACGGAAATAGGGAATGACCATGAAATAAATCACATGGTTAGAAGCAAGAGGGCCCACTGACACCTGGGCCCAATGGGAGTTTTCCTGGTATCCAAATGGGCCAGTCTGACACTGCGAGTGCACCTGAAAGTTTTCTATGTGCCCTGTCCCCAGTGCTCTGCGTGTTAGCTAAAAAGGATGCGCTTGCTTGCGTGCGATCCTGGAAAAGGCTGTGGGACAGGGGAGGACTATGGGCAGTATTGAAATCTGGTACTTATGTGTCACTGGGATGACCACCATAGTTTAAAGTAGAAGTATGAGACATTCATGAGTAGTCGGCTAACGTAGCAACTAATCAGAAATGGCAGTTTTTACAGATTTTGGACAGTTAAAATAATGAAAGCATACCATTTATTAGTTTATGTGGGTTATTAGGCAGTGGGAAACTTTTCCCATCTTACTTTATATCTATTAACAATCTTGTGTGTATTTTAAATGTAAAGTTTAATAGAAGGCTACTAAAATTAAAATAAATTTTTTGTGCAGCTGTTGCATTAACATCACACAGGATCTTGGACAGTGCTGGTATGCTGTAACCTTAGGGCCAGCACTGTATATATAATGTAGGGCATGTAAAGGGTTATTCACACTACTTGGCTCACAGGCAAAAAGGAAGTGACATGTTTGTAATACTTGCAGATAAATGGGAAAGGATCCTGAATTAAGAAGAAGCAATTTAAAAAGATAAATCATTTTAAAAAATGGAGACATGGAATGAACATCCACAAGGATCAATAAATATAAACATCAATGGGAAATCTACACATTATCTCCTAAAAAAAGTTTGCAGTGATTTTCCCTTACTATACACAACAATAAAAATGCAGATAACAAACACTGTGTAAACCACAGGGCTACACTGAATATACAGATTAAGTTAATCAAAGACATTCCATAATATATTATTGCCAGAAATGTCCAAGTAAGTTTCCCAAAATTCAGAAATGTAGAATCAATGAACATAAGAAACATTCACATTTTTTTTTAAAAAAAAATGTCCTATTACCTGTAGCAAGTGTGTTGATCAACCCCAGAGTCAAGAACAGTAGAGGCTTCATCTGCATAAAACAAATATCTTTTAGGGATATACAAATTATTGTCTACAAATTACAAATCCTTCTTCACATAATAAATTAACTTGTTTGTTTGAACTGTAAATAGTACATTCAAGATGTTTTTTAAGCACACAAATACCACACTTTTGTAAAAAAAAGCAATATGCATTCTAGAATGAACAATAAATCCGAAAGGAAAGGTATGACAAATATTTGGCATCATTTCAACAATAATAATTTCATCAATAACCACTTTAAATATATTATTATAAAAAATTTTAGCGGAATTTGTATTATTCTGCATTTTAAAATACATATTTGCCATAATTCAACAACAATAATTTCCACAATAACTCATTTAATATATTAACACAAATATTGCCAACTTTTATTATTTTACATTTTTTGTAGCATAAAAAATATAAATAAACTGATTTTATTTTAATAATTCAACTTCATTTCATGATAGGTAAGATGTGTAACAATATTTTTAAAGGTTTGTTATTTGGAGATCATACCAATGTATGCAGATGAAATATTTTAACAGCATCAAACATCTTTTCATTTTTTAATTAAAAATGCTAATATTTCTCATTGATTAACACATATGTTATACCTCATTAGAATTTTAAACCATTTTTAAAATTGTTTAGCTCCATTTTTTTATATTGACACAAAATAGAAAACAGAGGCAGCCTCTTAAGTGATTTTAATGCCAGCTAAAAAACAATGGAAAATGTAGTAACTCCTATGAAACTAAAATGCCCTCACACTATAAACTGAAATACATTTGAATTATTATGCAATGAATATATTCACTGCATTTGACTGCCCAAAAAACAAAATTTCAAAAACTGTTTTAAAAAGTCAAATAGCATTAAGAAAATGTTTCTAAATACACTATAATAACAAATTGTAAAAATAGGAGCATATATCTATCAATGAAATGCTAAAAAAATGTTGTAGTGTAAATTCCTAATATATTTTGCACAGACATATGTCCATAAGTAAAGTGCTAAAAGATTTTCAGGGATTCATTGGGATAAGTGCACCTTGTTGGTCTTCAGGGATTTGAGTGCTCCAAGAAAGCAAACATTTGCTTTAATATTTATGTATATCTGTAAGAAAAAGGTACCTTTATGAAGCTGGGATGAGAAAATATAACTGGATCTTCTTGATTTATCCTTTGGTGGGCCCAAACTTTAGCAACCCATTTCTCTTGTCATCTTCAACTGCTGGAGCAGAATAACCAACTCTACAGTCCTAGTTTCTTATGAATACTTAGAACAGGAACTTTTGTTCATTAGTAGGAAAGATAAATGGTGAGTGTTACATCCTCTTAATCCATACACAATGGTGTAAAACTGCTATCAGCAGAATCAGCTGGCTAAATTACTTGGTTGGAACAATGTAAGGAAGTTCCATTAGAAACAGGGTCATGAGTGATTGGACTTTGAACATGTTTTATATGAAATATTCACGTTAACACCGAAGAGCCAGCACAGACGTCAGAGAGGGCATTCAAAAGAGCATGTTATTGTTTGGGTCTTGTTAAAATAATTGAAATTTTGCCATCAAAAGGAAAATGAAGTTCTTTGGAAATGCTCCTCAAATTTACAAAAGTATATATGGTATAATATCCCTAATATCTGTTCATATGAGGACCTAAAATGGTACCATAACTATGAGATCTCCACAGTTGTTATATATTCATATTCTTGCTTTTTGAATAGATTACTGAGGTGGATCAGAAAATCACCTTGTTTGCAAATAATTAATATTGGCGTCATTTAGGTTAAGGGGACATGGGCAGCTTTAACTGAATCTTTAAAGTGGCAAAATTAAATTCAGTTGTGGGGTAGCTATAGGTGTCACTATCAGGTGGTACACTTGCTAGGGAATGTTTCTGTTAGTGTTTCCCAATCAACCTTGAATATTCACTAGGGTAATGCTATTTACAAGTGATGGCCATGGACCAGTGATACAGATTGGTGCAATGATGAAAATCTGTAAGAAAGGCTGTTTTTTTACATATTCTGTATGAGCTAGACCCTCGCCTCGTCAGCAATGGCCTCCAAAAATTACTTTGGCTTGCTAATATTACACTGTATCAAACATCAGAAGAATGGACAATGAAGGGAATACCCGTTTGGGTTTTAAGAGAGTTTAGTTCAGTTTTAGACCGGGAGACAACAATGGAGAGAAGCGGTAGCCTATCTACGGTAGACAGGTTTGAACCTGATGATCACGTATTAACCAAAACTAGTATGTAATTATATATGTGTTACAAAAGAATGCACTGATGAGATAAAATCAGATCAAGATAGACTGTCTATGAGATATAAATAGTAGGGATTCACCAAATTTAAAATTAAAAACATTGCATCTATGGTAAACAAAAAATTGTCCAAAGTTGTCCAAAGCTTTAAAGTCATGTAGGGTTTGTATTCAAACTCGGCTGATACTGAAGTCCTGCAAAAAGGTCTACCATTTGGCTGACTACTAAATCAAATGCTGGATTCAGGGAATTCCTAGTGAATACAGTTCTCAACAAATGACCATATCCGTGGTATTTAAACCAGTAGTCATGGTTGCATATATATTAGTTAGCCAAAGGGACATAAAAGGATAGAATTGTCTCAACTCCCAATTTCAGTTCCCAGGTGAATGATAATTTTTTATTTTGACTTTGCACAAGGCTATAAATGTAATTTATGACCACAACTGCAGTCATTGCATTCATTGATGGTACCTGTGTTAAGACATGCTTCTTGCACTTCCATATAGTTTTAATTGGTGTTGATGCCTCCATCAAATCTCCTATTATATATGACTCCATATAAGTTGTGTGTGCATAAGTGCATTGACATTGGTGGAGCAGAATTGCACCTAAAGGATCACACACAGACATTATTTTGATGGCACATGGGGTTAGAAAAATCTCTAGCAGAAATGTGTCTTACCTGCTCTTCTTCACGTGGCCAGTACTATGGTCAAGTGATTTTCCATTGTGGCTGGTGCAGGAGACGCTTTTCCCTCATCAAAAAACTGCAAAAACAATGAGAAACCTCACTAAAAACAATACAAATTCTGTCCAAAATTGCACTTTGCACAATGCACTTTTTAAAATAAGACATATACAATTCCTTTTCTTCATGTATTTAATTCACTTTGGTTGTAATTAAGCCCTACCTCAATCTAAAATTACTGGCTTCTCTATGAATATTTATGTATTTGCTTTTATTTCCATACAGCATACATACGTTCAACTTGGAGCAATTTAGCCTTAAGCTGACCATATACTGTATGCCTAGATGTGGTAGGGCAGTTTGACCAATCTTGACTGTGCTGCCCAACCATCTGGGCATGTATGTCAGCTCTGGGTCAGTTGCGACAGACTGTCCTATAATCCTGTTGAATCATAAGTTACGTCACTTGCTACTATTCTCACGGGGAGGCCGATTCACTATGGGTCGAATATCGAGGGTTAATTAACCCTCGATATTCGACTGTGAACTAAAATCGTACAACTTCGAATATCGAAGTCGAACGATTTAGCGCAAATCCTGCGATCGAACGATCGAAGGATTTTTCGTTCGATCGAACGATTCGAAGGATTTTAATCCAACGATCGAACGAAAATCCTTCGATCAAAAAATCACAGGCAAGCCTATGGGGACCTTCCCCATAGGCTAACATTGACTTCGGTAGGTTTTATCTGCCGAAGTAGGGGGTCGAAGTTTTTTTTAAAGGGACAGTACTTCGACTATCGAATGGTCGAATAGTCGAACGATTTTTAGTTCGAATCGTTCGATTCGAAGGTCGTAGTCGAAGGTCGAAGTAGCCCATTCGATGGTCGAAGTAGCCCAAAAAAACTTCGAAATTCGAAGTTTTTTTTATTCTAACTCTTCACCCGAATTTAGTGAATCGGCCCATGTGTTTGTGTAAGTCGACAAAGTCCCAGAACAGCTGAATTGGTTGAGATTCATAATTAATTTAAGTGACGAGGGAAGTTGCTAATGCAGAGCAATTAGCACCCTGCTGAGTATTACAGTGCATCAGGAATGAAGTTCTAATGGACTTTTAGAGCTATCTTGTGGCATGTAAATGGAATTATTATTATTGGAAAAAAACCCTTGTTTCCTATTCTCTCTGAGCACTTTTAACCATTATTAAAATTAAGTATGTTCCTTTCACTAGTAAATGGAAAGGGCACTTTTCAGAATGAGGATTCATATATTATATTTTTGCTGAATATGTTTGTAGAAAAGCTGACAGAGTTCAGATTTGCCCTCAAGAGGAACAACCTAGAAGGCAGTTCAGTCCTGTAAGTGTATATTTACTATGGTTGAAACAGCCGTAATACTTGCACTAGTGAATTAAAATGAAAGGGGAATTTGCCATTAAAATGCAAATGTAGACTGCGCACCTCTCTATGTAATTGCATACACAAACATACACATATCAGGGCTGATTTATTAAGTACGATCACAGATGGGGCCACTTAATAATGTCTGCAATCTTTCCGTAAATTGGTCCCATTCATTAGAAGTACATTAATTCAAAGCCACTCCAAATTGAGCACAAGTGTGTCTATTCATGCGGTGGAACCCAGGTTCTACAACCACTTTAAAGGTGGTGGTAGCTCCAGGATTCAGCCTGCATCACCAAAAGCAGTAGCTGCCACCTAAACAATGGGATCCATATGTAATTTTTAACACCAGGCCAGAAGTGATGCTATCCTGACTTTTTGGGTTTGTATTGGGTTCAATTCAAAATACAAGCCCAATTGTAGGTATTTTGAAGCATCTTTAGAAAGGCCTTAATTAAGACAGCATTTTATTTGCTTCAGTAGCTACTGTCTGTCATCCAGAAAAAAAATCGAATCAAGTGTATAAACATAACTCTATCAAGAAATGGCCTCAACAGGCCTCATGGATTAGAACTGGACACTTGTTTTGTAACCCTGTTCTTTAGTCTATAAAATTCTATGTGCAATATATTGTCATCAGTAAAAATATAAACTTAAAATGTCAACCTGAAGGTCTTTTATCAACAGATTAAAAAGCAAAGGACCGTAGGCTTAACTTCAGAAATAGCAGACCCTACAACTGCCTGCTGGTCCAGGAGGTATTGGATACTTAGTGACTAATAAGCAGTTCAATATATGTTTATGAATAATGTTTTATTCCCTTATGTTTATGGGGGCTAAAATGGTTTTGATGTGGGTAACAGTACCTTCGATTTCTGCAGCTGCAAATGACCAAGGAGAGGCCCTTTCAGGTACTCACTAACAACACTGATTCAACTGGAAATGTTTATCTATCATTCAACCACTTCTCTGTGTACAACCATAATCAAGGTCAATTATCCCTAATATAACCAGAAACCTTCAGTGTAGTACTGTAACTAATGCTTTGGCAAAATCGATAAGTCACATCCACTGCAATCCCAATTTCTAGATTTCTGCTCACCTCCTCTTAGAAGGCAAATACATTTATCAGGCATAATCTATTGTGCATATACATGTATGCTTTAATATCCTAGCTAAAAGCTTTCAAATTAACAGGCTTTTCAGGCTTAGAATGGGATTTCTTCTCAACAATGGCACCAATTTGTAAGCACCAAGCCAGATATCAAAGATCCTTAGAAGATTAAGTAAAGTGCTTTAGCAACTACATAAATAAGCTCCTTTAGCTTCTCTGAGTACAATGCCCCATGTGTGATTTACCAACATGGACCCTAATTATGTCTGTGAGCCCTGTACCTTGCACCTTTTCAGAAAAGGAAAAACAACTTGGCACAAGTACAAATATAAAGAAGTGTGTCTAGTTGCAAGTTCCTTTGTGAATAAATACAATTTGGATGGATGCAATATTGCACTTGCATTTGTAATTGAGCCTTACAGTATACAAATAAAAGCAGAAGATACAGTAAAACATTTTGCAGCAGAAATGACTGAACTCTATGCAAACACAAGATATCTGAACTCTGGGCAAACCCGTGCAGGATGATGTGATGCAGGATATAGTTGAATATTAAACGTTTACTGTTGGGGAACAATATAATATCAGATATGTTCTCATTTTAAACAAACAGTGAAAGAGTCAAATTGTGCATGTCTTCTGTGTGACCTTACAAAACAATGCACCGCCATTCATTATACAAATCTATATGTGTGTGAGACGGCTAACTAAAATATTTTCCCATTAAATAAAATAAATATATGTGTGTGTTCAGCAGAAGTGCTCAGGATGGAGATTTAGGTGACCAAAATGGAAGCAAATCAGATATACAAGGCAGTAATTAATTCAGATTCACACTACATGGCAGTTTAGAAACCAGCAATTAGCATCAGAATTTAATAATCAGCCCCAACACATCAGCTTATATGACAGACATTATTTTCTGATTAATGATTTGCGACAACCCAAAGCTTTGGTCCTCAACAGCTGCTCAGAGCACACTGAGCATATGCGTGTCACTGACGCTTCTAACAAAATCCAAGATGGCAAGCTCCTGTGACAACTTTGAAGGCCTGAATCTTTAATATAGAGATGCTCAATCTATAGGCTGGTGCAATAGCAGTTAGTTCAGTATATAAAATATGACGTTTCTAGACATATACATTTTGGAAGATTAGTTCTCCTTTGAGAGGATTCTATCATCCCCAGTTTTACCTTTTTTATGTTTTTTTATACTGTGTTGCATGTATTTCTAGGGAAGTTTTCTGTAATTCAAAATCTAGTTTACAGAAAACGATGCGATAAAACTATCATGTTTCTTGCTAAGCTTTCGCATGCCAATCCAAAGATGAATAGACACAGGAGGGGTGATTTATCAGAGCAGTGTGCAAAGTGCAAGAACTAGACACAATCTCTAGACAATCTTTAGTCAATCTATGCCCTGAACTGAAAAGTCTCCATGCTCCAAAACAAGTGCAGAGTACCTGTTCCCTATCTTGAGCATCATTCATCCTGAACTTAGCACCTGTGCTATAGAAGGATTAGACTGCTCTGTCAGAGCTGCCTGCACCATATGCTGGAGTTGCCCTATCAGCCAGCTACTGGATGCAAGTGTTCTTTGAATTTGCAACTCTGTCTATACAGAGCACAACACAACCAGGGAATAAGTTTGTAAGTAGTTGCCACCTTTTGCCAGCAGCAAGACTGGGCAGCGGGAGGGCTTGGTGACATCAGGGGTGGGCCCGGTGACATCAGAGGAGGAATTGGTGACATCAGGGGATGCCTTTGATGCAGGGGGCAGGATTTTGATGTGGTTATTGCTGATTGGCTGATTGCCACACCATTAATTTAAAGGATCCATTAATTTAAAAGATCTGTCGGGAATTCCAAATTTGGAAATCTGGAGAGACACTTTTCACGAACACACCTCCAGAAAACCGGGCTGTCCGGGTGAAAACAGGACAGGTGGCAACACTACTAGTAAGGAGAGAAAATATGTTTTAGTATTGTAAATGATTATGGCAATATGCAGAGCAGCCAGCAGAGGGCACCAACTCATAAGGCTGGCCTGGAGGTGAATTCCCCTGCAGGAGCCTCTCTAAGGTGGTGCCATGCTGAGGCACTTCCACGTTGGCCTAACACCATCCACAGAAGAGACAGCCAATACTGTCAGACCAGATAGGTGCCAGCCCTTTGCTATGAAAAGACAGTAAGGTAGTGATTGTAAGGGAGAAGGGAGAGTTAGATAGGGCTAACTAGCAAGGACAGCCTGTGTCCCAACGAGGAGCTTAGATTTGGGGTACCAGATAGGAAAGAGAGCGTGTAGGGATTAGGTTAATGGTGGCCTAGTGGACCGTTGTGGCTGGCGGTCCCACTAGCTTCTGAAGCTTGGGCACTGTATGCAGGCACCGCAGAGCGGAATTGAAAAAGACATCGGGTAGGAGGACCCCTTCGAACAGCTGACTCCAGACTCCAGTCTGCCCCTGTGAACCTGCTAAATAAATGTTTGCCTTGGTTCATCACAACTACGTGCATCATGTTTTAGGGCAGTAGCCAGCAAGGAGATTTGTCGGCCGCGATTATTTATGCACGGCTGTGAGCGACAAATATCCTGAAAATGCATCTCCATTGGAAATAACACAAATCGCTGGCTGTAAAACCAACATATCACAAAGTCGCCTGAAGTTCCCTCTGGAGGAATCGTCAGGCAACTTGGCGATATGTTGAAGATTTATCACTGGTGATTAAACTCCTTGTGGACCATAGTTCTAAAAGGCCCTACAGGTGCTCATACTGAGACCCTGTAACAAGCTTGCATTTTTTAAAATAAATGGCAAGACAATTCTGATCGGAGAAGTCTTCGGCTTATGTAAACAACAATATACAGCTGGTTGATGATTCATCATCACAGGAAAAGAATGAAAGTAAACTATAAAATTGTTCAAGAGTACTTTTAGATTCCCTTAAATGGGGAACTTTAATTATTTCAGAGGGACCAATATAATAAAAGATAACACTTTGTCCAAGTTAGGAAACCAAAAGCCAGAGTGATTTATTGATAAAAGGAAAATCTACGGGAGCTGTAATTGCTCTATAATCAACCCTTTCAATCCAACCCAGTAGTGGAGCTTTCTGCCTTCCCAATACAATAGACCAGTATCATGTGTTAATTGTGTGGAATGAAGGAGAAGAATTTTCAGATTCCACAAGTGTTTCAATGCATTCCATTCTAATGTCAAACATAGCACTGTCTCATTATGTGCAAAAAACTATAGTTACATATCATCTTCCCCTTAGGGCAATGTATATATATGGGGCTCTGCATCCTTTTTTGCAGGTAACGGCTGGCTAGAAAATTTGTTTTTGTAAAATCAAAGGGCACAATTACTTACCTAACGTGCAATTTCAAGCAGCATGTTTCTTTCCCACAATGTATAATTTTATGGGCAGGATGGAGGCAGTGGTGGAACTACCGGGGATGTAACTGCACCAGGACTCTCGGGGGCCGCCAGCGGTTTGCACTCTTGCGAATCCACCACAATCTTGGCTTCTGGAGGGGGATGCATAGCCTGTACCCAGGCCCAGTCCCCAGTAGTTCTGTTACTGAATGGATTAGTTGAATTGGATGAAACTGCGTTGTGCCTGATTTGTCAAACTGGACACATCTCCACATGTACTTCATCACATATCTGGCGCACTGAATATATTCCAAGTCTGCCTGGCGTCATTTCTAGTGTTCGGCGAGTGAGTGATGTCTGCGTCCAAGGTGCAAGTGACACAGGGTGCTGAGGGAGCCCTGGAGTTATTACCTGGTCAGGAGGTGGCAGTAGCTCCAGGGTTCCCTTGCGTCAATAGGTGCGGCAGCACTTGATTCAGAGCCTAAAGCATAAATATACGGAAGTGTGAAGATCGCATTTGGACACAAGTAGCTTTAATGAAACACCTGGAAACATAAGGTGTTGAGGAGGACATATGGTCAAATCCAGGTTCACGGAGAGTGGTAAATCCACATCAACATAGAGCTGTATGACCTCTATGGGGACTCCTGCATATCCTCCATCATCAAGAGCAGAAGGCTCAGTTGGCCAGGCCATCTGGTACGTATGGGAGAGGAGGGAGCCCGGAGGAAAGTCTACGTCAAAGGCCCGAGGGACAGCGACTCACGGGACGCCCAAGAAAGCGATGGTTGAAGAAGGTGGAGGATAATTTGAGAACCATGGGAGTAAGTAATTGGCGGTGGTGTGTGTTGGATAGAGAAAAATGGGGAGGTGTTGTGAAGAAGGCCAAGGTTCTGCAAGGGCTGCAGCACCACATGGTAAGATAAGGTTTTAGAGGTAACTCATTGCTGGGAAAAGTGAAAGTTGCACATTGCGTCTGTGGACATAAATAACCCCTAATGTTTTGGTTTCTAAAAGCACAAGGAATAGCCCCACATGACATTGCCCTTAAACCCAAACAATGCTAAACAAAACATAAACTCTGGCTTATAAAATTCAACTAAAACTATTTTGTACCAGGGCTGCCATCACAAATAAAAGCCGCACTCTACTTAGGCCTTCCCCCAGAGAGCTCCATGGATATAAATCCACTTTTTGCATGGTCCCTGGGTGGTGGGACCAAAGCAAGTCAAATGGGTCCCTAAATTAAATAGCATGAGTGGTAACAACTTGAGCTGCTTTCTTCTGCAAGCCCTTTGCCCCCCCCCCAAGTGAATATTTCTTCTTTTCTGGACCAACAATTGCCATGGTTCCCCTGACTGGACTTCCCCAAGCCCCAAGCTCTCCACAAAAGTTGCCTACATTTAACAACATTTTGCCACTCTTTACGTCAGCAGCCAGGAAATGCACTCATCCTTGCTGACTTGGGCACAATAAATTGGGGTCAAATTTGAGTTTTTTGTCCAATGCCAATAGCATAGCCCAGGTGACAAAACAAGAACACTCAATTTAAGCCTTATCTTTGATCTTCTTAACCCTTTTTCAGATGGCAGCAAATCTGCTTTTTCAGGTTTGCATTTCAGCATTGTCCCTTTAAAAACAAGGAGATCTGTTAACTTGCTCTTTATGTTTTGATTAGTAGTAATTACAGGGACAAAGGCTATTCAGCTATATACCTGTTTATTTGTACAGGTATGGGACCTATTATCCAGAATGCTTGGGACCTGGGTCTTTCCATAATTTGGATCTTCATACATTAAGTCTACTAGAAAATCATGTAAACATTAAATCAACCCAATAGGCTGGTTTTGCTTCCAATAAGGATTAATTATATCTTAGTTGGGATCAAGTACAAGTTACTGTTTTATTATTAAAGAGAAAAAGGAACATTTTTAAAAATTTGGATTATTTCATTATAATGGAGTCTATGGGAGACAGCCTTTCCGTAATTAGGAACTTTCTGGATAACGTGTTTCCAGGTTAACGGACACCTATACAGATGAATATTTATTCATGAATTGTTATCAACTATGTATTTTGTTTTATGCATTATTGTTGTTCTTGTTTTAATTAATGAATATCTCTTTTTTTGTAGAGCCCACAGTGAGTCAATATAATGCCCCTGATATGAGTATGACACTTGAGTATGTACACATACAGTAACAAACAACACTGCATGATATAAAATATAGGTTGTATTTGTTCTTGCTACAAGATGGGTGGTCAGAGCAAACTAAAACTTGTACAACCCTTTGCCAGACGGCTGTTATTATCATTATTTAACTGACTGTGTAATTTTCCACCTAGAGATTAAAAGGGGCTCAGTGCAATTACCGATTGAATCTAACCATCTGAACTGGAAATGCAGGTTAAACATGTAAATAATTACTATTTCCCTTGCAAAGCTCAAAAACAGGTGCATTAAATAATACTAAGTTGCTGTGAACTGCATTGCACTCCAATGTTGGTGAAAACCATTTTTTGCTGTGTCACTTTCATTCCCAGCTTGATCGTGATGAGCACAGGCATGCTCATAATCAGGGCTCTATTTTCTATATACCGTATATACTCGAGTATAAGCCGAGTTTTTCAGCACAAAAAATCTGCTGAAAAACTCTACCTCGGCTTATTCTCGGGGCAGTGCTGCTTCCCCCTTTCCCGGCCAGATCCTCCCCTAGCTGCCCCATCCTCCCTCAGTGCCACTACCCGGTCCTGGACTGTCTGTCACTCACCTTCCGAACTCAGGGGGCAGAAAGGTCGCACCAGCTCGCAGAAAGAGAGTTGATTTTACCGGGCCAAGTTCTCCGCCTCCTCGCTGCAAAGTGCGGCAACCTGCGGAACAAATGAATCCTGCAGAGACTCATATACGGAGAGCAGACACGGCGCCATCCCAGGCATGAGCACCGGCAAAGGTTTCCTACTTCCTGTCACACGTCTGTAAGTTCCGGTTCACGCGCTGGAGCTTCAGTTCATGGCACAATAGGCGCACAAAGCAGCATGACAAGCACAGGAGCTGTACAGAATATGTAGCTTGTATGAGCTTCTCTGTCCTGTGCTTAGAGGTACTCACTCTGGGGCTGCTGCTGCTTCTTCTTCGTCCTCTCTGACAATCAGCCCATCAGCCAGTGGGGGAGGTCACTTGACTTCCGCGTCTGTCATTGCCAGAGTTCTGTGGATAGGGTGCGGGCACAGCGCGAGGTTGGGCATTTATTGGTGAGTTGTACACATTTTGGAATGCTTAAAAATGCAGTGCGTATTGGGCAGATTTGGGGGCAGCATTTTTTCAGAAGACGAGGGTGTGACTTTTGTGCCGTAGCAATAGTCTTAGAGTAGGGTGTCATTAGTAGGTAGGGCTTTCAGCCCAGGTGAGTGTTGGGCTAATACTAGATGATGTTTTAATTTAACATATTTTTATTTATATAAACTTTACCTATTTAAAGCCCCATTGAAAGTCTGTTGTGGTTCATTATGCACCAGGTTGGTGGTATGTGTATGAATTATCAACAAAACAAATAACTGAAAAGTACGGTATGCAATGGAAAAGGTTGATCTGTCATTTTTCACCCTAGGCTTATACTTGAGTCAATAAATTTTCCCAATTTTCGTAGGTTAAATTAGGTACCTCGGCTTATACTCGGGTCGGCTTATACTCGAGTATATACGGTAGTCACCTGAGGGCCCATGCCTAGGGTGACAGCTTCACGGGTGCCTATAACAGAAAAAAAAATTCACCATTTTCCTAGTACTAGAGCCAATGCACATGCTTCTAGTCACATTCCAGCAGTGGTTCTCAAACTGTGGAGTTACAGAAGTAGAAGTAAGTGTACGATTTGGGAAGATTTTTTACTATCTCCCACAATCTGCCAACTGGCTGCCACTTAATAACAATGTACTGGAACAAGGGACAGATCTTAACTGTATGGATGTACCAGACGGTTGCTAAGATATCCGAAAAACCTGAACTTTTATTGGCAGCAACATTGCTTGGTTTTCAGTTATTTTAACACGCAAAGGAAAACAGTGATTCCTTTCCAGCTGTCCTATTGTAAAGCCATGGTGTAAAACAATATGCGTCTTTCTTTTAAAATCCACATTTTTAACTGGAAGAGAAGTGGATTTTTTCTAAATTTTCTCTATAGGCGCCCGAGGAGCAGTGCCTAGGATGGTAGCTTCATGGGGGCCTATAGAGAAAAAAATGCACAGCTTTTCCTAGTACTAGGGCCAATGGAGTACCAAGAGCATGCCAGACCCCCTTGCCAAAAAAATCTTCTTGGGTCCCAGCGTCCCCCCCCCAGCATACATAGCTGCTCCAGCCCACAGCACTACCCCCAGGAAGATTTAAATGCTATAGAGGAAGCCGTCACGGTCTGGGCCCCCCCTGTTACCCAACCAAGCATGCAACCATGAGGCCTGCTTCCTCTATAGTTACGCCACTGAGTAGGGCAGCCAATGCACATTCTTCTAGTCACTGAATAAAAACTCATTTCAGAAGTGGTTCTCAAACTGTGGGGCTACAGCATCAGTAGAAGTGCCTCATCTTAAAGCCCAATTGGGATAAGATTTGGGAGGAATGATGATTGGTTCTTCTTGATACTTCTGAAACTTAGCTTGAAGGTCAAACAGAGTGGAATTTGGGGATGTTGTCCTACATTTGTTGGAACAATGGCTGAATGGATGATACAGCAATTTTAACATATCTATAACCTTGGTATGGGATAATGGGGGTCCTGCAACCTCCAATTCCAACCCCTCAGCTCATAACAAAGTTCCAGACATCATTGTCAGGATTCAGTAGTAGAGTGTAGTAAAAATATACGTGTTTACCCCAAATCTCACCCTGATCTACAGGCTAGGACCCCTCCAGCAACTGCCCCCTTAGGGAGTCATCTACAATGTCAGGAACCATTAATTTAATCTGTATATGAAGTAAACTGTCAGACTTTAGTCTTCTGCCAGACTTAATTAAAGAACTGGTTTAATTATTCAGCCTCTGTGATATTAACTCTTATCTTTATCAAAATTGAAATACCGGTTTTCTCTGCTGAATACAGGTACTGTGAATATATTTTAAAGCCCGCTCATGGCTATAACAGGTAATAGGTGTCCTGAACCGGTTCTACTAACATCTTGGTTTAATCTATGTATCATAAACATGGAGCATTCCATTCTGTTGTTCCCAACACAAATCCACTGCATGCACAAAGTTTTGAGTGAAAGATTATAGTTCATGTCCTAATTCTATATGTGCACATGCTAACTCAAAGCAACTTGTCAATTGGTCTATTTATTCTTTTTTTTAAGGTTTTTGAATTATAATATTTTCTGACTCTTTGCAACTTTTCAAATGGGGGTCATTGATGCCATTTTTATAAACAAAAATGCTCTTCAAGGCTGCAAATGTATTGTTATTGTTACTTTTTATTATTCATTTTTCTATTCCTCTCCTATTCATATTCCAGTCTCTTATTCAAATCAATGCCTTGTTGTTAGGGTCATTTGGACCCTAGCAACCAGATTGCTGAAACTGCAAACTGGAGAACTGCTGAGTAAAAAGCAAAATAACTCAAAAACCACAAATAATAAAAAATTAAAAACTATTTGAAAATTGTCTCAGAATATTAAAACCCCTTAAGCAGTAGGGTTAAAGTGGAAGGCAAATTCATGTCTTCTCCTTTTCCATATTAAAAGCATTTCCCTTAGCCCAAGTTCTCTTGGAATTGTAAGAGAGATATAATAGATTTTTACTGTCTCACACAATCTGCCAACTGGCTGCAACTCAATAACAATGCACTTGAACAAGGGACAGACCTTAACTGTATGGATGTACCAGACAGTTCCTAAGATGCCTGAACTTTTATTGCCAGTAATATTGCTTGGATTTCAGTTATTTCAAAATGCAAAGGAAAACAGAGATTCCTTTCCAGCTGTTGTATTTTAAAGCCATGGTGTCTGTAAAACAATATGATTTCTACTAAAATGCACATTTTAATTGGAAAAGAAGTGGATTTTTTATAAAGAAAAAATACTAACAATAAAGGCATGTTAAAGTCCAATTGAACTGAATTAAATAATGCAGTTTATTAATAAAGTTTTTGCTGTGTTCTCTGCACTAATGATTCTACCACCTTCCCTCTCATTTCAGTCAGAGGCGTCCGTGTACTAAAGCGCGGTAAATTCGACTATATGTTTCCGCAAGTTATAGCTGCAAATAGCTCTGTGAGTTGCAAATTAACAAATTAAGTTTGGGAATTTTTATGCTATAAAATATAAAATAGTCTTGTAAAACTAATCTTCAAAACTGCTAAACTTTATAGATATTATCAAGACACAGTAAACAGATTTCACCCAATCAAATATGTATGCATCATATAAATCCACATTTCAATACATCCAGTCACAAGTCTTTCATCTGAAAAAGATGCTGTAGCAGCAGACAAAAGAATAATCCAAAACATCTTTGATTATCCTGTCACTTCTCTCTTCTCCTGTCAGGAATGGCAACAGGAACAGAATGATGGGTAAAACAAGGTGTTATGGGATATTTCCTGTCCCCTTGAGAATTTTCTGTCGCAAAAATAATTTGCCGCCACTATATAGATGGCGGTAAAATTTTGCCAAAATTCTGTAGTAAATGTTGTCTTTCACACATTTCGCTGTTTAGTAAACCGGCCGTTACTGTGTACGTAGCATTATTTTCAGCGAATGCGATAACTAGCGAACACATATTCTTGCGCAAGAAAATTCACTGATTTATATTTACCGCAGCTTAGTAAACTGGCGACAACATATTCGGCAATAAATTTGTCTATATTTTGTGTGCATATTTTTACTGTGCTTTAGTAAATGGACCCCTGGGGAGAACGTTGACTATGGCAGGGGGTCCAAATACAATGTGCATTAGGAAATTGACAATTTTCTTTCAAAGATATACCTGAAAGAGCAGGTCAAAGGCTATTTAGGGTGAGATTTGGTGTGAATGTGTACTTGCTATCTTAGATATTCTTGAAACTATGACTTATTGCCTGATACACCAATATTTTCCAACAAGTATACCAATTTCATGAGCTAAGGGTCAACCTGAATAAAGGTTGGACCTATAAGGTGAGCCCTGGTCAAAGGTTGGACCTATAAGATGAGCACTGGTCAAAGTTTGGACCTATAAGGGGAATCCTGGTCAAAGGTTGGACCTATAAGGTGAGCCCTGGTCAAAGGTTGGACTTATAAGGTGAGCCCAGGTCAAAGGTTGGACATATAAGGGGAGCCCTAGTCAAAGGTTGGACCTATAAGGTGAGCCCTGGTCAAAGGTTGGACCTATAAGGTGAGCCCTGGTCAAAAATTGGACATATAAGGGGAGCCCTAGTCAAAGGTTGGACCTATAAGGGGAGCCCTGGTCAAAGGTTGGACCCAGGACCGCCATCAGAAATCCCAGGGCCCCATACGACAAAATTTCCTGGGCCCCCTGGGCTGCGCCCACCGCAAGCCCCACCTACAGGTCCGCCCTCCCCACGCCACAGGTCCACCCCCCACCACACAGTAAAAAAAAATATTGGTGGCTAGGGTTTCCACATGTTAATAAAATATAAAAAGATATTGGTGGTCAGGCCCCCCCATTAAAAAATATTGGTGGCTAGGACCCCACATGAGAAAAAAATTGGTGGCCAGGGCCCCCCCCCCATTATAAGAAAATTGGTGGCCAGGGCCACTTAAAAGTCCATGCCTTCCCGAAGTTAGCAGCTCTCAGAAAGATGGGGGGCCCAGCTAATCAATTAAGTGTGGCGTGGCTGGGCCCCCCTTACCCTTGGGCCCCCTACAACTCTCCCCCCTGTCGCCCCCTGATGGCGGCCCTGGTTGGACCTATAAGTGGAGCCCTGGTCAAAGGTTGGACCTATAAGATGAGCCCTGGTCAAAGGTTGGACCTATAAGGTGAGCCCTGGTCAAAGGTTGGACCTATAAGGAGAGACCTGGTCAAAGGTTGGACCTATAAGGTGAGCCCTAGTCAAATGTTGGACCTATTTGGGGAGCCCTGGTAAATGTTGGACCGGACCTATACAGGGAGGCCTGGTCAAAGGTTGGACCTATAAGGGGAGGCTTGGTCAATGGTTGGACCTATAAGGGGAGCCCTGGTCAAAGGTGGGACATATAAGGGGATCACTGGTCAAATGTTAGTGTGGGGCCTAGTAAAAACCAGAATTCCCTTTGTGCTTCCACCTTCCTGACTGCACCAGCTTTTCTCTTAATCTCTTAATATATATGTGGGGCAGAGGGAGGAAGAGTGTAGGGATTATTCATCATGTGTTATGGAGGGACCTGGAAAGTTAAATAAATGTTTAGCTTACTATGGAGGGAAAAACACAAAAGACTTTGCTCTATGCTAACTGCATTATTTTGTAAATGTAATTCATTACGTCTTATTATAACCACCAACCTGAGTTTTGCAATGAGTGACAACATAAGTGGTCCTGGGAAAAAATAACACTCTGGTTTGTATCCAAAATAAAAAACTTGCAACACAGAGGCCCTTCCTGGATTTTACTGGCAATGTGGCTAAAGGCAATAACAACACATGGGTTCTAGAACCCTCTACATCTCACTGTTAACCAGTGCTCCACAGAATATATATATATACTGTATATATATATATATATATATATATATATATATATATATATATATATATATATATATATATATATATATATATTTGTTTTTTATTTATTTTTTCCCTCCCCCATTTTCAAATAAGAGGATTCTCTATTTTTTAATTTTTGGAAATTCCAGCATTCAGACACTACAACTGTGCATGTTCCACAAATGCCTCGATTTTTTTTTTAACTTGTCAGTAACTGAATAAAGAGTAACAAAAGGTCTGGCCTTTGGATGCACTTTGGGATGATATTGCCAAGACAGGACATAAGGACATCAATGTGCTTCATAACACCAACCAGGTGTTTGGGCCAGGTCAGAACTCTTTACTGACGTGAGGTCAGGAAAGAAGCAACTAATATGTCAGAGCTACGGAGATACAAACAGAGAAATTATGGAATTATATTTAAAGGTATTTCCCTTAAAATAAACTGTTGGTACAGGTATGGGACCTGTTATCCAGAATGCTCAGGACCTCGGCAAACATTAAATAAACCCAATAGGCGGGTTTTGCTTCCAATAAGGATTAAGTATAACTTAGTTGGGATAAAGTACAAGCTACTGTTTTATTATTACAGAGAAAAATTTGGATTATTTGGATAAAATAGCCTTTCCCTAATTTGGAGCTTTCTGGATAACGGTTTACCAGCTAACGGATCCCATACATATAGTATAGTAGCACTACTCAGCAATGCATTGTGGTAAACAATTAAACATACCACGTGGTTTTCAAAGGTGCAGAGCTCCAATCTGCAATCTGTTTACCCGCATGCCACTTACGTGACTAATCAGATCCCACCATTACAAATTATTGGAGAACTTATGATTAGCATGTGATGCCAGTGGAGTAGACATTCACCTAGAGGATTTCAGGGGTGCTGGACCATCCATTAACCCTAAAAATCACACGGCTCCCAACCAATTGCGCCATACCATAATAACAGAAAACTATGCAGTGCATTGTTGAAAAAGAGAAACCATACATGTGGAGGTTTTCAGGGATAACAGGTCTTTCCATAATTTGCACCTCCATACCTTAAAGGAGAATTCAACCCTTTAGAAAAAAAAATCCATACCCCCCGAACCCAAATAGACGCCCATCCCTCTTCCCCCCCCAGCCTAACTGCCCGGGGAAATGCCCCTAACTTTTTACTTGCCCCTCTGCGCAGATTCAGGTATCGAAGTTCACCGCAGCCATCTTCCGGGTCTTCCTTTCTTCTTCCAGCACTTCTGCAATTTCCGTCCATTTTGGTGCATGTGGCGCAGTTGTTGCAAACCGGTAAATTGCTCCAACTGTGCATGCGCCACTTCACCGATCTCCGCCTCAGCTTAGATTGCTGCGTGGAACTCTGATGTCTGAATCTGCGCCGAGGGGTAAGTAAAAAGTTAGGGGCATTTCCCCAGGCGGCAGTTAGGGAGGAGGGAGGGGGGTCTACGTGGGGTGGGATGTAGGGGTTTTTTGCTAAATGGTTGAATTCTCCTTTAAGTCTACTAAAAAATAAATTTAACATTAATTAAACCTAAAAGTGTTGCCTCCAATAAGAATAATTATATCTTATTTGGGATCAAGTACAAGCTACTGTTTT
Source organism: Xenopus petersii (assembly GCA_038501925.1). Lineage (NCBI taxonomy): Eukaryota > Metazoa > Chordata > Amphibia > Anura > Pipidae > Xenopus > Xenopus petersii. Next base: position 21,888,316 of record CM076676.1, read on the forward strand.
ATTATTATTGAGAAAAAGGAAATAGTTTTTAAAAATTTTAATTTAATTTGATTAAAATGGAGTCTATGGGAGATGACCTTCCCGTAATTCGGATCTTTCTGGATAATGGGTTTCCTGATCACCGATACCTGTATATATATAAACATTATGGAGGTTAACCACAGGAATAGCAGTTATGCCAAGTCACAAAAACCAGTCTGTTGCCATTAGCCTGACTGGGTATTTGGACTTCCCCTACAGCTAGTGGTTATCGAAACTGTAGTGTCTGTTCGAAACAATATATACTGATAGAATGCTGAAAAACTTGTTACAATGGGGTTTTTCAGCACCTCACAGCAGGGCAGTCTCATGTTGGATAGAGAACAAAAAACCCCTATAGACGCCAGGGCCTATAAGATGCACACAGGCCCTAGTACCTGCAAGGGATCCCTAGAACAAGAGAAATGATGGAGGCCCAGCGCACATCATATGTTCCCCATGCATGTGACAGACTAGTTATTAACATCATGTGATGACAACAGGTTGACAAACCCCAAAAGCCCCTTGCTCCGGGAAGTGGGAGATGCAGCATTCTAATTGCGGTCATACAGTGGTTTCTATGTGCATTACAGTATCTGTGTTTAGTGTTTCAGTGCACTCTCATTGCTTAACTCCCCACAGAGAAGCCTTGTCATTTAACCACTGCATGCCCATGTAATGGAATGCACAAAAAAATTACACCACTTGGAAACACAATTGAAAACCCTTGTATGTAAGAACCCTAAAGGTGGCCATACAAAGGCCAATAAAAGCTGCGGACAGACCAAGTTGGCAGCTTATTTCCCAGTGTATGGGGCCCTCCGCTGGCTTCCCTCATTGGTATCTGGCGGAGAGTCGATGTCGATCAGGCAGGGGTAAAAATCCTGTCAGATCCCGGACTGCATCTGTTCGTTGATACGGTCCCGATCGTTGGGCCCTCGGGTCCACGATTGGATCAGCCCGATATTGCCCAAGGTGGGCATATCGGGGAGAGATCCACTTATTTGGCGAAATCGTCAAACGAGCAGATCTCTATGTGTATGGCCACCTTTAGCGTACTCGGGTCGTGGTGCCTGTTTCCCCAAACATCTTGTTGTCCTTTGCCACCGTGCTGCTCACACCCTCCCCCCCCTAGTGAGAGGCACAATTCCATTCCAGATCTTCAGTCTTCATCTTTCAGGAGGCAAGGTACTGGCGCATGTGCAGTTGAAGCAGTCTTCCAGTTTGTAGTAACTGCACATGCGCCAAAAGTGCTGTGAATCGCCGAAAGGATGTAAGAGGACCCGGAGAAGACCGAATATCTGGAAGATGGCGCCCATGAGTGCGGCTGCGCTTACTCTGCAACGATACGTCAGCAATGTATTCGGGACATTCAGGGACAATTAACTATGCGGGGGGAGGACTATCTAGGGTAGTAGGCAGTGTCGGACAGGGATGCCAGAGGCCTAAGGAGAACAAAACCCCCAAACAGGGCCCTGCCCTCAAACTAATAAAAACCCCTACCCTCCGTAGTCCCCCCTCCCCCACACAGGTGTTAATACCTGTAAATGCCCCTAAGTCTTTAATTACCCCTCGATGCAGACTCAGCCCAGTGGAGCTGACGGGCGCCATCTTCATCGCTTCGGAAATCTTCGGGGTCCCTTCGGCAATTTCTGTGGCTGTCGGCGCATGTGCAGTTGTTCGGGACAGTATAATTCCTACACCTGCACTGATACGCTGCTTACTTACTGAAGTCTCCTGAAGCGTGAAGATTTCGCCTGTGAGCTCCGCTGTGCTGACTCTGCATCGAGGGGTAATTAAAGACTTAGGGGCATTTACAGGTATTAACACATGTGTAGGGGGGAACAGGGAGGGGGATTATGGAGGTTAGGGGGTTTTCATTAGTTTTGGGTTTAGTTCTCCTTTGGCGCAGCACCCCTGACCCTAGGGCAGGCCTTTATGGTTATACCATACAATAATAAGAACTGAAAATGATAAAAAATTTAATATGTCAGCGCTGTAAACCTATAAAGATTGTTTGCAGGTAGGGTTGCCACCTTTCCTGGAAAAAAATACTGGCCTTCCTATATATTTATATTTATTTTCCCCCTATTAATAACATTGGCATCAACTATCATCTTAAACGGCCAGGTGGTAACCCTTTTTGCAGGGGGATCCCTAGGACGTGATATCACTGCGCTAGTGTGCATTGAATTTTTGCCCAATTATCAACCAAAATTGTGGAAAATCACCACAAACAGACTGGGGAAAACTGCTGAAAATAGGGTAATCCTGGAAAAATAGGGGGGTTGACAGCTCTGAATATGGGGTGGCTTTAACTATAGAGTAATCAGGCACTGCAACTGCTGAGGGATCTTATATTAATAGTAATCCAAAGGAGCACTGACTGCTCACAAGTGTCACAATACAGTTGTATTTCTTCATCACAAGCATAGCCCTGAAAGTTATAGTTCCCCTTTAAATAAGTAACCATAAAAAGTGCGTTATAATAAATTACATTTCGAACTATTGGTTTAACACTGTAATTGGAGTTCTAGAGTCAGAAAAAGAATAGTAGGTAAAAGAGCGGGTAAATAAACCAGAGAGAAACATAAAATGGGGTAGAAGCGATGCCAGCAGTCTCCAGTAGGGGGCGCACAGTGTAACGTTATTAGCCGAGAGGTGTGGGCGTGGGTGTAAAGGACTCGCGGAGTAAATCAGGATACATACCCTGCGCAGCTCTCTCCGTTCCACCGATCCACCAACTTCGTGAAAGTTCGCCTTCCCAGCAAGAAAGTACCACCATGCCGGTCAAAGGCGGGGTCAAGTGCATCAAATACCTGCTGTTTGCCTTCAACTTCATCTTCTGGGTGAGTTTTTGTGTTTGCGGGAACTCGGGTGTAGCCAGAGGAGAGAGAAGCCTGGGCTGAGGGCGTGTTCGGAGCTCGGGAAAGGGATACAATATTGTAACATCTGTGCCCTGAACCCTACTGTCTGTGATACATTGTAACGCTTGATATTCTCTGTATTATATTATAAGTACAGGGACGGGTATGGGACCTGTTTATCGGGACTTGGGGGTTTTCTGGGTAAGGGATATTTCTGTATTTTGGATCTTCATACATTCAGTCTACTAGATTGTCATATAAATATTAAATAAACCCAATAGGCTGGTTTTGCTTCCAATATGTATTAAAGTGGAGGTTCACTTTTAAGTTCTAGAATGGTTAATTCTAAGCAACTTTTCAATTGGTCTTCATTATTTATTTTTAGTGTTTGACTTTTTCCAGACTTCAAATGGGAGTCACTGAACCCATCTAAAAAAAAATGCTCTATAAGGCTACAGATTTATTGTTATTGCTACTTATTAATCACATTTTTATTCAGACCCCCCTCCTATTCATACTTCAGTCTCTTATTCAAATCACTGCCTGGTTGCTAGGGTAACATGAATCCTAGCAACCGCATTGCTGAAAGTCGAAAGCTGCTGGATAAAAAAAGTTAAATAACTCAAAAAACAGAAATGATAAAAAATGAAAACCAATTGCAAATGTTCTTAGAATATCACTGTCTCATACTAGTTAAAGTTAGTTTAAAGGTGAATAATTATATCTTCGTTTGGATCAAGGACAAGGTACTGTTTTATTATTACAGAAAAAAAGGAAATCCTTTATACCATTTTTAATTATTTGATTAAAATGGAGTCTATGGAAGTCTAAGGGATAACTTGTTTCCGGGTTAATGGATCCCATACCTGTATATAGAAGTATAGGACTTGTGAATTTGATTCAGTCAGCTCCGTTTTCACCTTTTCATTCGAAGACAAACTTTTTCCAGTGCAGGTGCAGTCAATGGCCACCACCCATGCATATACTGTAGAAGGCACAGCACCGATTTTTGATTAAAATAAAAAAGCCTTTATTTAGTACATATAAATAAAGGCTTTTTTATTTTAAACAAAAATCGGTGCTGTGCCCCAAGTTTTCTATAGAAGTATAGGTGCAAGGTTGTACTATGAAGGAAATCAGTCAAAACATTAGTTGGTTAAAGGACCAGTAACATCAAAAAATGTATTTTTTTAAAGTAATAAAAATATAATACAGTGTTGCCCTGCATTGGTAAAACTGCTGTGTTTGCTTCAGAAACACTACTATTGTTTATATAAATAAGCTGCTGTTTTGCAATGGGGGCAGCCATTCAAAGGAGAAAAGGCTCAGGTTACAAAGCAGATAAGCTCTGTAAAACATAATCCGTTATCCACTATTCAACCTGTGCCATATAGCCTTTTTTTAAATTTCCGCCATTGCTACATAGCAGCTTGTTTATCTAAACTATAGTAGTGTTTCTGAAGCAAAGTACAGGGTAACACTACATGATATTTTCATTACGCTTTTTCATTTTTTTGTGTTACTGTTCCTTTAAATAGGGATATATTGGCAAAGTGTTATTTTTGGAGTTTCTGAATTGTAGTTCCTATGCCTGTACTGATTTAATCCTGTAACTAGCCTGCCTCAGTCATTCAGTCAGTCAGTCAGATACACAAGGTAGTATAAATACAGTGCCAGTTCCATGTATTATACCCCAGAACACAAGGTAGTATATATATACAGTTCTAGTACTATGGGTAATGCCTCCAGAACACGCAGCAGGATAAATACAGTGTCAGTTCCATGTATAATACCCTCAGAACACAATGAAGTATAAATACAGTAACATTACTATGGGTAGAGCCCCTAGAACACGCAGCAAGATAAATACAGTGCCAGTTTCACGTATTATACCCCCAGAACACAAGGTAGTATAAATACAGTGTCAAATGTGTAATAATCCCAGACCGCATGGCAGGATAAATGTGTTGCCACCTTCATGTATTGCATATCCATCCTGTGTTTCGTATGATAGTCATTGTTGTTGGTTTGCCTTTATTAGTATCCACCCATTATTATAGTTAATGCATATTTATAAAGTCTAATCATATTCCCTAGGGCTGTACAGTAGGCTAGTGGATACATCATACAACAATCAGAGGTAACCGATTAAAATGAGAAGTGTGTACATAACCGTAATATGACTCTTCTCTGTCTGAATACTCTGCCTAGTGGCTGCTTGTGGAGGGTTAAACCGGAGTAGGGAGTATTTACACTGTGTGTGTGATTAACTCCTTTAGTGCCGGAGCAAATTCTTCAGGGCAGGGCAAGGTTCGGTGCGCCAGTGTTGAGAAACCGCAGCAGCTCATAATGTAGCCCATCTGAGAGTTTCAGTTCTGCAAAAACTGAGGTATCTTAAGTCTTATTGTTACATTAAGGTTAAGGACACAACACAAGATATCCCCTATGTGACGTGGTCATGAGTACAAATTAAAAAAAAATAATTTTTTTCTTTGCGGGTAACCCCGGGGGACTCTAGTTGAAGTTGCTAAACCTGACTGTTTTGCCAACCTGACTGTCCCATCTCAGCCTGTCAGTTAGAGTTTCTAATGGTAACGGACTCCTGCTGCACGAATATGGCAGCCCCCTGATAGAGGAACATAGGGCATCAGACAGGTAATATAAAAGCATTATGCAAATACTGTATGCCAAAGTTATAAGTAGCTTTCAAAGGCAATATTATGATAGATGTAAAAAAGTTTAATTACTGGTGTCAGTATCTCTTTAAGTCTATTTAAACCCAATAGGATTTTGTCTCCACTAAGGATTAATTATATCTTGGTTTGGATGAAATACAAGGTACTGTTTTATTATTACAGAGAAAAAGGGAATCATTTTTAAAAATTAGAAAAATTATTTGGATAAAATGGAGTCTATGGGAGACGACCTTTCCGTAATTCAGAGCTTTCTGGATAACGGATCCCAGACCTGCATGTGTTTATAATATGTCTGCTGGCATCGTTAAATGGCATCCTACACTTCAAAAAACATAGGTGTAGGGCTGCAGAACAAGCCAGCATTATACTGTATAAATAGTGGTTTATAATAACCCACTGGAATGCACTGAAATCACATGTATGTATGGCAAGATGGGTGCACTTTTGCTTTTTTTTTTCTTCAAGGGGAGGTCAACAGAATATTGAGCCATTCAGATGCAAGGTTTCAGGGAGTAATGATCCTGCTGAAGTCGCCCCTTTGGAGACAAATCATGCAACACCTGTGTAAATATTTGGCTTACAGGCCCTGTTTCACTCGCACCAGATCAGCCAGTATTGAAAGTAATTTTTTTGTTTTTGCTTCACTTCTGCTACAGCAAGCTCTGATAGCATGAGAAGAACAGCAAGGATAGGGTTAAACTTTAATGCAAATCACTGTTTTAGTGAGTTTTTTTTTTTTTGTTATACCTCCCCACCCACCATACAAGACAATTGCCACCTTTTAATGTCACCAATCTCTCCCAGATATGCCCACCTTGAGGGCGATATCGGGCTGATCAGATCGTGGGCCCTAGGGTCCATGGATTGGATCACAATAAGGAGAATACAGTCGGGCAGATCGAGGACCGCATCAACAAACAGATGCAGTCCTTGATCCAACGGGATAATTGGACCCACCCAATCGACATCTGGCCGGGGAAGCCTGTCGGAGAGTCCCCATGCATGGTCCAATAAGCTGCCGACTTAATCTGTCGGCAGTTTATATATGCTTGTGTATGGGGCCTTAAGCTAATTTGTGGCAGTGAATAGGTTAAACTATAATGGAAGCCTGATGTTCTGATCCCTGGTTGCTGGCTCCCAGGTTGCTTAGAATCTGTCAACAAGTGAGACTGTGCTGGAACCTTTACAGCATAATTGCCTGATACACTACATGTATTGTTGGCTTTGCTTATTTACTTGCTTCTTTGTTTCCCTGATGACCCTAGTTCTGTGCCTCATGTACCCGTGTCCCATTATCATTACCCCATGTGGAAGATGCAGGTGACACGGGAAGGGTGAGGGGGGGACAAGGAGCTGGGCTGTATTGTGCTGTTGCTAGAGTTGCCACCTGGCCGGTATAAATGATGGTTGATCCCAATGTTATTAGTAGGGAAAAAAGATAAATATATAGTAAGGTCGGTGTTTTTTTCCAGAAAAGGTGACAACCCTAGCTGCTGCTGTGCATAGTGTCAAACATCTTCTGACTATCCCTAACCACTGAAACACTCTTCCCAAAAATTATCTTTGCTTGTTAAATGGCAACTGGAGAATGCCCTGTAGGGAGGAACTCCGCGATGCTGCTGGAGCCGTCACGTCGCCATGCGACGAAACGCAAAAGATAACAGGAAGTGATGGAGAAATACTTACCTGCGATTTCTCCTTCACTTCCTGTTATCTGCAGAACATCCGACACGTCATGTAGTTCTTACCTGTGATTTTCTCCTTCACTTCCTGTTATCTTTAGAACATCCGACACGTTGCATGCGTTTGTCGCATGGCGACGTGACGGCTCCAGCCGCATTGTGGAGATCCTCCCTAAATGATGTGCCGTGTTTGATTTGGGTCTCTCAGTCCGGATAACTTTGCAGACCTATGACCATAAATATACTAGGTATGCACTATTTTGGATACGTCCGAAACCCAGAATCCTTCATAAAAGATTTGGCCGAATACCGAACCGAATCTGAACCCTAATTTACATATGCAAAGGGAAGGGAAAAACAATCTTTACTTCCTTGCTTTGTGACAAAAAGTCACTCGGTTTCCCTCCCCGTCCCGAATGTGCATATGCAAATTAGGATTCGGCCGGGCGGAAGGATCTGGCCGAATCTCGAAACGAATTCTGGATTCGGTGTGTGCCTAAAATATACCAACCCCCAATCTATCTGGGTTCTCCATTGTTCAGGTCTTGATTTCTAACTGGTATAACAACTAGTGCAGAAGTGCATATATATTGCATACAGCCTTTGACACACACACAGCAATTTGGTTTGTTTTTTTCTTTTTGTTCCTGCTCATGTTACTAATCTTCTGTTGCACTCTAATAGTAGTAGTGTTTGATCTGCAGAACATGACCCTGACCCCTATTATTGCTGAGGCTGCCAATAAACATACCTATTTAATCATACACAGAGACCATAAAAAGGGACAGTATACCCCTTGTTAAACATGTTTATAGGTATGGGATTCCGTTATTCAGAAAGCTCTGAATTACATAAAAAGGTGGACTCCCATAGACTCCATTTTATCCAAATGATCCAAATTTTTAAAAATTATTTCCTTCTTCTCTGTAATAATAAAACAGTGCTTTGTACTTCATACCAACTAAGATATAATTAATCCTTATTGGAAGCAAAACCAGCCTATTGGGTTTATTATAATAGACTTAAGTATGAAGATCCACATTACAAAAAGATCCCTTATCCGGAAAACCCCAGGTCCTAAGCATTCTGGATAACCGGTCCGTGTACAATGAATAAATAGGCTTGTGCTGAAGATACTGTTTGTTTAAATAATGAAAAAAAAACGATGTTTTTATTTTTTTGCTATTTCCTAAACTAAGCTAATTATATCTTCATTTGGGATCAAGTACAAGCTACTGCTTTATTATTGCATGGTTTGGATCTTCATACCTCAAGTCTACTAGAAAACCCTTTAAAGATTAAATAAGCCCAATAGTTTGTTTTTGCTTCCAATAAAAAATAATTATATCTTCGTTTGGGATCAAGTACAAGCTACTGCTTTATTATTATAGAGAAAAAAGGAAATCGTTTTTTTAAAATTTGTATTATTTGGATAAAATGGAATCTATGGGAGATGCCCATTCCGTAATTCGGAGCTTTCTGGATAATGGGTTTCCATATAATGGTTGCCATACCCATAGTAAGTTGGTAATTAGCTTCCCAGTGCAAAGGATGAAGGGAGGCGGTTGCTTATAGAGATCAGTATCTAAGCATGAAAGCAGTGCGGCTCTATAATAAAAATATGGGGTGTGCCATAAGCAGAGCATTATTCCCCATTTGTGCTAGGCTACAGGTGACTTTGGGTATTGACAGAACCGATATTTTCCGCCTGAGCTCAGCCGCAGTCAAAGTGCTGTGCGTGTGGCGAGCTAAAGATTGTGTACATACAGCTTCCTTTGGGAGGTTAAAGGTGGAATCTTTTTATGGCTTTCCTTGTGCAGAGACGCTAACTGGTGCAATGGCCACTTCATCCGTGGATTCATTTACAATTGTTTGTTTGATGCAAAAAGAAGCATAATGAGGCCTCTGTGATAGAAAAGTGGTGGAAAGTTAACCCCGTACTATCGCTGCTGCCTGGAGATATCTGCAGAAGCACAAAGCTGGGATTAAGCTGTCTCTCCTTCCTGTTGAACATAAACTGTTGGATAGGCCAGTTTGATTGAAGACATGTTTATTCACGGGAAAACCAGCTCAGGATGGTTACACAACAGAAAAGAAAAATGGAGATGAACAAAATGGGTTCCATGCTTATTCACCATCTAGTAGGAAGGCTGGGGGGGGGGGGCTACATAACTCAAATTGGCACCCCAAGCAACTGGAGGGGGGGTTTATAAGGCAAACATAAGAAACTATTACCTGTCATGCACTAAAAAGTAAAAAAAAAACACCTGATACCACCCATGCTGCAAGTCATTAAATGAACAGTAACATCAAAACATTTAATTGTTATAAAGTAATAAAAATATAATGCAGTGTTGCCCTGCACTGGTAAAACAGCTGTGTTTTCTTCAAAAATGATATTGCTCATATAAACATACCTCCCAACATTTTGGAAGTAAAAAGAGGGACAAAAAATTTTTTCCGCACGTAGCACAGCAAATTGTTTGACCACACCACTTTCTGCGGCCACACCCCCTAATTACCATGTTTGTTTTACAAAATTTGGCAGGTTATGAAAGTTTGAAAGTATTTCTCCTCATCTAAACTGAGTTTTTGTGTCTCAAAATTGTTACAAAGTATCTTATTTGCACCTGTTACCTGTTCTGGGCTCCCTGCTAAAAGCGAATTAAGTGAGAAACTTTGTTTCTTTTGCTGGCTGTTCAGTGCATAGAAAAGAGGGACTTTCCAGTACAAATGAGGGACTGCGGGTTGAGCTGTCAAAAGAGGGACTGTCCCTCCGAAAAAGGGACAGTTGGGAGGTATGATATAAATAAGCTGATGTGTAGCCATGGGGCAGCTATTCAAAGGAGAGAAGGCTCAGCCATATAGCCTTTTTTTCAATTTCCGCCACTGCTACACAGCCGCTTGTTTATATAGACTATAGTAGTGTTTCTGAAGCAAACCATCAGTTATACCAGTGCAAGTTAACACTACATGATATTTTCATTACTTTAAAGCACTTTCATTTTTTGGTGTTACTGTTCCTTTAATTTCAATTAACTTCCTGTGCGGGTGGGTCCTAAGGGCTAGGCCACACAGGAAGATTTCAGGGAGATTAGTCACCTGGCGACTAATCGCCGCGTCTAATCTCCCCGAATGGCTTGCTGGTATCTTGCACCCGCTAGCGCTAAAGTCCCCTGCGCTAAAGTTGCCTCACGAGGCAATTTCGAGCGATTTTGAAAAACGTATCGCCGCTTGAGAATGGGTGCAGGCGACCAGCAAGCTATTCAGGGAGATTAGTCGCCTCAAAGACGTGGCAATTTGTTGCCAGGCGACCAATCTCCCTGAATCTTCCCGTGTGGCCCTAGCCTAAGGGTTGTAATTTTGTGAAGCCCACTGGAGAGGACCCCTCCAAAATGCACACAATATAAATACTTTTGTTCAGCATGTTATTAAAATATTCAGTTTTGTCTGAATTCCTCAGGTTAGTGAGTGGGCAAAATGCAGAAAACTGCCTATTCTTGGCTCATATAATTACAGAGCTGAGAGCGCTGGCACTTGGCAGTAAACAGACAGGGTGTGGCTGCTTTTCTGCCTCTCTCAAATGTCTGTACATTGTTTGGCCAACAAGACGGCAAACATACAGAAGCGCAGCATAGCCCAAAGCTCAGCTATTTGCTTTATCAGGAACATTTCTAGAAATTATATTTTCTGTTTGTAAACAGTAGGGCTGTTAAAGTGCCAGATCAGTAGCACTTCCATTGTATTTTAGTATTTAGTCACGGAGTGCTCCCACAACCTTTCCTTTTTGCTGTTAAAAGGGGAAGTAAACGCTTATACACACAACCATAAGCAATATATACTGGACTCTGCCAAATTAAATCCTTATCTTTCTCTGTATTTTATAATACTGCACTAATAATATGCCCACCTCAGATGAATTTGTATAATCCTTTGTCAACTTCCATCAAATCTACAGTGTCAGTATAAGGGTCAGGGCACAAAGGCAGATTCAGGGAGATTAATCGCCCAACGACAAATCTCCTCTTATTCAAAGCGGCTAATCTCCCCAAACTGCCTCCCGTGCCTTCCTCGTGAGGCAACTTCGGGCGATTTCCAAAGACGAATTGTGCCGAGTGCCATCCCGATGGTGATTTACGTTTTACCCAGCGGGAAGGCAGTTTGGGGAGATTAGTCACCCGAAGAAGAGATTTGTCGCCAGACGACTAATCTCCCTGAATCTGCCTGTGTGCCCTAACCCTAAAAGTACCATGCAGTAGATCCTATAGTTTGGGGTTGCCTTTTGTTCTAGGCATATTTAATGGCAGCACAGTGTGACTTAAGTCCATAATTAACTAGAGAAAATGAGTTCTATAAACACCAGCCCCTCTCTTACCCAGCTACAGCTGATGTCTCTTTTTTACAGATAAGGAAGAGCTCATTATTTAGAGGATCTACCTGGGAAGGACAAATCATTGAATTGTCTTCTGTCCCCCTCACAGTTGCACTGAAGAACCAGGGAGTTGAGCTGTTTATGTTTGGCTTAAGAAATAGAAATTGAAAAAAAATTAAAAATGAGGGGTAATAAAATGATAGTGCCCCTTTTGCATGTAGTATGTAAAGTTTAGTATACAAAGTTCCGCTTGCTTGCATTGTGAAGTGGCATAGAACATCTGATAAAGGTACTGAATGGGTTAAGGGCGCTTCACCTAGTAGATCCCATAACTGCATCTTGATTTTGTTACCTTTTTAGTTCTTTGACAGAATGTACATCAGCTCTTTGCCTGGAAAATAAAACTCCCTTGCAGTGCTTGAAGGGAAACTTACAATGCAAATAGAAACCCAAAACTGGATTTTCTAGGTTTTGGAAGGGGGTGGGTGAGTGGGTTGGCATTCTCCACAATACCCATGGTTTTTACTGTGCTGATGTACTTAGATATTTGTTAAAGGGGCAGTATATATATATATATATATATATATGTATATATATATATATATATGTATATATATATGTATATATATATATATGTATATATATATGTATATGTATATATATATGTATATGTATATATATATATATATATATATGTATATATATATATATGTATATGTATATATATGTATATGTATATATATGTATATATATATGTATATATATATATATGTATATATATATATATATATGTATATATATATATATGTATATATATATATATATATATGTATATATATATGTATGTATATATATATGTATGTATGTATATATATATGTATGTATATATGTATATATGTGTATATATATATATGTATATGTATATATATATATACACACACACACACACACACACACACACACACACACACACACACACAGCCAATGTAATAATTAATCTAAAGAGCTGCTAAGAGCACTTAAGGGGGACAATGTCATTAAAGAGCTGGGAATGTGTACAGGTGGGAGCATTACAACATCCCGCAAATATTCTTCTGTATGAGTATTTTTTTTTTCTGAAGGTTTTGTCAGGGTGGAGACTGTGATGATTCAGAGAGAAGGTCCATGTGGGGCCTCTACATTGTGTGCCTACTGTTCATTAGCAACCGAGAGAGACAGGAGCCACTTAATAAAAACAAATGGGTACGGTCATTGTAAAACTCATCATCCAAAATCTGTATAAACACAGCTCCTCTCTGGTTTTTACAAGATAATTATGGCAATTTCAGCAGTTTGGGCGAAGTTGATGCTGATTGTTGACAGTTTCACCTGTTCTGGCTATTGTGGTGCCTCGTGCTTCTTTTGGATGGGGCACTAAACGCATGCCTCTTCTGCCTGCCAAACTCTTTTTCCAGCCTTCTGTAATTCAGGCCATCGGGGTGGTGTATCAACTAGCAGATGACCAGGGTCGGGGTCTTTTTGTGAGCTGCCAGTGGGATGTTGTGAGGGTGACCAAGACGGACGCTCAGGGGTAGATAATTGCCTTGGGCACGATTACATTTTGTTCCGCCACTGCTTCTGGCACTTTGTCTCCAAAAACTCAGAGGTGGTTTGACCTGGAAAAATTATTTTAGGAGACAATTTAATGCTTGCTTTGTGGTTGGGAAATTTACATTTCAGGCCAAACTTGGGACCCATTACTCATTTCAAAGAAACAGCCAATAGAGTTTCAGTAGACAATTGTCTACGACCGATATATGGACAAAAATGTTCCTGTCGGATCAGGGACTGCATCAGCTAGTTTATGCAGTTCTTGCTCTGATGGCTCCTATTCCCACTGTTATAATCCCATCATTTAGTCGTAGGGTGATCGGATTACGCCCCGATAAACCCACATAATTTAAGTGGGGATATCAGGGGAAAGATTCCATTTGGCAACCTCATCAAATGAGCAGATCTATCCCATGCAATGAATTCGTGTTTTTTGCCAAATGTCCCAGTTTAGAGTCCTGCAGCGGGTCAGGTACCCATGGGTTACCCGCAAAAACCTGCGGTACCCTGCGGGTTGTGTGTATAGATGCAATTCTGCGGGTTTGCGGGTCGGGCCGCGGGTCTTCTTTTTTCTAATCACGTCTACTTCCGATGATGTCACCTCCAGGTTTACAACGGCAGCACTTCCTGTTTTACTCCTTTTTTTCTGATCAGACCTACTTCCGATGATGTCACTTCTGGTTTACAATGACAGCACTTCCTGGTTCTTGATGGTCATTGGGTCGCGGGTCTGGGTTGCGGATAAGGTACTTGCAGGTCGGGTCGGGTAGCGGGTCCAAGTGGGTAAGAATGCGGGTTGTGGGTCCAGTTGCGGGTTTCTGGTACGGGTTCCAAAAAATGGACCCGCGCAGGACTCTATCCCAGTTCTCCATTACAATCTCAATGGCATATCACTTGCTTCGAACAGTGAGTTGGGGTTATGGATAAACATGGGGTGGGTAATTGTGGGCTTCTTAATTCTTTTTTTTGTTTGTTTTTTTTGTTTTACGATATGGAATTGTTGATGTGTAGACGGATTACAATGACACAAAGTTTGTGTTCATTTCATATGACAGCCTTACGTTATTGCATATTGTAAATCTTTAACTAAAGACAAAAAAATCTGCTTTTGGTTTCACTTAGAGCTGGAGAGGTTTAGCCAGGACGCAGTCATTAACCAGTAATCGCTACCTTAGTTTCACCTTCCAGCTATCAGATTACAACATAAGTGGTTAGGGACAGCGCAGAAATAACACCTGCTCATAGTGCTTTTATGTTTGTAACTTGATGGCTGGAAACTGCTTGAATCAGATAAATATGTTAGGGGCAAAACACAAATATAGAGCCCCTCTTCAGGATAAAAGTGTACATTTATGCCTCTAATGGAAAATATACCTTCTCCAGGGTCTGTTCAGCTCACTCCATGTTGCATAGCTAATTTTGGTTGAAATGAGACAACAGTCCTTTAAGTTCAACATCTCCATATGACCCCTGTCACATAATAATATACAGGTATGGAATCCGTTGTCCAGAGCCCTGAATTACGTGAAGGCCGTCTCCCTATGGAATCCATTTTATCCAAATCACATTTTTAAAAATGTGATTTCCTTTTTCTTTGGTATAATAAAACTGTAGCTTGTACTTGATCCCAACTAAGATATAGTTCAATCCAGTGGAATGGATGTGTTCCTATTGGCACAGGAGTATTGTGGGAGATCTCTAATGTATCGGAAACGAGCAATCCCTAGGTTCAGCCTCTTTTTTTTTTTTTTTTTTTTTTGGACTCCATTTAAAAGAGAGGGTGGATGTGTTGTAGGCAGTGCTCGGCCAAGAGATACTTGCACCGACGGCAATTACTGTTGTTCTGACTCACATCACACCCCACTTTCCTTGCATGAGACGGTGGAAGAAACATCCTTGCAACAGCCCTGGATTCCTGCTCCCTGGTCAGCAGGAGAGGGACCATAGAGTAATTTTTTTTTTACAAATAGTGTTCTCCAGCAGCTGCTCTGCCCTGGCTGTAGGGCCTAAAACATACCTCCCAACTGTCCAGTTTTTTCGCGGGACAGTCCCCATTTTAAAATCTCAACCAGCAGTCTCAGATTGTTAGTGAAAAGTCTCAAGTTTGTCTTTAATCTCCTGAACGAAAAGCCAGAAAAAGATACGATACTTAATTGGCTTTTGGCAGAGAGCCAAGAATACCCTCGGCGCCTGCACTTGTATTCAGTTGTAACATTTTACAATTAAGCAAAGATACAATTGTAAGCAGGTCTCTTGGGGAAACTGTGACTTAAACCTTAAAGGGCAAATTCACTTTCATTAGCAAAACAGTAATAACACATTTAAACCTGACCGTGAAACCCCCAGAAATGTTTTCAAACTTTCCATAACCTGTCAAATTTTGTCACATGGATGTGGTATTTTGGTGGTATGCCCATAAAATGGCTGTTTTTCAAGTATTGGAGTTATGCTAAAGGTGACCATGTGCATGTAGATTTATAGGAGGTTTTAGGTAGGGTTGCCGCCTTTTCTAGAAAAAAAATATGTTCACTTTTCTTTCATTTGGAGCAAGTACCATTTTTAGTAAAAAAAAAAAGTAAAATTCAGTAAAATTCCGGCCAGGTTGCAATCCTAAAGGTAGGCCACACAACTTAGTGTAAGTGTAGGAAAATGCCATGTACAACACAAAAATCACTCAGATTCGTTTCCCGGGCAAATTTGTCAACAGTGAAGAATTGTTTCAATGGGGCATTTTCAAAACTGGCATAGGTGTTATCTTGTGTATTATATATTCCATACCAGCACCTATTAATGCAGTGATCCCCAGCCAGTCACTTGTGAGCAATGTTTTGCCCTCCGCCCTCTTGGATGTTGCTCCCAGTGGCCTCAAAGCAGGTTTTTCTTTATGAATTCCTGTCTTAAAGGCCAGGGTCAGACTGGCGCAGTCAGGGCTCACCAGGTTCTGAACCTTGGGGGCACCATGCTCAAAATCCAGTGCGCGTGTGCAAATGGCAGATGCACAGCATGCATGACAGGCCACCGCGCACATGCGCAAACGTCAAGCCCACCGTGCGCATGCGCTAACTGCAACCATACTGCGCCACATAACTTTTTTTTCCGTTTGGGGGGCCAATCTAGGACAGGGTCTGGGCCGGGGCCCACCTGGTTCTTTCCTGAATTCCCGTCGGCCCAGTTCGACACTGTTAAAGGCACAGTTTAGTTGCATACAAAACATGCATACTGCCAAACAGAGTCTTCTGTATGTTGCACGTCCACATAGAGGCTACCAATAGCCAATCACAGCCCTTATTTCGCACCCCAGGAACTTATTGCATGCTTGTGTTGCTCTCTAACTAAAAAAAAAACCTATGTAAAGGTGTAAACACGTATACATTCCCCAGTCCCCTGTACCCCCCCCCCTTTCATATGCCACACCCATCCCCGCATCAGGAATCTGGGATATCTTGCAGATGGGATCGTTCAGAAAAAAATCAACAAAATCCGTAACATATGAAAGACATTGACTGCCCCAAGTCATTAGGGAGATAACGATTCATTCCAGGAAGTTTTGAGACCAAATTTCATGTTCGAATTAAGAGCGATGAAATCCAGAGAGTTGAGATCTCTGTTTACAGATACAGTAAACTGTAGGTCTATACTACAGAGATATTATTCCCTCTTGCGCTCGTTCAACATATTTATATATCCTTTGTATTTGTGTCTTACAATGACAAGCATAAGCTGTTATTATGATGTTTGTTTTTTTCCGAATGTCAAGGTTCAGGGCAGATTTCCAAATAAGCAGGGAGAATCTGTGCATTCAGCAGATTGCTTCCTGATGGTGTGACATGTCTGCAGTTCCAGCACAGATTCACCTCTGACCCAAGTGTGATATAATTTGATTTATATTCCCAAAAGGCATTTCACAAGGTAATTTTGATTCTTCCTTCCTTATGCAATGTGTAGCCCCGGCCTGTGGCTGTTTAGTTAAGAATAGTCTCCCTAATTCAGTAATGTATATCTTGCAGCCCTTCGAGCTGCTCTCAGTATCCTGGCCGGGAAGAATCAGGGGCCCTGTGACATAGAGGGCCCTGAAAAATATAAAAAGTCACCTTATGTATCATTCAGAGTGGAGTTTCTGGTATATTAATAGGAAAATGACAATCCCTCTAAATTTCAGCTGAAATGACTACTTGGCTAAAAGTCAGTTTGTTGCCACCCAAAGCCATCCAACCTCTGCAATATCAACATACTTGCATGCAATCTATTTGTACAGGTTAATCCTTCTGATGACTGACTGGGTTTTAGTACAGGTATGGTATCCATTCTGGAAACCCGTTATCCAGAAAGCTCCGAATTACGGAAATTCCATGTTATCCAAATATTCCACATTTTTGAAAATTATTTCCTTTTTCTTTGTAATAATAAAAAAGTAGCTTGTACTAAATAAGATTTACAGTATAAGAGGTTATAATGAAGTTAATGGTTGAAGGTTTGGAAGTAGGGGTGTCTTAGGGCAGAGACGCACACTCAGATTCGGGGGGAGATTAGTTGCCCAGTGACAAATGTCCTCTTCTTCGGGCGACTAATCTTCCCGAACTGCCTTCCCACTGGCTAGAATGCAAATCGCCGGCGGTTGGATAGCACTCTCAAAAGGAAACTTCAGCGACTTCAGAAAACAAAGCGCTCAGAGTGCCACCCCGCTGGCAACTTACATTCTAGCCGGTGGAAATGCAGGGGAAGGAAGTTCGGCAGGGCGTGTCCGTGACTTCAGGGGCTGGTCTATGATATGGCGAATGCCTGATTGCCTCGTCAATCATAGGAAATCCTGCCCAGTTTTTCTAATTTGGAAAACCTGCCAGGCAGTTTTGATCTGGACAGCTCTTTAAAAAAAAAAAAAAAAACAGGCTGTCCGGGTCAAAACCCAAGAAAGGTGGCAACCCTATTCTCAGCAGACTACAGATTTGTTATGTTTCTGATCGTTAGAACTTGGAAGTTGAACGTGGCATTATTGTTTTCAGATGTTATAATATGTGCAATGATTGGAATTGCCCTGGAGTATCGACCAATAAAATCTTAATTTGATGGATCCAGGTCCGCATTACTAAATGTAGCAAGTTTACTCCGTTTTACATTCCATTTGGTTTTTTTTTTTTGCATAAACATACGAAGCATTTCACATATTGGTTGTGAAATGGCTCCAGGACCTTACAAATGTTTAGTTCTTATCAGTCCTGCTTCTGAAACTTACTGACATTCCAGAAGATCTGTTTCTGAAGATACTTGGTATTCGTGAGAGCCAGAAATATGCACTTTGGTTGGCTTTCTTTTATGGAGTATGGTTAAAAAAAATGTTGAAATGTCAGTGACTCATTGTTTAGATTTGTGATGAGTTGTACCATTGCAACCTGCATATGATGCAGTATGTGGGTTTTTCCCTGTTTGAGCAATAAAAGTGACAATAAAATTTAGTTATAGCAGCTACAATAATCCATAAACTGCCAGGGATTATCTGTGTATAGAGGTACTATCAAGCCTATACATTGGGTGGTCCAAATGGTCTCCTCCAGGGTTGTCAACCAACAATCTCCCCACAGCCAGCTGAATCACTTTCCCAATAGTAAAACATTCTAATGGCATCGCCCAAAAAGCCTGAGGCTAGGCACAGACCAAGCAGACCTCAGCCTGTGGAGAAACACAAGCCGATCATCCGCTTCTCAGTTGCTGCTATCCTGATCAATGTCTCAACCCTGAAACATTGTCTCCACCAATAGGCACAGGCTCTTTCAGCTCTCATCTGATACACAGATCTTGCTATACTAGCATAAATTGATGCTCTCGCATGTGCTATGGTCCTGACAATTATCCAGACAGTGTTTTTCCAGTGTTAAATAGCTTGCTCAGCCTAGATTTGGTAGCTGACAAATTTCACCTGTTAATTGTTACAGGGGGGGGGGATCAGCTGATGGGAATGTCCCTATCAAATGCTAATGTCTAGGACACTGTTCCAAGCCCATAGACTATTAAAAAGCAAGTGTAAAAGTTTGTGTCCCCCCCCCCATGCAGGAAAGGTGACTTAATGCTATGTCTGACTCTAATATCTAGAAAATCTGATATTTCTTTGTAATGGTGCCAAGTATAAATACAATCAACTATGGAATGATTGAGAACGTGCAGCGGTGTGTCTGTTCATAGAGGTTAGGGCTTGTCTGAGATTTAAAAAGAATGTTTGTATGGGACATCGGCCCTCTTGGATCTGTACTTCAATAGTCGTCAAATTGCAATAAGTCAGATCCATGCAAATTGTGCAAAGCCACACAAGGTCCTCCAGTTGGGTTTGGGACCCCTGTGTGGGGATCTTGCTGTTTTAGTGCCATTTGTAGGGATGTTGCTCTAAATCTGGGCACTAGTGTGAACCACCGCACGTCTGCACAGTTCTATTCTCCTTCTGCTTGTGTCAGTTCTCATCGACATTCCGAAAACAAGCTGTTTACTTGGCTCTGATTAAATTAACCTTAGCCCCTATTTCTTAAAGGCTAAAGAATGTTTCAACCACCGCTGTTATCTTTCAGAAAACATCTTTCAAAATGCCCATTCCTCCTGTTACCATCAGTTGTGTAACAACCATAGAATGGTACTGCAGTACCATAGTCTCCCCTCCCTAGCCTATTCTGCTAGAGGATATTCGTGGTAAGTGAGTTCACTCTAGAAGTGAAAGGTAGAGAGGGCTAGCAAGCACAGATAGCCTGTTGTCCCAAGGAGGATTTACTAGGTGTGGAATAGAGCCCCTTCAGGCGATAGTGTGCCATTGTTAGGGATTCGAGCATGTAGGTTTAGAATAGATAGAGGGGACCTAAGGTTGAAGCTTGGGCACTGTACGTGTGGTCACAGCAAAGGAGGGGGGCATTCCAGCAGGGGGCCCTGAAGGCTTTGGTGAAATGCACTAGCAGTGTGTGTCTGAGACAAATACAGAAAGAGAAGGAGAGAATTTGCAAAATAAATAATTATTGTACAATTATCATCTTTCGTCGGCAGCCAGAGCCGGTCTTGCAACAGGCTGTTTATTAATAAAGTGTGTTTGAGTTCATTGTGTGAAAATGCCTAATTCTTAAAGCAAAGGCCCTGTATGTGCAGTTAACAACAGTAAGTGTCTGCCAGCCCTGAGTAGGCACTTTACACGTGGACCAGCCCCTGAACTTTCATCATAGGCTGGAGCTTATATAGAAAATATGGCCCTGCTTCTAATATTCAGTGTAAATCCCCACATAACCAGATTGAACTACTTTCAAAAAAATGTTCAACCAAGATGGAGGAAATGTGGGTCATATGCTTAATACCACTTATTTTTTGGGATAAACCTGCTGTAAACTCCCGGTGTGAAGCCCCTGAATGTGCAGAATGAGAGCCTAGCCAAATTTAAGTTATTGTGGAAAAGTTATTTCACTGTGCTGTGACTAATCCAAACACACAATGCTCTGGGGATACTTGTTTTGTTCTGTTTCCACTTACAGTGCTGTTGTGTTCCTGCAGATTCTGGAAGACTTCAGGTCAGGTATCCAGGACAAAAGTAATGCAAACTGAATTCTGTAGCACAAAACTAGACTGCCTTGAATAAAACCAGTTAGTGCAGTGATTTCCCTGCCATTGCACTGCCCCTTGCTAATATGGGCCCTGCATTAAAACACAGCTTTGTTTGTTAAACAGGAAAACAGTGAGTCATCTGAATGGAAAATCTGGCCGAGAGCAGCATGATCTCACCAACATGAACACTGCGGCCTTAGAGTTACTTCCCTTAATAGTGATCTCCACAAAAAAATTACTTCTTCCTTCCATCTTCGGCCTAAAATTGGCATTTAAAAAAAAAAAAAAAGTCCTGTAATATAGGCAAGTTTTGTTGTAAAACCACATACAAATATTTAAATAATTTGTATATTGCTCCTGTTGGGATTGTAAGACTAGAGATGTTGTGCAGTAGTGATGAGTGAATCTGTTATTTTTGTGGCAGCTTTTTCGGCGCACACTACATTGGAGTTTATGGGCATTTTTATGCCTGAAATCTGGCAAAAAATAAAACAAAATAGCAGAGCACTGTTTCCCAATATGAAATCATGCTGTATTCATAAAGTACTTATACCATACCCTGATCTATCCAGATGAAGAGATGCAACAGTAGCAAATATCCTGGTTGTTAAATATGAACTTTTGCATTCAGTTGGAAGAAGGTCCTTGAAAGACCATCATATTATCAGTAATTAACTTTTCTACCATAGACCGTGAATAACATGGATTTAGGGCGGTTTAGCCTCTTCAAAAAGAGACAGACTACTCTCTATTCATATATATATCTGGGGTACCCATCTTTTTTCACTAATGAGCCACAGCCAAATGTAAAAAGAGTTGAGGAGCAACATATCATAAAAAAAGTTCCTGGGGATGCCAAATAAGGTCTACAATTGGTCATTTGGTAGCCCCTATGTGGACTAGCAGCCTATAGAAAGCTCTTTTTGGCATTACACCTGGTTTTTATGCAACCAAGTGTTGTCTCTAAGCCTAGAATTCAAAACGAAGCACCTGCTTGAAGGGCACTGGGAGCAACATGTTGCTCATGAGCTACTGGTTGGGGATCACGTATATATATTTGTAGGTCCTCCAATGGAAAGCCTTCTAACGGCAACCTTCCTAAACACAGGTCCTGAAAGGTTTCACATTTCCACTGTCCACTGCATTTGACACATACGCACACAGCCAGCATCTTCCCATGATAGGACAAGGGTTGAACTATACTGGCCAAATATCTCAAACCCTCCTGTCTCAATCATCTCGTCACTCCTCACCTCAGCACGAGACTAGAATGTTTGCTGTCAATAGAGGTTGGGTAGTTGCTTTTGAAGCGCAGTTTTAAGACTTGTGCACTGAAGTCTACCCTAACACCACTTAAAGGCAGTCAGTCCTCCATGGTATCCAACCAATTAACCTGCAGGTGTAAGGGATACCATATGAGAGGCCATATAAATAAATGGGCCACCTTCCATTATTCATTTGTTTAGGCCTCAAATGATTGGAACAAGAGGAATGAAGAAAAGCTGCAAAATGTATGGCT
Source organism: Xenopus petersii (assembly GCA_038501925.1). Lineage (NCBI taxonomy): Eukaryota > Metazoa > Chordata > Amphibia > Anura > Pipidae > Xenopus > Xenopus petersii. Next base: position 21,910,620 of record CM076676.1, read on the forward strand.
AAATACCCTAAGAATAAAAAGCTATGGTAATATTCCCCTTTCTTCACAAGCCAGTGCCTCGTAGCTTAGAGAAAGCTGATATATGCTTATTGCAAGACTACTCTGATTTCAGTAATACGCCACAACCTCCCTTTTTTATAAAAGGGCCAGTCGGCTTGCATGCTCTAGTCAAGATGTCTGGATCTATCATTGTGTTCCCATCACCCGGCGTGAAAAAAGTCGTAATGGTACTAAAAGTGCCAAACGCTGCTGCTTTACAAGCTAAATATTCACTCATATTCCAGTAATAAAATAATCATCTTTTCCTTTATTGTTCTATGAAGCTGAAATATTTGTACTTTAATTACAAACATATTATTCATTATTCATCAGAGAAAGTGTTTTTAGAAAAAAATAGCACAATGGACAACCAATGGAAATGGGCATCTCCCTATGTAGGCGGTGGTGCAGGGAATGGATTAATGTAATGGCTATGACCACTTATAGATAACATCAGGCCCATTAATGGTTGTAAGTGTCTTGATAGCTCACAGACTGTTGGAATAAATACTCTTATGAGCCTGAGGAATTTAAAGGGTAAGTGTGTGTGCAAAGCTCTTTGAGCTGAGGAATTCTGTCAGTCACTTTGCATAGACAAGATGTGAAGGGTGGGGTTGTCGCATTCTCAGGACTTCAGTGTTACCAATAACAGACAGTATTGTATTGCTTTGTGCTCTTTGTGTGTTGGCTCAAAGAGCACAAAGCAATACAATACTGTCTGTTGTGTACAATTAAAGATAGACTAGTAAAAGATACGGGATAACATATATTTATATATTTGTATGTTGTTTACTAATTTCATACATGGGCCAGTAATTGCTTCCAACATGTGATCATCTAGGTATCAAGCAAGTCTATAAAAAAAACAAATCAGCCAATCATGTCCCATTGAGTCTGGTTAGGTCTCTGTTATGATACAGTTGCTGCTGGAGGTCCTAGTAAATCAGATCAGCCTAATTTGTCTCTCTACATGGGCTGCTACATTGAGCAAAGGAACCTTCCGAAAGCAGTGGATCTTTCTGTGCATGGCTAGCATAATCTTAGCCTATTTGACAATTGTACTTGCTTCTGGCTAGATAAGTTCTTCATTCATGCACCAATGTGTTCTAACAGTCTGGCGGGATCCTTCATGATCGTGTGCGGTTGTGGGTACACAGGACGCAATTTGGCCTCTTTTATCACTCGCTGTAATAAGTTAGCACTGCATAAATACATGTTAATGGTAATAATAGCATGTCTCTCAAGACAAAAGATTGGAGCCGTTGATGGTTATTCTCCGAGCACTGGCAAATCTAAATGCGAGAGGGGACCCACCCACCTTTCTTCAACTCATTTTAGATGTGCCAAGGCCGTGGCCCAATGGGAAGATTAGTACTCTTTGGATAAGCTTTTGGGCATGTTGGATTGACAGTAGTGTACATTCTTGATTCCCTATTGACTGCATCAAATGTACAAATCTACTGTATACAAAAGCATGCCTGCCACTACGTAAAATGAATGTGTACTAAATTTACTCTTTTTATTCTCAGCTCACTGGAACAGCGGTCCTGGCAATCGGATTATGGCTTCGATTCGACAGCCAGACCAAAGCTCTGTTTGAATCTGACCAAAATCCCGGCACATTCTATATTGGTAAGTAATTTAAATTCGAACAAAATGCCAACTTTGTGTGATAAATGCATTCACAGCTGCATCTACTTTTAAGTGCAAAATATCATATCCCCTTTAAAAATTATTACTGAGGGATAGGGTTGCCACCTTTCCTCCAGACAGTGGAGAAGTGGTGTGGGGAATATGACCACAGGGAGCAAGGGGGATAACGTTTAGGGGCACAGTAGTGACATCAGTGGGCAGGGCAATAACGTGGAAGGCTTTTCAGAACGCTGAAAACCTGACCAGTAGTTTTGACTGGACAGCTCATGTGGTGACCCTACTAAAGCAGCTGTCTAGGACAGGGATCCCCAACCTTTTGAACCTGTGAGCAACATTCAGAAGTAAAAGGAGTTTAGGGAGCAACACCAGCATGAAAAATGTTCTAGGGGTGCCAATAAGTGCTGTGATTGGCCATTTGGCAGCCCCTATGTGGATTTTCAACCTATATTGAGGCTCTGTTTGGCAGTACACCTGGTTTTTATCCAACTACAACTTGCCTCCAAGCCTGGAATTCAAAAAGAAGCTCCTGCTTTTGAGGCCACTGGGAGCAACATCCAAGGGGTTTTAGAGCACATGCTCATGAGCTACTGGTTGGGGATCACTGGTCTAGGATAAGGTCAAGGTTTGTACTGACCAGTCTTGCTGCCACTGTGTTTACAGCCAAATTAACCATTTCACCTGGCTCCCATGTTATTACCTTGGCACAGAGAGCCCAACGGAGCTGCCAAACTCACAGGTTGCTTCACAATGGGCCCTGCCAGGGGAACAGGCCCCAGTGCTGCTACACCCTTTGCTCCCCAAGTAGTTACAACCACTGAGCAGTAAGAGCAATGAGATCAACTATGACATCAAGTTGCAGTAATTTAAAGAGTCTGCTACTACTCTGATGTATGAGAGGGCAGTTAGCTGATTTTCAAAAAGGTACATTTTAGAAAAACTAAAAAATAAGGGAGGGGTTGTCTATACAATACTCATCTCCTTTTGAACAGATTAATGGTTTACAGGGGGAAGTATAACTTTTTCAACAAAAGTCTCATTTATTGTGCTCAGTAAAAGTTGTATGCTGGTTTGTTTGTAGAGTTTATAATCAAAAATACCCAAAGGTACAAAGGGTTAAACTTTTGCTGGCAAAATCTTAAATGTTCAAGTTTGTTAATGACAGATTTATTTATGTAAGTACAAAACGTTTTAACCTGAACATTATTCCCAAACCTAAAAGGTCTACATGTTGTTCTTTCCGTTGTAGGTGTCTACATTTTGATTGGTGCCGGTGCTCTCATGATGTTGGTTGGCTTCCTGGGATGCTGCGGTGCAATTCAGGAATCAGAATGCATGTTGGGACTGGTAATTTGTTCATAATAATCATAATAATAATTATATAGCAGATGCAATGCTCCTAGCAAAGTTTGTTTTTGCAGTTGAGTGAGTTATTGAGACAGCACATCTTTTCTCACTTCCCAAGTGCTTGCCGCATTCCTTTTTCATTGGCTAAAGTCTGGAGCAACCATATTCCTTTCAAACAGGAGACCAGTAAATGCCTCTTGCTAGTTGGTTGCTATGGGTAGCTAGGTCCAGTAAAAACCTAAATTATTTAAATTAAAATAAAATGAAATGTACTTTGAAAGTAATACTGTATTTTTTTTTTCTAGTTTTTTGTATTCCTCCTGGTTATCTTTGCTATTGAAATTGCAGCAGGCATCTGGGGATTCACAAATAAGGACAAGGTAAGATCCGATCTAAGATAGAATTGCTTATTTTTTCCCTCCTTTCCAGATGAATTGTTCTTTATCCATCATAATTCCGACTGCTAAGTATTCACCAGTCGATCTATACAACTTCACATGCAGCGATTCCTGTTTGCTGCACCCAGCAAAATTCCAGAACTAGAAGCAAATTAGGTGTAAAGTGCACTATGATTGGCCCATGATGCATAAAATCTTTCATATTTGCCTTGTCTAGTTAGTAAGTTAGAACCAGGGCTCTATCACCTCTGAGATCTGCAACTAGTAGAGGACAGTGTAAGGGCTTTAGCACACGTGCAGATTTGGGTAGATTTAGTCAAAATGTGCAGGGCAACAATCTCCCCGAACTGCCTCCGGCTGCTGTAATGATAAAACGCCAGCGTCAATGCACTCGCGCCGCTTAGATTTCCGAAGTCGCCCGAAGTTTACTCGTGAGGCAACTTTGGGTGGCTTCAGAAATCGAAGCACCATGAGTGCATTGGCGCTGGCGTTTTATCATTATAGCAGGGGGAAGGCAGTTCGGGGAGATTGTCGACCCACAGAAGAGGCGATTATTCGCCAGACGACTAAATCTCCCCGAATCTGCCTGTGTGCTAGCTCCATTACCAAACTGCACCCAACCCCAGTAGGGGAGCGTTAGGTGTGAGTGTCATCTCCCACCTAATCTTAAATAGGCATTAGGTAATTGTGCATTATATTCTGGTAGGGAGGGTAAGCAGCGGATTAATTAATGGACCCATGGGTTTGGCATACAAAGTGAACTCTAGGTGTCAATTTCGACAAGTGGCAGGTCAGACTTTAATCATGGCCGCCCCCCCCCATGGTGGCTTATTTTCCCCCTCCCTCCATACAAAGTCATGAGATGGAAGTTGGGAAGTAGTGGGTAAGGGTCGGATTCAGGTTGAAAATGTTCTGACCTACTGTACTCATCACTAGTGGGCAGTGTAGAGTTAGCAATGGCATCTGGTAAAGGCTTACAACAATCGGTTGCACTCAATAATCATGGTGTTTTAAAAAATGAGTGGCACATGTACCCTACCAGGGCCTAACTTTGCTGCCCCTACTGCAGCAATTGGCACTTGATGTTCCATGACTTCTGCCATTTATGTCCTCTTCAGCTCAAGGGAACATCCAATAAAATCTTAATGGGATTCTTGTCTTCTATCCTCCAATGTGACGTGACCTCATGAAGTAGAATAGATGTAACAAGAACTCTGGTGGTACCAACTGTCCATGAGATATAGTTGCAACAAGATCAAATAGGAACAAAGGCCAATAACTGTGTGTTTTGTCTCTCTGTAGGTCGTTGATGAACTAAAGACATTTTACACGGACACGTATACGAAGTACATGCAAAACAGAGAAGGTCCCTTAAAGGAAACCTTGAAAGGGATCCATTTTGCTGTAAGTGTGCTTTTTCTTTTTTTTTCCCTTAAATCACAAACACAACTAAACATGGAAATAAAATGCTACAAAACAATATGCCAGTAGCCCAAACAAATGATTTGGTAGTGGCAACTGCGATCAGTCATTTGTTGCGGTCAGGGAAGGTTATACAGGGACCTGTTATCCAGAATGCTCGGGACCAGGGTATCGCGGGATCACGTAACTTACCTTAAAGGAGAACTAAAAGTCTCCTAAAAGTCTAACTAAAGAAGTAGGTTAGAAATGTTGTACATTATGTTTTCTGTTTCAATGCCAGCTCAAGGCAAGCACAGCCCTTTAGCAGTATTGATCTGTTTCTCCAAAGATGCCCCAGTAGCTCCCCATCTTCTTTTCTGCTGATTCACTGCACATGCTCTGTGCTGCTGTCACTTACTGAGCTTAGGGACTCTCAATAGAATATAAATGTCACAATATAAGGCTGATTAGCAATTAATACAGATAATTACTACATGACAGCACAGAAACCAGTGCAATGAGCATCAGAATTTAATAATCAGCCCTGTAGCATCAGGTTGTATTACAGTCTAACCTCATTTTCTGCTGGACAATTTGCGACAACCCCTAAGCTTAGCTTCTCAACAGCTGCTCAGAGCCCACCGAGCATGTGAGTGTCACAGACACTTTCCAAGATGGTGACCCCCTGTGACAAGTTTGAAGTCCTGGATCATTGCTGCTATTGAGATGTTGAAACGTCATGCTGGTGCAACAAGTTAATTATATAAAATATGGCATTTTTAGCCATATTAATTTTTAGGGTTCATTTCTCCTTTAAGGCTACTATAAAGTCATGTTTAAATAACATGTGATTTTGCTTCCAATAAGGATTAATTATATCTTAGTTTGGACAAAGTACCAGGTACTGTTTTATTATTACAGAGAAATAGGAAAACATTTTTAAAAATCTGGATTATATCGATAAAATGGAGTCTATATGGGAGATGGACGATCCATAATTTGGAGCTTTCTGGATAACTTGTCCCATACCTGTAGTGACAAAATGGGTTGGGACCCCTCAGGCACCTTGACCAGTCCATGCCCCTGTACTCATGATATTATGGCACTTCCACCGCCACTATCCCATACCTCTACTAAAAAAATCGCAAGCGAGTTTTAATAAAGATGATCATGTGTTTTTTTATATTCTGGCATATACATAAATAATGATTATTTAATAATCTTATTTTCCCTCTTTCAGATGAATTGCTGTGGATTGACAGGCACAATTGATGCAACCCTAACGGACATCTGCCCCAATAAACAAGGAATACTCGATATCCTCGCTGCGCGGGTATGGCTATTGATATCCGCTTCTTTAACCCTTTTGTGCCCCTTAAAGGATACAGTCACCCACTTAGAACAATGTTACTATTAAAGAAACAGTAACAGCATTCATTGCAACTGACATCACACTCTCTTCATTGTCATCAGTGTTGGACTGGTCTGCCTGAGCATCTCCCAGTGGGCTTCAGCAATAGAACTATATAATACGGCTGTATCAGTCGGCTTCTCTGGTGGGCCCAGTCTGACATTGTCGCTTTTTAAGTTCATACTGTTGGGCCTGGAAGTTTAATTTCCACATTAGAAGTGAATGTCTTAGGAGGAGTCAGAACCTCCTCCAGGTTACGCTTTTGTATCACTGATGTTATTTCCATGACCATTTAGAAATGGTGGTAACCGTCTCGGCCCATTCTGTATTCTTTGAACATTGGGCAGGTTCATTACGATATAATACCATGGCCCAAGTTCTGCGCCATGATATTGATCTCTTATCAGGTTTATCTATCAAGTTTATTACCTTTATTGCTTATCCAGTAAATACTTTAATTTCATGTAAGATAAGGTGCATGAAAAATGGAAATGCAAAAGAAGGGCTGCACTAATTTCATTTAATTTACCTACAATCAGTGCAGCCTACCAACCCCAAGACCTAAGTATTCCAAACGATAGATAACATACCTGTCTATCTGGCTATCATTCTGCATCATACCCATAGTATACCTGCAAATCGCTCAGGTTTCAGGCAGAGAGTCCAAGACTCCTTGGGTACCTGGTTTGATTGCAAGCTCTCATCCCACCCAGTTAAAAGATAATTTTTTTTTTTTTTCTGACCTGGTAGATCCGCCTCCGGATTGAGGTTACTTTCAGATAACTGTGACTCCACTTCCGGTTTTGCAGGTCCCAGGTCAGGTTGCGGGTAGAGTTGGACAGCAGTGTCGGGGAAGGAGCATTGTAGGGTAGCGGGTCCAGGTCAGTTTGGGGGTCAGTAGGTTCAGTTCAGGCACAGGTCTGTCCAACTGGACCCGTGCAAGACTCTAGGTCATGACTCTAATTATGAATACTGTGCCAATCTCGTGTATAATTGTTTATTTTATTTGTGCCTTTCAGAGCTGTCCAGCTGTAATAGATGAAGTTTTCACCTCCAAGTTCCATATCATAGGCGCAGTAGGGATTGGAATTGCTGTGATCATGGTTTGTATTTCTTTATTACTTTAATGTAAATGCAATCTATAAAGACATATAAAGGATTCTGTTTCTCTATCCTTTGAAATATGAGAATTAGTGATGGGTAAATCTGACCGATTCAGGTCATGGAACTCCGAGGTAACCTCTAATATCCTCCTATTTTGCAACAGGGGATACTTTATTTATTATAATACACAAGTTTCAGTGAGTCATGTGACCGCATGACATCACTACTCACCGTTTATAACTGCTGACATCAGTACTTGCCGTTTATAAGGATATAATTTACAAGATATTCATGGCTTTTGTGTATTATAAAGGTATATCTGGCGAACGGGTGCTCCTCCCCTCATCTTAAAGAGCAGAATTTCCAGTTATTAAACCAGAAATTCTGCAATTCTAGTGCTGAGAGCGCAATTGGGATGGACCCCTTGGAACCTCTCTGGCACAGGAAAAATCAGCATTGGGGGTGAAAAAAAATTTAGTTTTTAAGGGCTATGGTACACAATGTGATAGTGTGAGCCCAGTGCCAAAAATAGGGGTAGGCTGCTGCCTGGGGCACAACAGCATGGGGACACAACTGCATGGGGCACAACTTTGAGGAGGTGAGCAAGTTGGTCACCATTACAGGGGGTGGGTCGCTAGAGATCAATGGTGGCACTGCATGGAGCAAGGGGGTCTTGTGAACAATCCGCACTGGCACTGGTACTGCTCTGATCGTGATTATAACGAAAGTTTATACAGAATCCATTATGAGCATTTTATCACCTGCCCGTAAACCTTCATAGAGCTAGTTTACCTGTAAGGGTCAGGCCACACGAGCAGATTTGGGGAGATTAGTCGCCCCATCGACAAATCTCCTTCTTCGGGGCGACAAGCTCCCCGAACTGCCTTCCCTCTGCCCTCCGCCGGCTAAAATGAAAATCACCTGGGGGAAGGCACACGTGGAGCTTTATTTTCCAAAGTTGCCTCACAAGGAAACTTCGGGTAACTATGGAAAACGAAGGGCTGCGATTTTCATTTTAGCCGACGGAGGGCAGGGGGAAGGCAGTTTGGTGAGACTGTCACCCCGAAGAAGAGGAGATTTGTGCTGGGATGACTAATCTCCCCGAATCTGCTCGCGTGGCCAGACCCTTAAGCTGTATTTTTGTATTACACAGCACCCTAAACCTTTAACTGCTGGCAGAGTTTCTTTCCTGCTAGGTGGCACAGATCAAATCAAACCCGGAACCGTAGAACATGGCATGATCTGTGCCATATAGGTGAATAAATTCGGTACTGTGTCCATTTAATGACCATAATTGATGGACTTGATTTGTGTTTGCAGATCTTTGGAATGATCTTCAGTATGGTGCTGTGCTGTGCCATCCGGAACAACAGAGAGATGGTATAATAGAAACACAAGCGGAAAGGTCCTTCCAGAGGAGGGATTGTACCACGAATTTTAGTGTTCTGAAGACATTTTTTCTAAAAAACAAAAACTAAAAAATAAAGTTGCCGTGCTGTGTATTTTATTCATTTTAATGAAGACTTTTTTTTTTTAAAGCTTTTGTCAGTATGTCAGATATATAAACCAATGATACAATGGTACACAATTTGTTGATAGGTTCAAAGCATATATATATATTGTATAACTACAGGAGTGTACTCAGATTTTTGTCTCACTTTTCTTTATAGTGGTAATCAAGATATAACTTATGTTGAACATAATTTGGTACATATTAACACAATAAAGTTATATACAGTTTGCTTTCTTTCTTTTCTAACTTACACATATCCAATACCTTCTATAATTGTTAGTATCTTGTATTTGCTTCTGTTGTGCAGCTCTTTACTTTGGCATTAAAACTGCAGCCTTGTTGCCCACACTTGGGTATATACAGACATCATACCTGTTATTTTTCCATAATTCATAACTCAAGTCTAGTAGACAATCATGTAAACCGTAAAGGGATACTGTCATGGGAAAACATGTTTTTCCCAAACTGCATCAGTTAATAGTGCTGCTCCAGCAGACTTCTGCACTGAAATCCATTCCTCAAAAGAGCAAACAGATTTTTTTATATTCAATTTTGAAATCTGACATGGGACTAGACATATTGTCAGTTTCCCAGCTGCCCCAGTCATGTGACTTTAAAAATGTAATTGCATACCTTCCAACTGTCCCTTTTTCAGAGGGACAGTGCCTCTTTTGACAGCTCAACCTGCAGTCCCTCATTTGTACTGGAAAGTCACTCTTTTCTATGCACTGAACAGCCAGAAAAAGAAACAAAGTTTCTCACTTAATTGGCTTTTAGCAAAGAGCCCAGAACAGCTAACAGGTGCAAATAAGATACTTTGTAACAATTTTGAAACACAAAAACACAGTTTAAATAAGGAGAAATATTTTCAAACTTTAATAACCTGCCAAATTTTGTAAAACTAACATGGTTATTAGGGGGTGTGGCCACAGAAGGGGGCAGGGTCAAAACAATTGCTGCGCTACGTGCGTAAAAAAAAATTTTGTCCCTCTTTTTACTTCCAAAATGTTGGGAGGTATGTAATTGTTTATCTAAAAATTGGTTTACGGCCTGAAACCAATTTTTAGATAAACAATTACATTTTTAATAGCAGTTTTATATATCATTTCCATTTTGTATCTTTTACAGATTTGCTACACTTGAATCGTGTTGTCTTTTTTTCACTATTAATAGTAATACAACAGATATTAGTACACATGTAAAGCCCCAGCATCTTCGGAAATAGAATGGACTGAAAAATGTTCTTGGAAATTATGGAAGGTGAAGTTTTAAGACAGCATGAACCAGTTTCACCGAGATTTAAAGCTAGTTCCTGTCCTGTTTCAAACCCATCCATGTTTATATAATCCACCCTTATGGTGACAGATCATATGCAGTGTAGTTCTATTATGGTTCCATCACTATCAATGCAAATAAACTGTAGTTGGGCAAAAGCTCAAGGATGGAGGAGGTCATTGAGTTTTGTAACTGACTGAGAATCAGTGATGCCAACTCAGAATATTTGCAGAAAGTTCCCTGAAATGTCTGCCTTGCCACTGATTACAGGAAATATAAATGGATACGAAAAGAAACACACTGTACCAATACAAGCCAGAGATGTGTGCAAGCCAAGCTCTAGTATAAAATCCAGAAGGGATGTTAGACAAGCCAGGGAGCAAGAGCCAGGAGGAATTTTAGGCAAGCCAGAAATCAGAAGGCAGAAGGAACATGTAACAAGAAGCCAGGGAGCAAGAGACAGCAGACACTGAACATATATAAAAAGGAAACCTAAAAAGAAAGGGCAATTCTGAACCAAGACATTGTAGAAGTGTGAGCTCACCCAGGAAAATACAAACCACGGGCATTTGTTGTTCTCTAGATTCAGGAGCTTGATTGCTACTTATTTGTGTGTCAGCCACCAAAGCAAGTTGTTTACTATCTAGTAATAAGGTGGATATTTTTGTGTCAGTATGGGTATGAGATATTTTATTCAGAATGCCAGGGACCTGAGGTTTTTCGGACAACAGATCTTTCTGTAATTTGGATCTTCATACCTTAAGTCTACTAGAAAATCATGTAAACATTAAATAAACCCTGGTTTTGCTCCTAATAAGGATTAATTAAATCTTAGTTAGTACAAGCTACAGTTTTATTATTACAGAGAAAAGGGAATTTTGGATTATTTAGATAAAATGGAGTCTATGGGAGACAGCCTTTCTGTAATGTGGAGCTTTCTGAATAACGGGTTTCTGGATAATGTATCCCCTACCTGTATTTGCCACTGCATTACCTGCCTCTATAAACAGGAAAAGTTACATGGGGGGGCGTATTTATCAAATTTGAATTATGATAAACTAGAATCCACGATTATACAGTATTTATTTTAAAAAAAAGTGTGATTTATTCGGATCGGGACAAGCACTAATCTGAATCGTACAGTTTTGTTGGATATTTTTCCCAAATTTCTCGATTTTTTTTTTTCTGGCTTTCTCCCAGAACTGGAATTTTTCACATTTTTGTCCAAAAAGTCAGAAATAGTTGTATTTTTGGGATAATTCCAGCGCAGACCACAGAAACATCCAAATAGGATAGGGACCTCAAGTTTTTGGCATTCGGACTATTCGGCCTATAAATAGCCCTCTTGGTGTTGCTTTAATGAAAATTTCCCCAAAATCTTACCATCAGTAGCCCATCATTTCAGTTCCAGTGTTCAGTAGCAGCTGTTGGCACCAAGCACACTTGCCAATACCCATCTTGTGGGAGGTGGCCAGTAGTTTGGTGGACCTGACAGGAAACTGCTGTATATCTTTTGCTGTGTAAGGGAAAAATCAAGGATATATGTGTTAGCAATGATGTCTCCTACTCAGAACTATGGGTACGGGTAGGCAGTGTCTCTTGAGTAATCAGTGGGGAAAGATGCATCATATCCATTTCTTTTGACCTGAATACATGGAAAACATTCAATTGGGCAGCACATTCATTAGCTCAGTTTGCCTTTACAGTAGGTTTAATATTTTCTCTTTTTTTGTAAAGCAGAAAGGATAATAAAAAGCTGCAGATACATGGAAAAGCCTCAGACAGCATTGGTGTGTGGAAAGGATGAGTAATTGAAAAATAACTCAACATGATTGCAAGCACATGTGTTTTTTTAATAGAATACAGCATTTTGGGTGTAGATTATTCCTGTGCCTGTGTAATACTGTCTGTTCTAAATCCTCTGCTCAGTATCCACTGAGCATTTCAATTTTATTTGTATCTGGCTGAGGTAAGGTTGGCAATCTAAAGAAAGTTCTACAGGTATGGGATCCGTTATCCGGAAAGCTCTAAATAACTGGAAGGCCATCTCCCATAGACTCTATTTTATCCAAATAATCCAGTTTTTTAAAAATTATTTTCTTTTTTCTCTGTAGTAACAAATCCGTACCAGCGATCTAGTAAACAGCATGTTTTTTTTGTTGTTGAGCAAAGCAAAACGAGTCACGTGGCAAATTTTTTACACCATTTCACGGAAATTTTCGGCGGTGGCTTGCAAAACCCAGAAGTTGGCTGAGAATCTGCACATGGTGAAATTTTCAGCACATCACTAATAAGCACCCCAGGTCCTGTGCCTATGGTTGCTTGGGTGCCTATATAGTATATAAAGGGTGGCCCTGGTGTGCCTATACTAACAGTATAGGCACTAACAGTATATACTAACTAATCACTCTCCAAAAAAAACTCCTTCTGGCTGCTCTCTTGGCTAGATCCATAAGCTGAGGGGACCTAAATCCAGCTCTGACTAGGCACATGTACATTACGGAGTAGTGATGGGCGAATCTCTCCCGTTTGTGAATTTTCGGCGAAAAATTCTCAATAAAAAGTGTGAAACCAAATCAACGCCCATGTCAATTTTGGACACGCGTCCGAAAGGTCGCTTGCGTCAATTTTGATGCCAACGTTAAAGTCAACGGGAGTCCCAATAGTGTTGACATGCGGCGATTTTGATCGACTTTTCGGGCATGCGTCAAGAAGTTTTTGCAAGTTCACGCCAGCCAAATTTATTTGCCCATCACTATTATGTAGTCTATTGGGTAAAGCATGTGCACTAGCACCCCACGGACCTGGATCTGTAATACACGTTCTTATGTTTTAGCACAGCAAGTTTCAACATTACATAGCATGGAGCGGTATACATCAAACAAAGTACATGTATGGGACATGTAATGGAAACACATTATCCAGAAAGCTCCAAATTACAGAAAGGCTGTCTCCCATAGGGGTAAATTTATCAAAGAGTGAAGTTTCTGACACTAGAGTGAAATTCCGCAGCTCTCAATTCATTTAGATGGGATTTTGAAAGGCGGATTTATCAATGGGTGAAAGATCACCCTTTGATGAATATGCCTTTAAAAATCCCATAGAAATAAATGGGGAGTGGCAGCATTTCACTCTAGTGGCGGAACTTCACTATTAACTTCACTCTTTGATAAATATACCCCATAGACTCCATTTTATCCAAATAATCCAAATTTTAAAAAATGATTTCCTTTTTCTCTGTAATAATAAAACAGTAGCTTGTACTTGATCCAAACTAAGATATAATGAATCCTTATAGGAAGCAAAACCAGCCTATTGGGGTTATTTAATGTTTACATTATTTTCTAGTAGACTTCAGGCATGAAGATCCCAATTACAGAAAGATACATTATCCGGAAAACTCCAGGTCCCGAGCATTCTGGATAATAGGTCCCATACCTGTACAAAACTCAGTTCACTGGACTGAAATATAAATTTACAGCGTAAAACGGTGGGTCCAGGTGCTCATGCCCCAGATCTTCAGCATACGGGAGTAGACCATGCGAAAACTTAATGACAGGCAGGCACCCATCCAAACCTTAATGTGAAGTCCAGGAGCCAAAATTGTAGTTTAAAAAATGTGAATTTTATTTTTCATTATGAGAAAAAAAGCAACAGCCTTACCCGTTTCATGTCACTGGGGGACACTTAGTCATAGGCTAACTTACACTAAACAAACATACCCTATTTAAAGGAAAAAGAGCCAATCAGGAGTTTCCAAAACGTTCACGCTTCAGTGCTCAGTCCCATATGTAGGCTCATCCTACAGAATATTGTAACAATTATCAATAATTCAAGACATAAAGTGAAGAAGTACAATCAAATATGTCAACACCAATACAGAGAAGGTCCCGATACATAGCAAGAGATTTCAAATTCAAAATTGAATCCTTATGGCTGCCTAGTGCCCAAGTGAAAGATCCATCTACCTTCCTTTCTTAGATGCTCAGATGTTTCCTTCTATTATATTCTGGATGACTTTATCTATGTCAGCTGCTTTTAGGTTTCTATTATTACACTCAGCAAAATGTTTGGCGACTGATGTTTGGCAATTATTGTTGGCAATGTTTAGCACTCGTTCCCTTATTCTATCTATCTATGACTAGTCTGTCCTAGCATGGAGCAGTGGTTGGGTACCAGATACAACAGGACGGCAAAGGATCAGGATATAATATTATAGTTGAATATTCCTACCTTCCAACGCTACAAATGCTATGTTGCCGTTATTATTAATCTGTAATCAAACCTAAGCAAGAGGACATAACGCTGTTAAAGGCAATGGCATTTCATGGTGATGAGCAGTTTTGTCCCACCACACCGTTTTTTTGGCAGCTAGACTTCAGAATTTCCCATACATTGCCTTTAAAGATAATCATCTAGATCCTGCTAGCACACTTGAGCAACTTTTGTTTGGAAATTCAATTCGGAACAGAGAATCAAGGGGGGTGGTATTAGTGTTGCCTGAAACCCACCAGACTTTCAGGTTGGGCAGAATCAGGAGGCAATTTAACCATTTAGCATAGCAGGTCTTGAGTCTAACTGTACTCAGGACTGCAGAGTACACTATCTCAGCTTTCGACTGAAATTCCTTGGGTCTGTCCCCTCCTGTGATATCAGAGATGGTCAGGTTTGACTTTTTTCATCTTGCCACCTTTTCTGGAAAAAAATACTGGCTTTCCTATATTTTTATGGTTTTTCCCTATAAATAACATTGGCATCAAGCAATATTTTTACCGGCCAGGCCAGAATTTGAGATGGCAGAGGGTGGGTTATGGATGGCAATGGACAACAAATTGCCAACCCCCTCATAACTAATGCCAATAAACACATAACATTGCTCTTACGGTAAAGAAACATATCTTCCACTCTTCATCCCATATGCAAAGAAATGGTATGAACTGTAGATATATACAGAGCAGGTAGGATTCTCCTTATATAAAAGCAGGGTTGGCTTGGGGGGCCCAGTGCCCACCGAGGCTGCTGTCTCATGGCCCCACTCCTCTGCAGGAAAGCCCTCTCTGCACCCCCTGTTGCAGCCCCAGCCCCCCCCCTTTAGCTTGCGCATGTGGGTACCTTCTGTTGCCTCGGCAGGGCCAGAGAGGTTGGTTGGGGACAGCAAGGGCAGGAAGCAGGTCTGGGCCATGAGAGCTGGGGCCCACCGTTTTTTTCCCTGTGTCCCGCTGGCCCAGTCTGATCCTATATGCAATGTAACTTTGTCATTTCCACTCTAAACAGCTTGGGGTCTCAAATACTCTATAAATGTTGTATAACAATAACTTGGTACCATATCTTGCTCCAAGAAAAGCTGTGAGAAATCCTCAGTTGGCCGAGACAGAGGAAAGGAAGACAGAGGGAAAGATACCATCTGATGAATCTTTAATTCCTATCCAGTGATGTGATTTTCTCCATTAAGACAGAAATCTAATATACCTGAAAGGGAAGACAGTGAGCAGAGACTGTTACAGCAGAATAGATGATAACAGTATTTAACTGGTATAATGGCTCATTTTTACATTAACAGTGTGCGAGCCTGTAATACTGTATACTAACTGGAACCTTTAACTGATTATTATACTGTTGGGGTACCCTATAGCAGGGGTCCCCAACCACCGGGCCGCTGCCCAGAACTGGGCCGCGGATACTCCTGCACTGGGCCTCCGAGCACAGCCCACAAAAACGAGACATGCCGAATTGGACGCCGGCACGTCCAAACTTGCTGCCGACCCCCCCCCCCGACCCTCAGACCCCGACCTGACGAAATTGTATTTGATTAAAATGGAGTCTGTGGGAGATGGCCTTCCCGTAATTCAGAGCTTTCTGGATAACGGGATTCCGCATAATGGATCTCATACCTTATTGTACAAGCCCAGAGGTTTAGCAGCCCGATAACAGCAATAATCAATGTGCTTAAAGTTGCCCACAGGAGCTCCCCATCTTGTATCCTGTAAGGCAGCTTTTGTGTTTTAGTGACACTACACATGCTCAGTGTACTCTGGGCACTCTGGACTGCTGTTGAGAAGGTAAGTTTACTGGTGGTGGGAAATTAGCAGAACATTAGCAGAAAGTAGGGTTGCTACCTTTTCTGGAAAAAAATACCGGCCTTCCTTTATCTTTACCTTTTTCCCCCATTAATAACATTGAGGTCAACCATAATTTTTACCGGCCAAGCCGGTATAATACCAGCCAGGTAGCAACCCTAGCAGAAAGTGAGGTCACATCTGTCAGAGAAGCTGATAATGTGAATATGAATCAATTGAGATGAAAAATGTATAGTTTCTATGTAATATAAATTCGGAATTTATTTCTTATCAGCCTTAAATCGTGATATTGTATGTATACTAGGGAGGTGAGCGGATACTCATTTAAGCCTGGAGAATGTACGGTACGTGGGACTGCAGATCAGGAATCCCATTGTTTTCCCAGTTATTGTTTCAATGCAGATTCTCGGACTGCAGGCAACATAATGGGATCTGTTTTAATTATTCCACAGGGACTTGTCTCCAAGCTACAATGAAAGCAGCTTGAACTCATCATTAAGATAATGAGATGCTTTTACCATGAACCTGTATTAAGATAGCAAATGTAAATTCATGAGGGCAGACCCTTCAAATCCCTACTGCTATGACCCTTAATTAGTAAAGGGGTGGTTCAAGTTAAGTTAAATTTTAGTAGTTTATAGAATGGGCAATTCTAAGCAACTTTGCAATTGGTCTCTGTTATTTATTTAAAACTATTTGCCTTCTGACACTTTCCAGCTTTCAAATGGGGGGTGCTGACCCCATCTCATCATCATCATTTAATTATTTAGTGCCAACAAAAACACAGTGCTTTACATTAGATAACAAGCAGGGAGCAAACATTAAATAACAAACAAGGATTTACAGAGTACAATAGGATTAGAGGGCCCTACTCGCAAGAGTTCACAAACTAAAGGGTTAGGGTACAATTGAGACATAGGGGTTAAGCTTCCCTGAACAAGTGGGTCTTTAAGGAGCATTTGAAAGTTTGGAAGGAAGGAGAGAGTCTGACAGATCGAAGCAGAGAGTTCCAGAGAAAAGCAGAAGCCTGAAGCTAAAGTGATGAGAGGAGAAGCAGAGCTAAGGTCAGAAATAACAAAAATAGAAATAACAGAAATAACAAATGCTCTGTAAGGCTACAAATGTATTGTTATTGCTATTTTTTATTTCTCATCTTTCTGTTCAGGCCTCTTCTATCCATATTCCAGTCTTTTATTCAAATCAGTGCATGGTTGCTAGGGTCAATTGGAATTGCAATCTGGAGAAACAAATAAAAACCTAAATAACCCAAAAACCACAAATAAAAAATGAAAACCAATAGCAAATTGTCTCAGAATATCACTTTCATAATAATATACTTTTTTAGTAGTGTGTGCCACTACTAAATAATTAATAGAAAATTTCCATTTTAAAAAATAAGGGCCTCCCCCTGGGATCGTATGATTCACAGTGCACACAAACAAACCAAACAAACAATACTTGTTATGTCACATGAGCCAATTAACAGACAGAGTTCTGTCTTTTGCTTCCACACTTCTTCCTGTTTCAGCTAGAGCTGTAGTATTTCTGGTCAGGTGATCTCTGAGGCAGCACACAGACCATCACCAAATGGTGGTTCAAGGCAAGAGATGTAAAAGGGCAATATTTACTTAAAATATGTATTCCAGTTTGATAAGATTATTTAATATGCCACTTAATTTGATATAAACTATCCGTTGCTTAAGTATTAATTTTGGGGGTATAGTTTTCCTTTAAGAGAGCTCCGTGACTTGCTAACACTATATAATAAATGATGGCAAGGGAATACCAGATAGATATACTGTAGTGATGGTAATAGATGAAAGTATCTTAAAGTGGACCTGTCACCCAGACACAAAAATCTGTATAATAAAAGTCATTTTCAAATTAAACATGAAATCCAATTTCTATTTTTTATTAAACCATTCATAGCTGTTGTAAGCTCATTTAAAAATCTAAGATGTCAATCAAATATTGTCTGCCCCTCCTCTATGCCATGGGCATAGAGGCGGGGCAGACAATTACTTTCACTTTCCATTCAGCACTTCCTAGATGTCACTGCTCTCCACACATTCCCCCGTTCTCTTTAACATTTAATTGTGTAGCCAGGGGCATGGGAATGGACATTGGGTCCCCCATTCAGGTGCAAAAACAAGAATCTGAGATGATGCAAGGCTTTCCTTAATAACAGTGTGCACAAAATGGCTGCTGCCTGCTTGCTATAATTATGAATTGCCAGACTGAAGGAAACAAGATTCAAATAATTTATACAGTGTAATTTTTCGACAGATTCGCCCATCACTTTTGCTGAGTGCTCTAGGCTATAAAGCCTCTTATTTTAATGAAGTTTCAGAAACTTTGTATCAGAAGATCAAAGAGAATGTCACAAAATTTCAGTGAGAAACCAGGGACTGCGGGCTGAGCTGTCAAAATCTGGACGGTGCTGCAGAAAACGGGACAGTTGGGAGGTATGCTAATGGAATAATGGTTTGTCCTGTGGTATCTCAGGTCCAGTACTGGGAAAACAGTACTGGTCTGAGTTATGCATAGTAATTAAGAGACTGTGTAGACAAAGTCCTGTTTACTAATGGGGGAACTGTATGGGTTATGTGAAACTCGCTAACAGCGGAACATAGTGAGCAATGTTATATGCACTAATAGAAGAGGCTATTGGTAATTCAGCTCTTATACTGTACATCACACTATTTAGGTGCCAACTCACCCCTTAAACCGGACACATAATAAATGTATATGCAGTGTAGTTATTTTGCAATTCATTATTATACATGTGACCCCCCTCCCATGGGTTCTCTGCAGCCTTGCTGTATGTTAATTTTAATAGGGGAAACCTAACGGAAATGAGAAATAAGTGTTGAGCATCTGTGACAAAATAGGTATTTTTTTTTCTGCTGGACTCCCCCTGTGCTTGTGTGAAATTCCGTTGTAGTCAAAACAAATGATTGAGCTGTTTACAGGCATGGCATTCTTCCGCTTTAGTCTGAATCATGAATGTTCTCACAGGTGTTACATTACATACATCCCCCAATGGGCAGATTGTCTCTTCCAGGGCATTGTGCTGTGCTCGGCACACCTCCTCGGTGTGTTAAAAGTGATATCTCACATATGGATACATATAATTTATTGAGAATAATAAATGCATTGATGATTCAGTGATGTAGATACACTAAATGTTAAAAATGGGATGTAAGCAGTCTCTAAGCACCCCCACCCAGTTCTTCAAAGCAGAGACATCATTGGGAATTATGGAATCACATGCTACTAATTTAGCAGGGACCTCCTTCTCCATTGGTAACCCAAGCCCTTGGGAGTGGGCACTGCCAGCAAGCAGAATGGGGCGCCAATGGAAAACAAAAAGCTGATATGCAGCTTGTCCTTTAACAGCAACCACTAGTGTGTGCTTTGTGGAACTCATCATTCAGTGACTTTCATGGAACAAATAAGTCAACAAATTCTTTCTCTTAAAATGGGGCAGGGAATGGGGAAGATCCTGACGAAGGGAGGGTAATCGGGAGGGTAATCCCCCCCAAACATTGATGCACAGGTGGTCACTTTAAATAAAAGGGGTAAGCTGCCCACCTGCAACATACTGCCAAAACAGTAATATTTTTACCCTCCGGGAAATATCCCAATGTAATTTGTAAACTTCCACTATAGGTCTACCTACAATATGTACCAGTACAGCAAATCTAATTGTTGTGAGAGTGAGCCCTCAATGTCAGGTCCTCTGGTGGGCCCTAGGAGGCTAGGTCCCTTATTGACCTCAATGTCAGGGTGTGCCTTGGGAGGCCAAGTCCAACGGTTCTCTGGTGAGCCCTAGAAGGTGACCTCAATGTCAGGTTATTTGGTGGGACTTAGGAGGCCAACTCCAACAGTGACCTTAATGAACCTGTTCTTCAGGGGGGCCTTGAAGGACCACTCAAACAGTGACCTCAATGTCAGGTTCTCTGGTGGGCCCATGGAGTCCCAATCCAAAAGTGACCCTTACCCCAACCTCCATTCTTGCCTTTAAGGGAAACTTTGCTGTTGCATTGCTAGAAAAGAATATATATGTACATAACCTAACTGTAGAACTCATATTAAGAGTGTTTGCTTAGGGATTATGTAAGTCACATCAGTATCGGAAAATAAAATACAGTAATACAGTCTCTTTCCACAATCGAGTGCAACTGGTTTTTCTGCAGTCCACGCCTTTGATTGGCTGCTAGTGTGCCTTTTGTTTTACTGCTGAATTAATACAGAGAGCCTTTTATCCAAACATTTATCTGTGCTTGACTGTGCTTGGACGTCACCCTGGGTTTCATACGAATAGCTCTGACACCGTTTCAGGCAGATATTTTCAACTGTACAGAGTGCAATTAGTTTTGCCCCAAGAAACCGTTCCTTTTATCAAACACTCAAAATTCTAATGTAAAGGTGTTGTGCAATCCCCATTTAAGTATTGGGTAAACCAACTAAAAACTCATTACATACTTAAGGCTTAAAGGGGATGTAAACCTTCCTTAACAGTGTTGCTCCACCCCACTGTTCATGTACTATAGCTCCCAGAATACTTTATTGTAATAGTGAGGGCTAAAGTATCATGGGAGCTAAAGAATAGAAGCAAGTATGGACTGTGTTTCAAAATAGGCCCTGGCATTTTAAGTCAGCGTCAGACTGGGGGGGCCTAGGGCCCACCGGGCCTGCAGCCTCAGGGCCTCCTGCACCATCCCCCAGCTGCAAAGTCTTCTCACCCCTAGCCCCCCCCCATGCGTATGTACCTTAATCGCGTTAGGGATGCAACCGGGTTCAGGGAGGGAGGTGAGGAGAAGAAGTCCAGGGAGTGGGTCTGGCCTGGGAGGCCCAAAAGAGTCGGGCCCACCAGGTTTATTCCCGGTGTCCCGCCGGCCAAGTCCAACCCTGATTCCAGTAAACAGAGGCCCAAACAGCCTCCCTCTCTATGGCTTCTTACAGCAGCCCCAATGGCATTTGCCAGAACCCACAAGTTGCCAGCCTCAATAGAAGCCGTAGAGTGGGATATTAGGGGCTGTAATCTTCTCAGTAATGTACTCTTTTGTACCCCTAGCTCTTCAAAGTGAAATCCAACCTTGATGTTTCTGGAACCCAAGTATGCTTAAATACTTAATAATATGTTGATATGATGTAACGTTTTAGGGGTGGACCCCTTCATCATACATGTTGTCTGACGAAGGGGTCCGTCCCCGAAACGTTACATCACAAGACTTAAATTAAACACGCAGGGGTTCGCCCGCTTCACCTGCTGTCGAGTATTTGGTGATTTTTTGTACTCATGTATATTGGAGAGGTGTCAACCTCTCTTCCAAACACCGAGCAGAGAAATTGGAGAGGCTGGGGAATCAGGAACCTTTGGTGTAAGATAAACTGTGTGTATGGGGTCCACCTATTCAGCCGGATATTTCTATGCAGGTGAGAAAATTCTATTGGACGAGGACCTATGGTCATGCTTTGACCCACTCCAGATCCCCACCCCCAGCAATCATAAAGAGATAGTGCTGTTAGATTTGCTGGATATTTGTTCAGTTTTATCTCAGGTTAGACAGTACAGTAGCTGGAAGTTGGTGGGACCTACAGAGAAACTTTAGATGCCTCCAAACCTAGGGAAAGATCACATGCTATGCACATATATAATGCCATTTTTACACCAGGGACTATAGAATTCACTAGACCTGCTGCATCTATTGTAACTATTTTTGCCTATTTAGCTTGTGATTTGGTTTCCTCTAGCTTCTATAAAGGTGTCACTGACTCAGCTAGAAGTTCAAGTCTTGCTTGATCATCTACTCACTTCAAGCTCTCAGCTTGGCCAAAAGATTACTTACCAATCAATCTTACCAATAATTACCAATCAATCTTCTGTAGTGTTCCCCTTACAGCACAACAGCAGTGGTGGGGCCTAGTGGTCTTGACGGCATGTACTGAACTCTCTGGAGGGAGGGGGGAGAGGGATGGCCAAGACCAGACATGAATGGAATTCTACAGGAATAGAATTAGGTTAAAGCCTGCACTGAAATATACCATAACGCTGGCAGCATAGATGTACTGGCAAAGTTCAGCATAGAAAAAATCTAGTGCACAGCAGCCCTTTAAGGAAAATTCTTTTTTTGTGGATAATGTGCTACAATATATCATCATCATGTATTTAATTATATAGCACCAGTTCTACTGTTATTGTATCTGTATATACTTCCTGTTTTTGTTATATTCTATATGTCCTCTATTTTACTGGTTCAGCTTGCAGTTTAAGGCTAATAAGACTCTCTTATTCTCAGGCTGGCTGCCACAGCCTTCCTGAAAACATCCAGGTCTCCTTCTGGGATTTTAACATTTCACTAGAAATCTGACATTGTAATGTAATGAGTACAAGGTCCCTGGATGGGTAGGGGACAGTTAGGGGGCAAGTAGGGCATGGGTAGGAGATGGGTATGGGATGGATTGGGGAAAGTTACTGGGTGGGTAAGGGGACAGGTAGGGTATATATATATATATATATATATATATATATATATATATATATATATACAGGGCCCTGTACAACAAAATTTTGGGTCCCCCTTGGACCCGCCCACCCCGGCCCCCAAATACCACACAGACATCAGCGCTAAAAAAGGTAACCCCACACACAAGTTATAAAAAGCTATTGGGGACCAGAGCCCCCCTATAAGTTAAAAAAAACATTGGCACCCCCATAAAAGTTTTTTTTTAAAAAAAATAAGCATTGGTGCCAGCACTTGACAGCCAATATCACATCAAAGCATTACATGTCAGTTGAGCTGACACCAAAAGGGTTAAACACAAGTAGGGTCACTGTAGCTTTAAAGCCCATCCCAAGTATAACACTGAGGATGCCTCGAAGGAATTCTTTCCTGGAATGCAGCCAATCACTATGACTGGGAATCCCTGTTTCTAAGCAAAACACAAAGACTAATTGCCAGTGAGAGGCGGCCAAGCTCTTTGTTCCTGTGCTAAGTAACTTTATTAGAAGAAGAAGAAAAGGAAAATGTGAATCAGATTTACAATCTAAGGCAAGGAAATCAGATGACTTTCTGCTGCACGTTGGCTGCCTGGACAGCTGGGATGGGTTTATTATTCTGGATTTTTCTCAGTTTTCTGCTTGCACAAGTCTAGTTTTTATTAGTCCTTACTGTGAAAGGAAGGATTTAAGCCAGGGACTACTTTATGAATAACATACATGTACTTTGATATTAAGAGGAGTGTATGCGGATATTTCTTTGGGAAAACAGAATGATTCACTCTGTTGTTAAAGTCATTCAATGGCATTTAGATATTCCTTCTTAATTTTGCTAGACTACAGCTCCAAGCATTCTCCAACACATTAAAAGGGATCAAAGCTGCACCCTCTGGTTCTCTGTAGACGGTGATCAAAAACCGCTGCAATTAAATTATCCAATGAGAATTCTATTAACCAAAAACTTAACTATAGGTGCAAGAGAATTCACCACTAATAATGCTGATTTCCAGCACAGTCAGATGGGGGAGCTGTTTCATTATGCACTATTGCTTTAAGACAGTGCTGTCCAACTTCTGTGGTACCAAGGGCTGGAATTTTTCTGGCCTACATGGCGGAGGGCCGATAATAGAAGCCAGGGTTGACCCCACCCTGTTTTTCTGGCACACTAACACCCATGTTACCACTAAAACTTTCAAATGATTGGTGATCACTGCAGGGATATCACTCGTCACTTCTAACAACTTTCAAATGCTAACAAACCCCTACCAGGGAGCATAGGGCAAGCAAAGTATGACACCAACAGGGAGTATAGGGTAGGCAGATTTTGACCCACGCAGGGAGCATAGGGCAGGCAGAGTATGGCACACACAGGGAGCATAGGGCAGACAGATTATGACACACACAGAGCGCATAGGGCAGGCAGAGTATGGCACACACAAAGAGCATAGGACAAGCAAAGTATGGCACACACAGGGAGCATAGGGCAGGCAGAGTATGGCACACACAGGGAGTATAGGGCAGGCAGAGTATGACACACAGGGAGCATAGGGCAGGCAGAGTATAGCACACACAGAGAGCATAGGGCAGGCAGAGTATGGCACACACAGATAACATAGGGAAGGCAGAGTGTGGCACACCCAAGAAGCATAGGGCAGGCAGAGTATGAAACACAGAGAGAGCATAGGGCAGGCAGAGTATGGCACACACAGGGAGTTTAGGGCAGACAGAGTAGGGCAGACGTAGAGCTGTGCTAGTGTTCGGAGCCCTGTGTAGGTGTTTGGTTCTATGGGTGAATCTAGTGCTGTGTAGGTGTTTGGTGCTAGAAGAATTATGTATACAGTCTTGAGGGATTTTCTTTCATTGCATTTAGAGTCCACTATCCCTGGAAATCTTAGTCAAGATCAATGACCAGATTAATTTCAATAAGAAAACTTGTTTCATGGTGATTTCTCCAATGAAAAAAAAATAGTATTAAATTAGGAGACATCTGTCTCATGGAATTGAATCTGGCCTGTGTTGCTTTGAGGATCCATTCCTGATGTTGCTAGACAGTTTGCTGTATGTTTTAATAATAAGTTCCAGCATTCTGGGAGTTGTAGTTTAGCACCATTTTGGTGGTGCTTACACTGCTGTGGAATGTTTTTGCCCCCTTTAACACTACCCCATGATTTACCTTCTACAACTTAATCAAATCTGTTACTTGCATCTGTACCAAAACCAATTAGTTATTTGAGCAGACACATATACATATAACAAGTTCAGCCCTGTATCTGTGTTGCCTCCCTTGATTTAATTGGCTGTGAGTTACAATGAATCAGCTGCAGGGAAACTCATTACCAGAGCTGCGTGTGCTGAATTTTTCATCCATCTAAGCTGAATCCTGTCTGAATTAAATGAGTTGTCCTGCTCAGCCCAGAAATCATATGAGCCCTCCTCTACTTCTCTAGGCACGGAAATGGGTTCAGAATGCCTTACCAAATGCACTTGCACCTACTAGTGCTAAACAATGATAGTGCAGTGCACCTGTCTTGACAATGCAATGCATCTCCATTCGTATCTTGGCAGCGCTATATAAATAAATGATGATCATTTGCACCTGGATCAGGGATAAGGTTACACACCTCACTGAAACACCGATTGGCTGGCATCCTACATTGTAAGGTACTGAGGGCTGTGCAGCCTGGGAAAGCAGCCAGAAGAACCAAGAGGATTCCCAAGGGGGAATTTTGATGAAAGGGAAACTATCACGAAAATTAAAATTGAATATAAGATTCAGCATACTGAAATAAGAACTTTTATAAATATAATCAATTAAAAATTCAGAACTGTTTCTGAAATATTCAAGTTACTCTTATCTGTCCCTCTCTCAGCATTTGTCTCTCTTTAGTCTCTCTTCATGCAGGAGGAGTTGAGAGTCTGATTTTGAATGACAGTTGAATACAATATATCTTATAGGGGGGGGCTCCTTTTTGCAGCTCACGCTATTAAAATCCCTAGACATCATGTCTCTCTACATGCAGGATTTGTGCAAAAGGCAGTTATTTTGTTAGATTTTGTTTGTACTGGAGTTAGTTATTTGAGTGAGCTCTAATTCATCTGCTCGGAAAGGGAGCCCCTATAAGATATATTGGATCTAACTGAAAATCTGACAACCAACTCCTGCATGAAGACTTAAAGAGATACTGACACCTGAAATTAAACTTTTTTTTTACATCTATTATAATATTGGCTTTGCAAGCTACTTCTAACTTTGCCATGAAGTATTTGCATGATGCTTTTACATTACCTGTCTGATCCCCCATGTTCCTGTATGAGGGGGCTGCCATATTTGTGCAGCAGGAGTCCGTTAGCATTAGAAACTGTAACTAACAGGCTGAGATGGGACAGTCAGGTTGGCAAAGTCAGAGTGTCAGAGAGTCAGGCTTAAGAACTTCAACTAACAATTATATACAATAACAAACCTCTCAGCAAAAAATGATCACCATGACCTATAGGTAACATTTAATGTACAGTCATATGCTAAAATTCATTTTTTAGTGTCAGTATCACTTTAAGAAGAGAATTAAAAGAGACAGATGCTGAGAGGGGGCAGTGAAGATAAATTTGATTATTTCAGAAACGGTACAGATTTTTTAATTGATTGTATTTAGAAAGTTCCTTATTTCAGTATGATGAAGCTTTATAATAAATTTTAATTTTCATGATAGTTCCCCTTTAAAGTAGGGGGGAAATGATTGAAAATAAATTATTCAGTGTCATCTGTGCCAATTTGCTCTTATCAAACGCAAGGAGATTATTGGGCAGTTTTTGCTTTTCAGTATTACACAGTAATCAAACATTAGGAGGGTGACAATCACATGTACATAGAACAGGTATTGGGTATGCACAATCTTATTGGCAGATCCATTTTGCATTAATCAGGCAGCTGATGTTCCCTGATCTACAACTTACACATTTAGCCTCTGATGATATGGTGGAGAATGCAAGTAATTGGATTACAAGTTAATATTAAAAAGCCCAAAAATGTTTAATGTTGGATAATGACAGGATGGCTGAAGTACCACTGGTGATTATTCTCGAGTGTTTTTTCATCTGCAATTACATTCAGGGCATCTATCATGGAGAGCAGGGGAGGGCAGTTGTGAGAATTTTAGAGAAGGATTATGTTCCCTTTTATGGTATGCCTGTTATCTGTCCGATCACTTTTTATCTTTCTACTACAGGTTTGGGATCCATTATCTGGAATCCCGTCATCCAGAAAGTTCTGAATTACCTAAAGGCTTTCTCCCATAAGACTCCATTTTATCCAAATAATTCAAAAATGTAATAATTAAACAGTAGCTTGTACTTGATCCAAACTACCGTAAGATATAATTAATCCTTATTGGAAGCAAAACCAGACTATTGGGTTTATTTAATGTTAGCACGATTTTCTAGTAAACTTAAGGTATGAAGATCCAAATTATGGAAACATCCATTATCCTGAAAACCTCAAGTTCCGAGCATTCTGGATAACAGGTCCTTTATCTGTACAAGAAAATGCCTTGCACTGTAATTGCTACATTGCTACACTACACTTTTGGTCTGATGTCACTGATGTCAATTTGGTTTTAATTCATTTATATTCTGAAAAATAAATGACCCTGACATGTCTGGCATGTCCCTTTAAGGATTACGACCAGAAAACTAAACAGTTGTGGCATGTATCATTTCTGCCAGGTTGTATTAAAGAGGCATTTAGAAATAAATATATTGCACAATCCAGAATTCCATCTGCTGCTGTTTGACTATACAAGTTTGTTCAACTGAACTTTACCCAAATTTTGCTTGACTGGTTTCTGAGTTATTTAGCTTTTTATTAAAAGCCTCACGAGGAAACATCGGGTGACTTCGGAAAACGAATCGCCACGTGTGATTAGCACCGGCGCAGAGTGAGGGAAGGTCTTTGGCGAGATTGATTGCCACAAAGAAGAGGCAATTAGTTGCCAGGCGACCAAATCTGCCCAAAACGCCCAGTGTGGCCTTACCCTTAAGCTGTGAGTCTAACCTCTCCAAAGGGACCTGTTATCTTATATTGTTACAATTACTTATTTCCTTATCTTGAAATTGTTACAAAAGTGTCTTCTCTGCAGCTGTGGCTGTTCTGGGCTCTCTGCCAAAAGCCAATTAAGTTAGAAACTTTGTTTTCTGGCTGTTCAGTGGGACGAGGGACTGCGGGTTGAGCTGTCAAAAGAGGGGCTGTCCCTCTAAAAATGGGACAGTTGGGATGTATGCCGTACCATATTAGGCCTAATACCTCCTGTGGCCTGCTGGGTAAAGGTGGCCATACAGAGGGCGAGAAAATTGGCCAGTATAAGGGGCCCTCTGATGGGCTTCCGAGTTCATTATCTGGCTGAAAATAAGACAGGTGCTGATTGGACAGGCTTAAAATTCCTGTCAGATCGAGGATCTCATTGGTTTATTGATGTAGTCCTCGACCTTACTGCCTGCATTCCTGGCCTTGCGATCTAATAATTGGGCCCTACGGCCCACCATTGGATAAGCCCAATAACGCCCATTCAAAATGGGCATATCAAGATGGGCACATGGGCAAGATCCACTTGTTTGGCAACCTCTCCAAATGAGCAGATCTGCCCGTGTATGGCCACCTTAAGACGATGGTAGGCCTGAACCTAGCAACCCTGTAGGTAATCCCACATGTCTTATAGGTTTC
Organism: Xenopus petersii; assembly: GCA_038501925.1. Lineage (NCBI taxonomy): Eukaryota > Metazoa > Chordata > Amphibia > Anura > Pipidae > Xenopus > Xenopus petersii. Next base: position 21,939,053 of record CM076676.1, read on the forward strand.
AGGCCTGGCCATAGTACTAATTCAATAGTAAAACATTGTTGATATCAGTCCCTGCCCCAGTGGAGATTACTATTTTTGTTCCTGGCGTGCTTTCAGGTCTGTTGCCACTTGAGGCATTTTGTCACCCCTAGTAATGTAGAGTCTCAACATGGGCCACTTACCCAACCTTGGTGGTTGGGTCATACAAAACCTCTTGGACATAGTGTCCTATGAAAGTGCTAGAAACTGCTTTAGGGCTCTTACTGATGAGCGTTTTTACCTGAGCTCCCCTGCGTTCCGTTTTTCTGCGTTCAGCCACAGGGGCGCGCCGCTAATGAGGCGAGCTGAGCTGCTCGCCTCAGGCGGCAGTGCCTGAAAGGATTCCAGGGGCGGCAAAAAGCCGCTCCTGCACCTTTAAGAGCCGAATTTCCGGTTTTTGAACCGGAAATTCGGCTGTACTATTGCGAGAGAGCACAATTGCGCTCTCTGTAATAGTGTTTCTGCCTCCCCTCCCGACACGTAAGTTGGTGAGAGGGGGCGGCATTGCAGGAGCCGCCTCAGGATCGGATTAGTCAGAATCGGTGCTGGGAGCGCAGGAACAGACGCATTACGTTTTTTCCAATGGGGCTGTACTCACACAGGCGTGTGTAGGCGCCGAACGCAGGTTGAGACGCAACATGCTACATTTTTCCTGCGTTCGGCGCCTACATGCTCCTGTGTGAGTACAGCACCATTGGATAGAATGTAATGCGTCTATTCCTGCACTACCCTGCGGCTGAACGCAGAAAAACGGAACGCAGGGGAGCGCAGGTAAAAACGCTCGTCAGTAAGAGCCCTTAATGTAAGAAGCAAGGATTATCAAGTCAATAAAATAGAATCTCCTTCTTTTAGGCAATGGAGGCTTAATCACAGCTTTTCATCTGGAGAATAAAAGTTCGCAGCATGAATCATATTGTCAGACATGCGTAAGCGATGACCCTCAAGCACTAACATGATTTACATCCTTCAAGCAGGAAATGTTAATCAGTAAGAACATTCATTCCTGCCAGTGGCCGAGGAAGTGCACACGTCTATAAAGATAACGAGACAGAGACCTGCACAGGAAGTAGATGTTTTTCAATCCCCCCATTAAGTTTGCCGAGAAGAGACAGACATTGCTTCTGGGTATAGTGTCAAACATTCATTATTTGCCTTTCATCTTGTAAAAGCAGGTATATAAACTACCTACAGGTATGGGATATGTTATCCAGAAAGCTCTGAATTACAGAAAGGCCGTCTGCCATTTTATCCAAATAATCCAAATTTGTAATAACGATTTCCTTTTTCTCTGTAATAATAAAACAGTACCTTGTACTTGATCCAAACTAAGATCTAATTAATCCTTATTGGAAGCAAAATCAGCCTATTTGGGTTTATTTATTTAAAATGAAGATCCAAATACTGAAAGATCTGTTATCCAGGTCCCAAGCATTCTGGATAACATTTCTGTCAATATCACATATTTGTATATAGTATATAAAAAACATTAGACCCAACACTATGGCCTTCTCCCTTCCCCAGACTTTCAGGTTCTGAAGCAACATTTTATACAGGTCAGATCACAATGCTCCCCTCTCAACTCCATCAAAACAAAATGAACAGATACAAGGGGGCTATTACTGATTTAAACAGTGGCTGTTTAATACTTCTGTACATGTGTATGACATATATATATGGTTTATTACTGTGCTTCCTCAACCTAAGGGCTCTTACTGATGAGCGGTTGAACCTGCGCTCCCCTGCGTTCCGTTTTTCTGCGTTCAGCCGCAGGGGAGCACAGGAATAGACGCATTACGTTTTTCTCAATGGGGCTGTACTCACACAGGCGCGAGTAGGTGGCGAACGCAAGAAAAATGCAGCATGTTGCGTCTCAACCTGCGTTCCGTGCCTACACGCGAGAGCGCAGCTTCAACCACTCATCAGTAAGAGCCCTAACACTGTTTTTCTACTGCAAACAACACAACCCTGCTGTGAACCAGTAGTGCAATTGCTCACTCTTTGTGGAATCAGGCAGTTCGAAAAAAATGTCGGTGGCTCACACCATGTTGGTTGCAGCCAGAAACAAAAAAAGTTAGGCTGAGCTAATCTCTTATAAATATTTAAACACTGTAAAATCAAAAGTACTTGAGAAACATGATGATAGCAATAGTTCCCCTTTACCCCTACAGTATATCTCAATTTAATATTGGAAAGCCACTAAAAATGGAATCAGTCAGGGAATTGCTATGAAAGAGTGGCCTCACCTTTGTTCTTTATGGGTTTTCTTTTCATTTATAGAGTAACATATCTCCATATGTGTCATTCTTGACCCTGGGGGGCACAAGTACAAAAGCACTAATGGAAGAATCATCTGTACCAGGGGTGTTCCTGGCATTAAAGCCATCTGAAGCAGTGTTTGCCATGCCATCCCTCCTCGCCTCCGCTCTCTGCACTAGAAAAGCTGAATTTCGAGTTTAATAAGTGGAAATTCAGTTCTTAAAGGAGACATTTTACGTAAAAAAACAAGAATGTGCTAGTGCATTAAACTCTTTTAGATATAAGGAATGTGATTTAAAAAGTTCTGTTTCTGGTTAATTTATTGAAAATTTCTGCAAAAACCCTACTAGCCCTGCCCATCTGTTCCACTTTCTGCTGCCTCCTTTCCCAGGCTGTGCAGGGGGGACCGACGACACTCAGCAAACTGCACTGTAGGATAGGAACCAATCAGCAGCTAGGCTGACCTGATAGTGAAATGAAGCTTGTCTGTGCATGTGTGACTGCAGGGCTATGATTGACTGTCCCCCTCTTACTGTGCTTCTGTCAGGGACTGTTAGGACACGCCCACCCCTCATTTGAAACATGGACAGGGACCAGAGAACATCCTATAGGGAGCTCCAATAAAGGGGCTATTTTCAAAGATAATATTCATTTTTAGCACAATGTGACACCAACACCATATATTATTCATAATTGCCTACAAAATTAGGGGTTTTTCATTTATCCTATATGTCTCCTTTAAAGTTACCAGGAGCAGCAACTTCTGGGGAACTGCCATTTGAGGGGAAGTTCTCACCTTGTCTCATGGTAGAGTCCTGGGTCGGGTACCAGCGGGTTACCTGCAAAAAAAGCAGGCACCCAGCGGAATAAGGGGAGGATTTTCAGGTGTGGATATAGCCGCAGGTCTGCGGGTCGGGTTGCAGATCTCATCTAAATTTTGTATCTTATGTAATATTGTCTATATTTTACTCCTTTTAAAGTTTTACAAAAATTGTTTCAGTCCCGCCCACTTTTGATGACGTCACTTCCGGTTTGCAGCACCATCACTTCCTGTTTGATGGTGGTCGGCGGGTTGCGGATAAGGCAAGAGCGGGTCCGGGTCTGGTAGTGGATCAAAGTGGATAAATATGCGGGTTGCGGGCTACGGGTTTGCGGACAGGTCTTATTAATTGGTTCCATGCAGGACTCTACCTCATGGCAGAAACGCCCCTGCTCTGTACAGAGAGCAGTGTCTGGATGTACAGCACAGCCCTGGGCCCCAATACGATCTGCACATCCTTTTGCTCCCTACCTTCCATGTCAGAATGGCACACAAGATAGGGGCGGGTAGAGTGTCGGTGAAGGCCGCCTTTGTGCTTCCCCCCACTCATCTCTCTTTAATTCTGTGCTGAAACAGAGCGCAGACGTCTGCAGCTGCGGCAAGTTGACAGCAAGTTGTACAAACACAGCATGCAAAGTGCAAAAAAATGCCTAATAATGACCGTCTTTTGAACATTGCATGCTGCAGCCGACTTCACAAACAAGATCTCATATGTTATGATGATTGTTAGTACAACAGTTTCCTTATATGCGGACGTGGGGGCCCCTGTAGGGGTTTGTAAACCTCTTCTAAAGCTAATGGCACAGAGGCCAGGTGTTTTGAGTGTTTAGGCAGCTGTTTTTTTATTCATTTTGCAGACATTTTTACGTTTAACTTTGAGGAACTTTAAAATATTTAGGCAACTTATTGAAATACACTTTGGGGCCCATTTACTTAGCACGAGTGAAGGAATAGAATAAAAAAAAAATTTCGATTGTTTTTTTTGGCTACTTTGACCATCGAATGGGCTACTTCGACCTTCGAATCGAACGATTCGAACTAAAATCGTTCGACTATTCGACTATTCTATAGTCGAAGTATTGTCTCATTAAAAAAAACTTCGACCCCTTAGTTCGCCACCTAAAACCTACCAAAGTCAATGTTAGCCTATGGGGAAGGTCCCCATAGGCTTTGCTATCTTTTTTTGGTCGAAGAAAAATCGCTTGATCGATGGATTAAAATCCTTCGATTTTCGGTAAATTCTTCGACTTCGATATTCAAAGGATTTCCATTCGGCAGTCGAATATCGAGGGTTAATTAACCCTCGATATTCGACCATAAGTAAATTTGCCCCTTTGTGTCAAATGACCAAAATCTACCCCACATGCCATAGGCCTAAACTATCCCATTTGTACCCCAGGCACCCTAAAGTGGGTAATCCCAGCATATTTTAATATATTATCAAGTTTAAGACATGCTGGGAGCTTTAGTACAGCATTCTCATTGGTCAATACTATTGCATCTATAAATACGTTTTTGGTCGTTAGAATTCTCATTGGTGGATTTTCTTCCATATGTCATTATGTTTCGTCAGCTTGTATAGAAAACTAGCGGGCACAGTGGGACAGCTTTACGGATAGGTTCATCTGGACGATTGCATTTTTCAGTGTGCTTCAGTTCCAAAATAATAACTCTATATGCCCCTATCCCACAGACCTAAATCTTTCCCATTTGTACCCCTTGCTCTCTAAAGAGGCCAACAGTAACTTAAAGGGGGTCTAAACATGCTCATTGACACTTTACACAAATGTTGCTGGACTAAAATCTTTTAATATATTTTCCAGGGTTAGAACAAGCAGTAGTACTGTAACATTCTAACCCCCATATGTAAGAAAATGCATTACATTTTCCCAGGTGCAGTAACCCAATAAGATGTTTGCTATTAATAAGAGGACCAGTAAATGCTAGTTGGCTAGTTGCTATGGGTAACTGCATCTGGGAAAACGTATTGTTTTTATTACACAACCCCCTTAAATGTGAAAAATTGGACTTGGCTACAAATAGCTATTTAAAGGAGAACTAAACCGAACAATGAATATGGCTAAAAATGTCATATTTAATATAATTAACTTAAAGTTTCAGCTTGTCAATAGCAGCAATGATCTAGGATTTCAAACCTGTCACAGGGGGTCACCATCTTGGAAAGTGTCTGCGACACTCACATGCTCAGTGGGCTCTGAGCAGCCGTTGAGAAGCTAAGTTTAGGGGTCGTCACTAATAAATAAAGCAGAAAATGAGGTTGGTCTGTAATATAAGCTGATGCTACAGGGCTGATTATTAAATTCTGATGCTAATTGCACTGGTTTCTGTGCTGCCATGTAGTAATTATCTGTATTAATTACTAATCAGCCTTATACTTTGACATTTCTATTCTATGCTCAGTAAGTGACAGCAGCACAGAGCATATGCAGTGAATCAGCAGAAAAGAAGATGAGGAGCTACTGGGGCATCTTTGGAGATACAGATCTTTACTGCTAAAGGGCTGTGGTTGCCTTGGGTTGGTACAGAAGCCCAAAACATAATGTACAACATTACTAGCTACTTCTTTAGTTAAGCTTTAGTCCTCCTTTAAATCTTTTTTTTTTTACAAGGAGGCTCTAAAGTTTATATGCATGAAATGTAAACATCACTCCAAATATATTTCTGTGTTTTACATATGTAATCATAATATTTGCTGAGCAAACCCTATAAAACCCTTGGTTCCTTTTGCCAGTGGCTGATATAAAAAGTAACAGTGTTGAAAAGAAAACATGCCCCCCCCCCCTTTTGAACCAAATTATGGAAAAATGACCAGAAGAAAACATGTTATTTCCGGTGTTTAATGTTTTCCAAACTTTAAAAAAAATGTCAGATGTGCCCTTTTTTTGGTGTTGCCTGATCAATATTCAAGCACTGTGTTTGGTTTAAACACATTGGGTAAAGATGGCATTCCAAACTATTTATACACGTCTGGAACCATCTACTAAATGTCCCAAAAATCACTAAAATTATCACAAAAATCAGCTTGTGTCTAAGGAAATTTTTATTTCATGCCACATGAGAAATGTGCTCTTATTTTGCAACTGAATTGCTGGGAAAAGGGGCTTTAGAAACCACATGGCAGGTTGCACAGGCAACTGTATCTGTATATAGAAATTACATAACATTGTGGCATGATGGGATTGCTCAGAACTCTTTGGGCTGGGACAGAAGCCAAGATGGCTGACTCCAGTTTCCATATGAGAATCATAGAATTGCAAGCTAATCACTTTCCTTATCCCCTCCATTTGTACCTGTTCAAATGAACAGTGATACTACAAAATCTTAATATATTCGTTCTTCAAAAGTTCACTTGCTTTCAGCTCTCATGCATTAAATATTATCTGCCCCTCCCCCACTCTCAGCTGCCAATGTTAATACCAGCCCATTGCTCAAGTTAAAGTAGAACTAAAGTCTAAAAATGAACATGTCTGGAAATGTTGTATTTTGAATACTGAAGTTAGTGTACCAGCCTACAGGTTCAGCAGTCCTGTAATAGTAATGATCCAGGTCTTCAAAGTGTGCACAGGAGTGCACCATCTTGGATCTTGTTAGACCATCTTTTAATTGTCATTGGAACTGTGCATGCTCAATGTGCCCTGGGCTGCTCTTGAAAAGCTAAGCTGAATATACCTTCTACCCAAAGGCTTACTGGAATAACCTTCTGTGTCCAACATTTAACCTCTTCCCTGTAGAGCTGCAATGCCTATATGACCTGTCTATGATTATTCACCTTTAAAGGAGAAGGAAACCCTTTTGCAAAAAACCCCGTACCCCCCACCCCAGGTAGACCCCCCTCCCTCCAGGCTAACTACCCCCCCTACTCCATACTTACCCCTTGGTGCAGATTCTTCCAGTGGAGTTTCACACATCCATCTTCCGCGTCCTCGGTAAGATGACTGGGAGATCGTCAATTTCCGTGTAATTCCGCGCATTCGCAGTTGTCGCAAACCGGCAAACTGCTCCAACTGCAGAAATACCGATCTCCCAGTCAGCTTACAGAGGATGCGGAAGATGGATGCGTGGAACTCTGCTGGAAGAATCTGTGCCGAGGGCTAAGTATGGAGTTTTAAAGGAGAAGGAAAGTCTGTTTGCACTTGGGTGTGCTAAATGTTAGACACCCCCAAGTGATTGTATCGACTTACCTGAAACCCTGGGCCGGTGCTCCTATCGACAGAAAACTGCACCGGCCCGGGTTTTTCTAACGAGCACCACTGAGAGATATTCTTCTGGCTTCAAAATTCCCCGGGAGACGGAAGAGGATTGCTCCGTGGTGCTCACTGGTATAACCCGGGGCCGGTGCAGTTTTCTGCTGATAGGAGCACCAGCCCTGGGTTTGAGGCAAGTCAATACAATCACTTGGGGTTGCCTAACATTTGGCACCCCAAGTGCAAACAGACTTTTCTTCTCCTTTAAGCTTTTAGTATGTTATAGAATGGCCAATTTTCAAATAATCTTCATTATTTATTTAAATTCTTTTTAATTATTTGCCTTCTCTTCTAACTCTTTCCAGTCTTCAAATGGGGGGTCACTGATCCCCATCTCAAATTTTTTTTTAGTAAGGCTGCGAAATGTATTGTTATTGCTACTCAGTATTACTCATCTGGAGTGCTGCTGAATAAAAAGCTAAATAACTCAAAAACCACAAGTAATAAAAAATGACAATAAATTATCTCGGAATTTCACTCTTTACATTATACTACAAATTAATTTAAAGGTGATCAACCCTTTTAAGTGAATTACAGGCACAAACAAATACCACCAATGAGAAAGTTGTCTAGCAAGGCCTACATCAGTTATTTTGCTGTTAGAAAATATAATGCAGTTCTAGCTTCCCGATATCACATGATAATCAAATCAAAAGGGTGGATAAAGAGTCCGGTGATAGAAAGAAATGTGTTTCATGCATCAATATGCAATTATAGGAGAGCTGGGAGCCAGGTCCCACTGGAGGATCCACTTGCATTCATTCTGCTGTTGGTTATGAAAAGTTCAAGAAAAGTTTTCTGAGACACTACACTGCTAATACAGCTTATTTTCTCTATAATTCTAGCTTCTAGCATATATACTCCGTATACTAAATAGTTGATTCAGCTTGAAAGTTAAATGGATATTCCTCCCTTAGTAGGAATTCCCCTCTGGTCTATATAGCCCACCTCATGCAATTAATCATACATTATTATTTATATAATAAGTAGCTAAGCTGCTCTGTGTGATAAACTAGGAGGGGCAGAATATTCAATGCCAAAAGGAAATGGCTCCCCCAGCTCCCTCCTTCTGACTCACATTGAAAAGGAATACGATAAAATGCTGATAAGAAGTCATTTATAGTTTCCCACATTTCGCTGTAGGCAGAGATACCGTATATTGTAGCACAGTCTAAATAGTAAGTGCACAGAGCTATAAAGATAGGTTAGTAGCAGGAGCAGCAGCAGCAATTCGTTTGTCTGGACTAGAAATGCAGACCTACTATGCCTCCCAAATAAAGGGATCCAATAAATGAACGGCTACTGGCACACAAGGCCACTTCAAACTGGGTCTAACCTCCAAATAAAGGGCACAAGTGATGCTTACAGTACACCCAAGCATCCCAAATAAAGAGCTCAAGTGAAGCCAAGTGTGCAACCATGCATCCCAAATAAATGGCACTCGGAAGGCCTACTGTGTAACCATGTCTCCCAAATAAAAGGCACATGAAAGGCCTACAGTGCATCCAAGACTCCCAAATAAAGGGCTCAAGTGAGGCCTACTGTGAATCCAAGCCTCCCAAATAAAGGACACATGAGGCCACTTCAAACGGGGTCTAGCCTCAAAACAAAGGGCACACGGAAGGCCTACTGTGTAGCCATGTCTCCCATATAAAGGGCTCAAGAGGGTCCTAGAAATGCAACCATGCCTGCCAATACTGGGCACATTGAAGGCCTACCATGCAACCATGCCTATCAAATAAAGAGCTCACGTGAGACCTACTGTACAACCATGCCTCCCAAATAAAGGACTCAAGTTAGGCCTACAGTGCATCCAAGCCTCCCAAATAAAGGACACATGAGGTCACTTCAAACAGGGTCTAGCCTCCAAACAAAGGGCACAAGTGATGCCTACAGTACACCCAAGCCTCCCAAATAAAGGGCTCAAGTGGGGCCTATTATGCAACCATGTCTGCCAAATACTGGGCATATTGGAGGCCTACTGTGCAACCATCCCTCCAAAATAAAGGGCTCCAGTGAGGCCTACTGTGCAACCAATCTTTCCAAATAAAGAGCACAAGTGAGGTTTACAGAGCATCCAAGCCTCCAAAATAAAGGGCTCAAGTGAGGCCTACTTATACCATGCCTCCGAAATAAAGGGCACTTGGGAGGCCTACCATGTAGTTTTGAACCAGACTATCTAGTTATATGGGCTGTCTTGTTAAAAACTGCCTCTCTGGGTTTAAGAGATCATGACAATAATCTTTGCAGATATCTGTAAGCCTAATAATTTTGCTAGTGATGCGAGTGAGCTATTATTAGCAGGTTCATGCAGTAGCTTTACTCTAACACCACAAGCTGCATAGAAAGTATGCACAGTATAAGTCTTGAGCACAGTGACATCTACAGGCCATTTGTATAAACACCACAGCTATTCTATGCTCAAATGGCTCTCAAAACGGGATAATAAACCTTGTATTTAGAATGTATGATATTAAGCTAAGACCTAAAAATTTGGCATTATCAGGGATGGAATTTTAAAGCATCCCCCTCCTGGAAGCACATTAGAAACAATTAAATACACATATCACAAGATCAGTGTGTCCTTATCGCTCCTTGGAACATAGACCACAAACATAAAAAGGAAAATATGCAGATGGAAAAATGTGCAAGATAAAGGGAAAATCCTTTGAAGAAACATATTAAATACTTTATTCACCGTGGCTTTATAAAAATAAAATAAAAAAAAAACAAGAAACAAATATCAAATCAGGGAAATCCCATTGCACTTCTGCCCCTTCCTGAACCAACATTCTTTATGGTGCAGTCAGATTTCTGTTCTCTTAAAGCGTCACATTAGTGTTTGATTTAATGCCAAATTAGATAAGTGCTTCTACTAAGATGTTTGAAAAGTCTTTGGCGAATGGCCATGAAGAGAGCAATTGTACTGTCAGATAAATAGCTTTTCCAGCTGCTTTATGTACAGAATGTGTGCCTAGTTGGTTCACCCTTTCAAGTGTAATCAAAGTTATTATTCTAGGCCTGGGATAAAGATGGATTGTTTGATACCTCTGGGTGTCCTTAGAGGTACAGCTTGAGCAGTTTAAAAATGAGGGAGCTATATGCACAACCTGCAGTTGGCCTTTAGTCTTCTATTCTATTCTATTGTCAGGGAGCCAGGAGCTCCCTCCAGGGAGGTAGTCGGGATCAAGGAGGAAGCCCTCTGTGGGTGCAAGTTCGCGGTGTCCAAAGGGTTAATCCAAAGAGTAGTCAGAATTCAGGCAAGAGTTCAGGGGCAGGCAGGTAAAGGCAAAAGTCTAAAGTCCAGGCAAGGGTCAAAGACAATAATCAGGAACAGGATTAGTGAAAAAAGCACACAGGGAACCCAGGAAATACTTTGGGGAAGATTTCCTATACTTGGGCGCCATTCTGGCGTCTAAACTGGCTTTTTATTCAAATTTGGCGCCATAGTGACGTCATTGACGCCCTTGCGCCGACGTCGGCGCACTGACGTCATCGCGCCGGCGCCGCTTACCCACGTGGCGGCCATGGGCGCCGCCATTTTGGGAGCGACGCCGGCAGGAGAGGACGCGCCGCCCGGAGCTCCTGGACCTGCTCCGGGCGGCGATCGCGACATCTATAAGTCAGGGAAAATGTCACTACTGAAGGTGCCTCTACAGCAGGTCCGGACTGGCAATCTGTGGGTTCTGGCAAATGCCAGAGGGGCTGCTATAAGGTGCCATAGGAAGTCAGTATTTAGGTGGCTGGTGGGGGCTGTTTGGGCATCTGTGTGGGCTGATTGGGCCTCTGTTTACCTGAAATGCCAGGGCCTTTTTTAATTCTCAGTCCGGACCTGCTCTACAGTAGATACTTAGTCTTTGATTATAAGCCGACTCGGCCTGAAGGGGCAAAATCAGCAGCTTAAATTTGCCTGTGTATATCATCTTTATTCTTTCATTATTAGCCAAGGACATTGTGACCAGTAAAGATCTATGTCTTGGGAGGAATCCCTGTCACACACACAATTTGCACTGCCGCTTACGGTGGCCATACACGGGCAGATTAAAGCTGCCGATATCGGTCCTTTAGACCGATTCGGCATCTTATCTGCCCATGTGTGGGGGCTCCTGACGGGTCCTCCCGATCGATATCAGGCCAGATATCGATCTGTCAAGTTAGATTTTTTTGTACAATCCAGGACCGCATCTTTCTTTACCCCTACACTGTCTTCTCACATCTGTTCCTGCTCACAACTCTAGTACCAAAAGAAGCCGAACTGGGGTCAGGTCAATCAGGAGAATTGATAGCAATATACTGTATATATATATATATATATATATATATATACATATACACACAGTCCAGGTGTGTATCCGCACTCTGACTTGTCCAAGTGGGTGCTATATCAAAATATGATAAATAGCGATAAGGAAGATAAGCATTCCAATATTACTGGTCTATAATCATTTATTCCACTGTGCATACCAACGTTTTGGAATGCACAAAATATATATTGAATGCTATCAACGTGACCCACAGACCCTAAGTCCAGGGTTTTGTAGCCTGACCACATGCTGGCCTGCTTTTAAGCATAACAAGACATTTCTGAATATTCTTAGGATTTCATGTTTAATGTTAAAGAATCCAGAATTGTTTTTCAGTAGTTCGCTTTACGAGCCTGAACACAATACGGGAAACAATAAGTACAAAACAATAAATGATAAAACTCTGGAGACCTTCTCAAAGGAAAATGTATAGTTATGTTGAACTGAAGCCAGCACAGACAACCTTGTCCTCCTTTGACACCATAAAACAAACATGTATATAATAAAATTATGCTGCTCAGAGATATAACAAAGCAGTCGAATACTGTAATAATTAAACATTTCATAAAACCAGAAAATATTATGATTTCTAAGTAGTTATGTTTCAATTAAAGGCATCTTCTATGGCAGGGGTCCTCAACCGTTTTCACCCATGAGCCACATTCAGATGTAGAAAGGAAGGAGAGCAACATAAGCATGCAAAAAGTTCCTGGGGTGCCAGATATGGGCTGTGATTGGCTATTGATATCCTCTGTTTGGACTGACAGCTTAAATGAGGCACTGTTTGGCAGTACACATGGTGTTTATGCAACTAAAGCTTGCCTTCAAGCCTGGACTTAAAAAATAAGCACCTGCTTTGAGGCCACTGGGAGCAACATCCAATGTCGGACTGGGACACCAGGGGCCCACCCAAAAACCTTAGACCAGGGGCCCACTATCAGTACCATTATTCTCCCTTTCCTTACCCAACCTCTATTCTCCTAGTATCTTTTCTTTACATACTATAATATATTATTCCTTTGTTCCTATAGAAATAGGGAATGGCAATGAAATAAGCCAAATGTTTAGCAGCATGAGGACCCACTGACACCTGGGCCCACCGGGAGTTTTCCTGGTATCCTTGTGGGCCAGTCCAACACTGGCAACATCCAAGGGGTTGGTGAGCAACATGTTGTTTGCAAGTCACTGGTTGGAGATCATTGTTCTAGGCCTCTAGGGAGGGACCTCAACTGTATGCATTACTTATAGACAAATACAAGAGTCCTCTGCACTCAACTCATTATCAATATATTTATGACAGAGACATTTTGTGCATACTGCTACTGAAAAATGCCTTACCCTTTAAGCAAAACAGGGATTGTTTGTCCATATATTGCAATATATTTAAGCTGGCCAACTACGTCAAAGTCATCCCATATCTGTCCAGTGCTACGCTCAATTTTATCTGATTCATTAAGAATTCTATTGCTTCGTTATACATTTTACAAAGGGACTTTTACAAAGTTTTACCTGCAACTTTCTACCTGCTTTCAAAGTAAAACTCCCAAACTTGGCTGCCCTTTTATTAGACACCAGTGGGATCACCTGACTATAGTTGGGAAGGGTGGGAGCTACAACATGGAGCTGGTCACTGCTCCTGTTTAACTATAACAAACAAAGGAAAGTTGTGCTCACCACTAATTTTTAAAACCTTAGGTGGGGTGCAATGAGGCTGTGACCACAAAATACATTTAGACAAATACAAGAGGTCCTCTGCACTCAACTCATTATCAATATATTTAAGACAGAGACATTTTCTGCATTCAGCTACTGAAAAATTCCTTACCCTTTAAAGAAAAAAATTGGATTGTTTGTCCATATATTGCAATATATTTAAGCTGGCCAACTACGTCAAAGTCATCCCGTAGCTCCCACCCTGTCACGGCCGGCACCCAATACAAGAACAAGTGCCAAGTACCCTGGTCTCGGCTCGGCTTCACCAGTAGTGTGACCACCGTTGGGCTTCGGGAGGAGCCCTCAGCTTACTTGGGTGCCACCTGAACTTAACGAGGGGTACAAGGTGAGATGTTCTGGCTGGCAAAGGGGCACGGCTGTTAGCAGAGTCTTTTGGGCCAAAGGTCACGGTACAAAAGGATTAGGCAGAATCGTTGTCAGGCAGGCTGGGTCGAGGCAGGCGGATAACTAGGATCGTCAGGAAGGCAAGAGGTCAAACCGGGTAGTCAATCAGAATAGGACCAGGCAGAAGGAGTAGTCAAGATACAGGCTGGGTCGGATTAAGGATATCAGGATGGTCAAAACAGGCAAGGTCACAACAGGAGATCAATATCACACAGGAATAGATGCACAAAGGCTCAGAGGCACCAGGAAAACAAGTCCTATCACGGGCAATGATTTCATAAAAACTGTCCCTTTAAATACATTTAAACTTCGCGCCATTGCGCACTGACGTAATCACGCCAGCGTGCATGCGACTATAAATTACAGGAGTGGGTGCCGCGCGCACACTCGGAAACCGCACCACTAGACTACCAGGGCAAGGTATTTTTCTTACACACCCTTCCCAGCTATAGTCAGGTGATCCCACTGGTGGCTAATAAAAGGGCAGCCAATTTTGGGAGTTTTACTTTGCAGCAAGTAGCAAGTAAGTTGCAGGTAAAACTTAGTCCCTTTGTAAACTGTATAATGAAGCAATAGAATTCTTAATGAATCAGATGAAAATTGAGCGTAGGACTGGCCAGAAATGGGATGACTTTGACGTAGTTGGCCAGTTTAAATATATTGCAATATATGGACAAACAATCCCTGTTTTGTTTAAAGGGTAAGGCATTTTTCAGTAGCAGTATGCACAAAATGTTGCTGTCTTAAATATATTGATAATGGGTTGAGTGCAGACGACTTTTGTATTTGTCTATATGTATTTTGTGGTCACAGCCTCATTGCACCCCCGTTAATATGGTTTTAAAAATTAGTAGTGAGCACAACTTTTCCTTGTTTGTTATATGTATACATTACTTGGAATTTAACAAATAACAAACCACATGGACATTTTAACAGATATTTCACATATGAGGCCTTTATGTATGAGTTACACTGGGTACAATGTAGGCAAGCATATGTCCCAAATTTAGTGTTGTGTAGAAAACTTTGCATGTCTTTTCTGGAGGACCCAGTATCTTTTTGCATTTAATATGCTGGATGCTTCCAAAAGAGGAAGCAATAATAGAGGAAGAAATAATAGAGGAAGGAATATTAAAGGAGATTTGCAGCTTTAAATTAGCTTTTAGTATGATGGATTCACAGTAGGCCTCACTTGAGCCCTTTATTTGGGAGGCTTGGATGCACTGTAGGCCTTTGATGTGCCCTTTATTTGGGAGGCTTGGTTGCACAGTAGACCTTACTTGAGCCCTTTATTTGGGAGACATGGTTACACAGTAGGCCTTCCATGTGCCCTTTAGTATTATATTCTAAGGCAATTGGTTTTAATTTGTTTTTATTATGGGGCCCATTTACTTAGCTCGAGTGAAGGAATAGAAGAAAAAAAACGTAGAATTTCGAATGTTTTTTTTGGCTACTTCGACCATCGAATTGGCTACTTCGACCTTAGACTACGAATCGAACGTTTCGAACTAAAAATCGTTTGACTATTTGACCATTCAATAGTGGAAGTACTGTCTCTTTAAAAAAAACTTCGACCCCCTACTTCGCCACCTAAAACCTACCGAGGTGCCATGTTAGCCTATGGGGAAGGTCCCCATAGGCTTTCTAACAATTTTTAGGTCGAAGAAAAATTGTTCGATCGATGGATTAAAATCTATATTCTATATTACACTAAAAGTAAACATAAAGGGGAACCACCCATTTCAGTGCCAAACAGAAAGACATGGAATACCCATTAGCCCCACCACAAAAACATCACAACAAATACACAAAAAAGAAGAGATTATATACAGAAGATACAATGCACAGAAGGGCCACTTACTCTTTATAACTGATCACCAAATTGTGCACATTAGGCTTAAGAAAGGGCCACAGAGGCCCAAAATACTACATTATTTTGTATGTATGTAGGTGAATTAACAACATTTTCACTACAACAAGATTTCAGTTTGAGTTTGGATTTGTGCAACTGTAGTTAAAGGGATAATATATACCTCTTTTTCACATGAGCTGAATGAATAGTCCTTGTGCTGAATATACTGTTTACCTATTGTTTATTTAAGATATATTTATAGTTTCTGTTATTTGTGGCACTAAACAAGAATATGAAGCCAGTTTCACTTGAGCACGACCTGCAGAACATGAAAGGGGCTGATAAAAATAATTACCAGTCCCTTAAGAAGCCCCTGATATTGACCTTCCCTAAGGCTGCTGCTTAGAGAAGTGAGGAGTTTGTTTGATCAAAGGTAGATCTGGACAGATTACCCTGTTTATAAAGGAAGTGGGGCAAGGTGAAAACAGTCTAACTTTCAGTGGGAGACGGTTTGCACAGCTTGAGAACAAATTTGAGAACATTAACTTTGGCTATAGCCCCACTTTCTGATTAAAAATATGGTTGCCAACCCTATTAGCCTATGAATACATGACTATAACAGACGCTTTGCTATAATTCAGCATTGCAAGACAGTAAATAAGCACTCACCTGCTGAATGGCTTTCAGGGTGGGACCCCTGAAAGGGTCACCCTATAGTTTAGAAACCAATGGTAAAAACTAACATGATTTTTGAACAGAGAACCAACAGTTGAACCAGTTGCTTTGAGCATCTAATTACTTTGGGGGGCATTCATATTAAACAAGACATTTGTTTGCCACCCAATCCATACAATTGTAGTTTGCACACAAATTGTTCTGCTTCTGTTGACACCTTGAGACACAAACTTTACCCTAGGGCTTTTTTTTCTCTAATCATTAACCTTTTATAAAGTGTTTATATTCCTGCGCCTCTTGGCCAACCACTTCAATAAACAGAACTTCCTCCAATCATTATACAATTTCCTTCTCCAAGGCTGGGTAAAAAGTATCTTCCGGATTCCCTCAATTCCCCGATTCTCTTGAATACGTTCTTCAAGAACAAGAATAAAGGCTTGAATACAATAACAAGTAACTAAACAAGTAAAAAGCCTGTAAACTGTTTATAGTGTTGTTGATTTTCTGTGTTTTCTCAGAGCCTCCTGTCTGCAGAACTTCCTCTCTCCCTCAGTAACATGGTGTAGATCAAGGAAACAAAAGCAACTAAAGTGCCAGCCCAGTAACATCGGAAAACAAGAAAGAAACAACATCCCTTCTACAAAGTCTATAGCATCTGGGAGGTGCAGCTGACTTATTAATGGGAAGAAAGGATCTTACAATCTAGCCCCCTCCCTGGCTGGCCCATGGCAGAAGAGTTTATTGCACAGCAGAATGTGTCCACAGGTTCTTCATACATCACTGGACAGAAACCAAGTGCCAATCAGGAGTTTACTGTTATGGATATAAATGCCTGACCTATATCTCTTCAATTAGAGACATATTTTCAGTTTAATCTGCTTCCTAAGGGTAAGGACACACGAGGAGATTCAGGGACATTTTGTCGCCTGGCTACTAATCTCCTTGTCTTTTGAGCAACTATCTCCCTGAACTGCCTCAGCATTTTTCCCCATAGGCTACAATGAAAAGTAGCCTGCACTAATGCACACACGGTGATGCGTTTTCAATAGTTGCCCAAAGTTTTGCCAAAGCGTTTGATACCCTGCTCCACAAACGACTGCTTTCTAAACGAAGGGTCTGATGGGCTTAATGAAATTGTTTGCACATGGATAGGAAACTGGCTACAAGATAGGGTACAGAGGGTGGTTGTAAATAGTACATTCTCTACTTGGAGTAAGGTTCTTAGAGGGGTCCCTCAGGGCTCTGTATTGGGTCCACTCCACTTTTATTTAACTTGTTTAATAATGACTATGGGGAGGGTATTGTATGTAATGTAAAGTGTTTGCAGATGTTACAAAATTATCCAGCCCAATTAATTCCATCCAGGATGTGGCATCCTTGCAACAGGATCTTGACCAACTGGCAATCTGGGCAGCTAAGTGGCAAATGAGATTCAATGTTGATAAATGTAAAGTCATGCACCTGGGATGTAAGGTTATCCAAACCACTTATACCCTTAATGGGACTGCACTAGGCAAATTCATTATGAAAAAGGACCTTGGAGTCCTTGTAGATAATAAACTTGGCTGTAGAAAATAATGCCACTCAGCAGCATCAAGGGCAAATAAGGTCTTGAGCTGTATTAAAAGGGGCATAGATTCTTGGTAGGAGGGGGTCATTCTTCCACTTTATAGAGCACTGGTAAGGCCCCATCTAGAATATGCCGTACAGTTTTGGTCTCCATCACTCAAACAGGACATTATTGAATTAGAGAGGGAACAGAGAAGGGCAACTAAGCTGGTAAAAGGTATGGAAAATCTTTGCTATAAGGAAAAACTGGCCAAATTGGGATTATTCACGCTGGAGAAGAGGCACTTAAGGAGTGATATGATAACTATGTATAAATATATAAGGGGATCATATAATAATCTCTCTAATGCTGACATGAGGTCACCCATTCTAATTAGAAGAAAAGAGGTTCTGGAGGTTCCGGATAAATATTTCAGTGAGAGCTGTGAAGATGTGGAATTCTCTCCCTGAATTAGTAGCAAGTGAGGGAATACAGGGTTATGGAAGATAGCTCATAATACAAGTTGATCCCGGGACTGGTCCGATTGCCATTTTGGAGTCAGGAAGGAATTTTTTCCCTCTCTGAGGCAAATTGGAGAGGCTTCAGACGGGGTTTTGTGCCTTCCTCTGGATCAACTGGCAGTTAGGCAGGTTAAAATAAAGTTAAAAGGTGATGGTGACTTGATGGACGTGTCTTTCTTCAGCCTAACTTACTATTTTAAACTATGTTATAGTTGCAGTATAATACAATTGTTGGCCTGGAGGTCAATCTGATTGGCTTGATTTGGCCCAGTTCATGGGTGGCCAAATTGGGCCATGATCTGCATGGTTTGTGCACCAAATATTGCTTGGCTTGCTTACTGATGGCAGAATACAGAGTAATCCTGACTTTACACACATACAAAAAAACAGCTGGGGTGGTTGGCCCATGCAATATTATTGAGCTATATTGCTGTACAGGTATCGTATTCGTTATCCGGAAACCTGTTATCCAAAATGCTTCCGAATTACTAAAATGCGGTCTCTCATAGACTCCATTTTATCTAAATAATCCAAATTTTTAAAAATGTTTCCTTTTTCTCTGTAGTAATAAAACATCTTGTACTTTATCTAAACGAAGATTTAATTAATCATTATTGGAAACAAAACCAGTCTATTAGGTTTATTTAATGTTTACATGATTTTCTTGTAGACTTTAGGTATGAAGATCCAAATTACAGAAAGAGCCGTTACCCGGAAATCCCCAGATCCGAAGCATTCTGGATAACAGGTTCCATACCTGTACTATGGTTCAAGCATAACGTTTCCAAACAGTAGCAGATGAGGGAAAGTAGTTACAAACACTAAAGCAGTTGAGAACGCTTAGCTGTAAGGTTCATTCTCCTTATAATGCAGGAAACGGCCACCCTAAGGACTTCCCATTATCTGTGAGTTTATGTCCAGTTCCTCTCTGCCATATGGAACAGATTTTAAATGTCTGAGCATTAATGCTTTGAAGCAAGCTAATGTTCCTTTAGCTCCTGTAAAGCAAATTCTCTAGGGGATATTTGGAACTATTGTTTTGAATCAGATGAAACTTTTCTTTTAAGCCTACTTTTTAGTTGCTGCTCTATTGATCTGTACAAGACGCACAACATCAGATACTTGTAGGGAGACTACTGATTTTTTGTTTTAGGCTTCTAGTGGGTCTGGTACTATGCAGGAAAGTAATCAAGTTGCACTCGCACACCCTGACCCTCTCAAACAGCCATCCCTGGTGCACAACAATGGAGGAATCGGCTAACCCACTTCCAACGGATCCAAGAAAATTCACTGGCACACAGGTGATATTAGCAGGATAAACCTTGGTAATTTATTAAGTGTATTGCAGCATGCATGCATACACTCAATAAGTTAGCAAGGTTTATCCTGCTAATATCACCTGTGTGCCAGTGAATTTTCTTGCATCTGGCACTAAGCAGCCATACACAATGAGACCTGCTAAATTGGCAAAGCCCGTAAATGAGTGGGTCAATGCACAAAGTGTGGGTGGCCAAAGTAAGAGTCTATGGCCACCTTAACCCTACTGTGTGATCACATGGGACAGGAACCAAAGAGTGGCTGACACAGTGGGCCTATAGAGACCCATTGGGAAAGGACTGCATCAACGCCCCACTGTGTTCCTCAAACCAATAGTATGTTTAAATCAACCCGATAAATACCTGGAAATTTTTCATTGGCAGCTTGTAACCGTCTGAATGGACAGCTTTAGAGCAACAATATTAATCATGTCGAATATCAACAGGACTGCAGCACAACAGTGCCATAATAGTGCCCACCAATATGAATGTAGGCCAGTGGTTGTTGATTCAAGCCCCCTTGGAGGTCTAACTTCAGGTCAGGGCCTCTCAAATACAAGTGTCATTCAGCTATAGATCCAAAAATATGGAGGACAGTGAATAAGTTTTTACTAAACTGGCCCTCTAGTCTTTCAGGTGCAGTTAGGAGAGCACTAGGCATTCTCCCCAAATCATAACTGGCATTCCTATCCCCCCCCGCCCCACAATTTGGGAACCACAGATGTAGGTTCTTGTGAATGCTACAAGTGTGGTTTCCATTTGCGTAAATGCACAAACACAGAAGGATGCTCCTGCTGGTTTACAGGTTCCAGATTAACCTGAACTCTGCACCCCCCCACCCCAATATTTGGTCTGGAGCAATTGCCAGTCAGTATGACAACTGTACGGCTATAGCGGATTTTGTATCCATGTACCAGCAGCAGTCACTGCAGTATGGTTGAAATTGTCCTTATTGCCCATTACCTGCCAGTAGACACCAGAACTGTTCAGCACACAGACACTTTCACATACAATTTTATAAGAAAGGGCTGGTGTGGTTTTAAGATGCTGCCCCGATTCTTCTGTAACTCAGCCTTAAGTCTAACTCATCTTGAAGAGGGTGAGGGAAGCATCAAACAGGCAGTGCTAGCGTGTTGCACCTTGTTTCGGGTGACTTTTTGCTGCAGAAAATTGCATAAATGCAGAGCAGGGCACAAAGGAAAAACACTTTTTTTTTTGCACAATACACCCAGCCCTGCACTTAGTAAAGTCTCCTAATTTGATTTCTGCTAAGTGAATGAAACCGGCAGCTACCGAACAATCATGTGACAAGTGAAGTGATGAAAAGAGCCAGTGTGCAATGAGTAATATATCATCTATAGAAGGCTCCCTATAATGACCCATAGATAAGGGCACATTACCATGCACAATAATCATCCCTATGTGAGATACATGTAAAGCTTATATGAAAATAAAAGCCACAACATATCCTCTTTAAAACAGACTCAAAAAAATCTTTATTGATAATGTTTGAAAAGCAATTCATGGAAGAGAATAAAAATGTCATTGTAATTATTATTGGGAGAATAGCACAGAATTGTATATTATGGTATGCAAAGTAAAATAACTCCACACTGGTGAAAGTGCTGACACTGAATTGAACATATTGGAGTGGCGGGTTTCTGTGCAAGGCTTTACCAGGCTAAAAGAAAACACAGGAACAGATGTGCAGTTGTGAAGCGGCCAAACACACAAGCAAGTCAGAAATTCATTCCAGGTGTAAAGGGGAGGGGGGGCATACAGAAAGAGACTTAAAACTCTTTAACAGTGCAGTAAAATTTATTTTGTTCGTCATGTAAAGTACCAGCACCCGGATTTCTAAATTTACAGGTTTCACAACAATCTATGTTGGCACCAAACAGCAAAAATAAAAGCAGACCAGCGCACTGAGGGTTAAACCTAAATAAATATTGCCGTCTACGCATACAGATTTCAGACTTCGCACTACAACCCCCACAATACTCATGGCCCTGGAACCTTGGTTATCCATGTGCTAACAGTTTATAAAAAGACTGTAAAACATAGCCATTATAGATAATTAGGGTATAGACATTTAAAGATTACGCTTCACAATTAACAGTACAATTTGGGGAGGGACACCATACTTATGTCACATGCTCCTGGATTTCTAACAGCGTCATCTCCTGCAAAATAAATGCCGCCTTCTTTGTTGTAGCAGCTGTGATGAAAGGAGAGAACCTGAAATACAGGTAAAGAAGATGCAAAAAATACAAAAAAAAAAACCCACAACAATGAATAGGGGGAAGTAAACCACAAACCAGCACAGAGCAATCACACCCGTAAATACAAAGTTAATGTCATAAGGAGACAGATAGGTGCAGTCTTTTTTTTTCTATACAGTCTGCAATATGTTCCTTGGCCACTGGTTAAAGTGTCCTTTCCATGCTTCTCTGTCCCCCTTAGGGTCAGGCCAAACGAGAAGATTAGTCGCCCAGCAACAAATCTCTTCTTCAGGGCGACAATCTCCCCAAATTGCCTTAGAGCCGGCAATGCACACGCGACACTTCGTTTTCCGAAGTCGCCTGAAGTTGCCTCACGAGGAAACTTCGGGCGACTTCGGAAAACGAAGCGCTGCAGTGAATTGCCGCATTCGATTTTCAGTCGTTGGAGGGAAGGCCGTTCGGGGAGATGGACGCCCCGAAGAAGAAGCGATTTGTCGCTGGGCGACTAATCTCCCCGAATCTGCTTGTGTGGCCTGACCCTTAAAGTGCCCATTCACATACAGAACCTGGCTGGTCAACCTACTGACCCCAAAATGATCCCCTTCTGTACTCATAACAGATAGGGAGCACAGGAACCAAGTCACCAGGGTTTTTACAGGGAAAACATTCCAGGTTATGAGGAAGTGTTGCCTTCATTAAACAACATATTTGGCTACCTGACAGCACTGTAAGGTTAACTTCATCCAAAGTTTCTAAATAAACAGTGCCCTCTGATGGCCAAATTTCTAAAGAAACGGTGCCCTCTGATCAAAATTACAGATTTACATTGTTTTGAAACCAAAATTATCCACACCACCACTCAATTCTACATAACATTACAAAAACACATTCATTTGAAGTTTTTTGATGTTGATTAAGCATTTACACCAATTAGCCTAAAGTGTAAAGAGTAAAAAGTAGATTAAAACCTAAAAAAAAAAAAAAATAAAATGTACACACCTTTTACAAGATAAAAAGCCTAAATCCTTTTCATGTCCTTCCTTATAATGTTCGTTGGCTTGTGCTACAATCCAGACATGTGCAAAGAGGGATTTTACCCCTAAATAACTAAAATTTTTAAACTCATCCCATCAATTTTGTGAACAATAATGTCGAGACGATCGTTTGTACACCATCGACCATTCGATAGGTTATCGATATTATCGGAACGTTCTGGAATCGGTCGTTTGGAAGTAAAAAATCTGCCAGTGTCAGGCCACCTTTAGGCTATCAAGTCCTAATAAAGATTTACCATTTACAACTACAGTTTCATCAACCTTTGAAGGGTCTCAGCGAATTTTTTTAGCTGACCTTGGTCAAGCCTTACCCAATCAAAACGCAGACTTCTAGCAATAGCATCCATGAGAAGATGCAAGCACAAATGGTTTACCTGAAAGAAGCGACAATCAAATGCCTACCATGGGGCATTCCTTTAACTCCCTGAAAAGGAAAAAAAAATATTACATAGAGCATACTTTCTGAGAGAGAAATTTTAGCAGCTTCTATTGAGTATTCTAGTCACATGACAAAGTCACCCGCAGAAACAATCAACTTATAATGAAAACTCTATTAGAGAAATAAGGTCATCACTGGGACTTATTTATCCCTCAGAAAAGGAAATCATCATTCGGACAAGAAAGAATTGTCCTTACAGACTTAAACTAATGAGACGTAATGAGCTGTAAGCACTGGAATAAAAGGCCAAGAAATCATGAGACTGAAAAGAGTTCTCGGAAACCATAACGCTCTTTTATTCTTCGTGAGGTATCTGGCTCATCTGCAGTTTTGGCAGAGAAGCCATAGAAGATGCCATCACGTTAGTGTCAGATAAACTCACCATTTCCTCTTTCTTGCACACAATAGTAAAATAATCACTTTCATCGCAGGTGAAAACTAGCACAGAAAGCCTTGTTTACTAGTTTATTTATACATGGATCCTGCCTTACCCTTTCCTCTGCCAAGTTTTAAGTGAAATCATCCACTGACTGGTGATGGCCAAGAAAATAGTCAACGGCTTTGATTTTCCAAACAGCATCTTTGAAATGGAGAACTAAAATCTAAAAACAAAAGATCATTATGGCTAGAAAAGCTGTTATCATATTTCGACTATAGTGTACTAGGCCAGAGGTTAAGAATGATCCAGGCCTTTACCTCATCACAGAGTATCCAAAAACCATCAACAAAATAAAACACTTTAAGCTCAACTACCCTGATGGTCAACACTGATGAACCATAAGAATATAAAATGAAAGAATGGGCTGATGTAACACATACTAATAGTTTATATAAAATGTGAGTTTAAGACTAGGTTAAAATTAGATTTATAACATAGTATCCCTTTAATATATTGTGTTATTGTAATAAGTTGCACTGGAATGTTTGTATATATGTATGATGGAATCTGATCCAATAAACAATAAAGTAAGCACTAGAGTAACCCAGAACAATTGCTCGTATTGTAAGCCATGCTCAGTTTGGCACCTACTCATATTTTCTCTTTGATCTGGAAAATCTGTCAGTGCAGCTTTGTACTTCATTAAAGGGGCAGTATACCCCTTATCTAACAGACAAGGACCAAATCCAGTAGTTTCAATATTCCAGTTTGGCTCAAAAAACAAAGCCATCAATTTTTTTCTGCTTAAAACAATAGGTAAAAGTAGGTTTAGCATAAGTCCTAGCTTTGCACACATGTTAAAAAGGGGGATACTGCCCCTTTAAGCAACAAGTTGTCTGCCACATGCTTTAGCACTGTGCTCTCTCTCTAACCAGCTGATATATAGCCTGCTTGGTTATTTGGCACATTGTAATAGAGCTAGAGAGTATAAAAAAGCTCAGTCTGCATCTGGAACACATTCCTACTCTGCTATACAGGATGTCTCATGGCATGCAATAAAAAAAAAAAACACAACAATAAGACCATCATATTGGCTGGTTTCATACCTCCTCCATTGGATTATGCTCTTCGACATTTTTTTTTCCATATTTGCTGTAAGGTTACTCAGTGACATCTAGTGGTGGTTTACAGGTTCTTCTGGATCCATCAAACTCAGCAGTAATATACTGAAGCCATAAATGTACTGAAGCAAAAAAGAAAAAATTACTGGATTAAATGATTAGTTCACCCTTATATTAACTTTTAGGAGTTTGTACACCAAGCTTAGCATCTTTTCAATTGGTCTGTATGTTATATTGATTTCTAGTTATTTGTCATCTGCCTCTTTCCACCTTTCAAATGGGAGTCATTAACTCCTCCCCCAATGGCTACTGTGTATGAAGCTACATTTTTTATTACTTTATATATGTATAATTTTTCCTCATCCCTCTTTGGGTCCCTCGTTCAAACCACTGATTGGTCGCTAGGAAGAATTGGACCCATAGCTATGGTTTACTAATGTATATAGGAAGTACATATAGAAAAGAATTACTTAAGAGCAAAAAGCTGTTTTAGGTACACTACCCCTTTAAGAGTTAAATTACACCTTAAATGGTGACCGCAAACACTTAAAGGAAACTATACACCCAAAATGAACACTTAAGCAACAGATAGTTTACATCATACTAAGTGGCATATTAAAGAATCCTACTAAGCTGGAATATATATTAAGTAAATATTGCCCTTTTACATCTCTTACCTTGAACCACCATTTTGTGATGGTCTGTGTGCTGCCTCAGAGATCATCTGACCAGAAATACTGCTCTAACAGGAAGAAGATTGGAAGCAAAAGACAGAACTTTGCCTGTTAATTGGCTCATGTGACCCAAGAAGTAAAGTTTGTTTGGTTTGTTTGCACAGTGAATCGTACGATCCCAAGGGGAGGCCCTTATTTATTTTTTATTTTTAAAATAAGCAGTTTTCTATTTAGGATTACCCAATGGCACATACTACTAAAAAAGTATATTATGAAAATGGTTTATTTACATGAAGCAGGGTTTTAGCTATGAGACGTTTATGCAATATCTACCTACATTGTTTGAGGGGTATAGTTTTCCTTTAAATATGCCCACTTGTATTTATAGTCAAACAGAACACAAAAAGCAGAAAAATGGTAATATTCATTGCTGCACAGTTTGAAATATAACCGTACTATGCAGGTCAGCCCCTGCACCCCAAACCAGGGCCGGAACTAGGGGTAGGCAGAGTAGGCACGTGCCTAGGGCGCAAAGCTGGGGGGGGCGCCAGGCACGTACCTCCTCTCACTCCCCATCTTCCTGCACACCGATTAACACTTCTGCGCATGGATGCTGGCGTTAACACGCGCCAACGCACACTCAGCCGGCGCCGGTTGCCTAGGGTGCCTGCCCAGTGTGGCCCGGCTCTGCCCCCAAACAAATCAGTTGCGGGATCTCCGGCATGCCTTGTGAGCCATGTACCCAGGGCCGCCATAAGGGGGGGGGGGAGAAGTGTCCCGTGCATGAAGGGGGGCCCATCAGTGTTGCCCCCCTTCAACAAAGGAGCCGGGCCCCCCTTGCCAGCGCCAAAGAACTGCGGCCAGGTGAACAGTGGAAAATGCAGAAGTGCCGAACAGCCGAATCGGCGAAAAGATCCGAAGCCACGAAAACAGCCAATATTGAAGTCCTGAAGTGGTGAAAAGACCTAAAGTCACGAAAGGAGGCGAAGTTGAAGTCCTGAAGCCACGAGTTCAATTCAATTTTAAACCCCCTGGCCACCATGTATTATTTTAATATTCTATAGGCCCATGCCACCAACGTTTTTTTTAATATTTTTTGGGGCCCCAATTTTTTTTTAACTTATAAGGGGGGGCCTGGCACCAATGTTTTTTTAAACCTTAATGAAGGGAGCCCTGACCATCAATAGCTTTTTATAACTTGTGTGTGTGTGGGGGGGGGGGTTACTTTTTTAGCACTGATGTCTGTGTGGTCTTTTAACTGATGTGGAGTGGGCGGGGTCTGGGCGCCAGGGTGGGTGGGCATACCTCCCAACATTTTGGAAGTAAAAAGAGGGACAAAAAAAATTCCCGCAAGTAGCGCAGCAATTTTTTGACCACACCCCTTTCTGCAGCCAAACCCCCTAATTACCATGTTCGTTTTACAAAATTTGGCAGGTTATGAAAGTTTGAAAATATTTCTCCTTATCTAAGCTGTGTTTTTGTGTCTCAAAATGGTTACAAGGCATCTTATTTACACCTGTTTGGCATTCTGCGCTCTGCTAAAAGCCAATTAAGTGAGAAACTTTGTTTCTTTTTCTGGCTGTTCGGTGCAGAGAAAAGAGGGAATTTCCAGTACAAATGAGGGACTACGGGTTGAGCTGTCAAAAGAGGGACTGTCCCTCCGAAAAAGGGACAGTTGGGAGGTATGTCTTAGGCACAGGGTCCCAGTGATTTGTAATGGCGGCGGCCCTGCATGTACCCTCCAGCTAGATGCCCTTTCATGGATGCTCGAAGAGTTACCTCCAATGCTGCATCCCCTTATTCTCGCGTGAGAACAGAACCACGCAACTCCAGCAGCTTTTATCCCTCTACTTCCGTCGGCATATGGATTAACGCAGTACCACGTGACTATGCCAGCAGGAAGTGAGCCCGGCTAGAACGCAATAGCAGACAGGAAGCCACACGACCAAAACGACACGTGATTATATAAATGTAGAAGAGCCACTATGCAGGTGGTGCACGGGGAAGCTGTGAGGTATAAAAAAACCCGTCGTGCCGCAGTTATGGCCTGGGTTTTCCTACGCCCACAATGGATATGCTGCGTATGTCCCACACCCTCCCTCCTCTTAGCGACACACGGATGTAACGTACCTTCCTGCACTGTCGGTCAGCCTCCACCCCTCCCTACCTAGCATCAGATTACTTTCCCATTCCAATACACATGCTAACAATCCTTTCGCTATGCTCAACGTTGCCTCATACAATCGCGCTCACCAAGTCATACCAGCCAATCCTTGCATAGTTCCAACTAGAACAGCCATTCGTGTTTATGTAGGGGCGGGCTATTTACTGGCAGCCAATAGATAGCTGCATATGTTGTTTCAGCTCGTTGCCTCATTTAATCGCGCCCACCAGTTATACCAGCCAATCCCTGCATCGTTCTAACCAGAACAGCCAATCGAGTTTATCTAGGGGGCGGGCTAATCACTTGCATCAAATAGAGGGCTGCATATGCTGTTTCAGGCAATTACGTCTGAAAGATACATTATAGGCTACGATAACTGCAGTTTCAACACGTTTCTTTTAGTGTGCGTGTGCTAAGTCACCCTGTATTGTATTCAACTACTTTTTATAGGTTTCTGTCGTTTTTTCGGGTGTTTTATATGGAGGGGGCCCTGTGTGTGTAATGCTCTGGCCACAGTGACAGAGTACAATAACCTTCCAACTGTCCCGTTTTTAGAGGGACAGTCCCTCATTATAGACAAATGGCAGGGGACCTTTTTACCCATAAAGTGGATCACCGTACCAGAGGTCACCCCTTTAGACTAGAAGAAAAGAACTTTCATTTGAAGCAACGTAGGGGGTTCTTCACAGTCAGGACAGTGAGGTTGTGGAATGCACTTCCGGGTGATGTTGTGATGGCTGATTCAGTTAATGCCTTTAAGAATGGCTTGGATGATTTTTTGGACAGACATAATATCAAAGGCTATTGTGATACTAAACTCTATAGTTAGTATAGGTATGGGTATTTAGAATTTAATTAAAAGTAGGGAGGGGTGTGTGTATGGATGCTGGGTTTTCATTTGGAGGGGTTGAACTTGATGGACTTTGTCTTTTTTCAACCCAATTTAACTATGTAACTATTTGTACCGAAAAGTCCCGTTTTCTCTGCACTGAACAGCCAGAAAAAGAAACACATTAATTGGCTCTTGGCAGAGAGCCCAGAACAGCCACAGCAGAAGATAAGAAACTTTTGTAACAATTTCTAGATAAGCAAATAAGTAATTGTAACAAGATAAGATAACAGGTCCCTTGGGAGAAGTTGGACTCACAGCTTAAAGGACAATTCACCTTCATTGGCAACTCTGTAATAACTGAATAACTGAAAAAAACACAGAAATATGTTCAAACTTTCATAACCGGGGAAAATTTTGTAAAATGAAATGAATGAATGTTCCTTTTTATTTCCAAAAATGTTGGGAGGGTGTCTCAGCTTATTTCGAAGGGCACAATGAGGCGACATGAATGGTGGGGGGAATTGTGACAACTGAAAGGGAGGATGAATGTGATAATGTCTGACAGGTCTGGACTGAGATTCAAAATAGGCCCTGGCATTTCAGCTACACAGAGGCCCAAACTGCACCTCACCAGCCCACTAAATAGTGCAAGTCTATGGCAACTTACAGCAGCCCACAGATTGCCAGTCCGGGCCTGATGTCTGACATGCTGGAGGGACAGAGGAAGTGTGCAGCAGGGACACCACAAAGAAGCATGAAAGATAAGGGGAGGGTGGTGCATAGGGCCATATTTACTATATGCAGTGTTCTCTCCAACAAACAAAACAGCCGGGATGGAAAAAATGTGAGCAGGGTCCTATTCTAACTAACATAACATTGAGTTTCGTAGAACTGTACACTTAGGGCAAGTCTAACACGCATCCCAGCCAGCTTCTTGATGAAAATATCTTGCCAGCACGCAATGAGGGGACTATTAATAGGCAACTTGGGGTGAGGTGATTCACTGGGCAGCTCCTGGAGCTAAAGGAACACCTCGTGACTCATTACAGGTATGGAACCTGTTATCCGGAAACCCATTATCCAAAAAGTTCAGAATTAAGGAAAGGCCGTCTCCCATAGACTCCATTTTATCCAAATTGTTAAAACCGATTTTCTCTTTCTCTGTAGCAATAAAACAGTACCTTGTACTTAAGCCAAACAAGATATAAGCAATCCTTATTAATAACAGAACCAGCCCATTAGGCTTATTTAATACATTCATGATTTTTTTAGTAGACTTAAGGTATGAAGATCCAAATTACCAAAATATCCATTATCCGGAAAGCCTCAGGTCCTGAACATTCTGGATAACACCATTCATAACTTGGCCACGGCTGACGGACTGCAGTAGGCTTCCCTATGTTTCTGGCATGCTGATTAATTTCTGGGCAAATTCTGTGGATATTCAGTAGACTCCACATGGCCATTCGCAGTAAGCGGTGCAAAATAATAAGTCCCACCATTCACATCTACAGCAATCATCTGCAAGTGTGGATGCAATGGCTTTTTGGGCGATTGTCACTTGGAAAAACTACCAGGAATATGTTATATCCAGAATGTCAGACTATGTAAGTAAATCTCAGTGAGGGGCACAGCTCTCCAAAGAGGGCCACATGCAAGGTTGCAACCTGGCCTGGCCAGTAAAAATGATGCTTGATGCCAATGTTATTAATAGGAAAAAACGACAAGAATATAGGAAGGCCGGTATTTTTTTCCAGAAAAGGTGGCAACCCTAGCCACATACAGAGCAGAATTATAATGGAGTGAACAAAATACTATACTCTGTTTTTAAGCTAAATTATTTTTCTAGAATAATTCCAATTTTACATTAGGCTTGAGTCATTATTTTGCAAAATAACAGAAGAATACATATATTTGCCTAGTTCAATGATATCATTATGTTCAACCTATGAGCATGAGCTGAATTGTGAGAATACTTTGATTAAAATAACTTTTTTGGTATGTGCAACTTTATACAAAAATTCTTACAGAAATAGATTTTTACCACTGTTACACGTATTTGATTGATTTTGGAAAACTGAGTATGGCGGAACATCCATTTTTTCTGTGTTTTCCCTCTCTAATGTATTGTTTAGTTTTCCATGTTTTTTTTCAACTAAAAGTGTATGGCAGCTCTGGCATACATTTTTATAAGTAAATAGAATTTTGATGGCATTCATACAGTGGTCTATTTTCATCTTATAATAAAAGTCTGTTTGGAACTGAAATGTTTCATGTTTATGAACCCAAATATAACAGATATTGGCAATTGGTCCCTTACAGTCTCCTTGAAGGTCCCCTCTTGTTCAGGGTCCATTTTACAGAATACGATTACAAATATAGGAAAACAGTGCGCCAGCCGTTCAGCTATAGTTTCAAAAATATCTAGCACATCAAATATGTTTTCACACCAACTCTTACCCTTAAGGTCTGTAGTGTGTAATTTGCCTCCTTTGACTCAAAGCTAAAACCCACATTACCAAATTTTGCCATTAGACAGCAATCAAAATAATCACTCAGACAACATAATTAGTTTTGGAACAAAGGGGATGTCATGTTTATTAAAAATCTTAATAAAGAATTTTCCAGTGAAAAATGTGGGCCCCCAAATTATTGTCATTTAAAGGATAACACACTTATCCCCATTGCAAATGGGTCGGCCCACCACCAGTTGTCATAATACACATGTATGGGCTTCTCCTGTAGGGGAACTCCCTGACCCGGAAGCAAAACCAGTGCCAGTGAGCCCCTCAGTGGTTGCCATTTAAATGGGCTTCACATGGTTTACCCCCAAGGCCTTAAAGTAAAATTCAGTGCCAGGTGGATTCCCAGTGGTTGCCGCACACAGTTCCAGGGCCTGCCAAGCACCACATGGGGCCTGCATTGCCGTTGCACCATTGCGAAATAGGTCAGCATTCCCATTTCAAGTGGACCTGTCACCCAGACACAAAAAGCTGTACAATAAAAGTCCTTTTCAAATTAAACATGAAACCCAATTTCCATTTTTTATTAAAGCATTCATAGCTGGTGTAAACTCTTTTAAAAATCTCAGCTGTCAATCAAATATTGTCTGCCCCTCCTCTATGCCTTAGGCATAGAGGCGGGACCAGCAATCACTTTCCATTCAGCACTTCCTAGATGTCACTGCTCTCCACACATTCCCCTGCTCTCTTCTCCATTTAATTGTGTAGCCAGGGCATGGGGATGGACATCAGGTCCCCCATTCTGGTGCATAAACAAGATTCTGATATGATGCAAGGCTTGTCTTAATAACAGTGTCCACAAAATGGCTCCTGCCTGCTTGCTATAATTATGAATTCCCAGACTGAAGGAACAAAATTCACATAATTTATATAGTGTAATTAAAGTTCATTTTGCTTGACTAATGTGATAAAATAGGATTTTGAATAATTTTTTGGGGTGAAGGGTCCCCTTTAAGGGATAACACACTTTGCACCGTTGCAAATGGCCAGGCCAACTACCAGTTACCATAGTAGATATTTAAGGGCTTCTCCTGTAGGTGTACTCCTTGACCCAAAAGCAAAACCAGTGCCAGTGAGCACCTTGGTGGTTGCCATCAGAATGGTGTAAGAAAACCTACCTGCCCTGGTGGTCTAGTGGGGCAGCGGGGACGCCCGCTGCGCCGTCATCGGCGGGGACGCCTGCCGCATGGTCCTCTTCCGGCGCCATCTTACCTGCCTTAGGGCGCGCCTGTGCATTGTTTATAGGCGCAAACACGCTGGCGTGTTTGCGTCAGTGCGTTTTGGTGCGAATTCTATCCCCTATAAAAGGCCCAGACATATACCCATGATAGAACTTGTTTCTAATGGTTCCTGAGCCTTGTGCGTCTGATCTGTTCTGTATCTAGCCTGTTTGATTACCCGTGTTTGACCCAGCCTGTTCCTGACTATTCTGCATTCTGTATCCGGACCCTTGCCTGCCTACGACAACTCTTCCTGCTTAACCCCTTGATTGACAACCCAGTTTGACCCTTGCCTGCCTGACGATTCTTGATATCTGCCTGCCTCGACCCAGCCTGTCTGACGATTCTCTTGCCTGCTCTATTTGTACTGTGACCTTCGGCCCAAAAGACTCTGTTAACAGCCATGCCCCTTAGCCAGCCAGAACATCTCGCCTTGCACCCCTCGTTAAGTCCAGGGAGCACCCAAGTAAGCTGAGGGCTCCTCCCGAAGCCCAACGGTGGTCACACTACTGGTGAAGCCGAGACCAGGGTGCTTGGCATTTGTTCTGGTATCGGGTGCCGGCCGTGACAAATGGGCTTTGCCTGGTTTACCCACAAGGCCGGAGAGCAGGATCAGTGCCAGTGTACAGGATTACAAATTGCACTCTGTAATTATAAATTCATGCAACAAATTTTTATTTAACCGTTTGGTTTAAGTTACCCTTTCGTTTTAATGATTTGTATTGCTTAATCTCATGCACCGTCAGCTACTGCTGGCTTTGTAATTATTTTCAACTGCATCTGTGTGCACAGCCACTTAATAATTCCAGTGTACAGGATTCCCAGTAGTTGCCCCCACAAAGTTCCTGGGCCTGAATCACCATATAGGACCAGCATTGCCGCCACTCTCCGCAGATTCTCAGTTTTAATATTTGTACTGGCTTGTTACTCCTAGAAAAAACTTAGGGAGGGTGGAATAAAAATCACATTTTAGTAATGATGCCTCTCTGTTTACAACCACTTCTTATCCTAGTCCCACCCCCAGATTTTTCCACCTCTCTAGCAGCCTATTGTTTTCCAACAGAAAACCCCCCCAGACTGGTTTCACCACCTCTCCCAGCAGCCAGCCTATTGTTTACAAGCAAGAAACCCCCAGACTGATTTCATTGCCTTTTCCAGCAGCCCATTGTTTCCACAATGTAGTCTGGCATGTTACTACACACAGCCCTTATTGGGCTTCGCTTGTAGTCACTGCACTCAGCCTCTTATAATTGACTTTCATGAGATCAAATAGATACTCTTTCCCAACTGGGTTTCAGGTTGAAACTCCCCCCCCAGAGGGCATAATGAGATGGGTTTAGTTAAAAGCTTGGGAGTTCTGACCTAGAAAAATACTTGAACCTGAGGGTTTCGGGATAAGGGATCTTTTTGAGAGCGGTATCACCATATATTAATTCTGCTAAATACAATTTTTAATATAAAATATACCTAATAGGGGTGTTTTGCCACCAATATGGATTCACACTTTTACAGAACTTAGTTAGGATCAAGAACAATGTACTGGTGTATTATTACAGAGAAAAGAAAACAAGAATTGTGTGCTGAAATAAGACCATGTGGAAAATGCCATTACATATTTTGGAGCTTTCTGTATAACGGTTTCCAGACAGATCCCATGCTTGTTTTAAGAATATTTACATATAACTTAGCATTAACATTTAAAAAACGGTATAGTTTACTAACCGAGGATGAGCAGAACGATAAAGAATACAAATAATAACATTTAAGCTTTACAGTCATTTTTCTTAGTTTCAAGGGTCTGTAACAATAACAAGCATTTCAGCTGAAGGCCAGTAAGAACCAGAATAAAAAGACCAACTGAAATTTGCTAAGAAATTGACCATCCACAACAAATAAACTAACCCTTTAAATATCTGACTTAAAGGAATTATCCTCCAGAGGGAGCTAGTCAGCCATATCCTCAAGGTTAATTGATCAAGTGGGAGTAATTATTGAAGGTTTATTTCAGGAACCCATTACATTCCCTACTGCCACACTGTCTTATGTGGTTTCTGTGGAATGAAAAGTCATTGTTTTTCCAGTTACTCCTCTCCCCTACAGTAAATCAACATTTCACAGCTATTTTTGAGTGGTGCTGACGCCTGGTAATGCATAGTATTGAGGTAGCGCATGGTCCAGCTGTACTGTATAAACTATTTATATCTATTGTTATTCAAGGTCATTGGAGTTAGAGCTGTTGAACAAGTGAGTGCTTTAGCGGGAGGCCCTGCTTCCCTAGGGATTGTGTCTGTAGGTTATGTGTAACCATTCAAACAAAGCAATCTTTTTTCTCTTACATTTCTCTTGCGGAAATGTATCTTTTCTTGAATGTTTTGTGCAAAATGGAATAAAGACATTCTGTTTAATAAAACTTGAATGTGTGTTTTTTCATGTCTAATGTGTAAATGAATTTAACATGGTACAGGTTGAATGAAATCTGAAATCATTTAAGAAATCATATGGGCATTCACACTTTCAAGTTTGGCGCTATTACTAAGCAGGATAGTAATGAGGTAATTTCCTTTTTTTTCAAACAAACAATAACAAGATATTCAAATAAACTAGATGAAGTTAAATAGGCCCGTTGTTTGCCCCAGAAGTTGACGTTTGGGGTATCC
This sequence comes from Xenopus petersii, assembly GCA_038501925.1. Lineage (NCBI taxonomy): Eukaryota > Metazoa > Chordata > Amphibia > Anura > Pipidae > Xenopus > Xenopus petersii. Next base: position 21,974,032 of record CM076676.1, read on the forward strand.
GTTGCTACCTATATGTTGGTGGGCTGTGGGAGGCAGCCGATTACGTCATCAAGTTGTGGTCATTGTGGTAAGGATCAAGGGGTTGGTGCCTCATAAGCTTTCCAAGTCATACCATGAAGTTTAACGAAATGTGGAGACTGTAAGTTGTCTGAAGTTAGGGGGAGACTTAGAATGTAGGTGGTCCATGTGTCAAAAAAATTGCTAGTTTGGGCGGCTTTGTTCAGGGATGCCTCTAGCCAGTCCATGTGGAATAAAAAGTGCAGCTTATTTTTTACAAGGGTCATAGGTGGTGGGTTGGGAGAAAGCCATTCTTGGAGTATAGCTTTTCTGGCTGCTGCAGCTAACCTTTCCGCTAAAGCTTTGTAGGCTTTTGATATTTGTCGTGCCCCTCTGTGCTTGCTGAATATGGCCCATTTTATGTTGGGTGGGAATGTTTGCTTGATCAGTGATTGCCAATAGCCATAGGCATCCAGCCAAAAGGCACTGATAATTGGGCAAAGCCATATACAGTGAGCTAGAGAGGCTTCTGTTTCTAAGCATCTTGGGCATATTGCGTTGGTCAGTATGTCCATTTTGAACCTCCATAATTGTCAGGAGCGCCCGTTGGCACTCCCGTCTCCAGCAGCGTCCCTTCAAATATGGCGGCGCCCATGACCCATGTGGTCTGACGCCAGCGTTGATGATGTCACGCGCCCGGCTCGAACTTGAAAAATAAAAGTACTTCCAGGTCACGGGTTCGATGCCCGAAAATAGGATTTTGTTTGTGCATTCCTGGGTGCTTGATATTTCGGCTGTTATTGATTCCTGAATTTCTGACCCTGCCTGAACCTTGACCTTGCTACCATCTGCCTGCCTATTGACCTCCTGCCTGGATGATTTCTCCTGATCCTTATTTGTACCACAAACTCTGACTTTAACTCCTAAGCTTTGGTCCAGACTACTCCCACTGGGAGGCCCCCTGACAGTAATGGTGTCAAGTAGGATTGATGTTGTAAGGCCATTATCTGATATTGGCTAGAGTGGAGTTTGGCAACATCAGGCCCACTTCCCAAAGGGGATAGAGTTCACTCTAATGAGTTTGTGAATGCAGGAGGTGGGACATGGGGTGTTGACTCCTTTCCATAAATGATTTAAGGGGTTAGAAGTATCCTGTTCTTTCATCCTACGTAGAACATCTCTCGCATAGTGGGCCGCTTGTAAATCTTAAAAGTGTTGATCACAGAGGAAGGGGTGTTTTGCAGAGGCTTCTGAAACTGAAGCTGTCATTATGGCTATCTCAATGGTGAGTATGTCTCTAATGCAGTAAATGCCTTCTTTTTGCCACTTGGTGAAGACATTTGCTAATAGGCTATTTGGAAATGTTTTATTACCAACCCGAGGTAAGTATTAAGATAGGTATTGTGTGGTTTTCCATTGTGGCAAATGTTTCTCCAGGCTGTATAGGTATTTATAAACAAGGGGTTAATTTTTTGTGTGGGTGTAGGCGCATTCGGTGGGAGATGGAGCAGGCGATTTAAATAAGGGGTCCCCATGAGCTTGTGTTCCATACCTAGGTTACTATAGGTGTTTGTGTTTTAGATCCAGTCTCCAGCATGTCTCAGCAGGGCAGCTTTGTTTTATTCTTTTACATTTGGGAAGTTAATACCTCCATTTGCCATGCATTGTTGCAGTTTGTACAAGGCAAACCGAGGTTGTTTTGCTCTCCAAATGAAGTCCCTAAATATTTTGTTAATTGGGTTATAATCCGTATGTTGAGGTAGTAGGGCAACATCTGGAGTTTGTAAAGTAGTTTAGGGACGTATATCATTTTAAAATGTAAGATTTGTTGCTTTCCAGTTGTTTAGGTCATGCTGGATGTTGGATATGGTTTGTTTTATGTTTAACTTGTATGTGTCTGTGTGACCATTTGCACATTTAATGCCTAGGTATGTAATGTGAGGTTGTGATTTTTTGAAAGGGATGTCTTGTGACCAGTCTGTATGTTTTGTGTGTTTTAATTTTATGGCTTCTGATTTGTCATAGTTAATTTTGAGATTGCTGAAAAAAGTTGCATATCTTTTGATAGCTTCCATAATCACAGGTAAATAATGGTTAGGTTTATTTATGAATAGTAAGATATTGTCTGCAAATGCTATTATTTTGTGTTGTGTGTGTCCTATGGTGAAGCCTTGGAATGCTTGGTTTTGAGCTAAGTGCCTAAGTAGTGGGTCTAATGTCTAATGATATTAAAGAAAAGAGGGGGCAATGGAAAGCCTTGTTGGGTACCTTTTCTTATTGGGAATCTTTTTATTCTTTTTTCAGTTTATATTGTTTACTGTGAGAAAGGCAGTCGGGATATATACAAGTTTTGGACAAATTTTAATAGTTGGTGGCCAAAATGTTGAAATTTGAGTAGTCTGAGGAGGTGAATGTGATATATTCTATCAAATGCCTTTTCTGCATCTAGGTTCGCTAGGATTCCATGCGTACATTTTTCTGCGTTATGTATGTATATGGAGGCTAGGATTTGACGTATGGCTTTTAAGGAAGACTAATTGTATCACAGTCAAAATTCCGTGGCAGGCTTTTTGACTTATTGGAGCCAATATGGCCACCGTTCTCCGGTTGGGGCCAGTCCAGACACGTAGCCAGGAGGGACCTTCGGGGAAGTGAAACTTGGTCAGAGCTGGTCTGAATCTTCCACGCTGAGGTGTCGGTACCGATGTTTGTTCTTTGCGCTTTAGCTGCCTTTGGATGAGGCAGATATTGGGCAGATTGCGCTGAGCTTGGTTAAAATTCGGCTGCTCCGTTGGCCCATCTCCTGGAAGTCGTCCCTGGAAATTTTAACCTTAGAAATATCCTTGATATTTAAAACTGCCCAAAAATGGCAGAATGAAGCTTAATTTATATTTAAGGGTTGCCAGAAATTTAGTTCTTAAGGGTCAAATTCCTGATTTGCTTCTATCATAGAAAAGTTGAGACTCAAAAACCATTTGTGTGTTTTTCATAGGTACACACACATGGGAAGGAAACATGGCACTTATGGTCGGTGTGGTACATTCTGCCACATTATGGCATTTAATATTTGTGCAATGGAAGTCCGGTGTTCCCTCTAAGCTGTGTGCTTGTGCACATGAATTATGGACCAAATTGAGTAGTGTTGAGTGAATCTGTCCCATTTCGCTTAGCTGAAAAAACCGCGAAACTGTGAAAAAATTCAAGAAACGGGGACAAAATTTGTGAAACACATTGAAGTCAATAGGCGTTTTTGCGTGCAACAGTTTTTACACGAGCAACAATTTTTCTCACTCCAAATGCATTAAAGTCAATGGGTGTTTTTTCTTATGGTGACTTTTTTGTCCTAATGCATTAAAGTCAATGGGTGTTTTTTCTAATGGCGACTTTTTTGTCCTAATGCATTAAAGTCAATGGGTGTTTTTTCTAATGGTGACTTTTTTGTCCTAATGCATTAAAGTCAATGGGTGTTTTTTCTTATGGCGATTTTTTGTCCTAATGCATTAAAGTCAATGGGTGCTTTATCTTATGGCAACTTTTTTGTCCTAATGCATTAAAGTCAATGGGCGTTTTTTTTTATTGTGACTTTTTTGTCAAAATGCATTAAAGTTAATGGGTGTTTTTTCTTATCGGCATTTTTCTTGGCAAATTTTTACTCTACGAATTTTCACCACAGTTTTGCTAGAAAATCTGCACATGGCAAAACGAGTAATTTCGCCACAAATCCATGGCTGGCAAATAAATTTGCTCATCACTAAAATTGAGCTGTTCACTAAACATAAGACATGATTTAGCATGATGTATCTTTCAAACCTAAATCTCCAAAGGCCAGCAGTTATTAAAAGAAAGATCAAGAAATGTGAGGAACACCAATTTGCACCTCGGGAAAGTGTTCCTAGAAATTTTTGTTAATGTTGGCAACTATGGGGAGAGTAAGAAGGGGTCAAACACTTGTGTATTTATGGAAAAGATGAGTAGTATTAGCACATTAATCTTAAATAATCGTTAGTAGGTGTGGGAATGCAGCACTCGGCATATAATCTTACAGGCACCATTAATGCTGTTAATTAGCTTCAAAGTCACAGGGGGTTCCTTTTCGTTAGAAACGCTGCTCCTGGTATGATGTCCCCCCTCCCTTCTATTTTTCAGGCTTGGGTATGCCAGATATGTATGCTGGGTTGGCTTTGGTCAGTTTTGCGTAGGGTCTGCACACAGCATCAGAAGCAGCTGTCTACAAGTTGGGCTACATTTAGAAGGTTAAAATAACACTAATAAGGTCTAAAAATGTTCCATGCAGGCTAAGTTTAAGAGGTAGTTCACCTTGAAGTAAACTTTTATTATTCTAAACAGTGGCGTAACTACCGGGGGAGCAGGGGGTGCAATTGGGCCAGGGCCCGCACCCCCGCAGGGCCCCCCAGCAGTCACGCGCCCACTGCAGTGGCTGCATCGCCGCACGGAAGAGGGTGGGCGCGGGGCCTGGCTGCACGGCCTGCACCAGGGCCCACCCCCACCTAGTTCCGTCTCTGATTCTAAACAACTTTCCAATTGGTCTTCATTATTTTTTTACAGTTTTATTTATTTATTTGCACTCTTTCCAGCTTTCAAATGAGGGTTACTGACCCATTGCTCTGTAAGGCTACACATTTATTGTTAATGTTGCTTTTATTTCTCATCTTTCTATGCAGGCCTCTCCTATTCATGTTCCAGTCTTTTATTCAAATCAATGCATGGTTGCTAGAGTAATTTGGACCCTAGCAGCCAGACTGATGAAAATGCAATCTGGAGAGCTGCTGAATAAAAAGCCAAATAACTCAAAAACTACAAATAATAAAAAATGAAAACCAATTGCAAATTTTATTGCATCATACTAAAAATATTACTGGACCCCACATAAGTTATTTTTCAGGCCCCCAAAATGTTTAGAGGCTGACCTGCTATACCAATATTTATTGAAATTGTATATGAATTAGTGCCTCATGGGACCCCTATACTTCCTGTCCCCCTGCAGCCACAGGGTCTGCTTCCTCTATAGTTAAGCTCCTGGAAGAATGCACCATGGAATAACAGGTACAGTAGGGCATTTTAGCAGCAGTACTTTGCCAGTGTGCATCCAATTAGCAATTACAGCGGCACACTCCAGGGTCCTCTTAAAAGAATCGCTTAATTCCAGATTATAGGTAAAAAAAATTTACTTTATTGATACATCTTGATACACCGATAAAAACAGCGTCCGAGTTCTTTGCCGATTAGCAATTGCCCTGCAGAGGCTGACAAGGGAAGGCTGTAAAGGCTTATGTAAGTCAAAGAGAGGAGCCCCATGTGCAGGCACTCTCTTATGATAAGCATAAGCACCCAATGTGTCAAAATTCACGCACTTGCCCTTGTGTTTTGATGCAAATCGAAACACAATGGTGCTTAATTTTTTCTAAGTCTGGTTGCCTAGTTGCGATCCTGTCACGGGCGATTTAACCTGTGATACCTTCCGTTCTGACGTGATTAAGCTGATTGCATCCATCACAACACGACTGTCAGATGAAGACGCAACAGTTGTGTCAGATGCAATCAGCTTCTACGCGCAACATTTGTATTATTTGCATCAGATTCAGCGCATCCGACGTGACGCCTGCGATTAGTCTCATCGCGTTGCAACGGAAGGTATCACAGGTAAAATCTACCCTCAGGGTTCCCCTGCATCAATAGATGCCACTGCACAAAATTGAGTATGTTACGTGTAGTAACAGACATGTACTGTATGTCCCCATAAAATTGACATTGCTTCCCTAAGTGCAAAGTAATGGGGTTTTTTTTCTGATACAGACCTAGAGGGAGTTGAGAACACTGGAATAAACAGCACATAAAATTCTCTTTGTCAAATTGCAGGTAAAACCCAAAAAACAATTGATTTAAATTTACTCAAAGTGCTTGTCTTGTATTCACATTCTGATTTGAGCTGGTCTCTGGAATATTAATATATTTACACTAATTCCAGGCTTTTGGCTCAACTGTTAACCCCAGTTTTATTGAACAAAGGTAGGGCATAGACAGTTAAGGTCATTGACACAAGTTGCGTAACTATATTGTTCAGGAGGGGTTCCTGGATTTTCTTGTTTTGTTTAGTTTTTTTTATTAAAGGGATCCTGTCATTGGAAAACATGTTTTTTTCAAAACAAATCAGTTAATAGTGCTACTCCATGACTTGGGGCAGCTGGGAAATTGACAATAAGTCTAGCCCCATGTCAGATTTCAAAATAGAATATAAAAAAAAAATCTGTTTGCTCTTTTGAGAAATGGATTTCAGTGCAGAATTCTGCTGGAGCAACACTATTAACTGATTCATTTTGAAAAAACATTTTTTTCCCCATGACAGCATCCCTTTAAGTTACACTCCATTCAACAGGGCCAGAACTAGGGGTAGGCAGAATAGGCAGCTACCTAGGGCGCAGTCTTTGGAGGGTGCACTTCCCAGCAGGACCGCCATCAGAAATCGCAGGGCCCCATATGACAAAATTTCCTGGGCCCCCTGGGCTGCACCCACCGCAAGCCCCACCTACAGGTCCGCCCTCCCACCACACAGTAAAAAAACAAACATAATATTGGTGGCTAGGGTTCCCGCATATTAATAAAAAATAAAAAGATATTGGTGGCCAGGGCCCCCATTAAAAAATATTGGTGGCTAGGACCCCACATGAGGAAAAAAATTGGTGGCCAGGGCCCCCCACATTATAAAAAAATTGGTGGCCAGGGCCCCTTAAAAGTCCATGCCTTCCCGAAGTCAGCAGCTCTCAGAAAGATGGGGGGCCCGGATAATCAAGTAAGTTTGGCGTGGCCGGGCCCCCCTTACCCTCGGGGCCCCCCACAACTCTCCCCCCTGTCCCCCCCTGATGGCTGCCCTGCTTCCCAGGATAATGTAAGGTAAAGCCAGCCTCCTCAGCCCTCTTTGGGATGATGGTTTGTGCTCCCAGTCCCTCCTGCTTCTGGCCTGTACTTTTATTATCTCTGTTATATATCTGTGAGAAGTGGGATAAGTAAGAGAGCTGTTGGGCACTGGTGTGGCTTGTGCAGAAAGTCTTTTGGATTGAATGGTTTAAGTGGTTGCTGCTGGCACAGGAAAACAGCAGGTACTTTAGATTGTGGATGTACATGGGGGCTGCGGGGGGCAATCAGGAAGGGGGTGCACTCTATTATGGCAGCTCATCTGATCTGAGGCTAATATATACAGATGCAATAATTGAGTGAATTGTTGTTGCAGATTGTACCTCAGTCTGTCATCATTGCAGTTTTTGGGTGCTACATACAGACATACAGTGCTACAGAACTAATCTGTGTGGCTGTGACTCTGGGTGCTGCTATGCTGTGACTCTGGGTGCTGCTGTGCTATTACTTGTGTAGAGGGGTGGGTGCTTGTGTGATGGGCGCGGGTGCATGTGTAGATGGCGGTGGCTAAAGTGGGAACTTATGTACAGGAGTGGTTGATCAGGTGCTTGTGTCGAGGGGTTGGTAGGTGGGGGAGCTCTTGTATAGAGGGGTATGTGGACACTTGCGTAGAGGTGGGTTCACACACAATGTGCACACATGAAGGTACAGGGAATCAAGGAGCAGTGGAAGGTTGGTGGCAGCACATCTCCCTGCTGAATCTTCTGGTGGTGCGCTGAAAATTGAAGCAAAATCTTAGAAATTATTGAAATAAGAATAAATTATAGACAAATACTTGTATTTTTCTAATATAATAATTCCCATTTCCAAAAGGAGATATCTTCTTCTATAGGTCAATCTCTCTGCAGGTGTCTGTTCTGCTTTTTCTTCTGCAGCAGGTGTCTACTATTCCTTAATCTCTGCAGCGTCTTCTTTTCCTCAGTCCCTGCAGCAGGCGTCTCATCTTCCTCAATCTCTGCAGCAGGTGTCTCTTCTCCTTCAACCTCTGCAGAAGGTGATTCTTCTACTTCCTCTACAGAAGGGGTCTGCTCTCCAGAAGGTGTTTCTTCTCCTACCTACTCTGAAGCAGGGGTCTCCTCTTGAAGTTCACTGGTCCTGAAAAAGAAAAGAAACATTGCCATTTGTTTCCAAGGTGCTGGAGGAATAATATACCATGATTGCCTTATACAATGTTTTAAAGGGATACTGTCATGGGAAAACATGTTTTTTTTTAAAACGCATCAGTTAATAGTGCTACTCCAGCAGACTTCTGCACTGAAATCCAGTTCTCAAAAGAGCAAACAGATTTTTTTATATTCAATTTTGAAATCTGACATGGGGCTAGACAGATTGTCAGTTTCCCAGCTGCCCCAGTCATGTGACTTGTGTCTGCACTTTAGGATGGAACTGCTTTCTGGCAGGCTGTTATTTCTCCTACTTAATGTAATTGAATCAGTCTCAGTGGGACTTGGCTTTTACTATTGAGTGTTGTTTTTAGATCTATAAGGGAGCTGTTATCTTGTGTTAGGGGGCTGCTATCTGGTTACCTTCCCATTGTTGTGTTGTTAGGCTGCTGGGGGGGGGAGGGGGTGATATGGCTCCAACTTGAAGTACAGCAGTAAAGAGTGACTAAAGTTTATCAGAGCACAAGTCACATGACTGGGGGAAGCTGGGAAACTGACAATATGTCTAGCCCCATGTCAGATTTCAAAATTGAATATAAAAAAATCTGTTTGCTCTTTTGAAAAATGGATTTCAGTGCAGAATTCTGCTGGAGCAGCACTATTAACTGATGTGTTTTGAAAAAAACATGTTTTCGCATGACAGTATCCCTTTAACTTTTCCCTACTGTAACACAGGTGGGCAGTCACTGATCTCAAGATTGTAAAAGTGAAATAATCATCTCATTCAGCATGTCACTGGTGTAATTCATACCACTCTGTATTGTGTTTCAGTTTAAAATAATGCCTGAGCCTGGTTCTTTAAGAGCAAGTCCAGAGACAAAGGGGCACCGTCCAACTAGCCTTGAATCTGCTCCAAACTTCATCCACTTTCTGCTAAGCATTGCCAATTCTTTTATCAGCTGAATTCTGTACAGCATATTTGCAAGCACAGGGAATGCTAGGAAACAGGAAAAATATGGTGGGGCGCACTGATATAAAAAGTACCCTTGGCCAATAAAGGGTACCCCCAGAAAGTCTACCTCTGCATCCACTACAATTTGGGAGCCTTTTATAAGGATATGGTTGTTTACGTTGCAGCAGAAGAAGGTAAAACACATAACAATCCAGCTTTTGTGAACTACATCCTCCATAATTTTCAGCTTCTTGGATTGCCTGAGGGTTGCAGGGCTTTGTAGTTCACAAGCAGCAAGGGAGCTTGACATATTTAACGCAGCAGATGGTATGATTGTATTTTATTGATGTAATTGGTTCCATCATCTGTCCATCTTCTTCCTTACAAATCCTGCGCCGCCTGACATGCCAGACAAAATATTGCTGTAAATATTGTCATCACCCTCGGCACTGGCACTGCCAGGCTGTACAGATGGGAAAACTGCCCAGGGATTGTCACCTCGGATTTATCCGGGAAGTTTATCTAATTCATGGGAATATGCACACTCATTGTTCTCACTTTAACTTGCATAAATCAAGGCTGCTTTTAGATTCCAAGTTCATGACAGCATGGCTGCCCTTCAAAACATTTGTTAAAGCTATACTGTCATCCCCTTTTTATTTTTTTAACAGCACTATGTCGATTTACATGATTTAATAGTGCTAAGTTATTGTGTCACATTATTGGCAGATTTCATGTATTTATTTAAGGCATATGTCACACGGGGAGATAGCTTCTACTTCTAGCTGCTGATGTGTCATTGTTTCCTAAGGAGGCATATCAGACTAACTGCCCCACAGGGAACATTAAAACATTACTAGCCTGCTAGTATAACAGCTACTTCATTAATCCTTGTGTGACATAAACCTACGATTTATACTCTACGCTGGCATTTCGGCCTCATGCTTTTACAGTATATGATCCTGGTGACTTTTGATATCTGTGAATTTTCAATAGGGGGTACTTTATTCACTTTATCTCTCCTTTTTGTGTTGCAGTTGTTAGAAATAATGTAATTATGGGCAATAGCACTAGTCCTGGCTGTTGTGCAGAATGCCAGCTATCCAACATTGACATCAATCAGTAGATCACCCTGGTCATTACTGCACCCTAGTGTGTTTTTAATCTGCAAAAGTCCTTATATATGTAAATGGCCATGTGTAGCAGGTACTCTAGCAGACAAGAGTACACTAGTGCCATAGCAACACTACCTGGAAGAACATTTAAGAAATTATTAGTATTGTCTACAAATTTTGATCTGTGCCATTTTCTGTTCGAACGCCACACTGAAGATTTGTGGGACCATCCTGGCCAAGAACTCCATATATATCCCAGTGTGATCAATCAAGTTTCCTCTTCTGAGCACCAAATCTTTGGATTGTAGAATCTGATTGTTCCGAATACTAATGCCAGCGTGATAGTGGGTTCTGGCCCAGCTTCAGCTTGTGGGATATCCACCCAAATACTGTTTTGTTTTTCTTTTGTATTATAAAATGTTTTTTAGGTGGACATCCCTTTTAAACAACACACGCCTTTTTAATACTCCAATCTCTCATGGCAAATGAAATTACTGAAGCAAAATGTTATAAAATATAAAGCTCTCTCCCTCTCGCTTTAAGAATTAGCTGTTATGTCGGTTTAGGTGTCGGGCAGACAAATGCAAATCATAGCGTGAATAGCTGGTGCTTCAGGAATAAATCTTTTTATCTTCTTGTGCACTGAAACAACAATATACCCTGCCTTGTAAATCCTGCACCATCTGTTCCTTAGAACATTTGCTGTTTAAAATAACAGTACATAAAGTCTAAATACAGAAAAGCCAGGGCAGGTCCCCTGGAAACATGACACGGCTCACTGTACAAAGATACTAAATGGCAGAATCTTTTGACATACTAATACACTTGATTCACTTCAAGGTGAGTAATTTATCTCCCTATTATAAAATATAAGTATATTAGAAGTCACTGAAAAATCACATGGCCATGTTTATACAGATCATGGAACTCCAATTCATTATTTAACAAAAACAACTTTTTAGTGTTTAGTACCATTGTGTCATGGAACTGGGCTGTAACTGTAGGATGTGTGTACTAGAGTCCTGCATGGGTCCAGTCGGAAAGACCCGTGCCCAACCCAGACCCACTGACCCCTAACCCGACCTGCACCCGCCACCTAAAACATCCCCCTACCCACAACCACTACATAACCTGGACCCTATAAAGTTAACTTACCTTCCGACCCAGGAAACCACGGTGGTGATTCAGCAGGGCAGTGACAGAAACTTGCCTGCACCATGGAGGAGGGTGGGAGAGACCAGTCCCGCACCTCAATTTGGTACAAAGGTGGATTACCCGCGGACTGACCACACCGTTGGGGAATTGAGGATATTCTGCCAAAACAACAATTTTGCAGGTATTACGCAAGTAATTGCAGCTCTAGCATAGTGCATATAGGTATGCATTATGGTGTCAGAGAATAATGTGCTTTGTATTACATGATGCAACAGAATGTGAAGATGGATGGCATTCATCAGTTAATTTCCATGGTTACAACAATAGCCATATGATCTAAATCTGTAGTACCTGCTTTGGAGTACACTAACCAGCAAGGCATTTGCAGCTCCTAGGAAGTGCTGAACTCACTAGTTCGATTGGCTCTTTACACTGGTATTGGAGGAAAGGGTCCCCTCACATATTCTTACATAGGCTCTTCACAATTCTAAATAACTTTGACGCCAGTGATTCTTGGAATCTGAAACATTAAATGCTTGATCTCCCGTTATTTAGGTTTCTGGATAACAGATCCCATACCTGTATAATAACTGTGAACATTTCTGGAGTAAATCAAAATATGCTTCCAGTTGCACAGTTATACATAGGGGCAAATTTACTAACCAATGAAAATCCGGCAGCGCTGGCTTTGCGCACATCACAACACTTCGCCAGGCTTAAATTCGCCTGGACAACACTAATTCACGAAGATCCAAAGTTGCGCACAGGGTACCAAGCGAAATTACGCTAAGCAGTTCAAAGTTACCCTAGCGTTGGCCAATTTGCAAACGACGTGCAGTTAAGTACAATGGCCGTATATGCTGCAGCAAATACATTATACTACACAAGGCCATAGAACCATAATAAAATTATATAAAGTTTTTATAATGCCCTACACATGTGCCCACAGTATAGTTTAGGTGCTATATGTTAGCAAATGTAGGGGGGTAGGAGGGTACCCCCCCAAAAAAATTTACGATCAAAAAAAATCAAAAACTTAGTGAATTTGCCAAACTGAAAATTCGCCTGGCGTAAGAGTACGAAGTTGCGCCAGAGTCTATCTCCTTACGCCAGCTACCGTTAGTAAATTGGCGAAGTGCCAAAATGACATCACGCTAGCGAATTTTCGCCAGCCTTAGCCACTTCGACCTTTAGTAAATTTCCCCCAGAGAGAGGCCCAACTTGCACAACAACCCTTATCCGGTCCCCAGGCCCCGCTCGCTCGCACCCACCCACTTATGCCAGTATGCAGCAGGTGTGCACATTTTTTTGGTAGGAGAACAGCCGGGGGGGGGTTCTATACAGCAGAACCCAGCAGTCCCAGCCCCTCACTACCACAGGGTCTGCTTCTTCTATAGTTACGCTACTGCATACCTCAATAGGTATCTATAATTTTTAATCTGTAATAGGTTCTGCCTGGTAAATTTAGAAATGGCAATGTTAAAGTATGCCTCAGGAGAAGCATACAGCTTTATTAATAGGCCCCAATATATTTTAGTTGGGCCATTTTGAAAAAACTAATTGTTATTTTGGCGCCTAGCCCGGCCCAGCTTTCAGCAATATGATTTTCATGCTTCCATCAATGAGGCTCAAGATATATTTTTAGCTTTCTAACATGGTTTGCCTTCATAAGTAGCTCAAGCATACAGACAGAAGTATAGCTAACAAACGTAGATGCATTCCACCTTCTCGTTATCCTGACAGATATTTGTCTAGCAGCGCATAATCCAAATGTTTTAGGCTTGGGCCACACGGGGGGCCAAATTAGCTAGATGAAATACGCTGAGGACAATAGCCTCCTCTCTCTTCTGCATTTAGAAGTGTTGAATGAGAAGCAGAGCGTACAGACTTCTGCGTATTTCTGATCAAAATGCAGAGACTCAAGGTTCTTTGACGAAATCCACCAAAGCTTGTTCACGTCGCTTCCAATTTAACACAAATTTAAGCCCCCGGTGTGCCCTAGCCTTATATGCCCTCATAAGTGCTCACCAGCTTTAGGTTATTAGATTTGCAAAATGCAGCCTGAGCTAATCAATTTTTGCCTCTATTTGACAATCACTACTCCAGCACTAAGGCTCTTCAGTGCTTTATTTCCCCTTTCTGTGAGAGGGAGGACTCATCAAGGCTTAATAATATAGTCTTCAAGGTCAAAGTATCCACTGAATATGATTGAATATGACTGAATATTAGGCTGGCTTCACAAAGAATGACCAGGTCACCATATTCCATTATATCCTTAACATCCTTGACATTCTTCAAGTGGGGGGGGATAAAACTATAATGTATAGGGAAAGGTATATGTTAATAAGGTTGGGTATGAGTATTGACCTCAATACTTTACATACTGACACTCTCAAACTGAAAACAGCAAAGTCTATCACAATCAAAAAAAAAATAATCCATTGGTATAATTGCCTACAAGTCTATTTCATTAGCCAATCACAAAGGAAAACATCTCCTATAACTGCTCGCTATTCTGCCGCCTCTGTGATTGCTATCTTTGCTTACATGTTTTATTTTACTCTTGTGTGAAGTCAAAACACCATGTGTCATGAACCGCTCTGTTCAATCCAACCTAAACCCTTTGAATTGTGTCAGGATAGGCTTTTCCCTATGGACCCTAACCGACCCTTTACTATTAAATTAAGGTGGAGGAGTGAAATGCATACAAGGTATTTTAAAGAAGCAGCACCTCTGTGAAACTGAAGGGCAGTACCCTTTGCTCTCCACGTTTAAAATCATTTATTTTGCAGCCTGAGGTTGTTTATAATAAAGAATTGCTATATGTTTTCTCTAAAATTGATTTTGATATGTGTAGGATCTTATCTTTTATGGTGAGGGAATATGGCAGGTCTTCTTATAAACTGAAAAGGGGTGAATCATTGCATTTGTAGTTGCTGAGTAGGGAGGAATATGGTCATGTAAGACTATTTGGTTGACAGTGAGCCTTGAATTGAAAGCACTGTGCATGCTTTCACGATTGGGTCTAAGGAATGAAGATGTAACCTTACTCCAAGCACATGCCTTGATGGTGGGTATTTTCAGTACAATGAATGTGGTAAAGTGAACAGCCTCTTTCCATTACAAAGGGCACCTTGTAATCAAAGTCATGGAGAAGATGGGCTTGTATGACAGAAGATGCAAAAAAAAAGTCAGGGCAGTTCACAATGCAGCTGGTGTCATATTTCTAACCAACAAGGCAATGGCGAGGAAAGAGGCTATTTTAATGAACCATTCACAAGTCAGGAGGTGGAAGGAGAAGTGAATAGAGCTTGGCCACCAGCTGCCGGCACTCCTAGCCACCAAGAGCTCTTTCAGGTAAGTCATCTCCTCCTATGGTTACATAGAAAAAGAAGCAAGTATAAATTGAATTGATGCTAGTAACTATAGAATTATAGAATAGATTAATGGGATACACGGGTGAAAGAAAGATGATGGAGAGCTGTATCTGTATAGACCCTGAGAATGATGAATGGACTCAGCGCTTGTTATGAGACTTAAAATGTACCTGATCATTTTATATAAAAGGGATGAATTTTGTGCACAGACATGGTTGAGTATTTCAGACATGCTCTACTGCTCTTCCAAATCTTCTTGGCTCTGGATGATCAGGTCAACCAACATTTCCCTCAGGATTAGCCACATGCAGATTTTTGGGGTAGGGGGGGTGGCATGTACAGTGTAGGTACAAGTACATCTATTTTGTGGAACTTAGTAGACTTTTTACAATAGATATACAGGCTCTTTGACTGGTGTATCAGCATATTTTAGTGGTAGAAATTACATCACAACAAAGTACATAGAAGGATTTTTTTTTGCACACTTGGCAAAGTTTGCTCCAGTGTTGGAAACCATTGACAGTTTATCAGTCTGGTGGTAGTTGCTGGTCTACTGTTTTCTGATTGGTTGCTATTGGTTAATAGACCTGGGGCAAACTTTGCTGAAATCTGGAGCAAAATTATTGGTCACTTGTAAGATGACAGAATTCCCAACAGAATGGAATATTCCACTTTGCAAAGAACTATGCATGCACCTCTATGTTCTTTTTAATGAATTAGGCTACATGTATTAGATTATTCATTGGACAGTTTTTGCAGGCTCTCATTTCCCCCTCCTCCCCAAGTTGAATGTTACTTCTTCATCCTGACCTGGTTGATCCACCTATAGAGTGACGTTAATTCTGGGCTATGGTAACATCACTGCTGGTTTCATGGGTCCACTAGTTTGGGTTTAAGGTGTAGGTGGCATTGGGTAGTGGGAACAGGACAGGCATATAGCGAGGTCAGCAGACCTGGTTGGGCACAAGATTGCCCAAGCAAACCCACATTGGCCTTTACAGTAAGCACTCTAATAGAGGATCCCTGTGCTTTTCAGGGAATGTTGGGCAGGACTTTTAGGGTACACAAGAAACAGCATCACAGCCCCCCTTGAGTAATAATAGATAGATAGATGAAAGATAGATATATAGATGATAGATAGATACATACATAGAGAGGTACATAGATAGATAGATAGATAGATAGATAGATAGATAGATAGATAGATAGATAGATAGATAGATGATAGATAGATAGATAGATAGATAGATAGATAGATAGATAGATGAAAGATAGATGTATATAGTTTATACATTGGCGATGTCTCACATGCAGTCTTTTAACTTTTAGCCCCACTGTAGTTTGGACCCCCCTAATTTATTTCCTACTCAGATTTCTTGCCCTAGTCTGTCTGAATGTCCAGTGTCCTCTTCTTCTCCCAATCTGGCTCTTATACTGGGCTTCAGCATTAATATAGCACAGGTTCCTAGGGGCTTTAGTTAAGTGACAGTTTGTCAATTAGGAATGTCCACTGCTCTCAGAGTTTCCACCCATTTGCTGTGAACATATGCAGCATTTATTGAGGTCAATGGTTCTGCAACAAGGAACATTCCTCAGAAAGGTGACTAATGTCACACACACCACACAGCAAATGTACTTTATGTGCACACACACTATAAGGATTTTGTTTGGTGCTTGGTATACATGAATGGAACTGCAAATCAGGATTCTTAATATACAGGATTAATAGTCTAATATTTATATACATATAAGTGTAATGAGTAAAGATTGGCGACTCAGTAACACTATAGCTAACCTGTAGCTTTTCATTCAGGTTTGACAGAAAAACTAAAGAATAAACCATGTCTGACGAGTAAGTACAGTTGGTTTTGTGCACTATTGTTGAAATGTGTGGGATGTAATTTCTTTGCTTGTTAAAAATAAAAAAGGCAAAGTTTTTATGTAAAGTACTTTTATAGATATTCTATTATCCTTATACACCCCCTCCACTACTTGCAGTGGGCATAATATTCTCTGGGCAGGGACTGTGACTGTGGGATAGCAGGTATAGTAGGGAGAGATGGTGCCTATAGTAACAATGGGATAATAGTCTCTGGGAAGCGAGTGTGACTGTGGGATAGCAGGTATAGTAGGGAGAGGTGGTGCCTATAGTAGCAGTGGTATAATAGCCTCTGGGAAGGGACTGTGGGATAACAGGTATAGTAGGGAGAGATGGTGCCTATAGTAACAGTGGGATAATAGTCTCTGGGAAGGGAGCGTGGCTGTGGTAGTCATACAGTAGGGCATAAGTTACTCATAACAGATTATTAGCTGAACTACATAGCAGCACCATATACACAGATTAATAGTAAATTAATAGTAATTAATATACTATTTCTACTATATGTCTTTATATCTTTTAAAGTATCACAAATACAGATTTTAACTTTTTTATCCCTTTTTTTAATCCATACATCAAGCTCAGAGGTAAGCTCCCCCTTTTTTTTAAGTTTCAAACATATTCTAAAACAAGACACTTATTTGCAAATATCTAACTTTAACTTTATTATTTCTAGAGAAAATCAAAAATCCCTGCTTCCAGAAAGTTACTTCTGAAGGTATGCTATGTTTAGTTTGCTTCCAAACGTGTGAATAACCTGTGAAAGATATCCTTAGAAATGCTGCTTAGTGTTGTCATCGGTTAAAATTGGTGGTTAGTGAACTCACGTGACTCATTGAAACTCACTGGCAACCAGCATTGCTTCAGATTTTCCTGAAGAACAGCCAGAGGGCTGCAACACATTGCAAAATAAAGTAACAGATGGGGCCCTACAGTTTATGCTGCTCCTTACCTTAAGCCCCTAATTTAAACGGTTTCAATAGGTCATCTACTGAGCCTCAGTTAATGTAATATTAGAGAGGTCCACCTAGTGGTCAGTAGCTACACTTTGTTAGATTCTAGTTAGGCTACATTTGTATATAATCCGTTATCTGTTAGGAAATCATTTTTATAAATTTGGATTATTTCGATAAAACGGAGTCTATGGGAGAGACGTCTTTCCATAATTCTGAGCTTTATCCGGATAACGGATTCCATACTTGTACTGTATTCTGTATATACAAATGTAGCCTAACTAGAATCTAACAAAGTGTAGCTTCTGACCACTAGGTGGACCCCTCTAATATTACATTAACTAGGCTCAGTAGCTGACCTATTAAAACTGTTATATAAAAGAGAGATGAAGATGGATACTTTATGCTTGGCCCCGTTTGGAGCCATATATAATGCAATATAGTAAAGAAATTATGACTGGGAGGAGGTTTTTTTTACCTTCAATAGTCCAAGGGAGCAAGTGCAATATGTTTGATATATATATATATATATATATATATATATATATATATATATATAACCTACAAATTACATATCCACAGAAAGCAGAATTAATCACATTACAGGGTCTGTAGAATAGTAAGAGAGCCCAATAGCATATATGGAAGCAGGCGGGACTTCAGAATCACAGAAAGCAGAATAAATCACATTACACTGTATGCATCCCAACAGTACTTCACAGGTATTACAGCCAAAGGGCCTCAAATGAACATGAATATATTGTGTCTTAAAGAAAAGGTTCCACCCCCATCCCTCAGGCTATGCTGAACTACAACACTCAAGTGCATTTTAAAAGAATACATAAATAACAGAGAGGTACATTTCCTTCTTTAAAAGTTTAACAACTCATATTCCATACATACAGGTACAGTTGCTGCCACCCCCCCTCCCCCGTGCGGAGGGGGTCCAGGGGGATCCACAAGGACGGCAGAGAGGGCCAGTACGCTAGCCTAACTGCGCTCTCAGGAGCCACCCCTGGTACCTAGTGGGGCGCTGCCGCCTGAGGCGACAGCCTCAACTCGCCTCATTGTCAAAGCACCCCTGTATCTTCATACAAAACCATAACCCCAATAGGATTGTTCTGTCATCAATAAGGATTAATTATATCTTAGTTTGGATCAAGTACAAGCTACTGTTTTATTGTTATAGAGCAAATATATAATTATTTAAAAATGTGTATTATTTGGATAAAATGGAGTTTATGGGATACAGCCTTCCGTAGTTCAGAGCTTTCTGGATAACGGGTTTCCAGATACAGATCCTATACACTATGGTCAATATCATTCCCCAGTTTTAAATATCTTTTCAGCAGGATGCAGATAAAATTGTTTGTTTGGACCTTACCCCCCCATGGCCAGAATCAACAGATCTTAACCTCTATTATGGGGACATGCTCTTGCACTGCTTGAGGGGAAAACTCCAGGGGGAAGCAAGTTCTCCCCACCTCCATATGAATGCCATTGTCAATACATGATGGTAGAATCCATGTCTGGATTCAAAATAGGCCCTGGCATTTAAAACAGTGGTGTAACTAGATATTGCTGGTTATTGTGAAGTCTGTGTTTCAATCACTAAAATTCTATGTGCTGTTTTATCGGAAGAAATTGACTGTATTTATTCTAACTGCAGAGTCATATATATATATATATATATATATATATATATATATATATATATATATATATATATATATATATATATATATATATATAAAACACCTTGGTTTAGGATTGAAGCGTTTTAGGACTTCCTGATGACGGCTTAAGTGAATAGCCGAAACGTTGAAATAAACACCAGTTTGATTTTGCACCGTTGACAAGTCCTGTGAGTGCGTTTTATTTTGTTATATATATATGTATATACATATATTTATATATATATATATATATATTATATATATAGTTCCAAAGCAGAAAGCACTCACGGCAGACAATTTTGTGCAACAACCTGGCAGAAAGTTTATTCTTCCACATTCTCATCTACGTGTTTCGATCCACAGAGTGTGGATCGAAGCGTGTAGATGTGAATATGGAGGAATAACCTTTTTGCCACATTGCTTTCTGCTATGGAACTGTGTTATTGATGGTGAGCCACCGGCCTGTTTATACTGGCACTCAACTTTCCAAATATATTGTGTGGGAAATATAACACTTATTTCCCCTTAACAGAAATGAGGAAAGTCTACAATATTTTTATGGTGTTGGTTTCCCTGATTTATATTATAATGAGTAATTTCCACCCCTTAAAGCTCACACTTTACTCTGTCCCCCTGCCCTTGCTCCACATTGGAATCACCTCCTCTTATGACCTCCAGGACTAAAAACAGATCAGTGAGAACATGTTTGAGTTGTTCCTCTGTGGAATGTTTGTATTCTGTGACCTTCAAGGTTACTCACAAGTTAATGAGAAATACATTTGTCCACAGGACCAATATGTCAGAGCCCAGACACCCCACCACCACCTGCTTCCCTCCTGCCTTCCCAGGAACCTCTCCTCCTGCTATTGACCTGGGTTTAAGGGGGTGGCTGTGCTCATACTCAACTGACATAGTTGTCCATGTGATCAGTCCAGCCACCAATCAATGGGCTACTGCACTTATTACAGGAGACTCCCCCCCCCTGTACAAATATTTGCTCAGGGCTTCATCATCATTTTAAACTATGAAATATGACAAATAGGTATTCATTCATTAATACAAAGGAGAGGGTAACTGCCATGTTTTCTATTACTGAGCAAAGCCATGTTATTGTCATGCCACCACCATGTTACAAAGTTAATGCTTTCTAAAGCCAAGGACACATTCGACTATTTTTCCATTAAGATTTAGCCTTTGTAAAGTCTTTTGTAATAGATTTCATGGGATTTTATATTTCTGAACAAAACCACCAGCTTGTACAATGCACTAATAAATGTAACTTTCACAGGTACATAATTTGTGTTGCTGACCTCCCCAGGGGGGAAATGTTACAGAGGATGTTGGTGGACACAGGACAGTATCTGTCACCACGCACACCATAATTATCTAATATGTAAAGTGTCACTGCTTCCATCCAGTCTTTCCTGGTGAAATATATCCAAATGCACCTTTTAACATGGAGGTCATTTGCTGTGTTCCCATGGTGGGTGGTGTCAACAGCTGCAAGAGGCTTGCACCAAAATAAAAACATGCAACTGCTGTTTTAACAATGGAAGTGACGCAATTCCCACCCTAAAAATGTCACAAATTGAATCTGATTTATGGGTACAACTGCATTTGTTTTGACACACTGGGGGCTTAAAACATCCTGCCATTGCACTCTGACCACTTGCACACATTTATAAATGCACCTTAATGTTTTCATATTTAAATGCACTTGCTGTGAGTTTGCAGGAGCCCTGCCAAAAATGGTGGACAGCAAAGCAGAGCTGTAAAATCCACAAAGACTGAAAGCCACTGACTTGATCCTTTTTCAAAGCTGTTACAAATTAAATAAAAAAAATAAAAATGGTGTGTAGCTCTGCTCTTGAAAGTCCAAAAAAGAAAATCACATTATGGTCTCCTCAACAGTTCAAGGTCCATCATAGAATTTAGTGATTGGAACACAGGCTTCACAATAACCAGCAATATCTAGTTACACCACTGCCTTAAATGCCAGGGCCTATTTTGAATCCAGGCATGGATTCTACCATCATCTATTGACACTGGCATTTATATGGAGGTGGGGAGAACTTGCTTCCCCCTGGAGTTTTCCCCTCAAGCAGTGCAATCATTTTAAGAATTACAATATACATTAGAAGAGATCCAATACTAGTAATGCAGTAGCCAATATAATTATAAAAAGTAAAAAATCTTTATTAGGACATGTGTAGCCTGACGCGTTTCGTGCCAAATGGGCACTTACTCATAAAGCTTAAGGTTTTGGATCTCTTCTAATGTATATTGCCTTTTCCAGAGCTATTACATTTGGGGGGTCAGATATTTGTTTAGGTGATCTTGAATTATCTAAATTGCAGGACATAAGTATATAAACCAAGCTGGTACTATTTTCTTTGGTAGACTCTTATGCTACAAAAGGCTACTGAAGCGTTGGAAAAAGAGAAGAGAGACGCAGATGAGGAGAAGTCAAGGATTCTTGAAGAGAATGTTCCATCTTTACAAATAGCTGGGCTTTCCCTCCAGCAGCTGCAGGTAACATATTTGCATTATTCATATGATACCCAATGCAACTTGGTTTGCAGTAAAGATCTCTATATTGCTTCTTTTGGTGTCCTGTGTGTCTTTGTCTCATATTTTGATCCCTGTGCCCATTCCCTTCGCTACAGTCCTTATCAAAAGCCATTTGTCCCCTCTTCATTTCCATTTCTGTTGCTTATGTCCATGTGGTGCCGCTGCATGCTATGAACCATTGCACAATCACTTAAATTGCAACTATACTAAAATACATAATAAGTACAGGCATCTTAAGGTGTTTGAACTTGCATTTGTCAGGGGAAAGCAGTATTTTCTGTACATAAGTTCCCCATGGTCTCCTATAAAGAGGCCTCTAAAAACCCAGCAGATCATTACCCTAATAGAGGTTGTCTGTACAAAACAAGACAGTTCTCACAGAAGAAACAAGTTTTTCTCACACACAGCCATTGCTGTTTTCATAGTTTTTCATAATTTTCTTCCCTTGAATCTGTTTTACTGACAATATCAATTTTCTTCTAGGAACTGTGCACAAAACTACACAAACAAATTGATTCTGTAGATGAGGAACGTTATGACATTGAGTTGAAAGTAAAAAAGCACGACATAGAGGTACCTCTTTACATTCTCGCTTATTTGGAATCATTTAGTATCTGGCAATAAATTTGGAAAGATCCCGTTGTGCCTTGAAGGTGATTCAGTACTGTGGTTCATACAGAGCAGCATAATGAAATATTGCCTATAATAACAGCGGAGATAATAGTCTCTGGGAAGAGACTATGGCTGTGGTATAGTAGGGAGAGATGGTGCCTAAAGTAGCAGTGGGATAAAAGTCTCTGGGAAGGGACTGTAGCTGTGGGATAGCAGTAGGGTTACAAGAGGGGGGTTGTGGGTGCACTCCTAAGGCCATATAAAAAAATATATAAATACAATAATCCCAGGGTTTTTTGTTACAAAGTTATGATCATAAAATTGGTAAGCCGCCATACCATGTCAAGGTAAACCCCATATGGCGGTCCCTAACCTGTTTACCTGTGATCAAAATTTAAAACCTTGTTTTCAATCTGGACTAGATCCTCCCCCACCACCTGCATATGCGGCTTTTGAAGGGGAGACTGCCCAGACCAACGCCCATTTAAAAAAAAAAAAAATAAATTTGATTGTGAAGAGACTATAATGAAGGAAAAGTAAAGTTGTATATATAAGTGCACACTTGTGTGTGTATGTGTGAGTATAAGTACAGGTGTGAATATAGATTTAGAGGGAGATGAAAAAGGAAGAGCTAAATGTGGAGTGTAATAGGTGTAATGTGTGTGGGTCTGTGCAAGTGTTACCTAGTGATAAGTGCAACAAATATAATGGGTGTCTCACAGGCGTTGGTAATAAAAAGGCCAAAGCCTCCCCAGCCGCTAGCATTTGTGACTTTTAAGGGAGAAAAATTGCCCAAACCAAGGATTAATAAAAAACAACAAGGAAATAGGGCCACCGTTAATTTAAAGGGGTGGGTATGAGGGTGCACTAACCACATGAAGCTCAGCCACAGCTTCCGGCTACATTTCAAGTACAAGAGGGGGGTTGTGGGTGCACTCCTAAGGCCATATAAAAAATATATAAATACAATAATCCCCTGTATAAAAAAAGAAAAACAGGGTTTTTTGTTACAAAGTTATGATCATAAAATTGGTAAGCCGCCATACCACGTCAAGGTAAACCCCATATGGCGGTCCCTAACCTGTTTACCTGTGATCAAAATTTAAAACCTTGGTTTCAATCTGGACTAGATCCTCCCCCGCCACCTGCATATGCGGCTTTTGAAGGGGAGACTGCCCAGACCAACGGCCATTTAAAAAAAAAAAAATTTGATGAAGAGACTATAATGAAGGAAAAGTAAAGTTGTATATATAAGTGCACACTTGTGTGTGTATGTGTGAGTATAAGTACAGGTGTAACAAAAAACCCTGTTTTTCTTTTTTTAGACAGGGGATTATTGTATTTATATATTTTTGTTATATGGCCTTAGGCGTGCACCCACAACCCCCCTCTTGTACCTGAAATATAGCAGTAGGGTTGCCACCTTTACTTAAAAATAATACCGGCCAGTGGGGGGCGGGCACCAAAAGGGGGCGGTCCGCACCACAAAAAGGAGCGGAGCTACACGGCGTGCCGCAAAAGGGGCAGAGCAACATCGCAGAGACGTCCACGGTGCTGGAAAAAGGTAAGTTCTTTGCGAATTGGGGGCAGGCCAGAGGCTTTTTTTAAAGGGTATTACAAAGTACCGGCAATTGCATTGCCGGTAAATTTGTAATACCGGCCCCGGCCTTGGCAGGTGTTTTACCAGCTAGGCCGGTAAAATACCGGCCAGGTGGCAACTCTAGATAGCAGGTATAGTAGGGAGAGATGGTGCCTATAGTAACAGTGGGATAATAGTCTCTGGGAAGGGACTGTGGCTGTGGGATAGCAGGAATAGTAGGGAGAGATGGTGCCTATAGTAACAATGGGATAATAGCCTCTGGGAAGAGACTGGGGCTGTGGGATATCGGGTATAGTAGGGAGAGATGTTGTTCACCGGAAAGACTTTTTTCAATTGCTTTCCATATTTTACTTTCAACAGTTTTCCCAAAAAGGGGTTGTTCACCTTTGAGCTAACTTTTAGTATGATGTAGAGAGTGATATTCTGAGACAATTTGCAAGTGGTTTTCATTTTTTATAATATATTTTTTTTTATAGTTTTATAGTTTATTTATCTAACACCCATGCATTAAATCAAATAAGACTGGAAAATGAATAGGAGAGGGCTTTGATGAGTAATAAAAAGTTGCAATAACATTAAAATGTGTAGCTTTTATAGAGCATTTGACTTTTAGTGAATGGGTCATTCTATAACCTACTAAGTTTAAGGGCAAAGACACACAGAGCTACTAGTAGCAGCAACTAGTCATGGCTACAAAATAGACAATAGTGATAATTGGCTTTACTAAGACACTATGTGAGTTTTAGCAGAGGCAATTCTCAGTACTATCTACAGCAGGGTATTTTGTAGCCACAAAAAGTAGCTGCTACAGGTAAAAATTGCAACATTAGTTGATACATTTTTCAGCAGCATCTATGGAATATTAGCAAATATTGTATCAATTATAACAGCTGAAACTGATTTGCTCTGCCTAGCCAAAGATAAGAAATATAACAACTAATGTATCAATTTATGGTGACCCCATTCCAAGAGCTACTTTAGAAAGACATAAGAAGGTGAAAATGAACATTTAAAAAAAAATTAAAATTTACACAGATAGAAAATAGAGAGTAGCTGAGATAAATCTGAGCTGAAAAAAGTGTTAGAAGGTGAACAACCCCTGTAATGATTAAATGTCAGTGGAGCCCTACAGGCTTAAAAAAGTCCTGCACCTCAACTTGGACAACACTACTGTACAGGAATTATTGTGTATGCAAATTCTCAGATGTTTGAGCCATTCAATCAATCACCAATGTAAACATTGTTCTGTTTCCCTAGATTGAAGGTTTGACTCAAAAGATTTTTGACTTGAAAGGCAAATTCAAGAGGCCTAACTTGAAAAGAGTGCGTATATCGGCAGATGCCATGCTTAAAGCCCTCCTGGGAAATACACACAAGGTTTCCGTAGATCTAAGAGCCAACCTGAAATCTGTAAGAAAGGAAGATGAGAAGGTGAGTTAATTTTAAATTATTACCTACGAGGGTAATAATAAGAGATTAGACAAGGAGGAGAGGGCAAAGATCTAGAACATAATGAACGGTTGTGAAGCAGGACATACTGGAAGGGGTGTGTTATAGACGCAGGACAGATATTCCAGTGTATATATTCCTCCATACATGGGATAATATTAGTTATTGCTGACAGACTAAACCAGAAACTCATTAGGCAGTGTATGGAGAGTCCGATCGTCTTCGCCAGATGTTGATCAGCCAGGTTTAAAAATCCCTTCAGATTGAGGACTGCATTGATTTGTTGATGTGGTCCTCGATCCGACCTCCCATATTCTCCTCTTTGTGATCCGATTGTTGAGCCCTGCGGCCCACAATCATGTCAGCCCGATATCACCCACCTCATGGTGGACATATCTGGAAGAAATCCACTCACTGGGCAAAGTAGCCAAATGAGCGGATCACTACATGTATGGCCACCTTTACAAATGGACACAGCAGAGCCAGGCCAAAGGGTACAGGCTCCCAAGGCTGACCGAAGCCAACCCCTCCCCCTGCTGCATCCCACCCACCTGCCTGTTATGAGCCCACCTCTCGTTTTCCACCAATCAATGCAATTCCCCATCTCTCTACTACTATGTGGTGAGGGCTCAGTGTGGCGGGAATGGATGGGAACTGTATTCCCTCGCACATATACGCTACCCCCTCCTGTTGCACCCAAGGTAATAACCTGCCTAACTTAACAACCTCTAGTTAGAGCCATGGGACAGAGCAAAACAATTACAATAGGCAACTGGATTGTTTTTTAGGCAAACTATTCTCCCTACTATAAATACCATGTAAAAACATTTTATAACAATATACTTTTTTGTATTTTCATTTCCCTTGCCAATATAGGAAAAGGCAGTTGAAGTTACGGATTGGCGTAAAAACATTGAAGCCATGTCTGGCATGGAAGGCAGAAAGAAGAAATTTGACACCAGCAATGCTTAAAACTAAGGTAAATATGCAAGGCAACAGTACGGTCCAAAGAATAACCAGTAGTTTACAATCAGCTTTGCACATTGTAGTACATTATGTAATACAGTGTTTCTTAAAGTAGGAGGGCTTGGAGCACTGGCTGGGGGCTTTCCATGAAAGCCGTTTAGGGAGAATGCCTAATACTCTCCTAGATACACCTGGAATTGCAGCTTGAAGGTCAGTTAAAGGGATACTGTCATGGGAAAAAAATTTTTTTTTTTGTTTCAAAATGAAACAGTTAATAGTGCTGCTACAGCAGAATTCTGCACTGAAATCCATTTCGTAAAAGAGCAAACAGATTTTTTTATATTCAATTTTGAAATCTGACATGGGGCTAGACATATTGTCAATTTCCCAGCTGCCCCAAGTCATGTGACTTGTGCTCTGATAAACTTCAATCACTCTTTACTGCTGTATTGCAAGTTGGAGTGATATCACCCCCTCCCTTTCCCCCCCCCCCCCCCAGCAACCAAACATAAGAACAATGGGAAGGTAACCAGCTCCCTAACACAAGATCTAAGAACAACACTCAATAGTAAAAACCCATGTCTCACTGAGACACATTCAGTTACAATGAGAAGGAAAACCAGCAGCCTGCCAGAAAGCATTTCTCTCCTAAAGTGCAGGCACAAGTCACATGACCAGGGGCAGCTGGGAAATTGGCAAAATGTCTAGCCCCATGTCAGATTTCAAAATTGAATATAAAAAAATCTGTTTGCTCTTTTGAGGAATGGATTTCAGTGCAGAATTCTGCTGGAGTTGCACTATTAACTGATGCGTTTTGAAAAAAACATGTTTTCCGATGACAGGATCTCTTTAAGGTAAGATACTTATTTGCTGTCCTAGATTATTTTAAAATTATGGGTTAATGCGTAGTGCACCAATTTTTTCCTAGACCTGTAACCTAAGGAGGGCCCTTACCAAAAGACTGGACCTCAAAGCCAATGTGATCACTGTCTGTGAGACACTTCAGTACTGTTGAGGTCCAACTGGAGATCTTTCTCCTCATACTTCACTCATACTTTGTAGTTAAATATGGGGTCTAAAAAGACTTTCTTTTTTAAAAGATCATCCCATTGAGGTAATATAAAACACATGCAATAGATCTAGATCAGAAAAGGCAACCTTAAGTTTTCCAGATGTCACAATTACAACTTCCAGGAGTTGTAGGAGTATCTGGAGTGCTGGAGATAGGCTAGTTAAGATTTGGAGGCCCTGAGTATGGCTTTCTGATTTATCCACAGCAGACATTACACATTACACACACTAGGCCTCAATAAAATCTACTGGCCCCACATTCAATGTAAATGAACAATATAGAAAATTGCCCATTACCTATTCACGCACAATAGGGGCAATATAAGGCTCCCAATGGTTTACAGCAAGCTAGGGCCTGTGTTTCCATGGTTATACCCTTGAGCTTCATCTTGGGTAAGTAGGGATGCACCAAATCCACTATTTTGGGATTCAGCCATGTTCTGAATCCTTCGTGAAAGATTCAGCGAATCCCCAACTGCATCTTTGTGACGAAAACCCATGTCATTTTAAGGATTCGGAACTTTGCCAGACTCTTGGATTCGAACAAATCCGAATCCTGATGAAAAAAGGCTGAATCCTGAACCGAATCCTTGATTTGGTGCATACTTAAAGTAACTGGCTTCACATTATGGATCTTTTATACATAATAGAAGTGTAAAGGAAAAAAAATAAACTATTAGCCAATTTCTATTCACATATAGCAAGGTGACTACATAGTCTCTTTATGGTATATAGCAAACCTTGGGCCTGTCTTTTCATGGTTCTACCATTGAGCTTCAACGTGGACATGTTAATAAAATTACTGGCCCCACAGTAGGGTTTTTTTTCTAATTACATTGGACATTGTGTACTCAGTGGCAATTTGATGAAACGAGAAAGACTGCTGGCAAATACCTATGCACACTGTAAGGCAGTTGTATAAAGCAACACCGCAACCTTTCTTTTTCAAGGTTCTCTCATTCCCACCCACTCCTAGCCCCCACCCTGCCCACTGCAGGAGCAGCCTGCAAACCCCTTCCCTGGCTAAAGGTAAGAGAGCGGCTTGGGAGAGAGGGTTCCAGGTAACTGTAGAGGAACCAGACCCTGTTGTTTGGGCCCCCTGCGACCGCGGGGTCTGCTTCTTCTATAATTACACCACTGGGCTGGGGCCATAAAGCCTTTTTTTACAAGGTCTGACTCCAGGGTCGGACTGAGGGGCCCACCGGGACCACTGTCTAGGGCCCCCCTCTGGCCTCCCCGCCCACCCCCTACTAAGGCGCTGCTTGGCACGCACACATGCATTAAGGCGCGAACGGCACATTTGCGAACTGTGCCACACAGCGTGCATGCGTGAATAGCGCCGAAATGTATTTTTTTGGGGGAATTCAAAATATGGGGCGAGGGGGTCTGGGCCGGCAGGGGGCCCATGATGTTTTTTCCCCGTGTCCCGTCTGGCCAGTCCGACACTGTCTGACTCAACATATTTATTTTATTTATTCCTTACATCTTTTATCCTTTTCACATCACATTAAAGCTGACTAGATTACACAACATCCAAAAAATGAAAGGGTTTATGACAACTGTGTGCACATGTCTTATTTCATCTGCCTCTTAAATACAGGTTGACTTCATTTAAAGGGTGAGGTAAACAACCCTCCAGGCGAGATGATAATTGCTTTTCAGCACTTCTTCATTACTTGCCATGTTACATGCTTGGGGTGTTGACAAACATACAAATCTGCACTGAAATTATGATCGGCATGAAAATGCCTGCCTGAATATTTCAAGCTCGATTTATGAGAGTGACCTGAAATAGGGTGTTTGAAGAAAGGATTATTGTATTCACTCACAAGCCACTACTGGGGGTTGACACTGTAATATAATTACATATAATATACATTATAGTGAAATGAACAAACAATGTCTGGATGTTCCAAAGATGTTGACCAAAATACCAGGGTTATAACCCAGAGGCTAATGTTTCTGCCAGTTTGGTCATTTATTTTTCTACCATACTGGCATTTAATCTGTTCATGTTTGCAGTCAGACTAGTCGACATGGTTTCTTCCTGGAAGAGAAGAGAATAAGGGGCTTATTTATCATTATGTATAAAACATTGGCGGAAAACTTTACCGGTGATGTTGCCCATAATGACCAATCAGCAATTAGATTTCAATAGTTTTATTAGGAAACAAGAGCAAAGATTGGTTGAAATGGGCAACATCACCTGCAATGTTTTTCTCCACAGCATGATAAATAGGCCCATTATTGTACACATCAGGCAATCATTGGGCATTATCTGTTTTGAGGGGTAATATATTAGGTGCATTTTTGCCCTGCATATTGGACTGCAATAAAACAAATTCTATAGATATCACTTCCTTTAAAGGAACAGTTACACCAAACAATTAAAATGTTTTAAATTAATGTACTGTTTCCCTGCACTAGTACATTGCATTGCCACCTGTCCGGTTTTGACCCGGACTGCCAGGTTTTTTGAAGGGCTATCTGGGTCAAAACTGCCTGCCTGGTTTTCCAAATTAGGAAAACTGGGCAGAATTCCCTATGATTGCCCCCGGCGCATTATGGGCCCGTCCCCGTTATGTCACATCCCCACCCCCTGGCCGGAATCAGTTTGGGCAAAAAGTGCCAACACTACTGGTACAACTGGTGTGTTTGCTTTAGAAACACTGCTATAGTTTATATAAACAAGCTGCTGTGTAGCCATGGGGGCAGCCGATCAGACATGCACTCTGAAGAATCCCATTGCATTGTATTACAGAGCTTATCTGTTATATGCTAAATAGCCTGTGCCTTTTCTCCTTTTTTAGCTTGAATGGCTGCCTCCATGGCTACACATAAGCCTATTTACATATACTACTTTTCTCTTTCTATGGCACTTTTACCAATGCATAGCAACAGTACATTACTTTAAAATACTTTTATTTTTTGGTGTTACTGCTCCTTTTAGTGTATAAAAAAAATCCAAATAATACTCATTTACAATGAAAACCACGGTAGCTCATTTATAAACTTCGTACAGTGAACATTTTTGCCCTGCGCTTGTTTATACAGGTATATGATCCCTTATCCGGAAACCTGATATCCAGAAAGCTCCAAATTACTGAATGGCTGTCTCCCATAGTCTCCATTTTATCCAAATAATCCAAATTTTTAAAAATGATTTCCTTTTTCTCTGTAATAATAAAACAGTAGCTTGTACTTGATCCCAACTAAGATATAATTAATCCTTAATGGAAGCAAAAACAGCCCATTGGGTTTATTTAATGTTTAAATTAATTTCTAGTAGACTTAAAGGACCAGTAACATCAAAAAAAAATGTTCAAAAATTCGTTAGAGCACAACAAAAAATGAACACAGAGACAAATGAAACTTTTAAATAGCAAAGACTTTATTAAGAAATAACTTACAGAAAATCCACTTCCTGTCCTCTTCAGAAACGGCGAAAAGGCGACCATCCACACTGCAGCAATCGATTTCTTCTCCCTGGATATTCACTGACATCCTCCTCTCGTTGTGTCCAACAGCAGCTGGATTGTTCCTGTACTGGCGGAGATGAACTGACAGCAGCGAGTCCTGTCGCTTCCGTTCCACTGGCCTGGCCGTCTACAGTCTCCCAACGGCACACTTGTTCCTGCACTTTCACTGTGCATCGGCTTCCCTTCCTCTCTGGGAAGGGGACAGATTGTGCGTCTGGGATCTCTGCTCGTGCTCTGCCTTCACTTCCCCGGCGCTGGAATTGGAATCCGGGGCAGCATTTCCCACAGCGCAGCCGCTGCCTCCTGAGCTTTCCTTCCCAAAAGCCGATCGTGGCGCTCGCTGGTGTGAGTGAGGGAGGAGGAAGAGAAGGGCAGCTAGTAACCAGACTCGATCCAGGTCAGAATGGAAGTACGCGGCTTGGCGCGCTGATTGTACATGAAGTTGCTTCCCTAGGGTCTGGGCAGGATGCAGACTGTGCATCGGCTTCCCTGCTCCGCTCTCCTCACCTCCCTCTCCGTCTCCCCTCCTCCCCAAGCTGCTGCCTTATCAATGGGCTGCTATAGACATCACGCGTTACTGTGAATATAAAATGTCTGGACTAGCCGGCAGTGCAGCATGCATGTGTATATTTTCAGCAGCAGTAGAGCCGATCCTGCCCAGACCCTAGGGAAGCAACTTCATGTACAATCAGCGCGCCAAGCCGCGTACTTCCATTCCGACCTGGATCGAGTCTGGTTACTAGCTGCCCTTCTCTTCCTCCTCCCTCACTCACACCAGCGAGCGCCACGATCGGCTTTTGGGAAGGAAAGCTCAGGAGGCAGCGGCCGCGCTGTGGGAAATGCTGCCCCGGATTCCAATTCCAGCGCCGGGGAAGTGAAGGCAGAGCACGAGCAGAGATCCCAGACGCACAATCTGTCCCCTTCCCAGAGAGGAAGGGAAGCCGATGCACAGTGAAAGTGCAGGAACAAGTGTGCCGTTGGGAGACTGTAGACGGCCAGGCCAGTGGAACGGAAGCGAGAGGACTCGCTGCTGTCAGTTCATCGCCGCCAGTACAGGAACAAACCAGCTGCTGTTGGACACAACGAGAGGAGGATGTCAGTGAATATCCAGGGAGAAGAAATCGATTGCTGCAGTGTGGATGGTCGCCTTTTCGCCGTTTCTGAAGAGGACAGGAAGTGGATTTTCTGTAAGTTATTTCTTAATAAAGTCTTTGCTATTTAAAAGTTTCATTTGTCTCTGTGTTCATTTTTTGTTGTGCTCTAACGAATTTTTGAACATTTTTTTTTGATGTTACTGGTCCTTTAAGGCATGAAGACCCAAATTATGGAAAGATCCGTTATCCGGAAAACCCCAGGTCCCGAGCATTCTGGATAAAAGGTCCCATACCTGTATTTATAAATGTTTTTATTTGAGATCAGTGTACAGCCACCTTAGCTTTGATTACAGGAGAGGCAAGTGTATTTAGGAGTGTATTTAATTTAAAGGCATAATTGTGAATTTTTATTCAGGCTGCGATTGTCCTTGGGAACTTTTTAAATATAGCATAATTGCAATTGTATGTATATTTCCCTATTTATATGTGTAATATACAAGATTGTATGATCTTATGATATGCTCATATGATAACCCAGGGTTTTCTTTGTCATTTTACAGATGCGGACGACGTTCCTTAGGAGTTGCAACATTTTATAGAAATTCTGGCTGTTATGTAAAAATGGATACAAGAGAACATAAACGATCTGATTGCTGAAATATTTAGGGCAAGGCCAGAAATGGCGTTTTTACGTTGCGATTTTAAAAAAAGGTCCGTTGGGCATAAATACCTATAAACTACACTACCACTGAAACAAATGGAAAACACACTATGGCAATTCTCACATGCGCTTGCAAGCCGAAATCCACCACGGGACGCCAGCATTGACGTTTTTTAGCAGAAACGCCAATATGTCAAGAAACTACCAAATCTATGGGATCTGCATGTTTGAACCCACACTTTCCGTAAATACACGTAGTTTAAATATGGCCTCCAAATTCTAGCGAGATAAATGACGCATATACATTTTTACAGCGTATTAGGCTTGTGGCGTAATTACCTTGTGTATTGACGATAATTCCTGCTCCATTTTGCATGTCAATAGCTTTTCTATTTTTAAATAGCTATTTCTAGACAAATTTCTAGCCAGCGGAATTATGGGGAACAAGAACAATGAGAAGTGTGTGTTGGGAAAAGAAACCTATGTGCTGAAAAACGCATGAAAAGGTTTATGGTTGCGTGTTGTTTCAGTGGCGTATTTACGCCCAACCGAGCTTTTTTAAAAACACAACGTAAAAACGCCACGTTTGGCCTTGCCCTTAAGTCCCTTTAATATGTAAAAAATGTAGCACCTATAACTGAGCAACCACCTGGGTTATAGGATATTGTACGCAACTCTTGCCGGACATCCCAAGTCAAAGGCTCATGGCACAGGGGCACCTCAATTCTCAGCCGGTAGAGAAGAGCTCAAATCTGATTGGGCGGCCTGTCACTTGCATGAATTCACACCACCACCGACAAAAAATATGTCTTATGTGCCATGATCCCAAGAGATGATGCCTTGGAAGTATAAATAGATTGAAAGCCTGAGACTCATCAGAGATTTACATTCTTTATTCTGAAAAAATAAAAATCACAGAGAAAAATGTGCCTTTTTCTTTCTTCTTCAAAAGTTACTATAGGAAGCGTTTCTTGTAGGCTTGTGTATGGCTGGATATCAGAAAATATAATACAAGTATAAGATCCATTATTCTGAAACCCATTATCCAAAAAAACGCAGAATTACAGGAAGGCTGTCTCCCATAGACTCCATTTTATGTTTAAAGGGGTTGTTCACCTTTGAGATAACTTTTAGTATGATGTAGAGGGTGATATTCTGAGACAATTTGCAATTGGTTTTCATTTTTTTTATTGACAGTTTTTGAGTTATTTAGCTTTTTATTCAGCACCTTTTCAATTTGCATTTTAAGTAATCTAGTAACTAGGGCCCAAATTACTCTAGCAACCATGCATTGATTTGAATAAGAGACTGGAATTAGGGATGTAGCGAACGTCGGAAAAAAAGTTCGCGAACATATTCGCGAACTTGCGCAAAAATGCGAGCGGTTCGCGAACGGTTCGCGAACCCCATAGACTTCAATGGGAAGGCGAACTTTAACATCTAAAAAAGACATTTCTGGCCAGAAAAATGATTTTAAAGTTGTTTAAAGGGTGCAACGACCTGGACAGTGGCATGCCAGAGGGGGATCAAGGGCAAAAATGTATCTGAAAAATCTGCCTGTGTGTGCTTGGAAGAGATAGTGTAGGGGGAGAGCTGTTAGTGATTTCAGGGACAGATGATAGTAAGTTTGCTGGCTAGTAATCTGCTTGATACTGCTCTGTATTGGAACAAAAAAATAAATAAAAGCAGTCCTTACAAGGACTACTGTTATTGCAGCAGTCAGCAGATGAGATCAGAAGCAGGACAGCTGCCCACTGTAGCTACATACAGAGCACTGCAGTAGAAGGTAGATTACTAGCCAGCAAAGCTACCTAAGCTTAAATGTCCCTCAAACCCCTGCAGACTTCTGTCCCTCCAATAACAGAGCAGTATCAAAACGATTACTAGCCAGCAAACTTTCAACTGTCCCTGAAATCACTAACAGGCAGCAGCTCTCTCCCTACACTATCTCTTCAGCACACACAGGCAGAGTGAAAAAAACGCTGCAGGGCTTCGGTTTTTATAGGGAAGGGGAGTGGTCCAGGGGAGAGCTTCCTGATTGGCTGCCATGTACCTGCTGGTCTGGGGTGAGAGGGCAAAAAAAAGCGCCAACAATGGCGAACCCAAAATGGCGAACGTCGGCGACGTTCGCGAACTTCCGGCGAGCGCGAACACCCAATGTTCGCGCGAACAAGTTCGCCGGCGAACAGTTCGCGCCATCTCTAACTGGAATATGAATAGGAGTCTGAATAGAAGGATCAGTAATAAAAAGTAACAATAACAATACATTTGTTGCCTTACAGAGCATTTGTATTTTTAGAAGGGCACAGCGACGCCCATTTGAAAGCTGCAAAGAGTCAGAAGAGAAAGGCACATAACTATAAAAAATAAATAATAAAAACCAATTGAAAAGTTGCTTAGAGTTGGCCATTCTATAACATAATAAAAAGTTACTTTTAAAGGACAAGGAAAGTCTGAAATAGAATAAGGCTAGAAATGCTGTATTTTGTATACTAAACATAACCATGAACTTACTGCACCACAAGCCTAATCAAACAAATGATTTCTGCTTTCAAATTTGGCCACAGGGTGGTGTAATCTTGTAACTTTGTTAAACATTGTTGCAAGACCAAGACTGTGCACATGCTCATTGTGGCCTGGGCTGCTGCTTAGGGATCGTCATAAATTATCAAAACACTGCTTTACAGGGAAACAAAGCTACTGGAGTTCTGAAAGGCTGGAAAGTAAGGCGAGGGCTCCCCCTGCTGTTCATAAGTATGACTGTTTCCCTGCCCAGCAGTAGGGGACTGTCTGACAAATTCTATCCACAGCAGTAAACAAAGGGAGACTTTCACTGCATACAGTCAGGTTTCTTATAAAAACGGTACACATTTTTTAATTAAAGTATATTGGAGATAGATTTCTTTTTCATTAAATAAAGTAAAAAAGGGATTTTATTGGACTCCTTCTTCTCACATCCCTCCTTGAATGGGGTCACGTCCCTAACGCGATGGAAAAAGGTATGCACACGTGGGGGGGAGAAGTATTTGCGTCTGGGGGGCCCGGGGGTTGGTGCGGAGGCCCTGAGGCTGCAGGCCCAGTGGGCACTGGGACTCTGGGTACCAAACATTCTGGATAACAGGTCCCATACCTGTATCTGAATATTAATCAGCCAAAAACAAATCTTTATGGGAGAGTTTTATTTACTCGTCTTTATTTCGGACAAAAAATCTATGACATTATACAGTTTAAAAGAAAAGTCTGTTTGGAGCAACCAAACAAAGTCTATTTGGAACAACCAAACATATATAAGCCCCTTGTACAGTGGCTGTCCTTATCTAATGTATCAGTCACAGGGGGTCCTGCATGTATCAGTCACATGGGGTCATTTATAAACACTGGGCAAATTTGCACCTGGGCAGTAACACATGGCAACCAATCAGAAATTTTCTTTCACCGTTCAACCTGCAGCTAACTGAAAAAAAGCTAATCACTGATTGGTTTCTATGGGTTACTGCCCAGATGCAAGTTTGTGCTTATAAATATGCCCAACTTAGTGCATGGCTTACCTGAAATTGGGCAGACCTTTTACTGATTCCCTATAGCAGGGGTGTCCAAACTTTTGGCTCGCCGGGCCACATTGGAAAAAGATAAAATTGTCTGGGGCCACACATGACATATGCCAAAACATGTTTGATTTGTAAGAGTAAAGAAAATACACAGAAAAGAACTACAATGCCAGTTGGATAACCAGATGGAGCTATGCATTGGAATATGGGACACCTGGATATTAAATAGACGTATTATTATATTATTATTACTAACTGGGCAATGGGCAGAGTCCACTCTCCTCCTATTTCCTCGGGAACCAAGCGTTTCAATCTGGGCCGCATTCATATGTATCCTGGGCCGCATGTGGCCCTCGGGCCGCAGTTTGGACACCCCTGCCCTATAGCCTCAAAAAACATTCACTTGCATTTTCTGCTAAGCCAGCATTCGTCTCCTTAACTTTTTCACTGACAGACAATTTGAACACTATACAGGTATGGGGTCCCTTACAGAAAGACCATCTCCCATTGACACCATATATCCAAATAATCCAAATTTTTTAAAATGATTTTCTTTTTCGCTGTAATAATAAAACAGTACCTTGTACTTCATCCAAACTAAGATAGTTACATAGTTAGTTACATAGTTAAATTGGGTTGAAAAAAGACAAAGTCCATCAAGTTCAACCCCTCCAAATGAAACCCAGCATCCATACACACACCCCTCTCTACTTATAATTAAATTCTATATACACATACCTATACTAACTATAGAGCTTAGTATCACAATAGCCTTTGATATTATGTCTGTCCAAAAAATCATCTAAGCCATTCTTAAAGGCATTAACTGAATCAGTCATCACAACATCACCCGGCAGTGCATTCCACAACCTCACTGTCCTGACTGTGAAGAACCCCCTACGTTGCTTCAAATGAAAGTTCTTTTCTTCTAGTCTAAAGGGGTGGCCTCTGGTACGGTGATCCACTTTATGGGCAAAAAGGTCCCCAGCTATTTGTCTATAATGTCCTCTAATGTACTTGTAAAGTGTAATCATGTCCCCTCGCAAGCGCCTTTTTTCCAGAGAAAACAACCCCAACCTTGACAGTCTACCCTCATTATTTAAGTCTTCCATCCCTCTAACCAGTTTAGTTGCACTTAGTCTCTGCAGTCTCTCCAGCTCATTTATATCCCTCTTAAGGACTGGAGTCCAAAACTGCACTGCATACTCCAGATGAGGCCTTACCAGGGACCTATAAAGAGGCATAATTATGTTTTCATTCTTTGAGTTAATGCCCTTTTTTATGCAAGACAGAACTCTATTTGCTTTAGTAGCCACAGAATGACACTGCCCAGAATTAGACAACGTGTTATCTACAAAGACCCCTAGATCCTTCTCATTTAAGGAAACTCCCAACACACTGCCATTTAGTGTATAACTTGCATTTATATTATTTTTGCCAAAGTGCATAACCTGCATTTATCAACATTGAACCTCATTTTCCTAAGATATAATTACTCCTTATTGGAGGCAAAACCAGACTATTGGGTTTTATTGAAAGGGATTCTGTCATGATTTTATCCCTGGTCCCGAGCATTCTGCATAACAGGTCCTATACATGTAGTAGTTTTTTTACCCCCATCTTGACGTACATGTCAGTAGCATGTCTTACTTGCCCTACTGACGTACAGATATATTTGTGTAACAGAAAACATTCTTTAAATACCCTACTGACATGTACTGTATATGCCTTCAGGATCCTAAAAGCAGCTTAAGGATGCCCCAAACAACTGCTAAGAAATTGCTCTCAAAGATAGAGTGAGCAGGTATGCCTCTAGATATGGATGACAAAGGGTGCACGTAAAGCAAATTTTTGCCATGTAACACAAGCTCTGTGCACTGTGGATTAGAAGGCACATTTACTAAATGAGTACAAAGTGCAAATTCACCAGGTTTCTTACCTAGAGTTCAACATTCTTTCCCACCGTTCCAGCATTATTTTGCACCCCCTCCAGAATTTTTTTTTCTGCATCAGGTACAGAAGGTGCCTAGGTTAGAGCCTGCAAGGCTTTCCCTTTAATTGCTCTTAATAGAACTCACGTAATGCTCAAAGGAGCCCTGTCCTCAATGCCCTCTTAAAGCAAAAGTTATGTATAAGTTGCTACGAATTCCTATTTTTTAAAAATGTATATTGTATTGATTTCATTGCAAGGAATTCAACTTATTTAGAACATGGGGGTGAGGGGAGATGCCATGTCATTTGATTAGGTACAATAGGTATTACATAGAGAGAGGGTCAATCCCCACTCTGAAAATCATAGGTGCCACTTTCACCCAATCTGCTGCAAGATCGGTTTGAATACGTTTCCCATAGTCTTGCCAATGCTTACCTATAGTATATGACAAATCATGCTGAAGTTGGTCTTGCACTGCCCTAAACTCAAACCAGAATTGTTATATACACAGGCAACAGTAGGACTGCAAAAAACTTCAGAGGGACCCGTCACATGCAGCAATTTACCCACCCCTATTTGCTCTGAAGTGGACACACATCTACATCCACAAGGGGGCCCACAAATTTCCAGGCAAGAGAGCTGCTATAGAGGAAGCAGAACCTGTAGTCCGGACTCCCCCACTGAGTCTGCTTCTTCGATAGTTACACCACTGCCTGCCTGCCTGCCACAGTGGGGTGTATGGTCCATGTGTCATAGGCTTCTAATACCCTATACCCTCCATAAAGTAATGGGGTTTTCATGGCCTAACAAACTACAACTCCCAGAATTCCTCATTCCAGGCAGATACAAATCTGTTGACCAACAATTCCCATAGCCCCTCTACAAGTAGTACACAATATACTCAATTACATCTAGAATTCTCTGAAATGGGCATCCAACCTATTGAACAACTTTTTCAAGCACCCTCTGAAAGAAATCTTTTCGAACAATATTCCACCATGCTCCACAATTCTGAGGGATTATAAATTTTCTATAAGATTTTAGTTTATTAAGCATCTCGTGTGCTTTCGGTTCGCTCACCGTTCAGATGTAGTGGTTCGGGTGCAATATGCCCCTAACCCTGCTCCTATTAGTGTCCCAAGAAGGGGATTACACTCGTATCCAAAAATGCATTTATTTTCCACATATATGAAAATACGGATAAGCTTACCCTTTCGGTAATGTGACCAGGGTGCTGCCGCCCCGAGTCCGTCGCTAAGGAGACAATCAGCCGTATGCAATCCAAAGGTGTGGGAGCGCACTTCCAGGGTCACAAATTGGTCGCTTTAGTTTTTCAGTAAAATCACTTTTATTTGTACATTGTTAAAAAGAATTACATCAGCTTATGGTCTGACGCGTTTCGTATAAACATACTTCATCGGAGACCTAAACAAACTTCCATTAAATCTTCCATTTATACCCACACATGTGACCTTCCCCCCATAATGCAACACTTCAGTTAATTCACTGATTAGTATCACCTACACATAAGTGTTTAAATAATTAACGGGTTAAAAACATTACTTCGCTCACTCTCGAGCAAAATTACATTGCTGATGTTTCCTTCCACTTAATATTTCCATGTTTTAATATGAAATGTTACAACGTTCATTTGATATTCATATATTAATAGTTAATCCACGATAAATCTATACCTAAACGATGTTTATACTAGTTCATTCAGTACTATGGTAAATTCATTATACTTTGTTCCTTCGTCTAAATTGATATGGTCAACATTGTTACAAAATAGTAAAAAATTGTAGAAAAAACATTCATTCCACTTTCCCATATGGCTTATTCTTTAGCAACACTGCTATTAAAAAGATACTGTTTCACATTTACATTTTACTTCTAATCACAGTGGGTACAGAATCCATTTATGATTACAAAATTCTATATTTCTGTTTAACAATTTTATGTACATATTTCATATATTTATTCAGATTTCTGCGACCTAAAAACCGTTTCCCAAACTTCATTATAAATAAGAAAACTGAATTTAATCCCTGCGGCTGTCTGGTATTCAATTTGTGTATCCATTTCACTTTCGCTTGCAACAATTTAGCCCACAGGTCACCACCTCTCACATCCAAGGTTACAGGTTCTATTCCCTGTGCTTTCAGCATTGCCACATTACTATTGCTACACATTTTAAAATGCCTTGATACTACTGTGGTTTCACTACCTGATCTTATAGTGTTAATGTGTTCCCTTATTCTCTCTTTCATTGGCATAATAGTACAACCTACATATTGTTAGTAGATACACTACTGACTTTGTATTACAGTTTATAAACTCATTAATTTTATACTTTTCATGTGTTACACTACATTCAAAACTATCCACTAAATGGACCACTGAGCATGTCACGCATCTTGTTGCATTACATTTAAACTTGCCTATGCTTTGTAGCCATGATTTAGGTTTTGAACATGTGAGTATAAACTAGGTGCCAGAATGGATCCAATTGTGGGGGCTCTCCTTGCTACAATTCTATACCCTGTACGTAGGCTTGCAGTATCGCATGCAGTATCGGTAAATACTTGTCAACTATGTTCTTAATTCTATTAAACTGTCTACTATATTTCGTACTCAAAGTCACCGGTTGAGTATGCTGGGAACCCCTTCCCGGCTTCTTTATTTTTTTGTCCTTTAATAAAGTACTCTTATCAACCAACAGGGCAAACTTAAATGCTTCTCGTAATGTAGCTAAAATATATCCTTTTGCCCAGGGGCGATCCTGGCCCCTCCACCGCCTGAGGCAGCAGCAGTTGCACCCCTGCTTTTGCCAAGAACCTATCCCGCAATCTGCATGATTCCTTCAAAAAGTTGTCATCAGAACTACAATTCCTCCGCAATCTAAGAAATTGCCCCCTGGGCAATTAAAGTGACTCGGATGACATGAATCTGCTCGCAATAAAGAGTTCCCTGCACTTGGTTTTGTGTGTACTGTTGTAGCTATAAGGAGGAGTAGTTGATGATTTAGCAAAAACCAAATTGCTTCCAAGACAAATTCCTTTACCTGTTCGGAATACTGACTATATTTACTGCTATCATGCCTTTACTGTGTGGTATGCTAGAGTATAGGGATACTACATCTGCTGTCCCCCAACTTTATGCCGATTTCCAATCCAAACCTTCCAACACCTGTAAAACATCTCATGTGTCCTTAATATATGAGCCTAACCGTTTAACCAAAGGTTGTAGCATAACGTCAATCAATTCAGATAAGCCTTCATTCAATGAGCCTATTCCTGAGACGCCTACCTTTTGGCGGCCTCTCTCCTTTATGTACTTTGGGCAAATGATAAAATATGGGGGTTCCTGGGTACTCAGGTACTATTGCCCCCCACATGCTATCAATAATAATGCCCATTTGTTTACCAAATAGTGCTATACTTTCCAGATCTTTTTTATATTGTTTCACTGGGTCCCCTTTTAAAACTTTATAAGTTGCTGGATCCCCCAATTGTCTCAATGCTTCCTGCTCATAATCTCTTACGTTTTGTATAACTAGGAGACCCCCTTTATCCACTTGTTTAAATACTAGGGATTTGTTTAGCTTTAATTCCTTTAGTGCCCTCCTCTGGCCAATTGATAAGTTTCCCACACCTGATCATTTTTTTTTTTCCTGCCAGAGTTTAGTTAAATACTGTTCCACAAGCTCTTGAAAAATGTCAGTCAGTGTACCTCGGCTATTGACTGGATAAAAAACTGATTGGCTTTTAATTCTCCTTATTAGCTCCATATCCAAATTAACCATATTTACTCCTTCCCCACTTTCCATTCCAACGATCCCAGTATAAAAGCTGCCTGCTGTTCCATGAATAAACTCGATTCATTAAAGTTTACTTGTATTCCCAAATATATTACATCCGCAATATTCTGCTCACCCTGTAGTGATTCACTATTCTCTTCTCCCATAACACCCCGTGTTTTATCAATGTTTAAAAAGTGTTTTCGAAGTACTAATTTACGTACAAGTACTAATTTACGTACAAATTTATTTATATCTATTATAGTGTTCAACAATTCAAAGTTCGTAATGGGACTAAAGGATAAACCTTTATCTAATAGAGTCAATTGTTCTGTAGTAAAGTCCACATCAGATAGATGCAGTACATTCTCTGGCCCTTGCCGGTTCCTCGTTCCCTCAATGTATACTTGTGATTTCCTGCATCTTTCTTTGCTCCCGCCTCTCCTTATTGATTTGTGTCTTGGCAGCCGGGTTGTGATTGTCTCGTCTCCCCGTTCGTTCTGGTGCTTTCTGGTGTACTCTGTTTTACCCGAGAAAAAACCTCCATCGCTCTTTCATTCCGACAATCTTGTATGCTACGGGAGGAAGAAGAGGACAGCGAGGAGACACTGGACTGCTCAAAAACTTCGGTACATTCCATATCATCATTGTTAAAGCTCACATGTTTTTTCTTATTACCTCCCTTTAGTATAGACTTAGGCCACTTTCCTCTATGCTTCCTATCTATTTTCACATACACCCGATCCTGTTCATAGTCAGCACTGTCACGGTTAAATTTGGATGTTTTGATGTTAATCAATTCTGTTTCAATCTTGACTAGTTTCTGTTTGATATTAACCTCCCATCTATCATATTCACTATTTTCTCTATTTGCACCCGCCTGTGGGGCCTTAAATTGTTCCTCTAACTCATATATATTTGTGTTGATCTCCTCCAAAACTTTTTGGTTTCTTTCCACAAGCAGCTGCATCAATTTAAGTGAACACTCTGACAACCTCACCTCTGATGAAGTGCCAGAAAGAGGCATGAAATGCGTCAGGTGATCTAACATGTCATAGGGTAGGCGTACATCTGTAATAGATGCCTGTTTGTTATTTTATGGTCCAATAAAGCTGGAAATTTTTATCTAACGCCATAAGTGTGGACTGGCTTCCTTAAATTACCTTATCCCCTACACATGATGTCCGCTGGAATGGAGACCAGCATGAGGGAGCCGGCACAATATTGGGAGTGGACACAACTGAGAAGCAACCAGGACACAGGCATGTGAGTTTTTCTCTACTTAACACTCTGACAACACCTCATTCCACGTTTCAAAAAGTCCATATCAACTACTTCGTACGCTGGGAACTTTCTAATTCGCAGGCCTCTCTGCACCATTCTTAAAGATATATATTTCTCCAACGTTATGGTATCCCACCAAATTTTTAATTCCTTTATCATGAGTTTGCCTAATTTCAAATAAGAATTCATTGGAAATTCATTGGAAGTCCCCTCTGAAAGAAATGCCCAGCCTAATAAAAATACAACTTCAAAGTATGAATTCTTCTCCCCAACAAACAAACAGAAACATGGGGTTACTTTACTGTAGATTATTAAGGATAATGTACTCCTTACTAAAGGAACTCCTCAATGACTTCTAAAAGCCAGCAAATAATCTGAAACAAGGCGTTACTTTACTGTAGATTATAAAGAATAATATACCCCCTACTAAAGGAAATCTAAAGGACTTCTAGAAACCTTATAGATTACAGTAGGGGTATATTATTATTATTATTATTATTATTATTATTAACATGTATTTATATAGCGCCAACATATTGCGTAGCACTGTAAAGTAAATGTGATTATACAACTACATCACATGAATTACGTACATAGAACATATGGAGTAACAAACATCACAATCAATACAGGTACAAAAAGGTGAGGAAGGCCCTATGCATAGGCATACAGTCTAAAGGGAAGGGAGTAATACACAAGGTGTGGGAGTGGGCAAGATCGAATTAAGTGGGTAAGAAATGTGGTACTGTATGTGGTGTTGCGTTTGGTAGTTAAGAGTGAGGGTAGGCTTCTTGAACGAAGTGGGTTTTCAGAGATTTCTTGAAGGCAGAAAGGTTGGGAGAAAGTCGGACAGACCGTGGGAGAGAGTTCCAGAGGAGGGGTGCAGCCCTTGCAAAGTCTTGAATGTGAGCATGTGAGGAGGTAATGAGAGAAGAGTTGAGTAGCAGGTCAGTAGAGGAGCGTAGTAAGCGATTGGGTGAGTATATCCTAATAATAATATATATATATATATATATATATATATATATATATATACACACATATATAAATATATATAAGATATTATTATATAATATTTTAGGTTGGTTTGTAGTCAGGGATGGACAAGATGTACATCACTAGTTGATACTGGGCTTTTTATCAGAATTCCATGATAGCATTGGGAAGTACAGTATGTTCTATGTCTGCCTACTGTTTATCTGGCTTAAAAAAAAGCGATTATATGTAATAGCACTTTATCACTGGATCCCGTCTCCTTGCTTGCCAGTGAATCAGCAGAATCAGGTTAAATTGTGAAACGGATAGTTGTTAAGAACACGAAGAGCACTATACCAAAGCTTACTTAAAAGGGTGGTTCACCTTTAAAGGAACAGTAACACCACAAAATAAAAGTGTTTTAATGTATTTGAATAA
The DNA here is from genome assembly GCA_038501925.1 of Xenopus petersii. Classification (NCBI taxonomy): domain Eukaryota; kingdom Metazoa; phylum Chordata; class Amphibia; order Anura; family Pipidae; genus Xenopus; species Xenopus petersii. The sequence goes on from CM076676.1 coordinate 22,018,649, forward strand.
ACAAGAGCCATGTATATCCTGTAAATTAAATCATTATAAACTGTGCTTAGTGATGTCATCAATTATAAGCATGGCTTAGTGATGTCATTTCTGTCATGTCACATGACTCACTGAAACTTGTGTATTATAATAAATAAAGTACCCCCTGTTGCAAAATATGAGGATATTAGAAGTTACCTCGGATTTCCAAGACCTGTATAAAAACAGCCTCAGCCTTGTGCTTTTATATGGTCATAGAACTCCTCAGTAACATATCTTTTTTTATTTTACAAGAGGGGTACTTTATTCACTATATAATGTACTGTTGGCCTGCCCTGGTACAACTGGTGTGTTTGCGTTAGAAACTTTACTTTAGTTTATATAAACAAGCTGCTGTATAGCCATGGGGCAGCAATTCAAGGCACAGATTACATAACAGATAAGCTCTGTAATAGAGTACAATGGGATTCTACAGAGTGTATCTGTTATCTGCTATGTAACCTGTGCCTTGAATGCTGCCCCTATGGCTACACCGCAGCTTGTTTATATAAACTATAGTAGTTTTTCTGAAGCAAACACACCAGTTTTACCAGTGCAGGATAACACTACATTATATTAAAAATAATTGAAAACACTTTAATTTGTTGGTGTTACTGTTCCTTTAATTCAACTTTTACCTATAGAAGGCCCTATTCTTAGCAACTATGCAATGAGTTTTCAATATTTTATTTTAGTTCATTTAATAATTTGCCTTAATTTTCTGCCTCCAAGCTCCCCTTATCAGTTATAAGTTCCAGAAACAAGTGAATTCCATGTGGAAACAGGTGGAACTACCGCATCCACAGAATAAACAACATTACATTACATTCAGCCCATACCCATCAGTTCTACCTAGACACACATACATTACAGCCAAAAGGGTCCTAAATCAGCATTGTGCTTCAAAGAAAGGTCCCACACCTATCCCTTAGGGCTAAACTCCACAGGAGACTTTGTCTGATAGTGTAGGATCGTCAAAACGCATCCTGCAAGTTGGTTTCAGTCACATGGGTTAAAATATAATGGGACTGACACAAAAATCTGATGTGTCCTATGCTCCCTGTGTGTGCCATACTCTACCTGCCCTATGCTCCCTGTGTGTGCCATACTCTGCCTGCCCTATGCTCCCTGTGTGTGCCATACTCTGCCTGCCCTATGCTCCCTGTGTGTGCCATACTCTACCTGCCTATACTGCCTATGTGTACCATACTCTACTTGTCCTATGGTGTCTGTGTGTGCCATACTCTACCTGCCCTATGCTCCCTGTGTGCCATAATCTGTCTGCCCTATGCTTCCAGTGTGTGCAATATTCTGTCTGCCCTATGCTCCCTGTGTGCCATACTTTACCTGTCCTTTGCTCTCTGTGTGTCATACTCTGCCTGCCCTATGCTCCTTGTGTGTGCCATGCTTTGCCTGTGGGAGGTGAACCTGGTGGTGGTTTGTTAGCATTTGGAAATACTTATTAGGGGGTCCCCAAGGTGTTTAATCATGTGCTGGGGTGCTGTATCCACAGGGGAGGATGAGGCATATGGATTTAAGGGTATGTTTTAATATGGTTTAATAACTTGTTTCACATATGAGTGATATGCCACTGTGAGTACCAACCATTTGGTATTTGGTGTGCTACCACCATTACGGGGGAAGGCATTTGGGGAGATTAGGCAACAAATTTCCCCGTCTGCCACCACCTGTAATGTGGATATGGTCTTAAATGTTCTTGTGGTAACATGGGTTTGGTTTAAAACAGGGAGTGGCTAAACATTATTGGCCCTCCACCACGTACTCCAGAAAAATTCAGGCCCTCGGTACAACAGAACTTGGACAGCACTGATGTAGGCCATACAAATATCCTGTGTGATATTGCAGAGAGCAGCCTCATTGAGCCCCCACCTTTTTACTCCAAGTGAAGCTAATCACTTGACTACTGCTCAGAGCCTCATTTTCACATCCCTCTGCACTGCTTCATAGAGGATTCTAGGAGGGATATACTTTCCATCTATGATTTTCCCAACCATGCTACAATATATATATATATATATAGATATATATATATATACACACACACACACACTTGGATCTTTATATAAGTCCCAGAGGGGATTTCAGTGGCTCTACCACTGATATGAAGTCCAAAGAGTCCACTATATTGGTTACATGGGAGATATACATACATTTATAGTTAATATATATATATATATATATATATATATATATATATATATATATATATATATATATATATATATATATATATATAGTTGCTAAATCATTTATATTAAGATGGTGAGATAGTTTAGAAGCAGGGCTGGCAAACATGTGGAGCTGCCAATCATCGAGTAGACTCAGAACTTTATAGGGAGTGGCTACCAGTAATAAAACTTACCTTCTCCTCGCAGAATAAGACATCTCTGTTGCCTGACATCTCTGATTTCATGGGGTCCCTTAGTGCAGTAGCCCCCTTACTGCACAATAATACACACTCACACTAGAGCATACTTTCTCTGATTTAATAGTAATAAAGATAATGAAGTAGATCAGAGGTTAAATTACAGCTGGAGTGATCCCAGAGCTGTAGTTACTATGCGCTGAGTCTGTAAATGTATTAATCCCTGCCTTAATTCCATTTAAACCCGGTCAGTGACAGGTTATGTTAACTCACTGTAACTGCAACAGCGTCTGTGTGTTTAGTAATGTTTGTACAAGTTTGTAACGGTGCTTAGGTAGACAGACAGACAGAGAAAGATAGATGATAGATAGATAGATAGATAGATAGATAGATAGATAGATAGATAGATAGATAGATAGATAGATACATAGATACATAGATATATAAATTATTGATAGATGATAGATAGAAAGATAATAGATAGTAGATAATAGATAGATCGATAGATAAATGATAGATAGATACATAGATAGATAGATGATTGATAGATAGATAGATAGATAGATAGATAGATAGATGATAGATAGATAGATAGATAGATAGATAGATAGATACATAGATAGATAAATTATTGATAGATAGATAATAGATCGACGACCTTTTTGCCACCCAAAGTGGGCAACTCCGTTCTTACCTTTACTTACTATAGCCACAGGCAAGGGTTGTGGGATTGCAAGCATAAAGAGTGCAATGCTCAATCCCTGTCCACAAGAGGATCCTGCACATTTGGGCATTTCTAGTCGAAACCTGATTGCCATTCATGTCAGTGGGAATCAGTACAGGTGGTTACAGACACCAGAAAAGAAAATGCAGTATGTTATTAACCTTAAAGTTACCATGGGTGTCTTTTTTGCCAACCTTAATGAAGTGCTGCCAGGGGATATTGTCTTACCACTTCCATAAAGCAGCCCTGCTACTCTCTTTTACTTTATCATCTATTTAAGGGATATAAAATTGACATTATCTTTTATCTAGGATATATTTTCCCTTTAACCCACGGTTTAGCTAAGGTACTGATTAACTTATTCAAACCAACCCTTCACAGGAGTACCAGATTCAGAATGGTCCCTTATTCTCTGACCTGCCAGAATTTATTTACAGTTCTGGACAGACAAAGTATAAGATTTTTCATCGGCTTGCTGACGAATTATAAATGGTCTGTGTAAAGTTATTTATTCCTCATGGCAGCGAGGCACAGAGGTGACTGATTCATCCTGTAGCGCAGCCAAATGCCCCCGGCAAGTGTGTAGTTTGCTTGGCAGTTGCTGAATTCTCGCTAATCCCTTCTGTAAAACGAGCCTCTCTTTTGGCACCCAGCAACCTTTCCCCATTATGAAACACATGCACACACCTGTAAAAACACTGCCGAACATGCAAGGCGTGTGCACAGTACAAATATATTCTGATGAAAGCATGTTAAAATGCCATCCAAAAATCTCTTTGCCTTTCATAAAACCTCCACGTTCTAACTTCTTACATTGAATTGGGTGAGACTAGTAGGTCAGATGCAGAGTTATCAGTGGGGTAGCTGGAAAACTGTTTGGCCACATTCAACTGACCCTTCCCAATATTATTAACCTCAATGATCAGCAGGGTCATAGTGAAGCATTAGGGACCCTACTGGGTTCCAAACTTCTGGGGCCCCCTGCACATGCAAAAAAGCAGGTGGGCGGCGTGCAAGTGCGAACGATGGTGTGCCGGGCTACATATCTTTTTTTCGGGAAGTGCCAGACCAGCCCGACCCGGTGTGCCACCAGCCCAGTCCAACCCTGATGATCAGTATTGATTCTTGCCAAGTCTTGCGCTCCCCCTCACCCAGGAAGTGGAGCTGGAGTATAAACTGTTTATTATTTTCCAATTCCGTGCTACAGACCAGGCTTTGTGGAAAAGGCACCAATGTCTAGGGACTGAGAGATGACAACAAGTAAAGATACAAACAGATCCAGTTGCATCTTGGCCATGCGTTTCTTGCCACCAACCTGCCCCACCCTACTACCATGATTCCTGCTCCACTGCCTAGACAAATATCAGAGTACTTTGGGTGATGAATTCATGCATTTCAATAAAGCTGGTAAGACAGGTTTGTGGTGCAAATTACCTGTTTCCAGGGCCGTATTTACCATATAGACTGCTGCCCTAGGCCTGTGCCTAGGGCAGCAGCATTGAGAGGACAACCCTCAGATACCTATATAAAATATATTTTTTGCACAAAAAAAAAACCTCTTCCTTTGCAGTCAGATATTCGGATATTCCTACAAAACCCGGTGGCAAAGGTTGGGGGGGTAGTGGTATAATGTGTGTGGGACACAGAGGGTGACGACACAAGCATGCACAGTACTTTGTGACGTCGCTACCACCTACATCATTTGTGCATGCGCTGATGGTCGTCAAGAGGTCCGGTGGCTAGGGCAGCACTGGACAAGAATACAGCCCTGCTTGTTACTACAGGTGAATGATTGAGGGGGTTTAAATAAGAGTGACTCCTAAAAAATATGGGTGAGTTGACATGTCTGGGGACTAAGCATATTACATTAAAATCTCATGCCCACCCAGACCACATTATGTCAGTTAGGTTAGAGGCTGAATGGTGCTCGAGTGGAAGGAGTATGAGCTGCGAGGGGGAACGTGGTAGCTGAATCAGGCCATCATATCCAGTTAGGTTGCTGACATTTTGCATTTTTCAATAGCCATGTCCAGCAAGAGTAACTAGAAAAGCACACAGGCATTCTGCACAAATCTCACTCTCACTGGCCTTCAGGCAAATTCAACACCAGCTCTGTCCCCCTCTAGTATGCAAAGTTCTGCTCTAGCCTCTTTACTTTTATACACAGGAACAGAAGCTGTTGTAATGTTTGCCTAAACTTAGGTGTTCTCTATAGCTTGGATGTTCTACCTGTGTCCCCCAGATTAGGTACTGCAGGTTGCCCATCACTGGTCTGAAGAATGAAAGGGCACCCTTTTTGGTCACAAATGAAATGCATACAGTAGTTAATTGAAACATTTGGCTATGAATGAAATTATGAAGTGAAAGATACTTCTTTGCAAACAAAACCTTTTACATACAGATATTGGAAATCTAAACTGGTATGGGATCCATTATCCGGAAACCCATTATTAACGGCCATTTCCCATAGACTCCATTATAATAAAATAATCCAAATTTATTACAATTTTTTCCATTTTCTCTTAATAATAAAACAGTACCTTGTACTTGATTGCAACTAAGATGTAATGAATCTTTATTGGAAGCAAAACCAGCCTATTGGGTTTGTTTCATGTTTACATGCTTTTCTAGTAGACTTAAGTTATGCAGATCCAAATTATGGAAGGATCCATTACCAGAAACCCCCAGGTCACGAGCATTCTGGATAACAGGTCTCATACCTGTACTATTTACTGTATATAGTACAGGTATAGGACCTGTTATCCAGAATGCTCGGGACCTGGGGTTTTCCGGATAATGGATCTTTCCATAATTTGGGTCTTCATGCCTTAAGTCTACTAGAAATTCATTTAAACATTAAATAAACCCAAAAGGCTGGTTTTGCTTCCAATAAGGATTAATTATATCTCAGTTGGGATCAAGTACAAGCTACTGTTTTATTATTACAGAGAAAAAGGAAATCATTTTTAAAAATTTGGGTTATTTGGATAAACATGAGTCTATGGGAGACATCCATTCCGTAATTTGGAGCTTTCTGGATATCGGGTTTCCGGATAAGGGATCCTATACCTGTATAATGAAAGATTTACTGGAGAGCTACATAGTGCAATAAGTTTTTCATTTTATTGGAGATGCATAGCACAACATGTTTCAGACCACATGGGTGCACCAGAGGATGGTGTGGTCCGAAACATGTTGTGCTATGCATCTCCAATAAAATGAAAAACGAATTGCACTACGTAGCTCTCCAATGGATCGTGAGTCAACACTATTCGGATGCCCATTGACTTTACTGCCAGCATCAAAATTGACGTGATTTGACGAAGTGTCAAAATTTAAGCAAATTGGCGCGGCCATCAAAATTTGCGTTTTGCTAATTTTTCTGCCGTTTCTCAAATTTCACGGGCAAATTCGCAACTTTTTTGGCAAAACGGGAGAAATTCGCACATCATTTATTATGATTGACGATTCTGTGTATTCCGAAGGAGCAGTTAAGTTAGGTGACGGACATGGAGCGAGTGTTGGACCAGCTACTGCGGGTGGGGTGACTCCTAAAAAAGGGTAAGTTGCTATGTGGCAGAATTACAGTGGCAACCAGCAGCACTCAGTAGGTACTGTTTGCTTGTCCAGGTTCTAACAAAATTTGGCCCAGAACCTAGATCGGACCTAGCAGCCACAGTAAACTGCCAAAGATTTCCTTTGTTAAAGGGGAACTCCAGCTTCCAAACCAAAATTTGATAAAGAGGCCCACAAAACACAGAAACCCCCTAATATAAGCATCATAGTTACCTGTTTCTTCAAAAAGTATGAATAAATGCCACTTTCTATCCTGAAATCCAGCTGTTTAACAGTTCTTCTCTTTCTGCATCATTTGAAATCCTGGTAGGGAAGGTGGGACGAAAACACTGATCCGCAGCTTACAGACAGCATGCAGGAACTATATAACCCACAATGCATTGCACTGTGATGTTCCATTCCTTATTGAAATCACACTTGTGCAGGCTGAGGAAAGATGGCTGTTGATACAAAGTAACAGTAGTCAGCCAGCTCAGCCAAGTAGTTAGCCAGCTCAGCAGTAGAGCAGGGGGCTATGCTTAGGGAACTGTTCCAAACCATTAAAAATCATGAAAAGTCTGCATATATTTTAATTGATGTATATTGCAAAGTTGCTTGAAATTATGTTTACTTTTCAAAAAGCTTAAGTTATGTTTACAGGTGACCTAATTCTTAAAATGTTGGGGTTCATTTACACAGACGGTACAGTCATTGTGATGCACAAACTCCTCATCCAACTCCCAGTGTTGTCTACTGACTAATTCTTGCAAGCACCATAAGAGGCAGATAAGTTTCATGCGTGATAAATTAAAAACAGTTTGTGCTTAAGCTTTATTTTTCTTTAAAAAAATATGCAACAAAAAAACTCCCCTCATCCGCATTCCTAGTTCCCTGAGGGTAATTATGCTCAGTGGGGCTGCTTCAAACTGACTCCGACTGCTAACTAAGGGGAAAAATAATGGCTTACCTTCTGGTCATCTGCGCAATTAAATGTTTTTTCCATTGAATTAAAAGCACATTTTTTTTAACAGATCCTACTCACCAAGAAGGAATGTTGCTCCCTGACCCATTCCCATAACTTCAGACAGTGGTAAAATTCATTGCTTGTGTTTCAAAAGCAGGAAATTGTCCACTTCATCTTCACTGTCGTCCTGCTGAAAGAGAAGTCAGATTGCAATTGCAATATAAAAAATAGCCAGAAAGAACAACACATTCTGCAATATAAGGGTTCATTTATCCAACAGCTAGAGTACTAACGGTTGCAAAATCCAAACCCGTTATCCAGAAAGCTCAGAATTATGGAGAGGCCGTCTCCTATAGACTGTGTTTTATCCATATAATCCAAAGTTTTAAAAATGAGTCTTTTCCACACCTGACTTTTTTGAGTTATTTTATAGATAAATAAGATAAAATCGTGGATGTGAGTTTGGTTGAGCTTGGTTTCATAAAATGATTAAATAAATTTGAGTTTAAGTAAATAACCCCATATAAGTTGACCTGGTCTAAATAGCATGACCACTATTAGGTACAGACCATTTACCACCCTTGATTGTTTCTACAGTGGTTGAAAGGGGGCGGGGAAAATGCATATCAGTGCTGTCCAACTTCTGTTGTACCGAGGGTCGGAATTTTTGTATTCTACACGGTGGAGGGCTGATAATGGAAGTCTTATAATCCACACCCACTTTAACCCACACCCACTTTAACCCACACCCACTTTAAACCACACGCACTTTAAACCCCACCATGTTCACATTAATTATGGTAGGACACCAAAAAAACCAAATGGTTGGTACTCACTGCAGGGATATCACTCATATATGAAACAAGTTTATTCCGTTATATTTAGACATACCCTTAAATCCATATGCCTCATCCTTCCCTGTGGATAACACAGCGACCCCCAGCACATGATTAAACACCTTGGTGACCAGTAATTTGTATTTCCAAATTCTAACAAACCTCCACCAGGTTCACATCCTGCAGGCAAAGCATGGCACACATAGGCAGAGTAGGGCAGATAGAGTATGGCAAACACAGGCAGAGTAGGGCAGGCAGAATATGGCACACACAAGGAATATAGGGCAGGCAGTGTATGGCACAGACAGGGAGCATAGGGCAGGTAGAGTATGGCACACACAGGGAGCATAAGACAGACACAGTATGGCACACACAGGGAGCATAGGGCAGGTAAAGTATGGCATACAGGGAGCATAGGGCAGGCAAAGTATGGCACACACAGGGAGCATAGAGCAGGTAGAGTATGGCACACACAGGGAGCATAGGGCAGGCATAGTATGGCACACACAGGGAGCAGAGGGCAGGCAGAGTATGGCACACCCAGGGAGCATAGGGCAGGCAGAGTATGGCACACAACAGGAGTCAGAAAAAGCTGCCAGGAACTCTCTAAGATGTTCATAATGTGCTACATACAGTGACACAAAGCTGTTAACCCTCCAGCAGTTTGTATGAGGTTTGAACCATGTGGGCACTTTTAGTCTGGGTCTAACATTACAGTACAGAGCTTTAAGGTTGTAAACAATAGAGGTGTTACAGGTGTGAACAATGCAGGGGATTACAGGTGTGAACTTTACTGTCTGAATTTGAGGTTAAACAATGCACTGGCCAGTTAATCTCAGTACTCATACCTTTTAAAGTTTACACAATGGTCACCCACACAAGTCGCAGGCCGCATCGGCCATTTGGACAGCGCTGATGTATATTATTTGTGGACTATACCTGCAACATACATCCCACTAATAATAATTTGGACATGTGATCTGAAGCAGGTTATGATCCCAAGACTGGCTGGTTATACAGTCTTACACACCAGTAGGGGGCCACAAGATAAAACATGTATACACTACTACAGTACAAGTATGCAGATCACACAGAATATTTTAACATTCGTAACTTTTACACCATAACCTCTTATCCATTTAAAATGTAAAGGTTCAGTTACTAAGTGCAGGACAAGCTGCAAGGCACAAAAATGGGACAAAACCTTCTCTAAATTGCTGTAGGTCTCTGTGCTCCAAAAATTACAGGCATGAGACCTGTTATCCAGAATGCTCATAACCTGGAGTTTCCCAGATAAGGGATCTTTCAATAATTCGGATCTCCGTATCCGTCTACTATAAAATCATGCAAATATTTTATAAACCCAATAGGTTGGTTTTTCTTCAAATAAGGATTTATCATATCTTAGTTCGGATCAAGAACAAGGCACTGTTTTATTTTTTACAGAGAAAAAGGAAATAATTTAAAAAAAAAGTAAATTATTTGATTAAAATGGAGTCTATGGGAGACGGCCTTTCTGTAATTCGGAGCATTCTGGATAACAGGTTTCTGGATAACAGATCCTATACCTGTATTATATAAACCAGAAATAAAGAGTGCACTGCATGCTGCAAAGGAACCCCATAGGACAGATGGTAAGGACAGGGCTGCTGGCTGGGTGGCACCCCGAGCTGATTTGCTCTGCAACTTGCACTGGGTTTATTTAAATGACCCTTTTAAAGTTTGTGCTACTAACTTCAAGTTTGTATAGAGTGCATGGACAAGAGACCTTGTGCAAGCTCCACCAGTGTACAGGTATGGGATCTAGGTATGGGATCTCTTATCTGGAAATCCATTATCCAGAAAGCTCAGAATTACTGAAAGGCCATCTACCATAGACTTAAACTTATCCAAATAATCCACATTTTTTAAAAATGATTTCCTTTTTCTCTGTAATAATAAAACAGCAGCTTGTACTTGATCCAAACGAAGAGATAATTAATCGGTATTGGAGGCAAAACAGCCTTTTCGGTTTATTTAATGTTTACATAAATTTCTAGCAGACTTAGATTATCCGAACGTTCTGGATAACAGGTCTCAAACCTGCATTAGGCTTCTGGTGATACCCTCTTACCTAGGAGATTTAAGGACATATAAATCTGTGAATCATTCATGTTTCCTGCAGGATTTACAGGCCTTCAGACTAAAAGATTCAACCCCACTCTCCATTTGATTTGATTGGCCAGAATAATCTATATTATAATTATTGAGCAATATCAATATTTATTATGGCCCAAGCCTGCAAGATTTGTATTCCAAGAGCAGACAGCAAAACAACTTGCCCATAGAGTGTTATGGCAATCATCAGACACCTGATTGACATTCTGCTCCCTGTATCATTGCCTGTAACCTGTTGCTAGGTGCACTGATATTACTGTCACATTGTATAAAGTCATTCCTTTCAAAGGGGGGGGGGCATTTCGGTGTTACATAACATTTTTAAGATTCTACTGTTTTATGTTTTATGTCTATTTAGACTCTCTCCTATTCATATTCCTGTCTCTTATTAAAATCAATGCATGGTTGCTAGGTTAATTTGGGCCCTAGTTACCAGATTGCTTAAAATGCAAATTGAAGAGCTGTTGAATAAAAAGCTAAATAACTCAAAAACCTTCAATAATAAAAAATAAAAACCAATTGCAAATTATTTCAGAATATCCCTTTCTGGATCATACTAAAAGTTATCTGAAAGGTGAACAACCCCTTTAACGGGGTTGATTCACCATTATGTTAATTAGGCATGTCATGCTATATGTCCTATTCTTAGGAACTTTTTTTATTTATATGCTTTTATTTTCTGCCAGCTTCCAAATGGGGCCACTGACCCCAGTAGGCAAAAACCTATTGCTCCAAAATATTGCTTTTTAATTTTTTAATAATTTTATTTTTGTTTCTTTATTATTCATCTTTCTATTCAGGGCCTTTCCTGGTGTAAAATAGGCCAGCGAGTATGCAAATAAAAAAAGATGAGTGAAGCAGAGAAGAGTTTTTTGGAGGGCCCCCGGCATACAAGTCTGACACTGCCATCTCCTATTCACACTGGCATAACTATAGAGGAAGAGACCCTGTGGGGACCCGAACCTGGGTCAGCTTCCCCTATAGTTTAGAAAATCCCCCCTGCTCTCTTATGTTTTCTGATGTTAGGAACCAGGTGATCGGGCGATGCAACTGAGCAGGTAGAGGGAATGCAGGAGCTGCAGTGCGCTGGGCCCCTTCGAAGTTTTTTGGGGCGGGTTACACCACTGCCTATTCATATGTTACTTTCACATTTAAACCACTGCCTGTTTGCTAATGTATATTTGACCCTAGCAATGAGATAACTGCTGAAATTCCAAACTGGAGAGCTGCTGGACAAAAAGACTAAATAATTCCAGACAGTGGCGGAACTACCGGGAGGAGCAGGGAGTGCGAGCGGGCCAAGGCCCGCACCCCCTCAGGGCCCTCCCGGCAGACCATGCGCCACTGAAAATGCGGCTGTACAGAGGGGGATGGGGCCCGGCTACGCGTCACGCACCAGGGCCCGCTACGCGTCACGCACCAGGGCCCGTCCTCCTCTAGTGACGCTACTGATTCCAGAACCACAAAAATAAAAAAAGAACTCAACTGCAAACTGTCTCAGAATATCCCTGCCTACATCATACTAAAAGGTAAACCCCTTCTTTTTCTGCCTTCTCCCAAACTACTGCATGGTTGCTAGGGCATAAGCTCTAACAACCACTTAGCAGTTAAAATTTCCACAATTTCCGACAACTTGGTGATAGTGTAAAGGTGGCCATACACGGAGAGATCCGCTCGTTTAGCGATGTCACCAAACGAACGGATCTCTCCCCGATATGTCCACTTTGAGTTAGAATAGTTGTCAGTCAACTTGCTCAATTGCTCAGAAATGCAGGGGAATGCTGCAATGAACTCCAACAACTGACTTACATTAAGTGAATCCCACGTAATGCCTATAGCGATGCTTTGTGTTGGAATTGATTATTTGTGTACCCACAATGCAGACAATAAAAGTAGAGTCTCAACACAAGTTACTAATAGGGCTAGATAGTGGCTGTGTTGGCACGCACTTTTGCCTTTTTCACTTTTTGTATTAATATTCTACAGAAAAAAAAAAACTCTTTAACCCCAAAACCTGTCTGCACTGCCTGTCCCAAAGTTCTTGATTATCTCTAAACAAAGTCTTTGTTGGCCTTTAGCCATATAAAAGCCAAGGCGCTGTGTAGAGATAGCCTTCACTTATCTGTGCCTCCAACATAGAGTTACATACACTGGGGCGGTGCCACCTCTTTCTAAATGGTAAAAGGCAGCCAAGGACCAATGCTTAAGTATCTTTTGGCGGGCGACTCATTTGTGCCTATACAGCAAAAGAAAACACTTTAACAAAGGGATAGCCTTCCGTCCACAATTGGTACATATATTAAATATCTATGATACCATAGTCACTATTTATCGGGCCCATGGGGGCAAGATCTGGGGCAATCCTTATTGCACTGTTTGAGGGGAAAACTCTGGGGAGTGGGACAAGTGCCCCACCTCTGAACTATGGTTTGCATGTTTTTTGGGAAAATATACAGGCTTTCCTATATTTATATATTTATCCCCTATTAAAGGGGCAGTTCACGTTTGAGTTAACTTTTAGTATGGTGTAGAGGGTGGTATTATGAGACAATTTGCAATTGGTTTTAATTCTTTATTATTTGCATTTTTTTTTTTTTACTTAAATGGCTTTTTATGCAGCAGTTCTCCAGGTTGCAATATCAGCAATCTGGTTGCTAGCGACCACTTCACACACCTTGCACCACTTCGCCAGGCACAAATTTGCTACCGCTATGCTAATTCGCTAATATGTGATGTTGCATCCTGGGCGCCAAACGCTGACGACTTTTCGCTGCGGTTTCTTCGGCAGTGCGAGCATTTAATAGCGAAGATGAGCAACCATTCATTTGTGCCTAGTGAAAATTTGCTAGTGATCTTACGATTAGGTCAATTTGAATAGGGCGGGTACATTAAAGTTGTATGGATGTTTTTATTAGAGCTGTTGCTGCAAATGCTTGGTTACCACTTTTTATTACAAAAGGGTTAATTGTATTAATAGTATACCCTACACATGAGCCCATTGTAAAATGGATGTTCCATATGTTCTCAAATGTTTGGCGAAAAATGTTAAGAAAATTTAAAAAAGTTAAAAAATTTCAAGTTAGGACTTTTGCAGGCAATCCCGCTTAAAAAAAGGAAAGGCCGTCAGCATTTTTTAAACTTTAATGCTTTTTCAGCAAAAAGTATATGATGTAATTGATATAAGATTGAGGAAGATATAGCTTTATTTTAGCAGTTAGCCTGGTCTGAGGTGGCAAAGTCAACTCTGGCGAAAGAGGTAACGTTCAGTAAAATCAGCACTTTACTGAATTTGTGGATCAATGACCATTCGCCTGAGCGAAAAGTCACCTGGCGATAGAGTGCGATTGAACGCTAGCTACAGTCCCGTTCACTAGCGAATTTTCGTCTGCGTCTGTGAATTGGTGATGTCCCTGCAGATTGGATTTCTGCCGAAAAGTCGCTACTGTTAGCCACTTCCCCCTTTAGTGAATCTGCCCCTTAGAATGTACCCTACAGGCAATAATATAAAATTTAATGGGAGCACCTGCTATTTCACTTCTGTATATGTACAATAGTTTCTTTGGAGTAGAAGCCGTTTTGTTATTGTGATGTGTTTGCTATCAGTTATGCTGTGTTTACTCATCTTTTACTTGTGCACTAAACAAAGCCTTACTCAATGTAGCCTTAGATGATGCATATGTTATGCAACACGTATTATATATAATACAACTATATAATCATTTACATATTCATAACCTACCCCAACAGCCCTGCAACACAAAAATTAATGAACAGGTCCTGGTGTGACATGATATTCATTAAAAACCTACACACCCAATTCTCTGGCACCATATACAGCCTTTCACTGTGAGTAACACCTCTGCCCTTGGAATACTTAATATTAGCAAGTTGATTATTTTTTCATTACAGGTTATGTGTGTATACTCATGATAATAATAATTAAGATGTGTGTCATGCCACTGGGACTATTCTATTGCATGCAGAATTGCTGAAAACAATCAATCACGTGTTATAAGGGATAATGTACTCCCTACTGTAAATTATAAGGATATTAAAAGTCAGTGAGGAGTTCTGTGACCATATAAAGGCACAAGGCTGAGTTATACAGGAATCTCTGAGTATAGCTTTTGTATTATAAGGTATAATGTACCCCTTGCTGTAAATTATAAGGATATTAGAAGTCAATGAGGAGTTCTGTGACCATGGACTATCTATACTTATATTTCACAACAAAAATTACAGTAATGTAAGATAATAAATATAATGTATTAAATATAGGGTTACGGTTCTTTTGAGCTAGCAGACAAAGAATCCACACCAATTACTGTATACTAAAGTGATTATATTGTGTAATAAATCAAGGGATTGTTACACATACATGATTACAATTAGACTAAAACAAGATTTACAGTGTTTACATTTACAAATGTTCTATGAGTCTACATTGTTGTTACCACCATAAACAAATTGATATGTAACATAACATAATAGCATACCCAAAATGGCTATTTCTTACAAATCCCCACCTCCTTTCATTGGCTCGCCATGTAAGATCCTAATATATTATATTAATAATAATGTAAATATAGACCTCACCCCTCTTACTAGGGTTTTTGTTCTTTTGAGCAAGCAGACAAAGAATCCATACCAATAAGTGTATACTAAAATGATTATACTGTATAATAAATCAAGAGATTGTTACACATAAACTATTATACTTAGACTAAAACAATATTTGCAGTGTTTACAGTAACAAAATTATACAAGTCTACATTAGGGTTGGCATCTTTTTTGTGTGAAAACAGGCAATGGGGCGGGCCGGTGAGATAGAGGGTGGGCCAGTGATGTCGGGGGGTGGGCCGGTGACATTGGGGGCTGATGATGTTGGAGGCTGGCCAGGTCACGTGTGAGGCGGGTGACGTCAGGGGCGGGAGTGATGACGGATCAGCGATTGGCTGATCACCATGTCATTCACTTCAATGTCTTGTCCGGATTTCCTAATTTAGAAATCCAGGCAGTCCTTCCAAAAACCAGGTTATCCTGGTGGAATCTGGACAGGTGGCAACCCTAGTCTACACCTGCCCCCACAGCTCACCTCCCAACTGATAAGATGCCGAGATAAACCCCCCCAACTTGCCCACATCCAGTTGAGCAAGTTTTTTGCATACAAAATCAGTTCCTGTAGAAACCAACTACAATTCCAAGGAAACCCTTGATACGGAAACCCTGGTATGGAAATTTGAGTCAGGGTGTCATTTGAAATGTAAGTTCCCCAGAAAACTAACTTTGCAGACAAATGTATAACACAAGACTATGCACAAGGCCATAAACAGATTCGTATGTAACATAACATAATGGAGTACCCAAAATGGCTATTTCTTACAATGTGACTGTCACGGTCGGCACTCTAAACCAGAACTAATGCCAAGCTCCCTGGTCTCGGCTCGGCTTCACCAGTAGTGTGACCGCCTTTGGCTTCGGGAGGAGCCCTCAGCGTACTCAGATGCCACCTGGACTTTTCGAGAGGAGCAAAGCGAGGAGTTCTGGCAAGCAAAGGGGCACGACTGTAGTAAAACAAAGTCTTTGGACAGAAGATCGCAGTACAAGGCGTTTAGGCAAAGGAGTAGTCAGAACAGGCCGGGTCGAGGCAGGCAGAGAGTAAACGTTATCAGGCAGGCAAGGGTCAAACCAGGATGTCAATCAGAGGGTTAATCAGAAGCGGTAGTCAGTAATCAGGCAAGGGTCAGAATCCAGAAATCAGAGTAGTCAAATAGCCAGGCAGGGGTCAAAAACAGGAATCAAACAGGTTACAGAATTTAGCACAAGGCTCAGAAGCACCAGAAACAAATCCTATCACAGGCAATGCATAAAGAAAAACTGTACCTTTAAATAGCATTTGAACTTCGCGCCACTGCGCGCTGACGTCATCACGTCAGCGCGGATGTTCATAAACCAGGAAGAGGAGCGCGCGCCCTAACAGAGCCTGCTCAGTGCGGCGAGCGTCCTCGCTGATGTCAATTGTGTCCTCACAGTGACACAATTGACATCACTAAGAACTGGAAAGTCACGCCTATTGTATAAACACAATTGCTATTACAGGTATGGATCAGTTTCCAGAAACCCATTATCCAGAAAGCTCTGAATTACAGAAAGGCCTCATGTATTATAAGGGATAATGTAGCCCCTTCTGTAAATGATAAGGCTGTTAGAGGTCACTGAGGGGTTCTGTGACCATATAAAGGAACAATGCTGACTATAACTCATGTATAAGGGATAATGTACCCCCTACTGTAAATTATAAGGCTGTTAGAAGTCACTGAGGGGATCTGTGGCCATATAAAGGCACAAGGCTGCAGCCTGAGTTATACAGGGAACTCTGAGGATCACTCATGTATTATAAGGGATAATGTACCCCCTACTGTAAATTATAAGGATATTAGAAGTCACTTAGGGGTTCTGTGACCATATAAAGGCACAAGGCTGTAGCCTGAGTTATACAGGGAACTCTATCGCTTACATATTATACGGTATATATACCTGCTAGTGTAAATTATAAGCACATTAGAAGTCACTGAGAAGGACATGATCAAACCTGCACTATATTTATGCATGAGCATGACCAAATATAGATTTAAGCAGTCTTATAGACAACCATGGTCTGAGAACTACCCACAACCATAGTGTATAAAATGCAAATGTATGATTGGCTGTTATGGGTTACTGCACTATATTGCATGATTATTGCTGTTATTTTGGGATCGCTCAGGTCTTGGGGGTGAAAGTGTTGTCCTAGTCTAATTGCTAGGGCTTTGTCTACCTGATGCAGATATATTTTGTCAGGTGATTTAGCAGGTTCTTAAATGCCTCTAAATTTCCGTCCCACATTTGGAACTCCACCTTCAGGCCGATTGTGTAAGGCTGCATCATGTTTATGAAACAAATAAACACCAGCAGGTCATTTACAGTATAAGGTATTTGCACAAAACACAATGCAGGGCAGTACGGGGCCCCAGGTACTGGGTGGGGAGCCACAAGCTATTTTTTTAAAATTAACAAGTGGAGTTGCCATCTGGTTCTTTAAAGACTGTTCACCTTTAAGTTAACTTTTAGTATGATGTAGAGAGTGATGGGGTCAGTGATCCCCATTTGAAAGCTGAAAGAATCAGAAGAAGGTGGTGAATAATTCAAAAACTATAAAAAAATAAATGATGAAGACCAATTGAAAAATTGCTTCGAATAATAGTGCCAATAGCATTTCAGGCTTTAGCTGTGTCAGTTGACCTTTCTATTCTGCAAAGGAGCAGAAGCTTTTAAATATTAATGAATGTCGTGAAACATTCCTTGGCATGGCAGCAATGTGAGTTTTAGTTGGAATTCTCCCCTAGCATGAGTGTACGTTTTTTTTTGTTTGTGTACTGTATTTCACATACCTGTATGCACTAAAGGGGCCAGCTCTACACAGGACTATTGGGAGGAACAGTTCACTGGTGCTAACCCACTAGTGATGTGCGGGTTAAGAAAACCTCGACCTGGCGGCACCCATCTTCCACCCTTTATTTATAGACCCGCACCAACCCGCCTCGCCGATAACGTCACAAAAGGAGCAGGGCAGGCGCAAGTCTATAAAATAGGAAGTCGGCAGTATAAGGTCACAGGCGGGAAGAGCCGGCAGGTGACCCGCAAGAGGAGCAGGTATCGGGCCGGCCCGCACATCACTATAACCCAGGGTTATTCATGTACTGTGTATGAATGTGTATTTGTTTGGATAACGCCATCAGGGTAAGCGTCTCCCCTTGTAATTGTAACTGTGCGCAAGGGCAAGTACAGTACTAAGCAGTGTCGGATTAGGACACCAGGTGACCACCAAAAAACCCCTTAGACCAGAGGCCCACTCTCAGTACTATTATTCTTCCTCTCCTCACTCAACCTCTAATTCTTCTATATGCACACTTTGTGGATGAATTGATCCTGGGTTATTCAGTGGGTTCAACTTCAGAGTAAGGCACAGCCAGGCCTTCCAAACTTTCACAAATAGTAGATAGCACTGGAGTGGAGAACCAGTTTCTGTAGTTAATAGTTACTTTATTAGAAAATGCACGACATGTTTCGGATCGGGTGACCCTTCCTCGGGTGCTCTATTCTCCTAGTCTCTTTTCTCTACATACTTTAATCTATTGAGCCTCTTTGTTCTCATAGAAATAGGGAATGACCATGAAATAGACCAAATGTTTATCAGCATGAGGGGCCACAGATACCTGGGCCCACTGGGAGTTTTCCTGGTATCCCGGTGGGCCAGTCCGACACTGGAACTAAGGGTATATTCTACATACCTCCCAACATTTTAGAAGTAAAAAGAGGGACAAAAATTTTTTTCGCACATACCGCAGCGATTTTGTTTTGACCACGCCTCTTTCTGTGACCACACCCCATAATTACCATGTTCATTTTACAAAATTTGGCAGGTTTTTGGCAGGTTATGAAAGTTTGAAAATATTTCTCCTTATCTAAACTGTTTTTTTGTGTCTCAAATTTGTTACAAAGTATCTTATTTGCACCTGTTAGCTGTTCTGGGCTCTCTGCTAAAAGCCAATTAAGTGAGAAACTGTTTCTTTTTTTGGGCTTCAGTGCAGAGAAAATAGGGACTTCCAGTACAAATGAGGGACTGCAGGTTGAGCTGTGAAAAGAGGGACTGTCCCTCCGAAAAAGGGACTGTTGGGAGGTATGTTAAATTCTATAACATGCTAAAATTTAACTAAACTGATCACTGCAGCACCTTTTTTGGAGGGGGGAGGGTTCTCTTACCAAAACATTCTTGAAATGATGTAATAGCCAATGCTATAACATAGTGGTGTAACCAGGGGAAATCGAGCCTAGCAACTACTGGGGAGCAACACAGACAGGCAGGTCCTGCTAAGGACCCATCTAGCCTGATAGACAATTAGAGGGTAACTAGATAAATAAATATTTACTGCCTTAAATACTCCAGAATCACTGTTACATAAAACCCAAATTACACAGTCCAAAAATTCATATATTTTAATTTACACACATGAATGATAAAACAAGGCAGCAGAAGCTGATCAGCTACATTAAGTCAAAAGTCGCAACCACCAGTGCAGCGAATAACAGGGCCGCACATGCTGTTAGTCATATCTTTTTAATTAATTAACTCATAAACAGCAGCAGGTCAAAGAGAGTCCCATCCAAAGGCTGAAACACCATGATTTGTCTGCGCAACACTGAGGAAATAGCACTTCTGCCTTGTTTACGCGAAAGATCCACGCATGCCGCTTGCAATTGGCTGCACAAACTGCCAATCAAAGCTGCACTGAAGCAGGACTTAATAAACAGCCAGAGCCGGAGGATGGAAAAGCGACTGTGGGCGGAGGGAGTGGAGGCGGCTCGGCGGAACAGCCAGTGCAACATAACATAACGTGAGTCTGCTCTGCACATCAGCCAAAGCTCCGCACACAAACCTGCTCTACTGAAAACAGAGGCGGCCGGGAGGTCGTCCAGCTGCTCTGCACACCATCAATGCCAAACCTGCTGTGCTGAAAGGACAGAGTGCTCTGCAGAGCATCTATGGCAGTGTGAAAGGGCAGGCTGCTCTGCTGTAAAGGGCAGTGATCAGTGCAGATCATTTCTCCTGTAATGCTTAAGCACAGAGACTCTGGGCACAGCAACTGCAGCAACAACAGCAGAAGAAGAGCCAGTCGCAGCTTTGCTATGTCCCTCCACCTTCAGACCTGAAAACACTTGACTGGACCTGCCTTGCTCTGCACAACGTGATCCAGCCCTGGCACCAAACTTACTGCACTGCCCACCCTACAGCACAAGAGGTGAGTCCTTGCACCTTCCCCACTAACTGACCTGAGATATTTATATCTACTGAATAGAACCATTTGCTCCCTGCTGTGTAAGGTCACTAGTGGGGTGTTGAGAGAGCTTATCATATTCTAGCTCTTATCATAGTCTAGCTCTTATCATATTCTAGCGCTTATCATAGTCTAGCTCTTATCATATTCTAGCGCTTATCATAGTCTAGTTCTTATCATATTCTAGAGCTTATCATAGTCTAGTTCTCATCATATTCTAGCGCTCATCATAGTCTAGCTCTTATCATATTCTAGAGCTTATCATAGTCTTGCTCGTATCATATTCTAGAGCTTCTCATAGTCTAGTGCTTATCATATTTTAGAGCAGGGGTCCCCAACCGTATTTACTCATGAGCCACATTCAAATGTAAAAAGAGTTTGGGAGCAACACAAACATGAAAAAAAAGGGCTGTGATTGGCTATGTGGACTGGCAGTCTACAGGAGGCTCTGTTGTGCAGTAAGCCTGGTGGTTTTTATGCAACTAAAAGTTACCTCCAAGCCTGGGATTCAAAAATAAGCACCTGTTTGAGGCCACTGAGAGCAACATCCAAGAGCAACACGTTTCTCACAAGCCACTGGTTGGGGTTCACTGTTATAGAGCTTATATTCTAGAGCTTATCATATTCTAGACCAGCGGTCCCCAACGTTTTTTGCACCACGGACCAGTCTCAAGCAAAAAATTTTTCCGAACACTTACCAAAAAAACTGTCTTAACAGTATTTTGGTCCTTGTCACGATCAGTAGAATGTTTCCTGGACTTCGCACAGCTGTTTTTATGGCATTGCCTAGGGTCGAACAGGGCTGGTTGGACACCTTAAAAAAACCCAGTGGGCCTCGCTAGCCCTGGCACACCTGCTCCCTGCATGCGGTTGCTGTTTCCAATTTACCTACTGGCTAAAAAAGGTACACTGTGGGGGGTTGGGGCTTGAGCTGGAAGCAGCAGAGGAGGCTTTGCGGCTGTGATGGGGGGCCTAGGGTAGTGTGGGGGGACCCCGATGCTTGTTATGGCGCATGAGGGAGCTGGAATTGCAGGTAACTGCGGCCTTATTGTTTTTGCAGCTATTATAGACTGTAGCTAAGACCAGAGGTGGCCCAGTTCGGCACAGTCCACAGCCCGGTAGCTGGGGAACCCTGTTCTAGACAGCTGTGTGATTATTACCTGTTACCCATCCATTGTGCTGAAAGAGATGACCCCAGTCAGCCTGCCTTAAGAGGTTTATCATGTTGTAGACAGCTGTGTGATGTGATACCTGTTACCCCATCCAGTGTGTGACGAGTGAGCAAGACACAAGTCACTTCCTAGCACTGTCATCTGGGCACGTTTCCACTATGTTAGAAGCCACAGGAAGCCTCTCTGCGCTTTTCTTGTTTATTTAAGCACAGCCAGTTCCCGACGCAGAGATTCCCCCCACCACATTAATGAGCTGCCCAAAGGATCCACACAAACATCCTTCATTGAAAAACAATGTCCTTTAGACGTGACATTGGACTCATCTGTACTGCACATCCAGTGCGTAGCTGCAGTCGTTTCACTGGTCTGTGCCATGTAGCTTTAATAACTGCACACTTTCCATTTTTTAAAATGGTACATCTTTAAATTAAGGAGCTTGATGTGAAATCTCTGTCCTCCCCCTGACCTGGGTCAAGAAGTTTTGGCATACAAGGTAATGTTGGTTATCTGCAGCACCCTTGTCTGGAAGAGGATGTGGTGCACACACACCTGTTTTCCACAAATAGTTGGACATCTGCCCCCTCGATCCAGCTCATCTGTGTGGCCAACATGCGGGCTCAGATTCAAATTAGGCCTTGGCATTTCAAGTCCAAACGGTTCGACATAGGCCCAAAAATAGTTACGGCATCCTACAGTAGCCCCTCTGCCAGAATTGGTTTTACACCAGATCAAGTGCATAAATCATAAGCAGTGAGGATAATGCAGCTGTTTATTAAAGGTGTACCCTTCTAATAGTTGCAACAATGTGGTACAGTAGTTAGCCAGTGCAGCAATGAGGGTTTTGGGTCTGGTGCTGAGCAGGGTGCTGTGCACACAATGTTTGCATGAAGCTATTTTATAAAACAATGGTAGTTAATTGGCTTGTAATGACCAACACTAGTGTGTGTGTGTATGGGTAGGACTTCATGGTGCGCGAGGAGCCGACACGTCGCAATGCGACTAAACGCATGCGACGTGTCGGATGTTTTAAAGAAAACGGAAGCGGAGGAGAAATCGCAGGTAACTACATTTATCCGACTGACGGATGAAAACGCAGGTGCAGTCGGATCAATGTAGTTGTTACCTGCGATTTCTCCTTCGCTTCCGTTTTCATCTGAACACATCAAATGCGTTTAGTCGGCTCCTTTCGCTCCATGAAGTCCTACCCTATGTGCGTATGTGTTGGTGTCATATGAAAGAGGGTTGTTCACCTTTGAGTTTAACTTTTATTAAGATGTAGAGAGTGATAGTTTGAGACAATTTGCAATTGGCTTTTATTTTTCATGATGTATTTATTGTGTTTTTATTTTTAGTTATTTAGTTTTTATTCAGCAGCTCTCCAGTTTGTAATCTGGTTGCTAGGGTCCAAATTACTGTAGCAACCAGGCATTGATTTGAATAAGAGACTGGAACATGAATATGAGAGGGATTGCATAGAGTCATGAGTAACAGAAGCAATAACCATAAATGTGCAGCCTTACAGAGCATTCATTTTTTAGAGCATTCATTTTTAATAGCTGGAAAGAGTCAGAAGAAGAAGGCAAATAATTAAAAAAAAAAACACTGTAAAAGATAAATAATGAAGACCTATTGTAAAGTTGCTTAGAATTGGCCATTCTATAACATACTAAAGTTAACTTAAAGGTGAACCACCCCTTTAAAATTAGATTGTAATCTCTTTTGTAGGTTGGGATGGCACCTCATACCTTTAAAATTAGATTCATTAATTCTGTATGGGTAGATTTTGCTTCATTGGGGCATAATGCTGCACGGCTGCTTGGAATTCATCTGGCTGCAGCATATGGGTTATTAGCCATACGGAATGTTGATATAATAGGGTCTTGATTTAAAAGGATAATGTTGTAACTGATGAAACTGATATTGCAGTATATCTATGTGCTATACGTTAAGGGTACCATACAGGTATGGGATCTGTTATCTAGAATGCTCTGGACGGGACATGGGGTTTTCCAGATAACAGATCTATCTGTAATTTGGATCTCCTAATAGAAAATCATGTAGACGTTAAATAAACCCGATATGCTGGTTTTTGCTTCCAATAAGGACTAATTATATCTTAGTTGGGATAATACTTTTCAAACAATGTTGCAAAAGTCTTAGTTCCCCAGCAAAGACAGGTCTCTTAATCAGATGCCGTGTCTTACAGTCTGAGCCACCAGGATAATAGAAAGGGACAAACCTTTCCATAGCTATATATATGTATGTTTATGTATATATATATATATATATATATATATATATGTATATATATATATATATAATAACTTGAAACCATAGAAAATTGTTAATCAATGTATATTGCAAAGTTGCTTAAAATTATATTTCCTTATATTAGAAAATAATTAAATAATTTCCGGTTTACATTTTTTACCTTCATCCAGTAACATTAAACATTAAATCCATTCAAGATGTTTAATGAGTGTACAGTTGCATATTGGACAGATGCTCAAAATAACATTTTCAGGCGGAGATGCCCTTTAATTCCATGTTTCATTGAAAAGTCTGGGAAATGCAAATACCTATGGTATAGAGACACCTGTGGTAACAGACAAAATATTTTCTGGTGTTTAGAATAAAGTTGGCTGCCAGCGGATCTCTCCCCGATATGCCCACCTTGAGGTCACGGGACCTCATTAATGAACAGATGCGGGCGCGATCCGACGGGATTTTTAGTCCCGCCCAATCTACATCTGGTGGGCTTTCAGCCAGATATCAATCGGGGAAGCCCGTCGAAGGGCCCCATACACGGGCCAATAAGCTGCCGACTCGGCAGCTTTTATCGGCCCGTGTATGGCCATCATAAGGCTCAGAAGAACAATGTGACATTTGAACTGATTGTGCTTAGATATAATATATGTGTGTTTTTTTATGTTTAGGTAATAAGAGTACGAGCCTTGGTGCAAATAAATACTTTAAATTTGCTTGTGATGTTCCTTTAAGAAAATGTGTGTGTTAGAGAGGGAGGGCAGGCTGTCTATGAGAGATAGGACTAGTGTGTGACAGACAGATATGACATTGCTGTGTATATGTGAGTTTCTGCGCTGGTAAGATACAGATAAGGGAAAGTGTTTGGTTTGCGAGGGAGATAAATGGGATTCATGCATGTCGTGTGTGAGGCCTGTATGTATGAATACTGTTCATGACCAAGATCAAAAGTAGGTTACTTGTCTTTATTCACACTACAGTTATGGGACCTGTGATCCAGAATGCTCTGGACCTGGGGGTTTCCAGATAATAAATATTCCCCTAATTTGGATCGTCATACCTTAAGTCTACTAGAAAATCATGTAAACATTAAATAAACCAAAACAGCTGGTGTTGCCTCCAATAAGAATTAATTATATCTTAGTTGGGATCAAGTAGAATGTACAGTTCGGAGCTTTCTGGATACCGGGTAACGGATCCCATACCTGTAGTGGTTCTCATGCAAGTGCACTGTGATCAAAACTATGGCTAGACTAGAGGGGGAGGGACAGTGTCTTTATATTTCTGCAAACTACTTACAGGTTAAGCGAGACAAATGTTGGAGGGGTGGTTCACCTTTAAAGTAACTTTTATTGTGTTATAGAATGACCAATTCTAGCTACTTTTCAATTGGTTTTCATTATTTATTTTTATAGTTTTATAGTCATTTGTCTTTTTCTTCTGATTCTTTGCAGCTTTCCAATGGGCATCACTGTCCCCTTCTAAAAAAAAAAACAAATGTTCTGTAAGGCTACAAATCTATTGTTATTGTTACTTTTTATTACTGATCCCTCTATCCAGACTCTCCTATTCATATTCCAGTCTCTTATTTAAATCAATGCATGGTTGCTAGGTTAATTTGGACCCTAGTTACCAGATGGCTTAAAACCTCAAAGGTGAACAACCCCTTTAGGGTTAGTTCACACGAGGAGATTCAGGGGAGATTATGTCGCCTGGCGACTAATGGCCTCTTCTTCTGGGCGACAATCTCCCCGAACTGCCTCCTCGTGTCTTCCCATCCGCTATGATGAAAAGTCACCTGCGCTAAAGCACAGACTTCTCTCTCTCTCTCTCTCTCTCTCTATCTATCTATCTATCTATCTATCTCTATATAGATATATATATATATATATATATATAGCAAAGAAATCCGCACTCATTGGTCTTTTGTGAAGAAAAAAATGGGTTTATGCAACGTTTCAGGTCTTAGACTTGAGCCATCATTATATATATATATATATATATACAGTAAATCCGGGAACAGGCTAAGTCCGATGCACCCAAAATTACTGGATGTTACTGGGGTGTAACAAGCACTTGCCAGGCCCCCTGCCAGAAAAAGTTTCTGAGGGCCAAGCTCGTACAGCCATCCCTGCACGCAACCCACCCCTTTTTTCGCAACCCACCCCTGTTTGCAACCCCCCTTCCCCGGCGCAAGCCTGCACAAGCGGCAGTTAGAAGTTATAGGAAGAAGAAACAGAGCGGCAGGGAGGGGGATTCAAGCGTTGTAGAGGAAGCAGACCTTCATCTATAGTTACGCCACTGGCTTTGCCACTTTTTTATGGAGATTATAAATATACACTGCCATTGCCAAATGTTTACTTTAACCTGTGCCGGTTGTTTTCCTTTCTTTTGTTAAAGGGATTGGTCCCCTGAAGCTAAGAAGCCTGTAGTACAAGTCAGTCATAATAAATACTTACAGTTTAAGACACTTAACAACCAGAGTCCCTTTAAGGCATAGAGCCCAAACATATTTGTGGTACAAGTATAGGATCCCTTATCTGGAAACTCAATATCCAGAAAGCTCAGAATTATGGAAGGGCTCCCATAGACTCCATTTTATCCAAATAGTCCACATTTTTAAAAATGATTTCCTTTTTCTCTGTAATAATAAAACAGTAGCTTGTACTTGATCCCAACTAAGATATAATTAATCCTTAGTGGAAGCAAAACCAGCCTACTGGGTTTATTTAATGTTTAAATGAATTTCTAGTAGACTAAAGGTATGCAGACCCAAATTACAGAAAGATCCGTTATCCGGAAAACCCCAGGTCCTGAGCATTCTAGATAACAGGTCCCATACCTCTACTACTTTGTTTGTTGTTGTTTACTTTTAGTATGTTATAGAATGGCCAATGCTAAGCAACTTTTCAATTGGTCTTCATTATTTATTTTTTTTATAGTTTTTTTTTTTAATTTTTTTAATTATTTGCCTACATCTTCTATCTCTTTTAAGCTTTCAAATGTGGGTCACCGACACCATCTAAAAAAACATATTTATTGTTATTGCTACACTTGATTACTAGTCTTTCTGCTTAGTTCCTCTCCTACCCATATTCCATAAGCAGTCTCTTATTCATGCATAGTTGCAAGGGTAATTTGAATCCTAGCAACCAGACTGCTGAAATTTGCAAACTGGAGAGCTGCTGAATAAAAAGCTCAAAATCGACAAATAGTAAAAAATGAAAATCAACTGAAAATTGTCTCAGAATATCACTCTTTACATCATACTAAAGGTTAATTTAAAGATGAACAACCCCTTTAACACACACATCTTCCCCGTCACCCTCCACACAACTAGAAAGGGAGAATGGAGCTACAAGGTGGACTGGGTGGGTGCGGGATTTAAACAGCTGTCTCCTGGCCGCCCAGTGTCACTCTGTGCTCATTTTTAGCACTATCTTGGCCTTCACAGGCCTGGATATGTGATTAAAGGAACAGTAACACATAAAATGAAAGTGTATCAAATTAATTAAAATAAAATGTACTGTCGCTCTGCACTCGTAAAACTAGAGCTTTAGAAAAACGACTAAAGCTTATATAATAAGCCGCTGTGTAGCCACGGGGGCAGCCATTTAGGCTGCAAAAAAGGAGAAAAGGCACAAGTTACACAACAGTAAGCTACCATTGTGTTATGTGCTGTGTAACCTGTGCCTTTCCCCCCCATGGCTACATAGCAGCTTATTAAAGCAAACACACCAGTTTTACCAGTGCAAGATAACCGTATATTATATATGAATTACTTTAAAACACTTAAAAATTTTTGGTGTTCCTGTCGACTTAGAAATGAGAGGTTACACTGGGGCCTGAACTGTAGCCTCATTCACCATAGACAAACCCCTTAGTACCGTTGCATCCCAGCATGCTCAGTGTGCTTTAAAACTACTGTGTGGAGGTTGATTTGTTTAACAGTGAAAAAAAATTTATGGCGACTTTTCCTTCTATGGATATGTCATTCTCTTGCTCAGTTGTACTGCAATTCACCCTAGTGTGCCCTGTGTCTATTGGTTTAAGCCTTCCTTGTACAGTAAAGGGTGAGGACATGCGTAGCTCAGCATGTGCACATCCCGTCTCCTCTGTATATTTGCTCTAACATTTGCCCTTTTTGTTTGTCTTGGCTAAAGCATTCACCACTGAGTGCAATAGCACGCGCACCAAGGAGACCTCTTCATGACCACGCATCCTTTCTAGGGCTGAGAATTACTACCTACAATAAATAGCATGCATTACAAACTTCAATATCATTTATTGAGATATATATATATTATTCTATAGCATCATATGCTTTTGAGCTACGGATATAGGATCTGTTATCCAGAATCCCTTTATTCAGAATGGCCATCTCCCATCAACTCCATTTTAATTAAATTAATTCAAATTTGGAATATGATTTTCTTTGTAATAATAAAACAGTAGTTTGTACTTGATCGCAACTAAGATATAATTAATCCTAATTGGAGGAAAAACCAGCCTATTGGGTTTATTAATGTTTAAATTATTTTTTCGTAGACATAAATTATTGCGATCCAAATCACGGCGAGACCCCTTATTCGGGAAAAGCCCAAGCATTCTGGATAACAGGTCCCATACCAGTATTACTTGAGTGAGTTCTAGGTGTGGAATGCTTTCTCTTTAAAGGTAACTAAAGCTAAACCATGTACAGGGTATGG
This sequence comes from Xenopus petersii, assembly GCA_038501925.1. Lineage (NCBI taxonomy): Eukaryota > Metazoa > Chordata > Amphibia > Anura > Pipidae > Xenopus > Xenopus petersii. The sequence goes on from CM076676.1 coordinate 22,047,310, forward strand.
GATCGGTTATCCGAATACCCATTATCCAGAAAGCTCCAAATAGTGGAAAGGTTGTCTCCCATAGAATCCATTTTATCCAAATAATCCACATTTTTAAAAATGATTTTCTTTTTCTCTGTAATAATAAAACAGTATCTTGTACTTGATCCAAACTAAGATATAACGAATCTTTATTGGAAGCAAAACCAGCCGATTAGGTTTATTTATTGCTTAAATGATTTTCTAGTAGATTTAAGGTATGAAGATCCAAATTACAGAAAAGTCCATTATCTGAAAACCCCCAGGACCTGAGCATTCTGGATAACAGGTCCCATACCTGTATTATAGAAGGGATATATATGTTTTATTGAACAGAACAACTTTCCACTTTCATGACCTATCCTTTCACATTTTTAACTGCTCGAGATGTCTTGTTAGACTGCCTCCACATGTATCCACTTGTCGTCTTTTAATTCCACCAGGTGACTCCTGAACAAACAAGACTCTACTTACTTAAAGATCTGGGAGACAGATAACAACATGTCAAAATATAAACTTGTTATGCTGAGACACGGCGAAGGTGCCTGGAACATTGAAAACCGCTTCTGCAGTTGGGTTGACCAAAAGTTGAGCCACGATGGGTTAAGAGAAGCCGAGGAGTGTGGGAAGAAGTTGAAATCTTTGGGGTTTGAGTTTGACCTTGTCTTCACTTCCATCCTGAGTCGATCCATACAAACAGCATGGCTTGTAATGCGGGAGCTGGACCAAGAATGGGTCCCCGTCCAGAGTTCATGGCGACTCAACGAACGTCATTACGGAGCTTTGATAGGTCTTAATCGAGCAGAACTTGCTCTGAATCATGGAGAAGAACAAGTGAAAATCTGGCGAAGGAGCTATGATGTCTCCCCACCACCCATAAATGTGAACCACCCTTATTATCAAGAAATTCACACCGACCGGAGGTATACAACTTGCGATATTCCAAAGGAAAAACTACCAAAGTCCGAAAGCTTAAAACAAGTACTCGAACGACTTCTCCCATATTGGAACGAAGTGATCGTACCGGAAATTAGGAACGGAAAACGTGTTCTGATATCGGCACATGGCAACAGCACAAGAGCACTTCTTAAGCACTTGGAAGGTAGAGTATCCTACAGTATAAGTGATATAACTCCATTAGTTGGGGCAATATTAGACCACTTGGTGAGAACAAAGCTTTCAACCTTTATCGCCTCCTGCAGTTTAACATCATATATTGTAGTATGTTGCATTGTTCCATAGGCTGATAATTATTATTACATATCTTATTTACTGATGTACTGGGCAGGACTACCAGGCCCCACATATCCACCTCATTCCACAATGTCAGGCATATCTTCTAAACAAGTTAAGCGGAATGCTAATACTTGAAGTCACTTCCTGTAAGGTACATAACAGCAAACTAAGGAATATGTGTGTGCCTTGCAGCTGCTCACAAAATGAGCTGGCAGTATTCCAGACCCTAAGGCTGCTGTTTATTATGGAATGTAACTGCTTGGGTGCCTGGTGATAAACCAAATGTGACTGGATAATTCAGTTGGCGTTGGGCCCATTATAACATTACTGACACGATACAAGGTCATATAAGGCAACGGTGAATGTTTATAAGGTGAGTGGTCCAAATCTCATCTATGTATCTTGATTGGCATATCAGCTGTTTTACTGCAATTGTGAGGATGGTCCCATGGGGTGGATTCGATCCTTGGTTGGATGCTCACCCTGAATGTCAGTTATGGACAGATTTAGGTGGATGCCTATGTCCATCATTAATATACTTGGAGAGCCCATCGTGTTGGTCCTTCTAGGGTGGCTCAGATACTTGGTTGGAGGGATCCAACCTGAATGTCCGTTAGGGACAGATTTAGATGCTTATATACTTACTTAATGTTCTTGGAGAGCCCATTTTGTTGGCCCTATGGTTGCTTAGATCCTTGTTTGGGGGTGTCCAATTTTAATGTCACTTAGGGACAGATTTAGGGTGGATGCCTATTTCCTCTCCGAAATACTCTTAGAAACCCATCTTGTTGGTAAGTGGGGTTTGGACTCCCATACGTACTTGTCACTATGGCCTGGCCAAATGTTAGGTGTCAAAGGAGAACTTGAACCTAAGAAACGTGACAAGAACTGCTCTAGAGGAAGCGTGGAATTAGAGATGGGGCTAGACATCTTTGCCATAGTGATACAGAAAGCCTGCTCTAACAAGGTTCTACCTCAAATACCACAAATAATTGTTTTGCTTGATACCATGTCAATGCTTGTTTGATTTTCCCCATGCAAATATCTGTTTCCTTTTTTAAACACGCAGCTTTAGAGTCAGACCTGGTTGTAGAAACATTTGTTTCCACTGATTACAGTGAATCATTCATGCTGAGGTCTGGGTCAGATTTTTATTGACAGGTAGGTCTAATACGTCTTTTAGAGGGGCTCCCTTTCTTAGCAGAATAACTCAAATAACCAACTCAAGCACAAACAAAAGGTAACTAAACAACAGACTGTCATGACCGGCTCCCTAAATTCAGAACAGGTGCTAGGCTCCCTGGTCTCGGCTCTGCTTCTGCCTGTAGCAGCCACCTTTCACTTCGGGAGCAGCCCTCCGCTAATTCGATGCTGCCAGGTCTTAATAAGAGAGGAGCCAGGCAAGAGTTCTGAATGAGCAAAGGGGCACAGTCGCTAAGTCTTTGGCCGGAAGGCACAGTACTCGGAATAGACAAAGCGTAGTCAGACAGGCTGGGATCAGTGCGGGCAGAATTCAGACAAAGTCAGACAGGCCGGAATCGGTGCAGGCAGCGTTCAGACAAAGTCAGATAGGCAGGGATTGGTGCAGGCAGAGTTCAAGGATAGTCAGGCAGGCAAGGGGCAGGATAATCAGAGCTCAGGAAAATCAGGCAGGATCAAAACTGGAATTAAACAGATATATTAAGCACACCCAGATACTAACACAAGTTTGGATCTAACAACGGGCAATGAGCTAGAACTCAAAGCCCCTTTAAAGGAAAACTATACCCCCCAAACAATGTAGGTCTCTATTAAAAGATACTGAGTAAAACAGCTCATGTGTAAAACCCTGCTTCATGTAAATGAACCATTATCATAATAATATACTTTTTTAGTAGTATGTGCCATTGGGTAATCATAAATAGAAAATTGCCATTTTAAAAAATAAGGGCCGCCCCCTGAGATCGTAGGATTCACTGTGCGCACATACAAACCACATGTAAGGTCACATGAGCCAATTAACAGACAGAGTTCTGCCTTTTGCTTCCTCACTTCTTCCTGTTACAGTTAGTGTTGTAGTATTTCTGGTCAGGTGATCTCTGAGGCAGCACAGATAGAGTCACGAAATGGTGGTTCAAGGCAAGAGATGTAAAAGGGCAATATTTATGTAAATATATATTCCAGTTTGGTAAGATTCTTTAATATGTCATTCAATTTGATATAAACTATCTGTTGCTTAGGTATTCATTTTGGGGGTATAGTTTTCCTTTAAGTACCTTTAAATTTTGCGCTACAGCGTGATGATGTAACGACGCCGGCAACGTTACGCATGTAAATCCAGGAAGTGCGTGCTGCGGGCGCCCTAACACACCCTGGCGCCTGAGGAGGAATCACCATGCGGCTGGCGTCCCTGCCGGCCACCTATACCAATAGGCTAGGGTAAGAATTCCTTACATAGACGTTGGCAAACACCCTACAAGTAGAGAAACAGGGTTTCCATCAGAGCCGGTTATTTTTAGAGAGTGACCACCTGGGTTACAGGTGCAACCCCCCCAAAGGATGTATTAGACCTAACTATCAATCAAAAATTGACTCCACCTACTGCATGAAGACAAAATGAAGGGAGACAGGTTGTTCAGATGGGGAGAGTGAAAAGTAACTTGATTATTTCATAAATGGTACAGAATTTTTAATTTACTGTAGTTAGAAAGTTTTTTACAAGATGAAGCTTATATTAAATTTTCATTTCCACGTTAGATCCCCTTTACGCTTAAACCCGTTAAACACAGAGATCTGTAAAATTAATTGTGACTATTTTTTTCATTGTGCTGGTCCTTTTAGTAGGTGGTTCATTTGTCTATCGCTGCTAAAACCACGGCAGATGACTAAGCAATGGGAGACTATTTGAAAGTAAAACTGTGGGCACATTCCTGGCATGCACTAGACCAGCTGTGCTGACCGGTTGTTTTAATTGTGAGTGGAATTGAGAAAAGTTTAAACATTTAACTGTTTCCTCTTGGATTGTTTTTTGGAAATCCTGTGTAACCCGTTCACCCTCCGTAACATGCCAGTCTCCTGCTGTCCTTAACTTCCCTACTAATCATCATCCAAAATCCCCAAAAGCAGTGCAGTACAGGAGCAAGGGGAGCAGGTCAGGCAGAGCCAAGATGCACCCTGACCACTTGGGATCCCAGTTCAGAAATACGATATTTTCATGTGTAACCCTCTTGTACACGCGACATCTACTCAAATATTTGAAATCAGAGCTTACACCTTGTACAACTATAACTGGGACTCCAACTCCCAAAAGACAATATAAGTAATAGAATGAATGTGCGCCTCCTAAGAATTTTAAGAAGTTTATCAGATCAGTTCCGTTCCCCAAATGTTAGTCTTTTTAAGCACACGTTGTGTCTCAGTACAGCGATCACTTTGTCACATCCACCTCTCCTCTGCGATCCTGAAAAATACAGACACTATGGGGCAAATTCACGTAACCTCCGAAAATTCGCCAGCGGCGGCTTCACTCACATCGAACACACTTCGCCAGGCGTAGATTCGCCAGGACAACTCTAATTCGCTAAAATCTGAAGTTGCGCCGAACACTGGCGAAGTAGCGCTAGCATTACCGCGGCAAGCAGAGCGAAATTGCACTAGCGTGGCCTAATAAGCATACGATGGGAAGTTAAATGGACGTATATGTTGCAGCCAATACATTACACTACACACTAAACCTTAATAAAATAAACTAGAGTTGTTATATTGCCCTACACATGAGCCCAGTGTATAGTTTGTGCCATATGTTTGTAAATTTTTTCTGGGGTACCTGGCTTCCCCCCTACATTTCCTATCTTTTGCAGCCTATCACCCTGAAAAATGAAAAGTCGCTAGCGTTTTTTTGGGACTTAGGACTTCCTCAAAAAATAGTTGAAACGTTTTCTATCTTCTATCTATTGCATCCAGCCTGGTCTGAGGTGGCGAAGGCAAGTCTGGCGCAAGAGGTACGTTCAGTAAAATCCGCATCTTAGTGAATTCGCCATAGCGCAACTTCGCCTGGCGTAAGGGAGCAAATTACAGCTAGAGTCTATCTCCTTCGCTAGCGAAGTTACGAAATTACATCACGCTGGCGAATTTTCGCTAATGTTAGTCACTTTGCCCTTTAGTAAATCTGCCCCTATGTGTAATCATTTATTACAACAAACGAGTATCCAGACTTACATTCAATATTAAAACTTCCGGCCTAATGCGTTTTATGAATTCTCCCTTCCTCAGAGGCTCCTATCCAGTTCATTGGAGCAGTCCTATTATATTCCTCTTAATTTGAATTTGGATCTTTGTACCCTAAGTCTACTAGAAAATCATTTAATCAAAATTAAATAAACCCAATAGGCTGATTTTGCTTCCAATAAGGATTGATTGTATCTTAGTTTGGATAACGTACAAGGTACAGTTTTATTATTACAGAGAAAAAGGAAATCAATTTAAAAAATTTGGATTATTTTGATAAAATGGAGTCTATCGGAGCTTTCCAGATAATGGGTTTCTGGATAAAATATCCCATATCTTATATATATATATATATATATATATATATATATATATATATATATATATATATATATATATAAAATAAATAAATATTTAACCACCTCGCTTATGTCTGTGGCTACAGCAAGAAAGAGTAAATGTCACTTTGTGAAAACATTCCAGACAACCAATATTTACTTTCCTTAATGAGAGGCTGCCATCTTTTAGTAAGGGCTTGATCCAATTGGCTGGCTGGATTCTGGCAATAAAGATGATGTTCTTTGCAGTTCCCAGGCTCCAGGGTGGGTGGGTCATATTTACTTTACTTGTAATACTGTCGCTTTTTTTTTTGTAAATTTGTCTTTCCTGTTGGTTCATATTTTACATAAAATAAGTAAAAAAGAAAAAGTTAAATAATATTTTCCCTCTGCCTCAAGCACTAATACGCCATGGGATATGCATGACAGAAACCTAAACTGGCCTAGTTCTGTGTATGCTTAAATTGGCTTCAACATAATTTTTGATTAGCGGTGCTGATTCAGTATTATAGGTGATAGGATAACGGTAGATCAAGGGTGTATATACAGTAGGTATGGTAGCCTGTTCTCTGGAATGCTTGGGACCTAGGCTTTTCTGGATATGTAATTTGGATTGCCTAAATGTTAAGTCTACTTAACAATAAGTCTACTTAACAATAATTTAAACATTACTAAAGCCCAGTAGGCTGGTTTTCACTTCCAATAAGGATTCATTCTATCTTTGTTTGGATCAAGTACAAGCTACTGTTGTATTATTATTACAGAGAAAAGGGGAATTATTCTAAAATTATGAATCATTTGATTAAAATGGAGTTTATGGGAGATGCCCTTCCCATAATTTGCAGCTTTCTGAATAACAGGTTTCCAGATAACGGATCCCATACCTGTAGTAGCAAAGACGAAATAAGGCCTACTGGCTTTAGCTGGTATTTTACTGGCTAGGACAGTAAAACACCAGTTGGATGGCAATCTTTAGAAGGGTTGATAGTTTTACTGCTTGGGATACCTCCAACAGTCCATTAACATACTGGTAGACTTGCTGATGGAGTTTGACCAGTTTGGCTGTACATGATGTGGACAATTTGTAGTCTGAAATGTTCCAGTTACAGGGGTTCAGCATAACTTCCTTGGGCCCTCAGCAAAAAATGATTTCCCCAATGTATAGCACTATGGTTCTTACTGTGACCCCACTCCCCCAACCCAGTTCTCGAAGAGTATTTTCCCTTATGAGCTTTATATATATATATATATACATATATATATATATATATATATATATATATACACACACACACACTGGGGAAAAGGTCATACAGGGAAAGGTCAAGGTGAAACCCAATCCTTGGTAATCTAATACACTGACATTTGTGAAGCCAAGTTACTATAAGCACTTGCCTATGTCTGCCAGCTTCTTTAATGTCTCAAATAATGTAAAAACATTCACATATTAAAAAAAGACAAACAAATAATACAATATTTATATTAATAAATCTTTTATCTTCTAATTAATCCTCATTGGAGGCAAAACCCGCCTATTGGGTTTATTTAATGTTTACATGATTTTCAAGTAGACTTAAGATATGAAGATTAAAACTTTGAAAAAATCCGTTATCCAGAAAAACTCCAGGTCCCAAGCATTCTGGATAAAAAGTCCCATACTTGTACTTAACTTCAGGTGGAATGATTTCTGTCTAGCAGTGGGACAAATACAGGGTAGGGGTAAGGAGCATAGATGTTTGTCCCCTTTTTTTTTTTTTTTTGCTCTTTGCCTCTCTTTAGTAAACTAGTCCGTTGTCCCTCTTGGAGATTCAGCCTTTGGTCAGGGCGTATTTTAGTTAATAACTAGGTTACAGAAAAACATTGATGTATCAGTCAAACAGCTATTGTCCCAAGAACATTACAATCTCACCCTATTTAACCTTCAAGCTGGACTTTGTTGTATCTAGGAGTACAATTAAGCATTCTCCCCAAATATCACCCTAAATGACCTTCAGACTTAACCCCCCTTCTACGGCTCCAAGTCCCCCCAAGCAGCCACATCACATCCTTAGATGTTTACTTTCAGTAGACCAGTGTGAATTAATGGCTATGGATTACTAGACCATGACAAAGCTTTGCCATTGTTACGACATAACCTCTTGGGTTTCTTTTTGACCAATAAAATCATGTTTCCTTTCTCTGTTCTGCTTTTTACAGGAATCTCTGACTCTGATATTGTGAACATTTCTCTTCCTACCGGTGTCCCTGTGCTCCTTGAACTTGATGAGAATCTACATCCCATCAAGCCTCACGAATTCTTGGGCGACCAGGAGGCCATCCGAGCTGCTATAAAGAAAGTGGAAGATCAAGGAAAAGTGAAACCTAATGATAAATAAGGAAATGCCCTAAGTGTTTCCCTTTTTGACATGAATCTGCGGTGCTTTGTTACAGTCTCTTGTTTGCATAACAGTGTAAATAGAATCTTATTTTTATTGTTGGTTGCATGTCCATATTGACATTTATTTGCTCAACAAATTACTCCAAAAATCTTAAAAGTCCAGTGCTGAGGTCAAATAGGTGGTACCAATACACTCCCTTGTAAAGGTTCCATTTGATGCAGTTACCCACAGTGAGTTGCAGGTTAGGATAGAATGTGTTCCAAAATATGAGCCCCCTGAAATGTCATTAGTAACTATCAGCCTCCCAACGAATAGTTTCACTGGCAGCAGATCCCACCACTACTAGGGGACAGGAATGTAGAAGGCCCTAAGAGGAGAGCTGTCTGATATTTCTCTAATCTTTTCTAAGCAGATCAACATTGGAAGACTTATCTCTTCTTCTGAAAATGTCTCAACTATTAGGCTGGTTGAAAGATGGCGCTGTTGTTTCAATTTTATTATTATAGTACAGGTATGGGACCTGTTATCCAGAATGCTTGGGACCTGGAGTTTTCTTGCAGACCGTGCTAGAGGAAAGAGTTTTTGGTTGGAACCATGAATCTTTAAAGACAATTTTGGATTATTTTGTTTTTAGAGCAATAGTGTAGATTAGGAAGTGTGCACCTGCTTATACATATACATTTTAGGATATATATTATGACTAAGTCGTGTGTTTATTGAACTTTTATTACCTAGAGAGATTTTTTGAGTTTATTTTGGTTTGGGAGGTTTCTATCCATTTAATATGCGGTGTGTGAAACAGATATGATCAAGAGGAAAGGGTTGTTCACCTTTAACATAATTTTTAGTAGGTTGTAGAGAGTGATATTCTGACAAATTCAACAAATTGCGATTGGTTTTAATTTTTTATTATTTATGGTTTTTGAGTTATCTAGTTTTTAGTTTGAAAGCTCTCCAGTTTGCAATTTCAGCAATCTGAAATGACGCTAGCAACCATGCATTGATTTGAATGAGAGACTGGAATATAATTATATAATTATATATATATATATATATATATATATATATATATATATATATATATATATATATATAATTATATTATATATAATATGGTGAGGGCCTGAATAGACGAATGAGTAGTGAAAAGTAGCAATAACAATTAGGGGCCGATTCACTAACTTCGAGTGAAGGATTCGAAGTAAAAAAACTTCGAATTTTTGTGCTCCTCGACTATCGAATTGGCGTAAATTCGCCTGAGTAGAATGATTCGAATAGATCGAGCGCAAAAACGCTGCGACTATTCGCCCATTCGATTATCGAAGTACTGTCTCTTTTAAAAATACTTCGACTGCTTACTTCGCCACCTAAAACCTACCGAATTGCTTTAAAAGCCTATGGGAAAGTCCCATAGGCTTGTTTTCCAAGTTTTTGATCGAATGAAAATCCTTCGATCGAATATTCGATCTAATGAAAATCCTTCGATCGAGTATTCGATCGAGCGCCTATTCGCCTGGCGAATAGTCGCCAATTCGACTATTCCCCAGAGCGTAAATTCGCCCGAATTGTCTATTCGATTCTATTCCCCAGTCGAATTTCGAGGGATTTAACCCCTCGAAATTCGACCCTTGATGAATTTGCCCCTTAATGTGTAGTCTTACAGAGAACCCCTTTTGAAAGCTCCACCCAGCGCCCTGTTATAGACTCCACTTCTCAGCAACAAGCTAAGCTTTATTAGTTATACACCTGACACTATAAGGCTGATTATTAATTCTGTGCAGGGATTTAGCAGAAAATAAGATGGGAGCTACTGGGGCATCTTCGGAGGCACAGATCTTCCCTGCTAAAGGGGTGCAGTGACTTTGGGCTGGTACAGAAGCTAAAAACATAAAGTGTAGCATGCTTAGATCCAGTCTTTAGCTCTCTCCTTTCAGTTCTAAGTTATTGCAGGTTACAAGAAATTTCTAGCTGTTGCCACACCTATAAGAAAATTCAGATTCGACTTGCCCACTTGCTAAAGGTACTATTTTTTTTAAAAAAATGTTCCTTTCTTGTTTGTGTTTCCCACAATAAGTTGATTCTAATACATTGACAAATCACTAAATCACAGCCTGGCTGATCTGTATCAGGAAAATAATTACTTTTCCCAAGATATATAATACCGATAACCAAAAAATAAGTGGGGGAGATTTCCGCTGTTCTTTTTTTTTTATCTCCTCCTACAAGCTGGGGCTGTTATTGTGTGTTTGCACTAATATTCCAGAGGGGAAAAACTAGATGTCTATTGAGCCACTAAAAGTGGAAAGAAAAACCAAAGCAAAATTTTAATCCGGGTGGAATTTAACGAGTAACATATAGCATCCAGGTCCCCAATATTACCTCTTCTTTTCCTGGCCAGGTAGGCCAGCTTTCGCTGAGAAAAAGTAAATCATTTTTAAACATTTGGATTATTTGGATAAAATGGGGTCTATGGGAGCCTTTCTATGATTCAGAGCTTTCTGCATAATGGATCCCATACCTGTATTAGGGTTGTATGATATACATGGGAAATATGTGGCCAGGCAGCCTGAGATACACTGGCAACCTAGATAAGGCTTTAATGGCCATCTGCATCAGTAACACATTCATAGGCTTAAACAAAGGGAAAAATAAATATACATTCAGCCCTTAATATTTCCCTAGGGACATATTTAAAGGTATCATGAGCCCTTTAAGCAGAAAAGCAAACTTTTGTCATTTCACTTAGGCTGTGCTTATAAGGGTGACCTGTATATACTTGTCAAGCAGCAGTTACTTAAACATATTAAGGCCTTTGTTGGTTCCAGCGCTGCAAACTACTCCCTTGGCCCCAGATGGATAAACAATGAATACAGTAGTGTTTTGTCTGGGTTCTTTATTAAGGGCAATTAGCCAGAAAGAAACTAGAACTTGACTGTGGTTTTGGGAATGATCAGCCAGCTTTGACATATTTATATATATATATGTATATATATTTATATATATATATATATATATATATATATATATATATATATATATATATATATATATATATATAAATCATTCACACCCATACAGAACAAATGTAAGGTCCTTTCCCTTTAACTAATGCCAGTGCTGTATCAGCGCAAAGGAGGTATTGAATAAATAGCAAATATCGTTATTTTCCAGTAGCTGTAGCATTTAATGTTAAAAGGCTAGGAATATATATATATATATATATATATATATATATATATATATTTTATTTGTGCATAGAATGTCTTTGTATAGCAAATATTGTGCAGGATATATGTTTATTGCTTTATGATAAGAAAAAAATGTTTTTCAATCAAGAATTTGTGTGGGTGTGTACATTTATTTATGTAGCAGAATGATGATATGGGTAAAAGGGCCACCATTATTGTTCTTACAGAATTGCTAACATACCAAGGTAAACTCAATACAGTGATGGAGACTACCTCTTGTTTGGCCTACCTTTCTTTTACTGGGATGAAGGAATTTTGTAGTTGTACTGTGAGCCTTCCAATATTTTTTAGCTCATATGTCCCAGAGCTACGTTTTGGCCAAGTCATGTAAATTGGCCCACTTAAATTAGGTCACTTTAGAGGTAAGCCTCGATATGTAATAAAAGTACTAAGTTTGTTTAAACAGGTGACCAGTAAATGCTACCTGATGATTGGTTGATATAGGTTATTGCACTCGGGCAAACTTAGCTCCCTTTATTACATGACCCCAAAGGTTTGTAATAAGTCTTTGGGCTTGGTTGGGTGAGCACTTTTTAATTTTATCTCTGTCCCTTCCAACATTCGGGGCTCGTGTGCCCCTGACCTTCCCAAATTGTGCCCGCTTATGACCAAGCCTTTTCCCTTTTAGGCAGATATGTGTGAAATGTCCCTCATTAATTAGGTTCTTGAGAGGTATGAGGGGTCCTTTATGAAGAGAAAAAGGAAAAAGTTGTACAACATTGCCGCAAACAATTTATGGGAATGTATATCAATTATTAGTAACAACAATAGATCAAATTAAAGGAAAAAAACTCACCCCAGTCTAAGGGTGCATATTATGCTTGCCAAGGAATATGTGAGTGACAGATCAAATGACATTTAAAATTACAAAAAACATTTATTGGGACATAAGAATAAATCTTTTTGTACTTTTAAATATAATTTATTTTTGGGGACTCACATATTCCTTGGTCATTTACTCCAGGCAGAAATGCAAGAGCACTATCATGCCCACTTCTCATCCCACATTTATGAATCTCCCCTAATAAATAAAGTTTGTTGAAAAGCATGTTGTGCATCAATGTTACCCAATTCCTGCAATGCCCTTTTTTGGTTCCCCATCAGCCTTAAAACCTTCAGCCACCACCTTATCCAGACATTTCACTGCATCCTTGAACTTCTGAAAAAAGAAACAGTTCAACAGTAAATCAAAGAAGAACCCCATCATGTGTAGGGCAAGGACTGTGGGAGTGCAGATCTGCTCATTTCAAGGAGTAGCACTATTCATGTGTGCAATATATAATATATAGGTCCTACTGATGACTTCCTGTCTTCTACTGGGCGTAGTACATGTTCCAGTGTTACTATATGAGCTGGGTTGGAATAAAAATTAGAATCGCAGACAGTAAATGCCCAAGCAGTGGAGGAACTCTTATCTTCAGTGAGTGCTTCTTCTACAGGTTAATAATGAGTCTGGGTCAGATAACAAGAGTTGGGCATAGACTACTGAGGTTATTTATCAAAGGTCAAGTGTTACATTTTTTTTTTACCCCGAATGTACTCAAAATAATCGAAAAAAACTTGAATTGCTTGAATCATTTATGTTTTCGGTCAAAACCATCCGAAAATAACTCAAACATCAAACAGGCTAACATCTTCAAATGGATCAAGGAACTTCCTACATGACCTAGACATGTTTTAGATGGTGTATTTTCGCATTCAAGCTATTTCCAGGGTCCGAGTATAATACATTTTGAATAATTCAAGTTTTTTTTTTTAATCTGAAAATTTGACCAAAAAAGTACAGCTCAAAAGCTCGAATTTTCGTGGACGTATAACTTGAACTTTAATAAATCTGCCCCAGAATGTTAATAAATGTTAAGTCATGCACCTGGGATGTAAAAATATCCAAGCCACTTATACCTTTAATGGGACTGCACGAGGCAAATCCATTATGGAAAAGGACCTTGGAGTGCTTATAGATGATAAACTTGGCTGGAACAAGCAATCAGTCAGCAGCATCAAGGGCAAATACGCTATATTAAAAGGGGCATTGATTCACGGCAGAAAGCAGTTATTCTTCCACTGTATAGAGCACTTGTAAGGTCCCATCTAGAATATGCCGTACAGTTTTGGTCTCCATCACTCAAACAGGACATTATTGTATTAGAGAGGGTACAGAGAAGGGCAACTAAGCTGATAAAAGGTATGGGAAATCTTAGCGATGAGGAAAGACTGCGTAAGTTGGGGATGTTCACACTGGAGAAGAGGCGTTTAAGGGGAGATATGATAACTGTGTATAAATAAATAAGGGGATCATTTAATAATCATTTATTTAATAATCTCTCTAATGCTTTATTTACCAGTAGGTCTTTCCAGCTGACACAAGGTCACCCATTCCGATTAGAAGAAAAGAGGTTCCTCCTAAATATTCAGAAGGGGTCCTTTACAGTGAGAGCTGTGAAGATGTGTTATTCTCTCCCTAAATCAGTTGAACTGGCTGATACATTAGATTACATTATTAGCTTTAAGAAGGGGTTGGATGCAAGGGCGATCTAGACCATTTTGCCGCCCAAAGCAGCCATCGTTCTGCCACCCCCCTCCACACGGCACTCAACTTTTCACCGTCTGGGGGGTCCATGCGCAATTGCACGGTCATTCTGCTACACAAGGAACACGTAGAGCTTTTATTACACTATATACATACTTAGTTAAACCCTTCGATTTATTTTTAAAGTGATCATGCCACCATATGAGCTTCGCTGTCACTGCCCCAAGAGCCCCTGGATATTCATTCTGTTGCCACCAAAGGTGGTTATGTCCAGAGGAACAGGGCTGAAAATAGGGGTACACAGAATAGGCACTTGACTATGGCGCAATGGTGGAGAGGCGCTTGGCATGTACATCTTCTTTTATTACAAATCAGACCTGATATTACCTTGGTAAGTAAAGTAGGACAGGTTATAAGACAAGTTGATCAAAATGTTCCCTGACTACTTGTGTATTCATACAGTGCCATGATATGTAAAGGTACTCTCAATAGCTCAGGACTAGACAGGATCCCCTGTTTTGTATCTCCAGCTACCATGCTGATCCATATGTTCTCAAAAAACCTGCTAATGCCACAGGACACTTGGTAACTCAGGTTAATATTTTAACTGCATCAGTGTAGGCAATAAAACAAACAATGGGGCAAATTCACTAACCTGCGGAGTTGCGCTAGCGCAAACTTCGCCAGGGCGCCGCTAATTCACTAAAATCCGAAGTTGCGCTCAGGGAGGTTAACGGTAGCAAAGTTGTGCTAGCGTTAATTCGCCAAGCAAAGCGAAGTTATGCTAGCGATGCCTAATTTGCATATGGCGCCAAGTTAAAGTACAATGGACGTATACAGTATGTAGCAGCAAATACATTACACTACACAAGCCTGGGAAACCTTTATAAAATAAAATAGAGTTGATATTTTGCCCTACACATGTGGCCACTGTATAGTTTAGGTGCCATATGTTAGGAAATGTAGGGGGGAAAGAGGGTGCCCCCCAAAAAATGTACTATCTTTTTCAGCCTATCACCCTTAAAAAAGGAAAAGATGCCAGCGTTTTTTGGGAACATTTCAACTTTTTTTGAAGCAATCCCTATCTACTCTATTGCACTTCGCCTGGTCTGAGGTAGCGAAGGAAAGTCTGGCGCAAGAGGTTCAGTAAAATGCGCAAGTTAGTGAATTATCGTAGATACGTCGTCCCTTCGCCATAGCGCAACTTCGCCTGGCATAAGGGTGCGAAGTAGCGCTAGAGTAGGTCCACTTCGCTAGCGAATTTACGCCAGCACCAGTTAGTAAAATGGTAAAGTAACTAAATGACGTCATGCTGGCGAATTCGCGCTAGCGTTAGTCGCTTCGCGCTTTAGTAAATTTGCCCCAATGAGAGGAATTCCCTTGGTTGTTTTGTCATCCTGGTATTTATTTCCAAAATGTTAATGGAGAAAATTGGCAAAAAAAGTCTTTTTATATTAAATTCTTTGCTATTTTTACCCTGGAACTGTTTTTTGTGCAATTTAAATTTGTGGCAGAGGAGACAGACTGAGGAGCAAAAGAAAGCAAAAATACTTAAATCAGACTGGCAGTAATTGTATTCATACAGGCTGCCAACATTCCATACAGATCAAGTCTGTGACACTTTTGTTTAGATTATATTTCACAATGGAGCTGAACTTTATAAAAAAAAAAATAGTTGGGGAGAGGCTTTTATTTAATGTGAACACTAGAGGGCACCATTGTACTTTTGTTATGTCGGTAATCTGCAGAAATATAGTGTTTGTCCGCAAACTGAAACACAACTAGGAATGGAAAACACTATTAATATTTTAACATTTTTACTATAAATGTTGAAGATTAGCCACAACATAGTTAAAGGGCTTGTTCACATTTGAGTTAACTTTTGGTATGATGTAGAGAGTGATATTGCAATCGGTTTTCATTTTCTATTACTTGTGGTTTTTGAATTATTTATTATTTTATTCAGCATCTCTCCAGTTTGCAAATCTCAGCATGCATTGCTTTGAATAAGAGACTGTAATATGAATAGGAGAGGGCCTACATAGACAGATGAGTAATAACAATACATTTGTTTTTTAGATGGGGTCAGCGACCCCCATAAGAAAGCTGGAAAGAGTTGGAAGAAGTAGGCAAATAATTCAAAAACTATAAAATTTTAAAAATGAAGACCAGTTGAAAAGTTGCTTAATAAGAGTTAACTTAAAAGTGGAACTAGCCCTTTACAATCCCAGAACTGCAGAAAAATATTGATTTACAAATCATAAATAATAAAAATCACTATAAGCAGAATGTCGTATACTGGATTGTGCCAAAATACACACCGGGTGGTGTAATAAAAAAGGCAAAGGTTGCAACAGGCTTAGTAACCCAGATCAGCAGGTAGCATTTACTGGATAGCGGATTAAAAGCTAATATCTGCTATAGGTTTACTATACTATTACATTACTATTACATTACCCCCAAGAAGCAGTTTGTGTGTCCATGCCCAGGCCCCCTAGGACCCATCAGAGAACATGACTAGACATGATTAGACTAGACATGACTAGAGAGGGCCCACTCTTGTAATAATTAGCCGATTGGTAGAAATTAGAAAGGTCTGATGAAAATGGTCTGAGGCCAACCAGGGCTATGACCCACCTGCTGATCCTCCATTGCTCTAGCAGACGACACTCATTACAAAAACTATAAATAATCTTCCCAGTATTGCTATATTAGGGTGGCTGGAGCCATTTTGGGATTTACAGAGAATAATCCATAACGGTTTGCATTATTGGCCTCTTTCAAATTTGGTAGAATCTCTATGTAATATTTATTTTTAGTGTTGCCCCCTCTTCCTTTGTCACAGCATTAACATTAGTGGCAGGATATATAACAAGAATTCTACTAAAATTATTTATAGGGTTTCCCAAAGGAGAGAGCCACATACAAGGGAGCTGTTCTGTTTTGCATTAGAATGCAGGCCAAGATATTTCATACTAATTCAATTAGAGCTGTGAATCATGTTCTGTTCTATGTATCATATTCTAACCATGTGCAGTCCCTTGTTACGTGAGAGGTGGGGGGAAACAGAATAAAGAAGAATATAAAAATGATGGCGGTATCATATTTTTGGAAGCATTGATGCATTGGAAGGCATACACTATTCTTTTGTTAGACAGAAATGTACAGAGAAAGCAGCATTCCAGGCTGTGCCATCATTTCTCAACAGCGATTTGCTTACCAAGGTATCTTTGTATCAACCACTTTGTATCCATGTCCAAAAAGGACATACAGTAGGTACACCAAAAGGGTATAACTGAGCCTTTCTTGCTAACATGGAGTTAACTGCACCGGGTGCAAGAAATATGAAGTTCAAAATGGATTATACCTAAGGCTGACTTGTTTTTATTTATTGTTTTCTCTCTCTATACAGATATCGCACTACAGTGTTTCTTCTGTGGATTCTCTCTGAGGTTTGATCAACCCGCTAGGCGGGTTTTTGTAGCTACTCTTAATACTCTTACCAGAACTACTAAATATATATATATACTAAATGCCCCACCACTTCAAGTCAGTAGGTGTTTTCCAAATGCTCCCAACTCTTTGAGGTTCAGCATTTGTAGTCTCAACACTTTGAAAACAAACATTAAATGATTTTTTTTCCCATTTAGGGCCAGTCAACAAGAGGAAGAAAAGCAAGACCACCTACTGGAAGAGGGGATCCATCAGGAACAGCAAAAACAGGATGAGGTTGAACAACAGCAGGACCAAGAACATCAGGAGGAGCAGGAACAACAGCAGGACCTGGAATTGCAAGAGAAACAGGAAAAACAGCAGGAACAGCAGGAGGAGCAGGAACAGCAGCAGGATCAGGAACAACAGCAGGACCAGGAACAGGAGGAGCAGGAACAAGAGGAAGATGTTCCTGCTGAACAACAACAACCCTGAGAAGATGGGCTGTACTCAGGCTCCAGAGGATTTGGGTAACATAACTAATTACTGGCTTTCTATTTTCATATGCAAATGCACCCTTTTTGCTCTTGTGTACTTTGTAGCCTTCCAGTCGTTCAAGCTGTCTGCCCAAATGATTGGAGATATTAAAAGGCTGCCATAGTGTTGCCCCTTGTTTGTTCTCTGTATTTTTTTCCTGTGGCCTGATCAGTCAGAGAATTCCCCCTATTGGCCAGGGTATGGCTGCCTATAGGTTGCACTAGGTTAATTGACTCTGAGCTGAGATCTGGCCAAGTGTCCAAGTCTCATGTTCTAAATTTGTCTAAATGCTTGACTTGGGGGCCTGTAGCCAGTGTTGATACAGTTAAGTAGCTGACAGGTAATGAGGCACTTGTCAGGCATGGGTCCCATAGGGGTGGTGACAATTGGTTGCTCGGTTACACTTGTCCACCCAACCCCTATTGGTTGGGTGGCTGGCATGGCAGGTAGCCCAGGAATGAGTATTGTGGTTGTTTATAGCTTGCTGTTTCAAACACGGGCTGCTTGCTAGGGGCCAAAAGAAAGACATTTATGTAGTAATAGTCAGTAGTCAAGTGTTATACACCCAAGTATGTAAAAAAAATATAGACATAAATAAAAAAGGAATAATAAAAATAAGGCAAATAATTTTAATAAATATGTCTGTAAAAAACAATAGAACATTTGAAAGTACTTTTGTTAATGAAATATATATTGACGTAGTAACTGCCTTGAAGCCACTTTAAAGTGAAAGAGCATCTGCCACTTTATGGTGGTGTAAGGGAAATTGGAAGATAACGCAAAAGGCTTCAATCAGTAAGCGGTTTCGGGGTTGAACTGTGAAAATTAAGCATTACTGGAGCTTTCAATGAGCCGTTAAACTTAAGATAAGCTATATCGGTTAATGCGATAAGCGTTTAGTGCAATGAATTGCATAATGGACATACGGAAAGGCTCACTTATGATATAAAGTTTAACATATCCCATTGCATATAGATTTCTCCTATATGACAGCAGATGACAACATTCCCCATGTGCCCAATAAATAGTGATTGTCTATGGCATTTTACAGCAGCCCCTCTTTGCCAGAGTCTACTGTTCATCTGTTCACATGGGGGGGGGTGTAACTTCTTGCACACAACAAGAGTGCTATGATCAGAGCAAACAGCAAGAAACCATCTTCCCCAGCAGCAGCAGCAGCAGCTTGCCAGCTCAACAGAAGAAAATTCAAATCATTACTCAGCATTCGATTGGTTAAATAACTTCTGACCTCAAGGCGTGACACTTTCCATCCCTCCTGTATCTGGAGCAGCATTTAAAATGAAGCCAATCAGTGGCTTCCACATGCTTACTAATTCTCAGTGCTAGTGATGGGTGAATCTGACCAATTTCGCTTTGCTGGAAATTTGTGAAACGCGAAAATTTGCAAAAATGCGTTGAAGTCATTAGGTGACAACTTTTTGTTGACTCGCGACAAATTTTTCACCCATTGGAGTCTATGGAAGTCATTTTGAAGAATTTTGCTCATCACTAATTTCTCACTTCACAATCAATTTAGCAGAAGTCAGCTGATTAAAGGGGCTGTTCACTTTAAATTCACTTTTAGTATGAACAGGGGTCCCCAACCTTTTCTACCCGTGAGCAACATTCGGATGTAAAAGGAGTTGGGGAGCAACACAAGAATGAAAAATGTTCCTGGAGGTACAAAATAAGTGATGTATTATCCATTAAGTAGCCTCCATGAAGACTGGCAGTCTATAGGGGCCTCTGTTTGGCAGTACACCTAGTTTTTTGCAACCAAAACTTGTCTCCAAGTTTGAAATTCAAAAATTAGCTCCTGCTTTGAGGCCATGGGGAGCAACATCCAAGGGGTCGGAGAGCAACATGTTGCTCACGAGCTACTGGTTGGGGACCACTGAGTGATATTCTGAGACAATTTGGCTTTAATTTTTTATTATTTGTGGTTTTTAAAGTTATTTAGCTTTTTATTCAGCAGTTCTCCAGTTTGCTAGGGTCCAACTGGTTGCTAGGGTCCAAATAATCCTAGCAACCATGCATTGATTTAAGTGAGAGATTGGAATATGAATAGGAGAGGCCTGAATAGAAATATGGGTAATAAAAAGTAGCAGTAATAATACATTTGTAGCCTTACAGAGGGTTTGTTGTTTAAATAGGATCAGTGAACCCCATTTGAAATCTGGAAAGAGTCAGAAGAAGAAGACAAATAATTACCAAACTATAACAAATGAAGACCAATTTAAAGGTTGCTTAGAATTGGCCATTCTATAACATACTAAAAGTTAGCGAAAAGGTGAATCACCCCTTTAAAAGCACTAAGATGTGTTGTATATTGGGAAGTCGCCTCTAAATTGTGTAACCAGATATGTCTTTGTACATGGGTTATGATACACGCACTCATGCAAATAAAAACAAAGCTTCCACTATTTGACCTTGGAACAAGGAATAGAAAAACCAACATTCATCTTGTAGCGCCATCATTCTGGTATGTGATTCACATGCTTTAGATTTAAACATCTTTTCTATAACAGAAAATATGTGTCAATACATTGTTGAATCCTTTCCAAATATCTGCCATTTTTCAGCCTTGAAAGAACGCGACATACCATTGTAACACTCGTTTGCACAACTACATCCTCGTGAAAGGTCAGTGCAGCTCGGCAGGCTGATATCTCTATCCTAAAACCAAGGGCACCAGCGTGGGAAAATGGCAGAGCAGACAGAGAATGCTTTATGTTAATGTGTGTGACCCATAACAGACACTGGGTCAGACAGACCCCCAAGTGAAAATAGAATCTTCAACAAATTATATATTTCATAAGAACATGCATGGGACAGACTTCTTCTTTCCGTTATTTGCTTTATAATAATAAAATAATACAGGTATGGAACCTGTTATCCAGAATGCTCAGGACCTGGGGTTTTCAGCATAAGGGATCTTTCTGTAATTTGGATCGTCATACCTTAAGGCCTTACATACGGGCGTTTTGAGCTGGTCTCCCTTGGGTTCTGGTTTCATGCGTTCAGCTGCAGTAAACGCACGCCATTACTGACATGGAGGCTGTACTCACACAGACGCATGTAATTGCCGAACGCAGGTTAAATGCAACATGCTGCGTCTCAACCTGCGTTCTGCGCTTACATGCGTCTGTGTGAGTACAGCCCCCTTGATAGTAATGGCGAGCATTTACTCCTGTGATCCCCTGCGGCTGAACATATGAAACCGGAACGCATGGGATTGCAGCTCAAAATGCCTGTGTGTAAGTGCCCTAAGTCTACTAGAAAATAAATGTAAACGTTAAATAAACCCAATATGCTGTTTTTCCTTCCAATGAGGATTAATTATATCTTAGTTTGGATCAAGTACAATCTACTGTTTTATTATTACAGTTATGGGATCCGTAATCCAGAAACCCGTTATCCAGAATGCTCTGAATTATGGAAAGGCTGTCTCCCATAGACTCCATTTTATCCAAATAATCCAACAATTTAAAAACTATTTCCTTTTTCTCTGTGATAATAAAACAGTAGCTTGTACTTGATCCCAACTATGCTATAATTAATCCTTATTTGAAGCTGCAGTGATCTCTGCACCTAGTCCCAGATTTCCAATTTGGTGCAGGATGCACCAAATTGAGCACTAAGCACTATTGAGCACTAAGAGGTGCATGTTGAACTTGCATCTAGGATCAGAATATGACCCCTAGTGTGTATACATAAATGTATACGGCAACATTTTTTCAGTGGTCTTAAAGTTATTTTTGAATATAATTGTGTAGGAACCCGTAGGTTTAATTCCCCTCCAGTCTGAGCTACATGGCTGGAAACCCCCTGCTTGGACTGTAGCTACAGATTTTACTAGAGGCTTGGCAGGGGCCAGAGCCCTTGTGTTGGTGCAACATGGCTGATACCAAAGGAAGTCACTAGGTGTCGCTGCTGCACCACTTTACTATAAAAAGAAGAGCCATGTGCTCAGACAGCTTTAGCTTTAGATTAGCTGGATACTACTTCATGGAGGAGATAGGGATTTCAGCCACCAAAATGTAGGGGCAGGAGGCCTCTGAGGCTGAGGTGCGGCAACCCCATGCCTGGGAGCTAGACCAGTAGGGTCAAAAGCTCCCGATTCTAGAATCTGGACTTGGAATGCTTGCGCTATATACAATGCTGGGAGCTACAGTTCAGAAAGTGCAGCAAGCTACAAGGTGCTTGGATAAAGAATGTAATCACTGTGGATGCCTGCACCAGCTCTTTGTGATCCTGCCAGCTCTGTGTGAGCCCCTGGGTGACTCTGGGGAGGGTAGAGGGAAAGAGGATCCAGGATGTCTTCCGTTTGTGACCCAGGATTTTTGTGTGCCTGCCACGTGGGAGCAGCACTTTGTCCAGTTGGGGAATGGGCAATGGACAATGGAAATGGAAATGTGTTTTACTTTGCCTTTAATCTTACATAAATTTGTTATACTTTGTGTATTTGAATGTTTTCCTAATGGGGCCATTCACAGGTGTATTCACGGATCCCATTACTGTCAGAGAGGAGTTTCCAGTACCTTTCACTTAACAAAGGGGTCTCAGGACCTGCATCGGTAAGAAATATGTGATGTACAACCTTGGCACCAGGGGGGTGGCCAAAAAGGGGTTACAATTGCATCTAAAAGAAAGCAGCATTTCTTAGTCCCTATTTGCACTGCGGGTTCTGATTGTTAAGACCAGTTAAAAAGCATGCAAAGAATTGTGGAACTTTAAGCATTGGCTGAAAGAGAGCTGCCTTATTCTACATAAGAAGCAGAAGTCAGAAGCAGGTAAGGGATCCATTATCCGGAAACCTGTTTTCCAGAAAGCTCAGAATTACGAGAAGGTTACCTACCATAGACTCAATTTTATCCAAATAATTAAAATTTTAAAAAATGATTTGCTTTTTCTCTGTAATTATAAAACAGTAGCAAAATGAGACGGCCTTCCTGTAATTTGGCGCTTTCTGGATAATGGGTTTCTGGAAAACAGATCTTATACCTGTATAATATTGCCTTTGTTTTAAATCTGATGACAAGATGCAAACAAGGCTGTATTTGGGCCAAAATGTAGCTCTTATGATAGATATTAGTCTGACCCACAACAACCAAATTCGATCCTAAGATCGTTCGATTAAGAAATGCCTCTGTCATGATTTAATGTATAAAAGACGGGCAGTAATTGATTCTGTAATGAAGCTGCTGAGTTGTTGGTATGCTAAAAGAATGCCACAGGGTATCAGCAAAAGAATTGTGGGCGACTTTGTACCAAAATAGCAATGCACATCTGGTTTTAAGAAGAAGGCTTTTGGCAAGAGCTGGCTATACATATCATCAGGCGCTCGCATGAAAGGCTCTGTTGTGAAACTCGTCAAATTCAGTTGAAGATTTCCAAATAGGCTTTAATGAGGGTACAGAACAAATGCCAAGGATGGTCACGTTTAAATGTCAGTCCATCAGGCGAACATCAGTGTAGTAAGCAAGGAATAATGTTCTTTTGTATAGGAGTAATTCTTTTGTTTCTGTGTGGTCAAGCCTTCCACCTTGAAGGTTCAATCTTTTTACTCATAACAAGGTTACAGATATAGGGAAACATTGGTGTATAGGTATGGGATCCATTATCTGAAACCCGCTATCCAGAAAGCTCCACATTATAGGAAGGCCTTCTACTATACACTCCATTGTATCCACATTTTTTAAACACTATTTCCTTTATCTGTGTAATAATAAAACAGTGGCTTGTACTTGATCCCAACTAAGATATAATTAATCCGTATTGGAAGAAAAACCAACCCATTTGGTTTATTTAATGTTTACAGGATTTTCTCATAGGCTTATGGTATGAAGATCCAAATTATGGAAAGATCTGTTATCCGGAAAACCCCCAGATCCCAAGCATTTTTGATAACATGTTCCATACCTGCATAAGCCATTCAGCTGTAGATTCAACAAGCAACAGCAAGTCTGTTTTCACCCCAAATCTTACCCAGGGCATTCAGAGCAAATAGGCACCTCTCCAAATATCTCCACAACTGGCATTGAGGCTGAGCCTCCTCTGCTATTGCTCTATGACCCCCAGTTTTAGAACCACTGCCTTAATATAAAAGGTAATTAAAGAATGAAGCTAGAAGAAGTGCAGTTACGTTAAAATGCATAGAACAGTTGTATTGGCACCATTTATTTAAGGTACTTGCATCTAAACAAATACAGGATGCGCTAGGCACAGGACAATGGGTGCCTATATGTTACATACAGCTCTGCGTTTCAGGACCTTGGTTCCCGAAAAGGTATCCCTGTCTGCAGCTATTCACTCAAAAATAGGGATGCACCGAACCACTATTTTGGATTTGGCCGAACCCCTGAATCCTTCCCAAAAGATTTGGCCTAATATGCAAATTAGGGGTGGGAAATTTTTTTTCTACTTCCTTGTTTTGTGACAAAAAGTCACGTGATTTCCCTCACCGCCCCTGATTTGCATATTAGAATTCGGATTAGGTTCTGCTGGTCAGAAGGATTCGGCAGAATCCTGCTGAAAAAGGCTGAATCCTGTACGAATCCTGAATTGATTCCTGGATTTGCTGCATCCCTACTCAAGAATGGCCCTGTTTTTAATGCTGTAGGGTAGGTCCCTTTGCAATAACAGCAGCGGTGACCGCAAAGTATAACATTCTAACACTTATTATTTTCTGTTTTTATATTATTCCATATAAATGGAATTTTGTTGGTGTGACTTTAAGTGGGTGTGTTTTCGGGAGAACAGGACAGGGGATTTCCTTTTAATATCAGGGTTCCATAGGCAGAGCAACCTTCCTTCAAAAGTGTCCTACACTAATGTCCCTATCACTAAGGTCCCTATCACATTCACACAGACTATAGTCAGTTTTATCAGGTATGTTTTTGGAGTAACAGGTTGACCTCTTTTAGCAATATATATACAGTAACTTATGATTTTTATTTTTCATTTATTGCCAGTATAAATTCATTCCCAATACACAAATAGGGTAATCGTTGGGGAAAGATGCATAGTAGGAAACCCAAAGTGCACAGTGCATTCACAAGCCTATTTGTGAAACAAATAATCTCATAGGGGGTTATGTAATAAATGATAGTAAGTTTGCCCTGGAGTAGTAACTCATACCAGGTAGGATTTACTGGTCACCTGTTTAAAAGCAAACACTGCTAGGGATGTCGCGGACTGTTCGCCGGCGAACTTGTTCGCGCGAACATCGGCTGTTCGCGTCCGCCGCAAGTTCGCGAACGTCGCGCGACGTTCGCCAATAGGCGTTCGCGTCAAAATCGTTCGACCATTCGACCATTCGATCGCTAAAATCGAAGGATTTTCGTTCGAATCGAACGATCGAAGCCATTGGATCGAATGAAATCATTCGATCCAATGGCTTCGATCGTTCGACTCGAACGAAAATCGTTCGATCGAACGATTACAATCCTTCGATCGTTCGAATCGAACGATTTTCGGATGATCGAAGTTCGCGAACAGTTCGCGAACTGTTCGCCAATTTTGCCGGTGTTCGCGAACGGCGTTCGCGAACACATCGGCGGCGGTTCGCTACATCCCTAAACACTGCTCCTGGGTGAACTTTGTGCCTTTTATTACATACAGGAGATAGTGACACAAAATGCATCTCTCTCTCTGTCTATATATATGTATTGTAAAATATAAGGATATTGTAAGGAGTTTCATGACCATGTAAAAACACGAGGCCGAAAGCCGAGTGTTTTCATACAGGTCATGGAAGTCGGAGCTAACTTCTAATATCCTCATATTTTACAACTGGGGGGTACTTTACTTATAATACACAAGTTTTCGTGAGTCATGTGACAGAAATGACATCAGAACTCACCGTTTATAACTGATGACATCAGAACTCACCGTTTATAACTGATGACATCAGAACTCACCGTTTATAAGGATATAATTTACAAGATATTCATAGCTTTTGTGTATTATATGTATATATATACATATGGGATGCACCGAATCCAGGATTCGGTTCGGGATCCAGTCTTTTTCAGCAGGATTGGGCCGAATCCTTCTGCCTAGCCGAACCTAATTCTAATTTGCATATGCAAATTAGGGTCAGGGAGGGAAATCAAGTGACTTTTTTGTCACAAAACAAGGAAGTAAATTTTTTTTCCCCTTCTCACCCCTAATTTACATGTGCAAATTAGGATTCAGTTCGGTATTCGTATGAATATATATATATATATATATATATATATATATATATATATATATTTCCATGAATCAGCACCCTCCACTCAAATTGATAGGGTGCTTACCAGAATTTTACAAAACACTTTTATTCCTCCAACCGTATATCAACGCGCTTTGGTCCACCATGGCGGTCCTGTGTGGACCGAAACATGCTGGAGGAATAAAAGTATTTTAACTATCTATGAAAATTGTGCTGTGAGTGCATTCTATCTTTGAACTATATATATATATATATATATATATATATATATATTAGGGATGCACCGAATCCACTATTTGGGATTTGGCCAAACCCCCGAATACTTTGTGAAAGATTCGGCCAAATACCGAACTGAATCCGAACCCTTATTTGCATATGTAAATTAGAGGTAGTAAGAAAAAAGTGGAAAAAATCTTCTTTTGTCACGAAAAGTCATGTGATTTCCCTACCTCCCCTAATTTACATATGCAAATTCGGATTCGGTTCGGCCAGGTACAAGGATTCGGCCGAATCCGAATCCTGCTGAAAAAGCCAGAATCCTGGCCGAATCCCGAACCGAATCCTGGATTCGGTGCATCCCTAATCAACTCTTTTCACATTGAACTCTCCCATCCCAACTCTTCTCATCACAATGTCAATTTAATTTTCCAAAAATGAAAACAAAACAGGAAACAAAGATCTGATTGGTTGCTATGGGAAATTTGTCTCCAATGTTAATAAATATGCCTGTAAGTGTAGCTCTAAGCTACCCATTGAACAGGTATGGGACCTGTTATCAAAAAAGCGCAGGACCTGGGGTTTTCTGGATAACGGATCTTTCTGTAATTTGAATCTCCATGATTTAAATCTACCAGAAAATCAGACAGACAGAGATTGTTCTAATGCATGTTACTTGATGCAGGGAGGGACTATTGTTGCTTAGCAATGTGATGTCATGTTTGACCTGTAACCCTGTGTGATTTACTTCCTCTTCCTGTGCATGCTCTCTATGAAAAGTTCCTGTTGCAGACATGTTATGCAGAGTTCTATAAAGCAACCAAGTTACTGTTCACACAGAAGTTGGTGTTGTCTGTCCTCACTTACAGAGAAGCTGCACATGCAGTTCAGATCAGCTCTCTGCTAACACCAAACACCTGTACTAACATAAATGACCATGAATATGAAATGCTAGCTAATGTAGCTCCCCACCCTCCTCGCTGTTAGCCTGATGGGAAACAGAGCTCTATCCTCCTTTCAGGCACATGTGTAAAACATCATTGTATACTCTCCTTTTATCTCATTTTATTCACCAACAGAGACAAAAACCAGAGCAGAATGTCGGCTTCCCCTATATAAACTATTATAAACAATTCTTATGTGCAGGTAAAATGTTTTAGGCACATGGCTTATGATTAAGGGATTGATAAAGTGTATGAATTTTGCAGGTCACTGCAATAAACCTGCCTTCCTTTACCGGAGTGCCGTCTTTTTCCTTTGGTCTTGAGCATGGCTATTTTTGGTCATGATTTCTGTGGAACTTAAGGCCAACCTATTTCACTTATTAAAAATGTTATTGTCAATCATAGGGGACATAAACCTTCCATAAACCTTCAATATCTTAATCATGCTTTATCCAAATATTGCTGGAATGAACCTGCAAGTCTACTCCAATACAACATGCTGAAAAACTGTATGCTAGACCACCTTCTTTGGGGTGCTGAAATAGATAATGGAGTTTTATGGAAGGTGTATGTACCCTTTATATTCTTGGAATGACTGTCCCTTTACATGCAACATTTTCTCACACAACCAGCCCTTTGGCAAGTAAATTTAATATGTCCCGTATAAAAGACGTGAGCAGAAAACCCTAAACCAAAGGTTTAAATGGGTTGTTCACCTTCAAATGAATGTTTAGAGTGATATTCTGAGACATTTTGCAATTGGTTTTAATTTTTTTTATTACTTGGGGTTTTGGAGTTACTTAGCTTTTTATTCGGCAGCTCTCCAGTTTGAAGTTTCAGCCATCTGGTTGCTAGGGTCCAACTTACCCTAGCAACCATGCATTGGTTTGTATGAAACAGAAACAAAGGCAATAAAGAGTAGCCTTTCAGAGCATTTGGTTTGTAGACGGGGTCAGTGACCCCCATTTGAAAGCTCTACAGTGTCAGAAAGAAAAGGGGAAATGACTATAAAATATAAATAATGGCAACATATTGCAAAATTGCTAGGAATTGGACATTCTATAACAAACCAAAAGAAATATCTTTGCGTCTATGGGGACTTTTAAGGTATGAAAATCAAAATTACTGGAAAATCCCCAGTCTCGATCATTCTGGATAACAGATCCCATACCTGTACAAGCATATGTCAAGTCAGCTGACTGCACATATAAAGCTAGGGAAGAACAGTCTGTGTGATCAAGTACAGGCAGCTGAGAACTGCATGAACTTCTATTCCCCCCCCTTTAATCAATTTCTTAGGCAGCCCCCCCCCACTTGTTAGTCTTCTTTTAAAGCTAAATAGGATTCTAAAAATAATTAATTATGGGTTTTATTGTTAAAAAACATGATATAACATCAAAAAAAAACTGGATTTCAGGATAGCTAAAGAGAAACCATTAACTTTCCCAGTCTGCTATGTGGTCTGGTGATTAAACTTCTAGGCTAATGCAGCTTAAAGAAAGGAACTTCGAGTTTTGATAAGGTAGGATTACACAGGAGTCATCCAGAGGTCTACCCTGACCACAGAATTCAGGCACATACATTCAAGCACATAACTTAAGGCTATAAATTAAACTGGGCAGGGTCATGTATATGCACAGACACTCACACAAAGCTGCCATCAGGGGGGCACTGGGGGGACAATTGTCCCTTACCCGATGGCTTCTACATGTTAAGGGGGGCCCGGCCGCACTGCTTTTCCTGGATTAGCCGTGCCCTCCTTGAACTGGCGAAGTAGGAGCCGAGTTGTGGCGAAGTAGGAGCCGAGTTGTGGGCGAAGTTGGAGCCTCAGACACTCGTTTTTGGTTAACTTGGAGGTGGGGGGGCGGAAGTGAGATCCCAGTTGCGCCGAGGTAGGATCTGAGTTGTGACGAAGAAGGTGCTTTGGGCACTAATTTCTGTTTAGCTTGGGGGGGGGGTCTGGGCACCCAATGTTTTTTTTTTTAACTTGTAGGGGGGCCACGCCACCAAAGTTTATTTTTTACTTGTATGGGGGGAGGCAGAAAATGTTGTCGTACACACTTTTTTCAGTTAGGTGAGTTGGTGGAGCATATTATCTACTAGTTTCTTGTTGTTTCAGCTGTGTTTGTTTCAGAGAGTTGGGCTACAATCTGTATTTACATTTGGATTCCAGATCTATGTTGTACAGCCCGGTTCCTATGCATAATTAGCTCTATAAATTTTTAGTTTGCTGTGGTTTCTGAATGGTGATTTATGAGTGCAAGCTGGACAGATTGGTTGAAATAACATTTCTAATTGCTCTCTGCAGCTGTGGTTGAGGTCCTGAGGATTCTGGGAGTTGTACAGAAGCCAGGAGATGTATGTCTGAGGTCCACAGGTAGACATTTGCATCAATAATATGTATATTCGCATAACATGTGACCAGTGGTATAACTACAATTTACTGGGCCCTGTAGTCCTATAGCAAACTTTTTATAGGCAAAGCCTACTTCAAAAGCCCTGGGAAAAATGGTCTTTTCTCATGCAAATATAGATATTGCCCATCACTTAGAACCCCCACGAGGCTCTTTATATTCCTGGACCTTCCAGACCCCACATGTAACTTTTGCTCTAAGCTGATTTTTTTTTTCTGTTGCTTTCAGATTTTTAACAGTTAACTCTTCTCTTGCATACATCAAGCTAAAATCGATATGGAAAAGGATATTGCAGCAAGCCGTAAAAAGAATCCAAAATTATTTTTTAAATATGTTAATAGTAAAAAAATTAAGCAGGAAGGGTTGCGACCCTTAATATCAGTGGGGGGTCAGCTTGTTGATGAGAACAAAAAAAGCTAAGATTCTCATATTTTTCGTCTGTCTACACAAATGAGGAACCAGTTAATGAAGGTTTCCTTCTTAAAGTGGACCTGTCACCTACACATAAAAAGCTGCATAATGAAAGTCATTTGCAAATTAAATATGAAACCCCCAAAAAAATTTTCATTAAAACATCCATACCTGTTATAAAAGTGTTTAAAGCTGTCAATCAAATATTACCTGTCCCGCCTCTATGCCCATGTGTATATTTAATACAATACTGAAGAAGGAGTCGGATGTGGATAACGATAAGAAGTTGGAGATAAAGATAGAGAGATCACACAGAGTGCAGAAATCAAAAGCAGCCCCTCCTAATGCTCCAAGAGACATCCTATGTTGCCTACATAGTTTCTCTCAAAAGGAAGAGATTATACAGAAATCGAAAAGGGTCAATAACATGGATTATGAAAATAACAAAATCATTGTATTCCAGGACCTCTCACGAATAACTCAACTAATTTTTAAAACCACTAACAGCAATGCTAAGAGAGAAAAATGTATTTTATAGATGGGGATTTCCGTTCTCCCTCACTGTTATTAAGGACGATATAACGGCAGTCATTCGTTTCCCTGATTATACAGTACCCTTTTTCAATAAACTTCACCTACCAGTAATAGACTTGCCAGGATGGTTTCCAGACTCAGTGGAAGTTCCTGTATTCCCAGTGGAAGTGGAAGGAGAATGGATATCAGCAACTACTTCTAAGAGAAACTTACCAAGACATTCACCAATTATAAAACATTAATTGAAAATGTCTGATATTATTTGAATATAGAAATTTAGTGGTTATCCATCCTTATACAGGGCGGATATATGGATATATGGATATATGGATAAATATCCTCCTTAAATTGTATATGTCTCTGAATTTTCTTCCCCTCTTCCCCCCCCTTTTTTTTTTATTTTCTCTCTCCCCTCTCTCTCATACACATTTATGGATACAATATAAACCAACAATGCATGTTTTGTTTCTGGTCCCTTATATATGTTAACTAATGCTGTAGAGATACGAGAGAGAGTCAGAGACCTTGCAAATTTAAACATTTGAGTTATTAAGTGCCATATTGGTGCACTAGGAATTTATAGTAGACATTTTTTCATAGCTATGGACCATAATCTATAAAAAAAAAAAAAATTCTATACTTTTACTAAATTAACCTTTGTTACTGATGTAGAACAATTTTTATTGTATACATGGTCAATTTTTTTTTTTGTGATAAGTTATTCTGGAATTAAGGTTACTGTCATTATATTTGTCCCCCATCATAAATAGCAGGAGGGTTGGGACCGGAGGGGTGACCACTCTAGTTATGATCCTAACGGGTTTCACCCAACCACATACCCCAAATTATACGGTGCTTTGCACCTGGGCCGCTGTTAAGTTATCACAGCTCATGGACTGTACCCTGACTAGGTTTCCGCGGCATAAGTTTACCCTTTTTTTTCCTTTTTTTCACTTCCCCCCCCCCACACTTTGGTTCCTTATATTCACTATGCAAATAAAAGACAAATGTGAGGAAATATATGATTACTGGCAAACCTTGTATTTGGATGCCTATGGCTAACACAATTAATATGGAAGGGAATATATTGTCCTTTAATGTCAATGGCTTGAATGAACTGGTTAAACGGGCGCAGATACTCCATCACTGTAAAAAACAAAAGGCATTGATTGTAATTATTCAGGAATCCCATTTTAAGAAGGACCATATCCCAGTGCTTCAGTTACAATATTACCCCCAAATATACATGAGTAATAACCCGGATAGGAAATCCCTTGGAGTTATGACTTTAATTAACAAAGATCTCCCTTTAAGCAGCTAGAGACAATTACTGATTATGTTATGGTAAAAGGGAAAATGGCTGATCAAATTTGTACCATTGGAAATGTATATGTTCCAAATACGGGTCAAGTGGAGTATCTAAAACAGTTCTTTAAGGCCTTAGAAAATTTCAGGGAAGGTCTTATAAACCTAGGGGATGATTTTAATGTTACGTTGTATCCCTTAGTAGACTCGTCTTCTAAAAAAACAAAAATTTCATATAAGGGCCTTAAGGAAATTAAAAAAAGTTTATCAGAGATGCAGTTAATAGATATCTGGAAGGTACTGAACCCGACGAAGAAAGACTATACACATTTCTCGAAAGTTCACTCTGTTTATTCACGCATTGATTACATATTCGTGTCTCAATATTGGTTAAAATTATTTTTAAAAGCAGACATAGGCAATATCCTTCTATCGGATCATTCGCCCGTTATATTAAAATTCGCCATACCAAAAACGTTGAAAGCTGAATATACGTGGCGTTTTAATGAGTTCTTTTTACATACAAAAGGTGGGATAAATCAAATACAAACTTGGATAGAGACAATAATACATAATAATGCAACACCAGAAGTATCTCCGAAAACGTTATGGGAAACCATTAAGTGCGTTCTCCGAGGTAATTTAATTGCCATGGGTAGTAACCTTAAGAAGGAAAAAGAAAATGAATTAGTGGCATTACTTAAAGAAATTTCACAATTAGAACAATCTCATAAAGAAAATATGGCTCATAAAACAATGATTATTTAAGAATGTAAAAGGTTACAACTCAAGGCATTATTAAACCAAAAGGTCCAGAAAAGCTACACGAGGACCAAGCAGAAATACTATGAGTTAGGAGATAAATGCAATAAATATTTTGCTAGGACGATTAAAAAAATTCAACCGCAAACATATGTCAATAAAAGACAAAGGAAACATAATTCATCATGATACCAAAGGTATAGCGGAGGCCTTTTGTGAATATTATCAAACACTATATCGTTTAAAAGGTCCATCTCCACAGAAAAAGATATTACACATACTGAAGGACTTTATTGAGAAAGCAGGCATACACAAATTATCTGGAGACTCTGGTGAGGAGTTAGATGCCCCATTTGAACATAATGAAATTGAAGAGTGTATAGACTCTTTACCAGCAGGGAAAAGTCCAGGACCAGATGGGTATATTGCTTCCTTTTACAAAACTTTCAAAAAAGAATTAATTCCACAACTCCTTTGCTGTTACAACAGTATTGGTGATAGTAATAATTTTTATCCTCAAGCACAGGAGGCGCACATTATTTTAATCCCTAAACCGGACAAGGATCCACAACTATGCCCAAGTTATAGACCGATTTCTCTGATTAATATAGACTTGAAAATATATGCTAAAATACTTAGTAATAGGATAAAGAGATACTTACCAGACCTTATTCATACTGATCAGACGGGTTTCACACCCAAACGGGAAGGAAAAGATAATATATTCAAAATTATATCTTTGATGGAACATGCCCAAGGGAACAGGGTACCTTCAATTATTCTTACTACGAATGCTGAAAAGGCGTTCGACAGGGTGTCCTGGACTTTTCTTGAACAAACCTTACATAGTTTCGGCTTTGGCCCAGCAATGATAAATAGAATAATGGCTCTTTACGAGAGGCCCACAGCTAGAATTAGAATTAATGGGACATTGTCCCCTACAGTACAAATCTGCAATTGGACGAGACAAGGATGTCCTTTGTCTCCCATTTTATTTATCTTGGTTATGGAAATATTGCTCTCTCATATTAGAAAAGATCCTGATATATCTGACATTACTATAGAGGGTAAGGAGTACAAGTGTATTTCACTTGCCGATGACCTATTACTATATCTTACGAAGCCAATTACATCGCTTCCAAAGGTCATGGGCCTTATAAAAATTTCGGGGAACTTTCTAACTTTAAGGTAAATTATAACAAATCAGAGATTTTGAATATAAACATACCACATGCTAGAAGACAATATCTGAAATCTAGTTTCCCCTTTAAATGGACTGAGCTAAATATTAAATACCTGGGCATTAAAATAAGTGCAGACTTAGGTAAATTGTACCAAGATAATTATCTTCCATTGCTGATATCTCTTCAAAAATTGATAGATGGTTGGGACAAACTTAAACTGTCATGGTTCTGCAAAATCCAGACTATCAAGATGGTTTTTATGCCTAAACTTTTATATTTCATTCAGGCGTTACTGATAGTGATTGCAATATCCTTTTTCAAATCTATCAAATCCATGGTTTCTAGATTCATCTGGGGAAAGAAGAAACCAAGGTTAAAACACACTATATTAATAGCATCAAAAGAAAAAGGGGGCCTGGGATTACCCGATTCATATCTATACTATGTTGCAACACACCTAGTCAGGATATTAGATTGGTTTTCAGTTAATCCACAAAAAGACTGGATTAGGTTGGAACATCTTACGACAGGCTTCCCCTTAACTTATAACTTATGGATAGAGAAGGAATATATCCCTAAAGTAGCCTTGCACCAACCTTTAGTGGGGGCCACGCTAGGAGTGTGGCATAAAAATAAGATTAGATTAGAACTAACACACACCCCTTGCATCATACAGCCTTTAATGTTCAATCCTGATTTTCCTCCACGTTTGGAAAAAGGGTCATTTACTAGATGGGGGAAGATGGGTAGTAGGGAGACTACTTTAAAAGACTTTATTAATAATGGAAATATAATTTCTTTAGCTGAGATACAGTACAAAAAAGATGGAATCAACAGCCCAGAGACATATGGGGATATAATCGATTGTATGCGTATCTCAAGTCAAAAGTATCTACTGATTGGCAAAGAACCGAAACAGAGTGGGAAACCTTACTCTCTTCTTCAAAGGTCTTCGTTAAACCCCTCTCCAAACTATATAAACTTTTAGTAGATACCTTGTCAGTAGGCCCAGATTCTCAACGTCAGGAATGGGCAGAAGAATTAAACATAGAGATAACTGATATCATGTGGAAAGACATTCTTAAATCCATATTTCTGACATCAAAAGCTGCCAGAACTAGAGAAGCGGCATATAAATTGCTAACACGTTGGCATTATACGCCAAAGAAGATGAAAAAACTATATCCTAATAATACTGATATATGCTGGATCTGTGGATATACCTGAATACCTGTCCAGGTATTCAGGCATACTGGAAAGAGGTCCTCCAGATAATTAATGATGTCACACAACAAGACATACAAATAGATATGCCCCAGACAATCTTGTTGAACATGAAACATGATAGGAGCACAACATTAAAAGATCCACTTACCCTTCATTTATTACAGTCTGCTAAAGCTGTGGAAGTCAATAGAAGCTCCAACGAGCAAAGAATGGCTATATAAGGTAGAAGAAGTGAGACAAATGGAGGAAATTACTTGTCTTAGTCATAATCAAAGTGATAAATATTGGACAATATGGCATCCCTGGATAGAATTCATGAAGACGATAAATTAACACTCATGTGATTTTCTTTTCTTTTTTTTTTTGCTTTGTCTTCATAGATCCTGTTTCTGATTTAAGAAAGAACTTGTTGCTTTTTGTCACAACTGTATTTAATGTACATAAGGTGAATTGGAACCATACTTCTCTCCCCCTTCCCTACTTTTTTTCTTCTGTACCCCATCCAGCCTCCCTAATTTTTTTTTCTAAAAAAAAGAGAAAAATAAAGAATTATTAAAAATAAATAAATAAAATAACCGTGTCCACAAAATGGCTGCTGCCTGCTTGCTGTGATTGTATAATTCCAAGACAGAAGGAAACACAATTTAAATATTAAATACAGTGTAAGTAAAGTTTATTTTGCTCAACTAACATGATAGAAAAGAATTTGAAATTATTTCTTAGGGTGACAGGTCCCCTTTAATAGTCCCAATTCTAGTAATACAACTAATGATGAATGGTTCACATATAAGGAAATTCAAAAGACACTAGAACATGTTAAGCTAAACAAAGGTCCAGGGCCAAATGGTATTCATCCCAGGGTACTTACTGAGCTTAGCTCTGTGATTACCAAACCTCTTTACTTAATTTTTCAGGATTCATTGAGGTCTGGCATAGTGCCAAGAGACTGGTGATTGCTAATGTGGTGCCTCTATTCAAAAAGAGATCCTGTTCTCAGCCTCAAAACTATAGGCCAGTTAGTCTGACGTCCGTGGTAGGGAAGCTTTTCGAAGGGTTAATAAAGGATGAGATGCTGGACTTCATAGCAAATCATAATACTATGAGTTTGTGCCAGCATGGTTTTATGCGTAATAGATCTTGCCAGACTAACTTAATTCTTTTTATGAGAAGGTCAGCAGGGACCTCGATTCTAGGATGGCAGTGGATGTGATTTAGATTTAAATTTGGTTCATTGGCAGAGCACTTGACTAATATATTTTGGAAGACTTACACATCCCTCAATATTGGGTAGTGCAGGAGAAATTTGAATTAAACCTATTATCAAAAAGTCTCTCAATCTGCACATGGTAATTTTACTTCATTTGAATAGTTTTAATTTGAGATCATCCAGTTCATTGGTCAATTATTTAAACATGAATTAATACATATTTACAAATAATTCATCAATTAACTATCTGATCAATAAATAAGTAACAGGTTATAACGTGCAAGGTTTCACATTCTCATCACAGTTCATTAATTCATCAGCCTGTGGTACAAATTCATGTTTAATTCATGTGAAGTTGAATTAGTAAGGAATATCATTCAAGCTCATTAGCAATTCATTGGTTAAATATGTCCATTGTGTAGCATCACAAGAGAATTCATTAACCACTCCAAATTGATACTGTTAAAAAGTTTGTGAGGAAATGTCTGGCCAAGTTTAAATCGGCTATAGAATACCCCAGATTTAGTATCTTCATTTTAGACCAAATTTTACACACATCAAGTTATATTTACAAAAATACCCCAAGTTTAGTGTCTTCATTTAGACCATGGGGCCCACACTGTGTTTAATTCATAAATCCACCTTAGCTCCTTTTTTTTGTTAATAGTACTTAATCAATGTCTCTTCTCCGGATTCCTAAGGACACATACTCAATTCCAAACATTTTTAGGCTTTTTGTATTGCCACCATGGGTTGAATTCAAATGCCTTGCTACTTTTTTTTCTTTTTTTTTTTTTCGTTTTATAAATACTATAGATGACACGGGGTACATAAATGAATTACCACATAGAGTTGCACACTATTATGATGACACACACACACAAGAGGAACATAATATAAAGGATCCCCAATAAATAGGGAGTATTCACTAGGTTAAGTAGCCAGATACACTGCACACTATGCACTTTACTACCACGTATTTCTTTCACTCTTTTTTGTAATTCATTCACTTCTTATCAATTATACACTTAGACACATATGCAAGAACAATTGATATTTATTTAATTAGAAACATACACTTTTTGGGAATTTTTTTTTTTCTGTTTTCATCTTCCACATAAAAGTCACAAACTGGGGATAGGACGGCTGAAACGGGCTGCCAATATGTCTTGAAGAATATGTGGGCTTTAAATGAGGGGTGAAAAGCTCATATATACTTAGAAGCTTTAAAAGAGAGAGGCTCCTTATAAAGAAATATTGCTAAAAATGGGGATAGAATATGGCCAATTTTCAGAATATATAGATGAGGGAGAGGAGTGGTTAATGAAAAGGAGAATAAGGCTGGATATGAATATATATGTGTAGCCCACCAATGGACATCAAATGAAGACAAAAAAGAAGGTTACTGGTTAAATTAAGGAATGTTGGCCTGGAACATAGTATTTGTACCTGGATAGAGAACTGGCTAAAAGATAGACTAGAAAGAGTGGTGGTAAATGGAACATTTTCTAATTGGACCAGTGTTGTTAGTGGAGTACAGCAGGGCTCTGTATTAGGTCCCTTGCTTTTCAACTTGTTTATTAATGACCTGTAAGTGGGCATTGAAAGTACTGTTTCTATTTTTGCAGATGATACTAAATTGTGCAGAACTATAGGTTCCATGCAGGATGCTGCCACTTTGCAGAGTGATTTGTCTAAACTGGAAAACTGTTCAGCAAACTGGAAAATGAGGTTCAATGTTGATAAATGCAAGGTTATGCATTTTGGCAAAAATAATATAAATGCAAGTTATACACTAAATGGCAGTGTGTTGGGAGTTTCCTTTAAGTGAGAAGGATCTTGGGGTTTTTGTAGATAACAAGTTGTCTGGGCAGTGTCATTCTGTGGCTACTAAAGCAAATAAAGTTCTGTCTTGCATAAAAAAGGGCATTAACTCAAGGGATGAAAACATAATTATGCCTCTTTATAGGTCCCTGGTAAGGCCTCATCTGGAGTATGCAGTGCAGTTTTGGACTCCAGTCCTTAAAGGAGAAGGAAAGGTTAAAACTAAGTAAGCCTTATCAGAAAGGTCCATCTAAATATACCAGTAAACCCCCAAAGTAGTGCTGCTCTGAGTCCCCTGTCAAAAGAAACACTGCATTTCTTTCCTTCTATTGTGTACTCATGGGCTTCTGTATCAGACTTCTTGCCTTCAGCTTAAACCTCATTGCCCTGGGCAAGAGCATGCTCAGTTTGCTCCTCTTCCCCGCCCCCTCCCTTCTCTACTGTAATCTGAGCCCAGAGCAAAGAGAGACTCAGGCAGGAAGTGATGTCACACCATGTTAATACTGCAGCTCCTATACTAAACAAACAGAGAGCTTCTAGAGCTGTTTACGCAGGTATGGTAAAACATTCTACAGAATAAATATAGTGTTATAGCATGCACTATTGCAGCTAATCTATTGGCAATAAAATGCCTCCGTAGCTTTCCTTCTCCTTTAAGAGGGATATAAATGAGCTGGAGAGAGTGCAGAGACTAAGTGCAACTAAATTGGTTAGAGGAACGGAAGACTTAAATTATGAGGGTAGACTGTCAAGGTTGGGGTTGTTTTCTCTTGGGGGTGGGGAAGGCGCTTGCAAGGGGACATGATTACACTTTACAAGTACAGTACATTAGAGGACATTATAGACAAATAGCAGGGGACCTTTTTATCCATAAAGTGGATCACCGTACCAGAGGCCACCCATTCAGACTAGAAGAAATTAACTTTCATTTGAAGTAATGTAGGTGGTTCTTCACATAATGTGAAGTGATGGCTGATTCTGTTAGCCAAAATAGATATGATATCATAATATCAAATATCTGATATTAAAAAATGATATCTGATATCAAAGGCAATTGTGATACTAAACTCTATAGTTAGTATAGATATCGGTATATATAATTTATGTGAAAGTAGGGAGAGATGTGTGTATGGATGCTGGATTTTCATTTGGAGGGGTTGAACTTGATGGACTTTGTCTTTTTTCAACCTATTTAACTATGTAACTATGTAACATCCTATGGTCCCCAAAATTCACACAAGAGAGTGTATGCCCCACCTAATTAATGTACAGGTATGGGATAGGGTAACTGGAAACCCCTTATCCAGAAAGCTCAGAATTACATAAAGCCCTGTTTAAAAATTTTAAAAATGATTTATTTTTTCTTTAATAAAACCGTACCTTGTGTTTGATCCCAACTAAGATATAATTAGTCCTTATTGAAAACAAAACCAGCTTGCTGGGTTTATTTACAGCTGACATGATTTTCTAGTAGAAAAGATATAAAGATCCAAATTATGTAAAGATCTGTTATCCTGGAACCTCCAGGTCCCAAGCATTCTGGAAGTCCGGTTCCATACCTGTAAACTATTAGCATTTGTTTTTGAGCTTCAGGCCTCTTTGGCTAAAGAGGTTCTATTTCAGAGATGTTCTTAATAGTTATTCATTATTGCATTTTTTTAATCTATTCCGGTTTCCGTGAAGTTGTTACTTACTCATTTTGCTAAGCTGCCATTATCTCTCAGGTTGACTTTCCAAAGCTTTCGTTCATCTATGGTTTGCACTCTCTGGAAAAAATATGATTGCTCTCCCTTGCAGCAAAGTTTTTTTTCCTACACTTAATGTTCCTTTAAGGCTTAATTTACTTCAGAACTTTCTAAAATTTTCTAATGAAATATTCTTGGGTTGTTGCTAAAATTATCCTCCTGTGTAGCTGATGGTTTTTCCTATTTCTCCATACCTTGGGTCACGAAAACCAAAATGAAATGGAAAATATGAAATAGGAGTTTGAAGAATATTTGTATATATATCATCTGAAATAATTTGTGTAACAGTATAAATCTGATGGCACCCCTGCAGATAAGGCTGCAGATCTGATTAAGACACTGTAGTATTTAGGTGGGCTTAACTCTATGGGGCAAATTCACTAAGGTTCGAAGTTGCACCAGGCGCAACTTCACCGCACTTCGCCAGGCGTAGTTTCGCCAGCGCTCCGCAAATTCACTAAAATCCGAAGTTGCGCACAGGGGTAGCATAAGTTTGCAAAGTTGCGCTAGCGTTGATTCGCCAAGCGAAGCGAAGTTTCTCTAGCGATGGTTCATTTGCATACGGCGCCAAATTCAAATTTCAATGGAGGAATATGTATCAGCACTACAAATGCCTAGAAAACCTTCAAAACATCAAATAAAAATTTTATTTTGCCCTACACATGTGCCCACTGTCTAGGTAAGTTGCCAAGAGTCAGGAAATGTAGGGGGGAAGGAGGGGAGCCCCAAAATAATTTTCGATCTTTTTCAGCCTATCACCCATAATGTAGAAAACACGCCAGCGTTTTTTGGGACTTAGAAAAAATTTTGACTTTTTTTGAAGCAATCCCTATCTACTCTATTGCGCTTCGCCTGGTCTGAGGTGGCGAAGGAAGTCTAGCGTAAAAGGTAGCGTTCAGTACACTGCACGCGTTAGTGAATTTGCATAGTTACGTCCGTAGCGAAAATTCGCCAGGCGTAAGGGTGCAAAGTAACACTAGCGAATCTACGCCAGCGTTCGTTAGTGAATTTGCGAAGTAACGAAAATGCCCAACGCTAGCGAATTGACGCTAGTGTTCGGCGCTTCGGCGCTTAGTGAATTTGCCCCTATATATTTTGTTCACTGCTCTCACATTTATTCAGATTTCCCAAACATTTTCCTGTTTATTCCCATTTTTATTCTTGAACCTGACAAAGCATACCTGACTGCAACCCACCCCCAACCGCTCGCTTATGGCCTTTAAGCTCAAGAAATCCCCCCCCCCATTCCCTTAGCCAGCTGTAATTATATAAGGACCCAGTAGGGGAGGTAGGCAGAAGCATTATGTGCCTAGGCCCCCCACTATCACCACCACTGCACCCTAAGCACATGCCTCTCCTGCCTTCCCCTAATTTCAGCCCTGCATCCCCTCTAGCTTTTTAGAAATTCCTTGCCACATCTTATAGTGATAAAAAAAAACCATTTTATTGAACTTGGTTAATCCATCAATAAAACACTGGGCAAACTTGGGAGTAAACCCACGATTCTCTCGCTAAGTTCCTTAATTCATTCTTAGATATATTAATTAATTTCAGATTCTAAAAAAAGTATAAAAGAGCTTTGGTTTTGGAATTACCTCCCCTAATCTTAAAACTATGATGAACTTGCTATTGCTGCCAGCCTGCTTATTGGTTGAGCTCTCCATCAGCTAGGAGCTCCCAAGTGTCAAAGTGACAAAACTGGATTGTGTACAAAAAAAAAATGTGTTGCTTTCTGGACTATATTGGTTCAACATCGCCCTCGGTCAGGACCCTTCTATCTAAGAAAGTTTTCTCTTATTATATGAGCCATTTGGTTATGCTTCCAAGAATATCTAATACAAGAAATAAGCAGCCCAAAAGCGAACCTACAAATTTAAGTCACTAAAACTAAGATGTTTTCCAAATCTCAACCTAACTGGACAGTGTGAACACCCTAGAGAGGCTAGCCTCGCAGTTTTGGAACAGCAGCATTTAAGGGTATTGGCAAGACTATAATAAGTGATGGCAAAAATAAAGGGAACAGGAAAGGTGAATGTTTTTAAATTTTAGGAACTGCAGGTCCATACAGGACCTAAGCAGCACCACCTAGAGGCGTCTAAAACCCTTGGCCCTGGTTTATGGTTTTTATTCTGGTTTATTGGTGCCTCTGCCCAACTGTAGTTCTCTTGTGCTGTTCCTTGCCTTAACAAAAAGTGGAAAAACTAACGTCAGCCGGACACAGGTGAAGGATGTGCACCAGGCCTTCCCCCCATGTACTCACCCCCCCCCCCTCTATCCAGAGATGCGCAAAGAAAGAACTCCTGTGACTTATTGCAGCTCTGGTGGGACCCAGAGGGGTGTGGGCCTGGGTGTACCCCCTGCACATTTGGCCAATGTTAAGTACTGCCTTTTTTTTTTCCTCTACTACCACCCCAGAAACCAGGCACTTCATTCCTGAAAAAAAAGTCCATTTTAAGCAAATAATAATATTTTTAATCTCTGTAATAATAAAAGTTTATTATACTTCAATGGTAACTAAGCTATATTGGTAGCAAAACAATCCCCTTGAGTGTATTCAATGTTTAACTTTTGCAGACTGGAGGTATGGTGATGATTAATTAAATTAATCCAGAAAAAACCCTTTCAAGCATTCCATAGAATACAATAGATCCTATACCAGA
The DNA here is from genome assembly GCA_038501925.1 of Xenopus petersii. Lineage (NCBI taxonomy): Eukaryota > Metazoa > Chordata > Amphibia > Anura > Pipidae > Xenopus > Xenopus petersii. The sequence continues at coordinate 22,089,884 of CM076676.1, forward strand.
ATAGCTGATTCCACACAATCAAAACTAAATATGACCACATTTTTCAAGAAAATTGCAAGCTGATGTGAATAGCCTGCCACCTTGTGGTTATTATATTGCGTACGTGGCCCAGCCAAAAACTGTGTACCTGAATGTGGAACATTACTGCCTGTTTGTAATGGATATCAGGGTTTGTGTATGTGTTTATTAAGCAATTAACTAGTGCTTATGGCTGGTTACATATCCAGGCAGTGGCAGAACTAGATGTTACTTGGTCCCACAGTAAATTCAATTTAAACCACAATACAATGAATTTGCCCATTAATTAGTACCTACCTGGGACCTCTAAACTTCTGGGTCCTCCTGCAAGGGAATCCTTCATCTGTAGTTATGCCCCTGAATTCTGTGCATGTGCCTAGTATTTATAAATAGGATCCTTTTTTAATATCACCTAAATGCACAATAAATTATGGGGGAAGGGGGGGGTGGCGATAATTCAGGATATTTTGTATCTTCGTCTTGACTCAACAATAACTGTATAAATTCTTAAGTTATTTGACAAATGACTCTGCATAGACAAGCAACATGGTAGCTCCTGCTCATATGTGAAAAGACAAATATATAGAGATGGAGATATCCAATCACACCACACATTATCTCCTTGGAGGCCATTGTCTATGACTGTGGATAAACTGAGTATATTTTCCCATTAACTACACTAGCAGTCTGGCCACAGTACATTCACCCATCAAGTTTAATTTTGAAAATGCATTGGGATAGCAAGACTTAATGCTGGGAAGGCTCCCTTCACTGTAAGCGTTGAAAGATAAATCCCTCCTCAGTGTCTATTGTGTTTGGTGAATAAATTATTTGTTTCCCTAAGACATTTAGGATTTATAAATCAAATGCAATAGAAAACAGAATTATTCAGTAGACTGGAACAAGAGAGAAGTGTGCATTTAGTTGTAAAAGGGATATTCTGTCCTCACATTTCCCAGCAGAATTCCCTGCAGGCTAATAGCTATGCTCCTATTGATTTATTGTATTCCTTGTTATGGGTTAGGAGAAAACCTAGAGGTTTGTCCCTGCAAAAGAAGAAAAAAAGGGGCCACACCACTATGATCTTACACCTCACTCTGTAGCGATTGTAGATCACCTTTTCTGGCTTTTCATTTTCATTCAACATGCAGGGCCAACTAGGTTGTTAGATTAAAGTGGGAGATCATTATTATTATAACCTACTTTTTAACCCATTGCTTATCTTTTTAATCCCTTGACACATTTCCATCTGAATCATTGGTTGCACTCCTTACTGGAATTTTAGGGAGCAGGTGAGGGAAGAACAGTGGGTCATGGATTTATAAAACCTACTCCTAACTCAAACTCATCCCTTTCCAAACCCAGTCCTGACCCTGCTCAAGAATAAGAAGGGTCTTCAAGGCCCAAAAACACACTCAGATGATGTCAGAGATGACTTCAAAGGGGGCATGGGGTCTGGATAGCGTAACACTCTTCCACCATGATCCCACCCAAGCTCATCCCCTTCAAACCCAGGTCTGACCCTGCTCAAGAATAAGAAGGATCTTGAAGGCCCACACACATGCCCTCAGATGATGTCAGAAATGACTTCAAAAGGGAATGGGATCTGTATACCGTAACACTCTCCCACTATGATACCACCCAAGCTCATCCCTTTCCCAAGCCTGACTGTGTTTAAGAATGAGAAGGAGTTTGAAGGCCAAAACACAACCTCCTCAGATAATGTAGGAGATGACTTCAAAGGGGGATGGAGTATGGGAAGGGTATACCTGTGTTTGTGTGTGTATGTATATACATATTTGTGTAATGTGTGTGTATATATGTGTGTGTATATATATATATATATATATATATATATATATATATATATATATATATATATATATATATATATATATATATATATAGTGGTGAGGTCACTACTAGGATACCTGGGAAAGTCCAGGATGGTTCCTAACAGAGTGGTTCCGGGACTGCTAGTCCAGCCCGGGTGTTTTGAGTTGTCCTGAGCTCAAGCCAGAGTGGACAGTTCCTGGCTGGGAAAAGACACAGGAAAGCTGCCTGTGTGAGAGGGATTGAAATCACCAAAAGGTTTTGGATTTTGTGTATCCCTGTATGTTCTCTGTTCTGGGGAGACAGGCGGTAGGCCTTCTCCTGGTTAGATATATATCTGATTTAAGTGTGTGAGATTTTTCTATACACTAATCAAAATATTAAACCTTTAATAAATTAATAATAGTACAGGTATGAGCCAAACTGACCTCTACAGTCCCCATTGCCAAGGACCTAAAATCACAGAAACAATGTCCCTTTAAGGCTTACTGAGCTCTGGATTTTACCAGAAACCTAAACTGCCTTTCATCTTGCAATGCTTCTTGAAAGCCTGTTCTGTGGAAAAAAACTGCTGATAATTTAGTGCATTTGGATCAGTCCAAAGCCAAAAAAGAGCTTTCATATTGCTAGGGCGAAATAAAAGCTTTACTATTTCACAAGACCCTTTATGGGAAACTCTCCCACTTTGACACCTACTTTTCTATATCATGAACATAAACACTTAGACATGAGATGAAAGAATCTGCTTCTGTTTACATTGCATTATCTCCAGCTCTGGAGCGTTCCTTGCCTTCCACAATCCATCGTCCCGATATAGTTATTGTGCTGGCAAAATTAGTTTCTTTTATTGCTGCATATCAGTTGTAAAATATGGGCCAAAAATAACATATCTGCATGTTTTTAGAGATATTAGGGTCATTTACTTTACCCCATAGTGCAAGTGCTAGATCACAAAGGGGTGCAAAATGTGCCTTTTAATACTCTCGTAAGAAGCACTTGTAGTAAACTGCGCTCGCTTCTGATGCTGGATTGAAAATATAGTACAAGGAACAGGGCACAATGTCTGGAGGCGCAGCTGGGCCCCTGTCCTTATGACTACATCTAACTGAAGCACGTTATGTAGAGAAAGTGGGGGACACCTAATTGCCTACCCCCACTGCCTAACGCAGTTTGGGCTGTAGCCAAGGAGGCAGCCACAGGTCTCAGTCTGCACAGACATTTACACAATGTAGAATGCAATGACAAAAATGCAAAAAATTACAGATTGCATTCTTTTTGCAATTTACACTTTAATCTGCAAAGTAAATAACCCCTATATACAGAAAAACAGTGCGTAGCAAGGTTCTGGCAGGAGCACCAATGAACTTAGCGTTGCCAGGGTACTGCAAGGAGTTTGTATGTGTAGTAACCTTCTTGTGTGGATATTTTGGAGATGAGACTGACGTCTCTTCTCGCTGCTTCCTGGAGATGGGAACAGTATCATTTACTGGTGGACCCTTTGCTAAGTTCTTTTAATGGAGACTTCTGTCATGGAATCCTGAGGGCCAGACTGTGACATGAAATGCTGGTGCTGTACTATATCTATCATGCTGGGGGCCACATACTGTGTATATAGGGTAGTCGCCTTTCCCCCATGGGTACTCCCGGCAGGGGGGCGGTGGCACAATGAAGTCTAAGTGTCAGGGCAGTCTCATTGTGGGCAGGGTGGTGATATAGAGCCAACTGGTCGGTGGGCAGTAGTGATGGGCGAATTTGACCCGTTTCGTTTCGCCAAAAATTCGCCGCCGGCGAAATGTCGCAGACGCCCATTAAAGTCTATGGGCGTCAAAAAAAATTTGTCGCGCGCCGAAATTATTTTGTCGCGCGTCTTTTTTTGACGCACGTCTCCATACAAGTCTATGGGCGTCATTTTTTCGGCGAAACGAGGCGACAAAATTCGCCCATCCCTAGTGGGCAGGGCTATGGCGTTGTGATTAAATACTTGAGGCCGCAAAATGTCATGGAATTAGTGCACCTGGTGCTTCTTTACTCATGGTATTGCTGTTCCAACCATGTTTGTTAAATAGGCAGAGTGTCTGGGGCGTGGCTCCACATTGTGTAAAGCCAAAAATTTTGGGCTATTCATTATGTCCTTCTGATTTTTCAAATGTAATCCATAGATTGTAAACCCCACTGAGGCAGGGATCAATGGGCATGATGATGTATAATCTCTATAAAGTGAGTATGCCATATAAATAATAAGAATACAGTTGCTCATTAACAAATGGTTGCCTTTTTATGCTTTGCCTATGAGCAGTATTTATCATTACTACCCATTTAGTCCCCCCTGTAGAGAGAGATAATCAAACACTTGGGTGTTACTTGCGTGTTACTTATTAGGGTTGTTATAGTAGCACATATACAATGTGCTTGGCACAACAATGAACTCAGTTTTTTACCCACAATGCAGAGCTTTGGAAGGGGAACATTGGAAGTAACAACTACTCAAGGAAGGTACTTTGAACCTAACACACTGCAGCATACAGTTTATCAAAACAATCTAATCCTGTGAATTGGAATTAGGTGCAAGTTTCAAGGAGCATTTAATTAAATATGGTGTGCAGTTTTGAATGTGCATTTGTAAATTAAAGGAGTAGGAAAGGCTTGCAGCACTTGGGGGTGCCAAATATTAGGTACCCCCAAGTGATTGTATTGACTTACCTGAAACCCCCGGGCCGCTGCTCCTATCAGCAGAAAACTGCACCTGCCTTGGGTTATACCAGTGAGCACCACTGAGCGATCCTTTTCTGTCGTCTTCTTTCCCAGGGGAAAAGAATTAGTCTATTTTTAGTTAAAGTTTGGCTTTTCGCTCTACTGCGCATGCGCGGCCGTGTGAAGGAAGAAGATCGCTCCGTGATGCTCACTGGTATAACCCTGGGCCGGTGCAGTTTTCTGCTGATAGGAGCACCGGCCCGGGGTATCGGGTAAGTCAATACAATCACTTGGGGGTGCCTAACTTGGACAGTTCTTTTCTGATGGTTATTTATATGGGAATCGGGTATGGGATCCATTATCCAGAAACACGTTATCCAGATTGCTCCGAATTATGGGATGCCAGTCTCCCATAGACTTAATTTTATCCAAATAATAGAAATCTTCAAAATTATTTCCTTTTTCTCTGTAATAATAAAATAGTGCATTGTACTGTGCTGTCATCCTGCAGATCTTTAAAAGAACTTTAGCCAACATTCTCGATATGTTTTCCTTGTTGCGAATTTCATCAGAAATTCAGGGTGATTATTGAAAGGGATCACGCTAGCTTTTGGACTGCACTGAAGGATCTGACCGATCATTTAGCGATGGAACATTTTGCTGGCCACCTACCAAGAGCAGAAAATGGCCTGTAACGGATACATCGAAAGCACAAAGTCAAATTCCATCTTATTCACTCTATTTTTCCCCCCCTTTTTCTCATCCTCTGCAGCTCGCTTGGCATCAGTCAAAGCTCTGTCCTCTAAATATAAACTCCCATAGACTCCTGTGGGAAAGTTCATTAGGAATCTCTTGCATTCTTCAATATTGACAGAAGACCTAGTAAACAGCTGTGTTTTTCTATCTGAAATCCTCATCTGCCTCCCATTACGGAGGTTTAACATAAAGTGCAGGTATTCACCAAACCTTTGGCCATGTTTATGCCAGTACATTATATCCTGATTGTGCTTTTGGGTTCTACTGATTTTGACAGCTCAACCCACAGTCTTTGATCTCCTACACTGAAAATACAATGGAAGATACAATGTTTCTAACTTTATTGGCTATGGGCAGAGCCCAGAATATGTGGCACGTGCACTTAGATACTTTTGTAGCAATTTAAGATAAGCAAAGAAGCTATTGTAAAAATTTAAGATAAGCAGGTATCTTGGACAAACTGTGACTTACAGCTTAAAGGGAAATTCACCTTCATTAGCAACATTGTAATAACACATAAAAACCACAGAAATGTGTTCAAACATCATAACCTGCCAAATTTTGTCAATGAACATGGTAATTAGGGTGTGTGGCCACAAAATGGGTGTGGTCAAAACATTTCTCCAGATATATGAGACTATAGAAATCAAATGCCTGGGTGCTGGTTAGGAATTGTAAACAATTTAACAAATAATATGGCATTCAAAGGTCTTGGCGAAATCCAACATTTCGGTCACAAGTCGATTAGGAAGTGCCATCCTGTTCAAAAGGAATAGTCGGTTACGGTAGCTTATGATCACTGCAAGGACATGTAATATGCACGTCACTCTATTTTAGCAGGCCACTTGAATTATATAGTGTGGGCAGAGCTGAACAGTATAACTTTAAATCAAACACAAACTTCCAATACGAGTGGCGCTAAGTGTAAAAGTGTCAAGTATGGATGTCGTATCCATAAGGCGTTTACCCTTGGTGCATAATCAGACAGAAGCATACCGCATCTGTGTAATTGTTATGGTGTGCCGACAGAGTATGAACCACCGCATCCAAATACACATGGGGATACGCTCTAAGCATAAACTTACTGCATGGTGGTGGAAAGAAACAAAAGTGGTCAATAACTGAAAAATACCCCTGCCAGGGCTCTCTAGTGTGCCAAGTAATGCTGGTTATTATTTTAACTATTTACTATTTTTCTCAAAATGTGTTCTCACACATTATTAGGACACTTTTACTTTCTATACATTTTTTTTCTCTTTTTTGCATTTTTAATATTGGTGCATTTCACAATATTATGTATTATACCCTAGAGCATGTATTGCAGCATGACATAGAGCATGCACTATACCACAGAGTGAGCAGTATATTATACCATAGAGTTGTCAGTTTCTGTTTTTTTTATGCTTTCTTATTTTGACTCCAATTTTTGCTCTGACTTTTTTTAAGGAGTGGGTCACTTGCAATTGTGGGTTTTGTCACCAGTGGCGCTCCACCAATGAGGCGAGTTGATCCACTCGCCTCAGACAGCAGTGCCTCCTGGTTACCAGTAGGGATGTAGCGAACTGCCGATTTGGTGTTCGCGAACGCCGTTCGCGAACACCGGCAAAAAATGCGAACGTTGGCGGACAGTTTGCGAACTTCGAACACCCGCTAAAATCGTTCGATTCGAACGATCGAAGGATTTTAATCATTCGATCGAAGGATTTTCATTCGAATCGAACGATCGAACGTTTTAAGCATTCGAACGAATGAAAAAACATTCGATCGAACGTTTTAAAAATCGTTCGATTGAATGAAAATCATTCGATCGAATGCTTACAATCGTTCGAACGAATGGAAATCATTCGATTTTTAGCGGTCGAAGGAATTCGAATGGTCGAATGGTCGAACGATTTGTATTCGAATCGAACGCGAACTCAAAATGCGAACGTTCCCAAACGTTCGCGAACATTCGGCGGACGCGAACGGTCGAAGTTCACGCGAACTAGTTCGCAGCAGAACAGTTCGCTACATCCCTAGTTACCAGGGGCTACAAAAATGCCGCTCCTGGTAACTAAGAGCCGAATTTCCGATTTCAACCCGGAAATTCGGGCCTTCTAGTGCAGTGCCCCAAACCCCCTCCTGCGCAGAAAATGTGAGGAGGGGTGGGGGCGGCAACGGAAGGCCACCTCACGCGGCTTAAAGACGTGGATCGGCGCTGGCAGTCACACATGGGTGTCTGCAGAAAATTTTCCAGTGGGGGGGCAAGTAAGCTAATATCACATAGGGTAGCATCTAGGGATGCACCAAATCCAGGATTCAGTTCGGGATTCGACCTTTTTCAGCAGAATTCAGATTCGGTGGAATCCTTGTGCCCGGCCAAACGAAATCGGAATCCTAATTTGCATATGTAAATTAGGGGCGGGTAGGGAAATCACGTGACTTTTCATCACAAAAGAAGATTTTTTTTTCCTTTGCTGACACTAATTTGCATATGCAAATTAGTATTTGGATTTGTTCGGTATTCAGACAAATCTTTCACCAAGGATTCAGGGATTCAGCCGGATCCCAAATAGTGGATTCGGTGCATCCCACTGAAGATGAACCTATTCATGACAATGCAAGAGATAATTAAGACTTGCCATGGGGTGGGAAGTATAAAAATGTTTTGTGTTTCTGGGAATTAAATTTACAAACAATTTCTCGGAACTAACTGGAGAAGTCATGGTGGGTCAATTGCCCCCTTCTGCAGAACCCCATGCAGTCACAGTTTACTGTATGATACTTGCTCCTGGGAGAGCACACAGACAAGTAAGTACAATTCCATTGCCTAATATTGTCCTGGCTACACATGTCTGTGTATTCATTCATTCCCACAGATTGTGTGTCACTTATATGTGAGTCTATAATGCCATGTGTTATTAGAGCTGCTGCTGTTATTATACCCTCCCTTGAATCATTAGTAATAATACTTTCATATTCAGTGTTGCTTAATCTTTGGCAACCTGCATAAGAAGACACAAATGCACCTAATTTGTAGAAATCATCACAAACCGCCTCTGGGGTTCTGATGCCAACAGTTTGGATGCCTTGCTCCAGGATGTGGCTTCTATAGGAATGCAAGGATTGCTCAATGGATTATTTCAGTTGAAAAGCAAATGTACAGGGAGGTGTCATGGACACTAGAGATGAAATTGCTACTACTATATAGTGATGGGCGAATTTGCGAATTTGCGAAACGGTGCCGGCGTCTCGTTTTTGACGCCGGTGCCCGTTTTTTCGACGCTGGCGCAGTTTTTTTTTGAAAACATTTTTGACGCCGGCGAATTTTTTCCGAAAATTTTCGTGGGCGTTTTGCGAATTTATTCGCTGATGCCGAATCGCGCAAATTCGCCGCGAATTCGTGACTGGCGAATAAATTCGCCCATCACTACTACTATATACATGCGTACCTTTAACTGCTACTAAAAGACTGGCCAATCCAATGAAGTGGTTCTCAAACTATTAATGCAACCGTGAGAATCTGCTCTGTTTACACTTAGCTCCTTGTAGACCTACTCAGCATTACATCTGCCATGTGATCTTTGATAAAAGATAATTAGCAAGCCCTATAGGGGAAGTAAACCCCTGTATATCCCTGTTGTACTTCCCATTCCTTCAGATGCTTTTCTGAGCAATTTGTTGGCCAACATTGACTGTTTTTTTTTTTTTTTCACAATTTTATCTGTTTAAACACGGTTGATATCATGTAGGTGTAATAAGAGCACCCCCTGCTGTCCGGTCCTCACTTAAGAAATAGAACTGATAAAGAAGCAATAGAAGACACATCCTAAATCGGTAACCATGCAAAGAATGTGTTTGGACCCAAGTATCTTTTAATGAATAGTGTCAATATGCGTGAAACCTTCGGTCCGTTTTAATACTGCCAATAAACACACTTGTGAACAACTAGATGGATGCAATCGCACTAAGCACAACATGGATTCCCAAAGGAAGCACACTCATTAGTAGGGGTCAAATGTAATTCTTGCTTCTCAGCTAAAAGATGAAAACCTTTATATTACAAAATCTATAATTGCAAGAAATATTCTATTTTTAGTTGCCGGACAGAGATGATCTATAATTGTGTATAAATTATATTCACATTTTGTTGCCCCTTAAGTAATGCTGCTGTGGCTGATTATCCGACAGATTCCTTAATAAAAGCCACATTGCAATCCCAGTGGCTGTCTCTATCACTTCCTAAACATATGTCTCTCTTAACCTTGCCACTCCTTAATAAACTGTATTTCCCAGAAATGAGTTCCTGCACATATTGGAGCGAGAATTCTGGAGTTCATTGGAGAGGTGTTAGTAATAGGAGTATGTTTCATCTGAGCTTTAAAAGCTTGTTTTTATGTTGCTTTACATATACGGCATCATCTGTTAGTCTCCAGTCTGAGCTCACAATCAGAGAAACAAGTTTCGCAGTGTTCGGGTTTGGAGTGAGCCTCTCGCATAGAAATTTCTCAACTATAAAACGTTTTTAAAAGTGGAAAATGTGTAATTGAAACATTTTATTCACCTTGGATTGAAACTGAGTCATCTTACTGTAAACTTGAGGTCATTCTATTTAATTTTACTGGTAGCTTTAAAAAATAAAAAAAACTGTCATTAAACAATATACATATGGCATGAGGGGATAACGCTGTGTGATGGTTAAAAGTTAGTTGGACTGGCCTGCTGGGATACCAGGAAATCTACCAATGGGCCCCGCTGTATGGCAAATCCAATCTGCTCTCTTATTTCTTAGAAGGCCCAGTCTGCTGGTTTGTCCCAAGATTTGGAAATGATGCAGCCGGTACCACACCTGGGGGAACCAAAACAAAGTACAAACAAAAGGAAACTGTGTCCGGTTCATACTCAGGACTAACATAAATAGGGCTCTTGGAAGGTGGAGTTTGATGGGCAATTGGGTAAGATCTTTGTTTCCTACAACTTTTGCACAGTTGAGTACAAAGTGTTGCTGGACATGGGCATCCCCCGGAATGACCCTACCTTAAATTCATACGTCAACTCTATTTATTGCTTGCTCAATGCAGCACAAGGTGCAGAGTGCGGCAATACTAACCATGGGCAGTGCATCTGCTAAGAGTATGGGCTCTTAGAGGTGCCTCCCCTTGGCAGTTCAGCTCTTGTTTCCCTGCCCATAGTAATTGAGCCCTCTGATCTTTTTTTATTTGATTTATTTTGTAACATGTGCAAGAGATGGAGCTGACATACTGTGAAAGTGCCAGAGTGTAGGAGCCTTTTATTCGCTGTGCTTGGTTTGGTGCTGGGATTGGCAAAAATGAAATGGAGCAGCACCAGGAAACTCCTCTAGAGCAGATTGAAGCAATAACTGAGCTTTCTCATCAGGGCTGCAATCTGGGGTTGTCAGACAGGATCCCCGTTGGGTTTCCAGTCAATAAGAGGCCTGAATGCTGTGAAAGGTGTAGGGCTTCCAACCAAGCTGTTTTGGCCATATTCTGCGTACAGGGATCCTCACAATATGGACAGCGTGAGTGTGAGGCCATGGGTGCCGCAATCTTGATTATGAAACGGATCACTCCTCAATAAAGTGCTCCTGACACCCTGTTTCCCATTTTTGGTAGACTGTTCAAGGCTCCTTTCTCATCGGTTGCTGTTGACAACTTCACTGTTGCTGTTCAATTCCTATGTTAGGAACTTTGTTCTTAAACCTAATGGGGTACACTCTTTTATATAACTCAAAAGTGAAAATGTTTTTGTCACTCTTTGGACCAATATAAGGTGATATCAGCTACTATGAAAAAAATGAGAGCTTTTTAGTGTAGATCAACCCCAGCCTGGTCTCAGAAAAGATACCCTATTCCCAAAAAATCTCTTGTCATGTTTAACTATTAAAAACCCATTAATAACATATATCATGAAAACGTTTGTTCCCACTCATTCTTGCCAGTCAGCCATCCTTATTAAATGTCATCTATCGATATACATCTGTGACAGATTTAGAAAAGAAAATTTAAAGGATAAAATCTTCATACCAGTATAAGCAAGGGGGGTTTATTTTTGCAGCGATGGCTGCCTTCTGTTCATGGTTAAGGAACGATTTATTTGTTTATGTCTGTGAGAAGGCTATGCTATGGAAAGTCCCAGGGCTTAGCATTCAGCTTCATCTCTCCCACTGGTAGCGCTCGGCCGGTAAAGTTCAGTCCGACACAGCAGTATGAAACGTCTCACTCTGGATGCGGTGCATGGAGCCCAGCCAACTCCCCATCATTATTTCTCTTTGAATTTGAGTCAGAAGAAACAGCATTTAAGACTTTGAAAGTACCAGACAGCGACTCCTTTTATAACCCTTCTCAGAGAAAGATCAGGACAGTGGTGTCAAAGCTGTAGCCCCCCATATCTTGCGAACAACAAACCCCAGCAGCTTGGCCTTAGAACACATGGTGAGAATTTAAGGCATTTTGCAGTTCACATTTTTTCAGAAGTCTGAAATCGTCCCTGCCACTTGGGTTGAATGTCAATTGCCTGAAAGTGCTAACACAGGAGTACTACAGCGTTTAAAGGAATTGTTCAGTATAAAAATAAAAAGTGGCTAAATAGATAAACCGTGCAAAAAAAAAAAAAAAAATTCTAATATAGTTAGCCAAATATGTAATATACAGTATAAAGGCTGGAGTCCCTGGATGTCTAACATAATAGCCAGAACATTACTTCCTGCTTTGCAACTCTCTTGGTTTCCACTGATTGGTTACCAGTGGTTTGCTTTTTTTTAACCAGCATGTTGAGGATCAATTGAACAGTTATGTCCCATGTGGCCCCCTTGAAGTTGCTGACTAGTTAGAGAGTAGGGATGTGCGAATTTTTTCACCTTGTTTTGCCGTGGAAATGACGCCCATAGACTTGTATGGCGGTGTGCGTCAAAAAAAAAAGACGCGCATCAAAAAAAAAAAATTTGCCGCGTGACAACATTTTTTTGAAGCCCATAGACTTTAATGGGTGTCGGCGACAATTTGCCGGCGAATTTTCGGCGAAACGAAATGGGTCAAATTCACCCATCCCTATGAAAAGCAGTTCCTGTTCTGTTCCAGTTAATCCAAGCTTTTACAGACTATCTATTCATTCAGTTTTTATTTTTACACTTTAAGGGGATCATATAATTATCTTTCTAATGCTTTATTTACCACTCCAGTAGGTCCTTCCAACATGGGCACCCATTCAGATTAGAAGAAAGAAGATTCCATTTAACTATTCGGAAGAGGTTTTTTACAATGAGAGCTGTGAAGATGTGGAATTCTCTCCCTGACTCAGTCGTACTGGCTGATACATTCAATAGATTTTTTTTTTTTTTTTCAGATTTGAAATATTTTATAATAAACCATAAAAATAAATATGATAACAAATAGTATGCAGAATAAGAAGATTAATACAATGACATATTATACAGAATGTATAACTTGAAGTAACAAGTAACAATTAAGTAATATGTAAAATAAAATAGAAACTAACAAGTATTAACTATCACTAACTAAAACAGTGGACACATAAACATTCTTAAAAACATTCTTAAAAACATTCGATAGATTTAAGAAGGGGTTGGATGGCTTTTTAGCAAGTGAGGGAATACAGGGTTATGGAAGATAGCTCATAGTACAAGTTGATCCAGGGACTGGTCTGATTGCTATTTTGGAATCGAGAAGGAATTTTTCCCCTTTTGAGGAAAATTCTGCTTCAAATGGGGTTTTCGCCTTCCTCTGGATCAACTAGCAGTTAGACAAGCTATATATAGACATGAAAGGTTGAACTTGACGGATGTGTATCTTTTTTCAGCCTAACTGACTATGTTCCTCGGAGACAACTGGCTGACAACAATCAGTGCTGGTCCTTTCAGACAAGTGTAATTAAAATCTATGGAAGGCAAAGGGGTAAAATTTCAGCCATTTTTCCACATGCCAAGAACCGAAATGGACATGTAAAATATTAACAGGGCAGTGTATAAGAACATTGTGCGTTTATGTACCTAGTTGAATATGGAACCATACAGTTTAGGTTGCAAACAAAGACAAATTGGAGAGAATGATTAGTTTGCCCAGGAGCAGTTTACCCATAGCAAACAATCAGCAGGCAGCATTTTACAAATATAACTTATCTGTTGCTTCAATTAACAGTATTGTGTGGATATGGTTATTTCAATTACTAATTAACCAATAATACATCCTGAAATCAGCTCCTCCACGGAAGCAGATGTATACTGTGAATAAGGAAACATGGACACACACAAAAGGTTTGTATAGTTATTTGCGTGCACATTGCATTTTCACTGCGTGTATAATATGATATAATTAGTTTTATCTGATTTTAAGTCCTCTTGAGTTTCTTTCCCAGCATTGCGAAGAGCAGTTTATGGTGAAAAGTGGAATTTCCTGATCCAACTCATTTGCGTGTGTGTGTACATGTTTTAGACCTTTGATTTGTATCAAAGAGATTTTACTCTTATCTAACAGTTCCCCATGATTCAAGATGAGTCGCAAGTCTAGTTGTGAGGAAATATGTGGACTGCAGGCATCTTTTACTTGTGATGTTCAGAGCATGATCCATACTGTAAACACTTGCTCAATCCTTGGTTCTGCAGATAATGTTGAACTAAGATGTTCAGGAACCCACAATATTATTAGGAAGAGTTAGATTTGGCTGGGGGGTCTTATTCCAACAAAATGAGGACCGTATCTGTAAACTGATAATATTGTCTAGCATCAGCAACGCATGTTCTAATGAGAAGCTAGGTAAACACAACTCATTGGTCTTTATGTGATTGGAGAAGGGAGCTTTTAATACATTTATTCTAGCACAAGCAATTATTGATCTGATGTTCGATTAGGGTTTATTATCAAACAAATGACAAGCCAATTCAATGTGGTAATCTCCTTATGTTAGAAAGCAACAAGGTGACTCATTTGATATTTTGATGGAGAATTTTCTTACATTTCTAATTAAGCTTGGGTCATCTAGAACAGATGTGACACTTGGGTTTCCCTACAGAAAAGATAGAATCCAAGTTTCACAATAAAAACATGTTAAAGCTACTAAAGTAAGTATCCTATAGACTAAATACCACTTTTAGCACATAGTATTCTACATGAACTCTTCTCTTTGTTGTTCATGCTTTTCTTAGCTGAGCTGCTACATAGGAATAATTTAAGATGACACTCACTACCAGCCATGAGTCTTCCTTTACTTCATTGAAATTTACAGAGATGGGTTGACTTGGGACTTAACATTTATGAAATGGCTAACATTTGAACATACCAATGTCACCTATTTGTAACTTTTCAAATATTTAATTTAGGCATGACTTTGACAGAACTTTAACATTCTCTCTGAAAATAACAGTAAAACTTCTTCCCCGGTTCTGTTCTGGAGAAATATCATGATTTATTGTAGCATAATACAGGTATGGGACCTGTTATCCAGAATGCTTGGGACCTGAGGTTTTCCTGGATAAGGGATATTTACATAATTTTCGATCTTCATTCCTTAAGTCTACAAGAAAATCATGTAAACATTCAATAAACCCAATAGGCTGGGTTTGCTTCCAATAATGATCCATTATACTGTATCTGTTTGGATCAAGAACAAGGTACTGTTTTATTATTTTAAAGAAAAAGGAAATATTGGATTACTCGAATAAAATGGAGTCTATGGGAGATGGCCATCCTGCAATTTAGAGCTTTCTGGATAATGGATCCCATACCTGGCATAATAATAATATAGCATAATCTCATGACTGATTATAGCCATGTCTTCATATCTTTGGGCCGATCTCTACTCCATGTACCTGCACTCAAGTGGAAGCTACATTATGGTGGCAACCCTAACTGGGAAAATCCTCGAAATTTCATTCTGTCATGCTTTTTATAGTGTAGTTTTGATTTCTAAATTACACTGTTTGCACTGCAAATAATGCACACTACCATATAAAATTTAATTCTTGAACCAACACGTGTACTTTTTTTTGTTTGTAGGCAGCCATCTCAGGTCATTTTGCCTGATCCTGTGCTTTTAGAAAGAGCCAGCACTTCATGATTGAACTACAGGCTATTGTTTCTCCAACTCAATGTAACTGGAGGAGTTGCAGTGGGACATGGATTTATACTATTGAGTGTTGTTCTTATATCTACCAAGGAGCTGTTATCTTGTGTCAGGGAGCTGTTATCTGATTACCTTCCCATTGTTCTGCTGATGGAGTAAGGGAGGTGGGTGACATCACTCCAACTTGCAGTGCAGCAGTAAAGTGTGACTTGCATTTATCATAGCACAAGTCACATGACTGGAGGCACCTGGGAAACTCTAGCCCCATGTCAGATGTCAAAAACATGTCATGACAGAATCTCCCTGCAACAGAACACATCATCTGCATTGCTGGTGTCAAAGACCTGGCTGTCAACATCTGTAGATTCCTCATTTCTTTATTCTATTGAAAAATATTTTATAAACTAAATGCAAATAATTTAAATTTTCAGCAGTAGAATAACCAACACTAAAGAAAATAAATCAGTTAATCGTGAAATATATTCAAAATATGTACAGTCCAAGACTTGAACAAGAACTAATGTTTTGGATTAAGCCCTTTATCCAAACATCCCATAACATCTATTTAATCTGCTGTTAAATTGCATTAAATTGCAAACTTTTTTGGTTGTTTGTTTATACCATTGTTTCATCTCATTGGGGCGGCTGTCTAGACAAAAACCTGACAGAATATAGTTTGTTCTTCCAATGATTAATTCATTTCTTATGGAGAAACCACAGAACATAGTGATCAAAGAGCATTAGTTCCAACCTTGCTTATTTTTTTTGTAGGTAGTACTTTCTAGGTTTGATCTACTAAAAGATGAAAACAAAATCACCTGGGGAATTATTAAAGGAGGCCTATGATCTACTGATGTGTGTAAATGTTGTTTTACCATATCAATGTTTATATCTAACTAAATGCATTTAACTTAAAATAAATCCTCATGTTAGCCTCTGTGTGTATTCATTTTAAGCATGTCTGTTGCATACGGGTGCCTTCATGACACCAGGCGATGCCTTAGCAGTTCCACAAGCAGGCAGGCACGCTGCATTCAGCAACATATTGGGGGGAATTCACAAAAGTGTCGGTAAAAAAAGTAAGAACGAAGGAATCACCGGCACAACAGGTTATTTCCAGCAGGGAAACCCTTGCTCGTTTTGCGGATGCATCCGCAAAATAAACGAGCAAGGGTTTCCCTGCTGGAAATAACCTGTTGTGCCGGTGATTCCTTCGTTCTCAATTGTTGTGGAGGTTGCCAATACCTCCTACATCGTGCACCAGGTGTTACATAACTTGGACGGCCAGGGTGTGCGAAGCGACTCCTTCTACTTCTCCGGTAAAAAAAGTAACCCAGAAGTGGTGGTCGACAAATTTGTAAAATGACGTACGAACGGCAAATTCACAAAGGCAGATGTTACCATCTCTGAATGTCTCGTAAGTCTGACAATTTTCTAAAATGTCGTATATCTTTTCATCATACAAACGACATTTACCAAGACTTTTTAAACGACAATTTGTCTGACATTTTCATTTTGGAGAGCCTAAAGTGTCTGAAAAATTGTCGGTAAAAAAAAGAGTTTACGAGTAATTCATAAAAATGATGGGAAAAGTGGCGCCGAAAAACCACACCCACTTTTAACGACACTAATTCAAAAGTGTCGCAGATGTCGGAAAACTGGTGGAGAAATGCTCTGTGAATTTGTCGGCTGTTGCTACGACACTTTCTACGACATTTTAAAGACATTTTTTCGTTCCCGACACTTTTGTGAATTCCCCCCATTGACTTAAAAAAACACAACACTATTTCCCACCCAATTATTTTCTTCATGCTTTTCTTCAGTCATATAAGTCCAAAAACATAAAACTATTCATATTTCTATTAATGGAATCTGTGAAACAGCAGGCAGTATTCTCTTAGCATTGCATGGGCGTTTTGGGGAGATTTGGTTGCCTGGCGACTAATCGCCTCGTCTTTGCGGCGACCAATCTCCCCAAACGCCTTCCCTGACTCTGTGCCGGCTAAAATGAAAACGGTGGCGCTAATCACAAGTGGCGGTTAGTTTGCCGAAGTTGCTTCGAAACTTTGAGCGACTTCAGAAAACAAATCGCTGCATGTGATTTTTTTCATTTTAGCCGGCGCAGAGTGAGGGAAGGCGTTTGGGGAGGTTGGTCGCCGCAAAGACGCAGTGATTAGTTGCCAGGCGACCAAATGTTCCCAAGACGCCCAATGTGACCTTACCATTAAAGGAATAGTTCAGTGTAATAATAAAATCTGGGGAAATAGGCTGTACAAAGTAAAAAAAAAATGTAATATAGATTACCAAAAATGTAGACTATATAGGCTGGAATGACTGGATATCTAACGTAATAGCCAGAACACTACTTCCTGTTTTTCAACTCTCTAATGCTTAGTTAGTCAGCGACTTTACAGGAGGCCACACGGGATATAACTTTTCAGTTTGTTTGCTTTTGATCCTTAGCATGAAGGTCAGATTCAAAAGCAACTGTCTGTCTGGTAACCAACGAGAGCTGCAAAGTGTTCTTGCTATTATGTTAGACATCCAGTCACTCCAGCCTTTATACATTACATTTTTGCCTAACTAACTATATTGAATTTTAATTTGCACAGCCTATCTATTTAGCTAGTTCTTATGTTTACACTGAACAATTCCTTTAAGGATTTATCTCAAAGGAAAAGTAACACCAAAAATGTGAATGCATTTTAAAGTAATGCAAATATAATGCACTATTGTGCTGCACTGGTAAAACTGGTGTGTTTGCTGCCGAAACTGTATTATGGTTTATATAAACAAGCTGCTGTGTAGTAATGGGGGCAGCCATTCAAAGTTGAAAAAAGAAACACAGGCACAGGATACACGGTAGATAAAAGATAAGCTCTGTTGTGGACAATGGGATTTTTCTACTGTGACGACAGAATGCTTGCACCATGGCTACACAGCAGCTTGTTAATATAAACTATAGATGTATTTCTGAAGCAAACACAATTTTTTTTGTCCCACAAATCCGCGGATAGTGAAACATGGAAATTCAGCACAAATCAATGCCAGACAATTATATTTGCCCATCACTACTTATAAGCCTGCGTCATACTGCTGCCAGGTGCTTGGTCATTAAGCTCTCCTGCGTTAATCCTAACTGCTATTTTTTTCTGAATTTCCTGATCCCCTTGCATTGATTCACCTTAAATCCTAATACCCAGCCTCTACCTGTTATCCAAAATGCTCGGGACCTGGGGATTTCTGGAAAACAGTTCTTTGGGAATTGGGATCTTCATACTTATGTCAATTAGAAAATCATTTAAATATGAAATAAACCCAATAGGTTGGTTTTGCTTTTAATAAGGATTAATTATATCTTAGTTTGGATCAAGTTTATTATTACAGAGGAAAAGGAAACAATGTTTATAAAATATGGATTATTTGGATAAAATGGAGTCTAAGGGAGACGGTCTTCCCGTAATTCGGATGTTTCTGAATAACGGGTTTCCCATACCTGTACTGCAAAAAATGTTCATAAATGGGAATTCATTTTCAAGAGATGCAAAAAAAAAAAAAAAAAGACCACAACAAAGAGCATTGAGCTGATATAACTTGCGTCTTTTGCTTTGTTATTTTTGCTGCAGTGATTTAGGACTCCAAATAAATATTCATGAAAAAATTATAAAAAAAATATTGTAAGCTCTCTAAATGAACTAAAAGCCATGGCTATGTTTTGTTTTATTTCTAGGCACTGTTTTGGTAAAGCATTGCTCTATGCAGTTTGCAGAAAGTCAAGAATATAACCCATAATTATATAAGCCTGTATTTATCAAAAAGCTAGAAAAAAACGTTTTAATAGCACTCTCTAAGTTGCTCCAAGGGCCAAATTCAATAACATTCATATTTAAAATGTGGATACATGTTTCCTAGTGCATTTCAACCTTGTGTGGGATGGTATGTCATCAACGAATCTCATACAGCAAGAAAGAGAGTGAACTTTTTTTGTAGACTAATACATTTACAAACCATCATGGGAAACCTGAAAAGTTGATGCCATGTTTAAATGGAATTGGCTAAAGGTATGTAATTTTATAGCCATATTTGTCAGGCCTAATAAAGGGGCATGCGCCGAAACATTGCTTTTCACAAAATCATGCAGGTATTCTCCCCGCATGAAATTGCTCTGCTTTGTGGATTCTTTCCTATACTGAATACTGGAAGGCTGCCAGCTGCAACCAAGCACCTAGTCTTATTTTTTTGAGAGATTTATCATAGACTGTAACAATAGATACAATACCAGAATATGATGATGGTAATAAATGTTACTGTGCTCTTAAAAATAATCTTACCCGATTTCAGAAATGCTTTAAATAGATGTTAGCAGACGTGGAAATAGCGTTATTATGACTTATGCCTGAAGTGATAGGAATGTGTATGCTCTAAAGTGGAAAAATATCTCTACTCCCTGGAGAAAAGCAGCTTTTTTGAGGGAGAACAGTTTAGAAGGATCATTGCTAAAATAAATGTAGTATTGTAGTGTGGCTTTACTGCACAGCCAAAACAAAAGAGCAATGTAATTAAAAAGTCACAATGTCTAGTAGGCCATCGGGCCACTAGTTTACGCACAATGCCCCTTTACTAGATGCTGACTGCCATCAAGTGATCAATTCAAGAATGTCCAGTTAAGAAATAGGCTCTCTACTTGCTACTGGCTGTGGTTCCACAAAACAGGACCTTAGGATGCTGCCTTGACTGCTTATCCCTCATCCCCTGATGCCTGTAATTGTGTGCGTGTGTGTGCGCGCGCATATGTCAGGGGAATAGATCAGCTGAGTGTCTGACCAACAGATTAGAACATGAATTCAATTAAAAATTGTACAGTGTTATATTGTGTTGTGAAAAATTGACAATAAAAGTAAATTGAAAAAAAAATGTAAGCAGGCCAATTTATAACATATTATATATCATAATTTACTAATGCCATTTCTATAGCTGTTGCCGCCATATCACCCTGCTATATCTGTTATGGGTCAGCCAGCAGGCTGGTATTCCTTGCTTTTACTATAGGCACCATCTCTCCCTACTATACCTGCTATCCCACAGCCCCTTCCCAGAGACTATTATTCCACTTCTACTATAGCACTATTTCCCCCTACTATACCTGCTATCTCACAGTCCCTTCCCAGAGACTATTATCCCACTGTTACTATAGGCACCATCTCTCCCTACTATATGTGTACTGTATGTGTGCATATCTATATTAATTAAAAAATGTAATTTATTGCACCCATTGTATAGATCACAAAATAAGTGTGAGGCACCTTGGAACAAGATCACACTTATTTTAGGATCTGCTTTTCATGCATTAAACAGTCTTTTAGTCAAAGCTGTTCCATTTATAAAATGCCATTTCAATTCAAATGTATCTAATTTCTAACCAAAGTCCAGAGTGGTTTGTCAATCCCTAACCTCTAATATTTTCCAGATCTGCTCTGCCAGGCTTGTGGTATAGGCTTAATTTGAATGAGGAAAGGCATGAATTCTGTAAATTTAGAACATTCTTAGTGTTTGCAATTTTTAAACGGCATAAATGCTTTGGATGCACCGTATAATGCAATTGCCACATCAGCAATTAATGTGACCATTTGGCATTCAAATATTTGTCACCATAGGCTACCTTAGGCCAAGTAGATGTTCCACCTTTGCTAGAAATGGTTGCAGAAAATGGATAATAAATCTCTCAATATCGTGTACAGTAAAAAGTATTTTACCAAAATACCTAAAAATACCTAAAAAAAACAGTTTCCAAAAACAAAATGGTAGGGAAAAACAAGGGAAGTTAAGGAGTCAATATTTGGGCAGTTAATTAGTGTACCAGCTCTTTCAAAATATTATCAAGGAGTTGGGGCTTAAAAGACCAGTAACATCAAAAAAAAATGTTCAAAAATTCGTTAGAGCACAACAAAAAATGAAACTTTTAAATAGCAAAGACTTTATTAAGAAATAACTTACAGAAAATCCACTTCAGAAACGGCGAAAAGGCGACCATCCACACTGCAGCAATTGATTTCTTCTCCCTGGACATTCACTGACATCCTCCTCTCGTTGTGTCCAACAGCAGCTGGTTTGTTCCTGTGCTGGCGGCGATGAACTGACAGCAGCGAGTCCTTTCGCTTCCCTTCCACTGGCCTGGCCGTCTACAGTCTCCCAACGGCACACTTGTTCCTGCACTTTCACTGTGCATCGGCTTCCCTGCTCCGCTCTCCTCACCTCCCTCTCCGTCTCCCCTCCTCCCCAAGCTGCTGCCGTTGGGAGACTGTAGACGGCCAGGCCAGTGGAAGGGAAGCGAGAGGACTCGCTGCTGTCAGTTCATCGCCGCCAGCACAGGAACAAACCAGCTGCTGTTGGACACAACGAGAGGAGGATGTCAGTGAATATCCAGGGAGAAGAAATCGATTGCTGCAGTGTGGATGGTCGCCTTTTCGCCGTTTCTGAGGAGGACAGGAAGTGGATTTTCTGTAAGTTATTTCTTAATAAAGTCTTTGCTATTTAAAAGTTTCATTTGTCTCTGTGTTCATTTTTTGTTGTGCTCTAACGAATTTTTGAACATTTTTTTTTGATGTTACTGGTCCTTTAAATAAACAGAAGGGTATACTTTTGTAATGTACTTGTAACAAATATAGATTCGATGAATTCGATGACACGGCAAAGATATCATGGGTGGGTTGTCGGAATCATTAAGGAGATGTCAAGGGTGGGATATTCATTAAGAGGGGAACATGCAGCTTTGTTGTTTTTAAAGGGCATGTAAAGTCTAAAATAGAATAAGGCTAGAAATGCTGTATTTTGTATACTAAATATAAACATGAACTTACTGCACCACAAGCCTAATCAAACAAATAATTTTTGCTTTAAAAGTTGGTTTCAGGGGCTCACCATCTTGTAACTTTGTTAAACATCTTTGCAAGACTAAGACTGTGCACTTGCTTAGTGTGGTCTGGGCTGCTTAGGGATCGTCATAAACAAAGCTGTTTGAGTTCTTCACGGCTGGGAAGTAAGTATGATTGTTTCCCTGCTCAGCAGTTAGGGACCACATGACAATTCCTATCCAAAGCAGTAAATGAAGGGAGAATTTCACTGCATACAGTCAGGTTTCTTATAAAAATGGTACACATTTTTTTCTTTTTAAAGTATATTGGAGATAGAAAAATTATTAAAGAAAGTAAAAATGGGATTTTGTTTTTTTGCCTTTACATGCCCTTTAAGGGCAATACTCTGAACAACCTACAGTAAGGAGGAGTCCAAAATTAGGAGGGCTTCATTTATGGCCCTTTGGTAACTCATACCCATATGGTATAAAAATATTTTTTGAAGGCGATACGTAGGGGCAAGTTTTATTACAATTAGAAATTCAGGAAAATTCAAGGCAAAAAATGAAAAAGTTTTTTGGATTTAAATTTGGCAAACTCAAATTTTTAAAACTCATCAGTCAAAAAATATGACAAAGAAATTCAGTAACTGAATCCTGGTGAGCTTCTATGACCCAAGTGCAATGCCCCTACCACAATTGCATGTGATTTACCAAAATAGACGCTACTGTGCATGCTGCAAGTAGTGTGCAATTGTGCCAAATATTTTCATAGTCTGCCTGGTAAATAGTCGGCCTGACTAAATTACTATGTTTATTGTGTGTGTGACATCCCTGTCTTTACTTTAGGTGCAATTGTACTGTGTCTATTGACGTAGGGCATGAAGGGAACCCTGGAGCTACTGCCTGGTCAGGAGGTGGTGGTAGCTCCAGAATTTCCCTGCATCAATTGGAGCAGCAGAGGCCGATTTGGAATGGAAGGCAGGAAGTACTGAGCGCACTTACCGGAAGTGCGAAGAGTTTATTTTGACATAAAGAAGTTTTATTCGCAACATACTGTGGGGAGAAATTAACCACAATGAGTTTTTTTTTTTTTTAAAATGGCACAAATGGAAAAATTAATTTTACAATGTTATTTTTGAAATTAACATTGACATTTCTAAAATGAGTTTGGTCGCCAAAGTAACATTATCCATCTCGTTTTGCCTTTGTATCCCAACATTTTTCATATTCTCGTAATTCTCTAGATGCCATACTGATCAAAAAGTTGTATTTGGTTCTAGCTAGCATCAACCATTGACCAAAAATATTTCCCAGTCCAAAAAAAAAATGAAAAAAGAATATTGCTTTGTTTGCAAAACCTGAAATGAATAAATACGACTTGAGTGTGCCAAGAAAGGGTCTGGTTAATAATCTCGAGGAAAACAGATACAGTAGTTCCTTGGTGTACTCCTTTAAGCGTAGAAACCCCATTTTTGGCCAGACATCACTAGTCTTACTTTATTTTTCACATCTGTTTCAAAATGTTTCTTCTGACCAGTAACATTCTTTGATATCAAGCCCCAGATTATACTTTAGAATGTCTGATATTCTTGCACTCTGGGGAAATGGCGCAGCTGTTAGATGTGGGATTTTGGTACATACCAGCTATTAGACATACTACCTTAGGTAACCACTATGTAGACTAAAGGATAAGCCTGCTTTGTCTTCTTTTTCCTTGCATTTGACAGTAAAGGTTTGAGATTTTTAATTTATGCTGTTAAAAAGTAGGAAACAGCAATCTATAACATTCCTGAAAGGATTCCAACTCCTGGCCTCAATTTAAACGATTTTTATCTCAGGTTGCATTATTTTATGAATAACTCATGGTAGGGAAATGTGTATATGTTCAGCAATGAATTGAAAAGAAAATATTTCGCAAGAGAAAATGAAAATATACCATTTGTAAAAAATAAAAAAATAAATAAAAAAAAACAGCAAATAGTGAAAAGGTTTTGGATTAGTAGTTTCTTTGTAATGTCTATATTACATTATTTATTTGGGGACTAGAAACACTCAGCAATATTAACATTTAGTAACTATATGTATTTCCTGTTATTCAGAAAGTTCTGAATTAAGGAAAGTCTGTCTCCCATAGACTCCATTTTTAAAAATGATTCCCATTTTTTTCTTTGTAATAATAAAACAGTACCTTGTACTTGATCCCTACTAAGATATAATTAATCCTTATTGGATGCAAACCCAGCCTATTGGCTTTATTTAATGTTTACATGATTTTCTAGTAGACTTAAAGGGTACCTGTCACCCCAAAAAAAATATTCTAAATCCGATTTTATCATGTTATGTTAGTCAAGCAAATTGAACTTTAATTACACTGTAAAAAATATTTTGAATCTTGTTTTCTTCCATCTGGGAACTCATAATTATAGCACACAGGAAGGAGCCATTTTGTGTACACTGTTATTAAGGCAAGCCTTGCATCATCTCAAAATCTTGTTTGTTCACCAGAATGGGGGACCTGATGTCCATCCCCATGCACTGGTTACACAATTAAATGTTTAAGAGAACGTGGGAAATGTAGGGAGAGCAGTGACATCTAGAAAGTGCTGAATGGAAAGTGAAAGTAATTGTCTGTCTGCCTCTATGCCTAAGGCATAGAGAACGGACAGGCAATATTTGATTGACAGCTGAGATTTTTAAGTTTACAACAGCTATTAATGCTTAAATAAAAAAAGAATTTGGATTTCATGTTTAATTTGAAAAGGACTTTTATTATGCAGATTTTTATGTCTGGGTGAAAGGTCCGCTTTAAGGTATGGAAATCCAAATTACGGAAGGATGCGTTACCTGGAAAACCCAAGGTCCCGAGCATTCTGGATATGGGTACCATAAATTTAATTTTTTTTTAATTCTTTGGATAAAATGGAGTCTTTGGGAGATGGCCTTTCCATAATGCAGGGCTTTCAGGATAATGGGTTTCCAAATAAAGAATCCCATAGCTGTAGTCCTGTCACAAATGCATTGGGGCAGTTTTTGAGGCCCACCAATTAGATCTTTGCCGTGGACCCACTGGTACATTTAAGCAGTCCTGCAGGCCAGTGGCATAGAAAGCCTGGAGCATGTCCGTTTGGTTTTGAACTCAACTTATAGAACAACTGTAATTTCTTATTTTAAAAACCACTAGTTAGGGAACATCTTCTTAAATGTATCATTGATGGGAGGTAAACCCTGATAGTAAATAGTCACCGTGAGTAATAACATAATCTGGAAAGGGAGAAATAAATGCAAGGAAGTGGTATTTGACTGAGGTTCCAATCACTTTTGGAGGGGTGGGATAAAACAACCGTTCCATGCAGTAAAACACTGCGTTAATTATCTATTAAAAAAAATTGTGTAGAAACATGGGAATAAATGTGGAGCATGACTGACTCTGAGTGTGTTTGCTGTGCTTATCCTTTCCATTCCAAGACACTCATTTGGATCCTTTTTCATTCTGCCAGCCAGTTAATACCATCAGCGCCTGCTGCAGTTCCAACTTATGGCGTGTCACAATGATGTCATCACCAGACGCAATAAACAACTAGACGATGCTTCCTGTATGATACAATCAGTCCAGTCACCGGGTTCAGAACATGAAAAATAAAGTACGGTAAGTAAATAAATTGCTTTTGGAGCAAATTTTATATCATAAATTGTACTTACCCTATGAGACAAGGAGCTTGACGAAAAAATATTTTAAGCCATTTTTAAACTTGGGCTTTATACGTTGGACCTCATTTTGACTCTAGCGTTGCCATTAATTCTGAAACGGGGTGCGTTAAATGGCACTTCATTAGAGGGGACATAAAAATTCCATAACAGTGCTGCTCCACCATGCTATACATCAGCCCTGACAAACCTCTTGTTTTATCATCAAGTCCAAGCTGTGTATTCCCATGGCCCGAATGACAACAGCAGAAGCTGCTCATTATAAAACGGTAAATGAGGGTACATGCACATGATGATGGTTATACATATGCTCATTGTGAATATGCACCTAATGATTTTGTCTATATGAAGACAGAGGTACAATATATGGCCAAAAGTATATTAACACCTGCTGGTCTAACATCCTATTTCAAAACCAAGGGTATTATTAAGTTTGTCCACTCTTTGCTTCTAAAACAGGCATTACTTTTCCATGAACACATGGTAAAAGTTCTTGTTTATGCACACAGTGCCAATGTTGTGAACAC
The DNA here is from genome assembly GCA_038501925.1 of Xenopus petersii. Lineage (NCBI taxonomy): Eukaryota > Metazoa > Chordata > Amphibia > Anura > Pipidae > Xenopus > Xenopus petersii. Next base: position 22,116,341 of record CM076676.1, read on the forward strand.
TTTAATAAATTAGCCTTTAAAGGAATCATTTTGTGTAAAAAAAATATTAACGTACCAGTGCATTATCCTCATTTAGATATGTGCTTAAAAAAGTAGTAGGCTGATTTATTGAATATTTTTGCAAAAACCCTATCCACTTCCTGCTCCCTGAATTCCCAGGCTGCGCAGGGGAGCAGGCAGCTCTCAGCTCACTGCACTGTAGGACAGAAACCAATCAGCAGCTTCCAGGTCCTGATAGGGAACTGAAGCTTGTCTGTGTTTGTGTGACTGCAGGGCTGTTATTGGCTGTCCCCCTCCTACTGTGCTTCTGGCAGGGACCGTTAGGACACGCCCACCCCTCATTTGAAACCGGGACAGGGACCAGTGAAAAGCTATAGGGAGCTCTATATTTTTAAAAATAAAATTAATTTTTAGCACCATGTAAAAGCCGTATTGTACTCACAATTGCCTACAAAATTTTTGCCTATTTTTTTAATTTATCCTATATGTCTCCTTTAAATGGTTAAAATAAGTGATGAGGTTTTCTTATCTAGAGGTTCTAAACGTTTATTCACCAAGGCCTCAGAGGTTTATTATAGTCAAACACCTAGCCTATATGGAAGATCCCTACCAAAAATACAGTTGCCTCCAAAGAAAGGGGTAAAACTGAGAACAATTGGAATGAAATGTGTTATTTTCTAAATACATCAAAAAGTGCATGGACTATAAGACCTGTTTTTGCAGAAAAAAAGCCTGGCATTTCATTTGGGCATTGACAGAATATAAATGAGGCTGGAGGCTGGATTAAATTAGATGGGTGAGATGGCACCAGGCAGTTCATTCAGCATTACATTAGATGGGTGAGATGGCACCAGGCAGTTCATTCAGCATTACATTAGATGGGTGAGATGGCACCAGGCAGTTCATTTTGCATTAAATTAGATGGGTGAGATGGCACCAGGCAGTTCATTCAGTATTACATTAGATGGGTGAGATGGCACCAGGCAGTTCATTCAGCATTACATTAGATGGGTGAGATGGCACCAGGCAGTTCATTCAGCATTAAATTAGATGGGTGAGATGGCACCAGGCAGTTCATTTTGCATTAAATTAGATGGGTGAGATGGCACCAGGCAGTTCATTTTGCATTAAATTAGATGGGTGAGATGGCACCAGGCAGTTCATTCAGCATTACATTAGATGGGTGAGATGACACCAGACAAATCAGCATTGCAGAAGACGTGCGAGTTGGCACAAGGCAATTCAGCACCACAGAAGATGGATGAGATGGCACTACGCAATTTCAGCATCAGAGAAGATGGGTGAGTTGGCAACAGACTATTCAATAATACAAGTTTGTATTGTATAATAAGTTTGGTAAGATGTTGGCAAAGAAAGTTCTTTGGTTGCATTTTAGTTGCCCATTAATCTTATTTTGTTTTATGCAAAGTTCTAGTTAAGGTTTACGGAGCTGGGGTTGCTTTCTAATTCAAATTCAGGCACAGAAAAGGTCAAAACCTTTTTGTCACATACCACACACTCCATAAATCCACAGTGGGCAGATTGTTCTGATAACCCAATGTGCTTATGATTCTGCATGAGATCTTAAAGGGGTTGTTCACTTTTGAGTTGACTTTTAGTATGATGTAGAGAGTGATAGTCTGAGACAATTTGCAGATGGTTCTCTTTTTTTTTTTTATTATTTATGTTTTTTCCGTTATTTAGCTTTTTTTTATTCAGCAGCTCTCCAGTTTGCAATTTCAGCCATCTGGTTGCCAGTGTCCAAATTACCCTAGCAACCATGCATTGGTTTGAATAAGAGACTGAAATACGAATAGGAGAGAGGGCCCGAAAAGAAAGATGAGCAATAACAATATATTTATAGCATTACAGAGCATTTGTTTTTTAGATGGGGTCAGTGACTCCCATGTGAAAGCTGGAGTCAGAAGAGGAGGGCAAATAATAAAAAAAAAATTACTTAGAACTGGCAATTATATAACATATTATGTATCTATAAAAAATATAAAGGTTTTATTATTTTCTCCTAACTTAAATTTAATTATAACTGCCTGCAATAAAACTTGCAATTACTGCATCTAATCTAGCCTCCGTGTTTGATCAGTCTTTTACATAAAGCATTTTATTCTCCTTCTCTCTGCGTGCATGGATAACTTACACCAGTATATACCTGACAATATAACTCAACTCCAGCCCAATAAAACCTGTGCGTAAAATCTTCCAGATCACCCTTTAAATGTAAATTATGGCAGATCCTGGGTTTTGTCTTCAGACTACTCGACATGGCAGGTCACTGAGATAAAATACAAAATCTCCACTTCTGCTACATGGGACTGAATTAATTGGATGCAAGTTTGCGATGCACAGAAATTAGCAGAGGAGACTGTCATTTATTAACAAGGACTATTAGTAACTTGGTTGTAATTTACCTTCTACTGAGACCTTTTGGTGCTAATAAAATGTTGCTTTGCAAAGCTCATAGTGAGCTAAGAGGAATTACCATATGGCAACAGCATGAAACATGGTGTTTAACGTCATTTCTGTGCTACTACAGCCCTTCCTTACCCAGAATACAGCAGCGACAGTTTTAGGGTAGTGAGCATCATCATGTGACACTGGTATAAAGGAATACCCTGATTTTTAAGGGGGTTATTCACCTTCCGACCCTTTTTTTTTGTTCACTTGTTTCAACTACTTTCTATTTTCTATTTGCAACCATTTTTCTAATATCCAAGTTTCCAGGTTCACTTTTCACCTTCTTATTAGTGATGGGCAAATTTATACGCCAGGCGCGAAATTTGCCACGAAAATTTGCCGCTAATTTAGACATCGGTGACGATTAGCGGATGCCCATTTACTTTAATGGGCACCGGCGTCAACTTTGAGAATTGTCGCCTACGACAAAATCCCCGTTTCGCTAATTTCGCAAATTTTGCGTTGAAGTGAACGAGAGAAATTCGCCCATCACAACTTCTTATGTCTCTCTGAATCCACTCTGGGAGGGGGGCCACTGTAATCTGTTCAAAATTGGTACATTAGTTGATACATTTCTTATCTTTGGCCCTGCTGAGCAGAATCCCTGAGTTTCATTAAAAGGGGTGGTTCACCTTTAAGTTAACTTTTAGGATGTTATAGAAAGGTCAATTCTAAGGAACTTTTCAATTGGTCATCATTTTTTATTTTTTATTGTTTTTGAATTATTCGCCTTCTTCTTCTGACTCTTTCCAACTTTCAAGTATGGGTCACTGACCCCATCTAAAAAAAACAAATGCTCCATAAGGCTACACATGTATTGTCTTTGCTATTTTTTATTTAAATCTATACAACTAAAAAAGAACAAATAATAAAAAATAAAAACCAAATGCAAATTGTCTCAGAATATCACTCCATACCTCATGCTAAAAGTTGGTGAAGGTGAACAACCCCATTAAAAGCAGCTGTTATAATTGAAACATTAGTTGCTACTATTCCACATTCCATTGCTGCTGAAAAAGTGTTTTTAAGCCCTTTAACAAGTTTTCCTGCATTTCATATAGTTTGTTTGTAGTCCCATCAAGTTATAATACATTTGAATAGGTGCTTTCCCCCGAGTTTACATTGTTTTCCAGAATTCCAACCCCAAAGTGTAACATTAATTAACACAGTAAATATTGTATTTCATAGTAATACGGACTCCTGTGCTTATATCCAAGATATTTGAATAATACGTTGTTTTAACACATATTCTTTAACACTTATTTAACAATTTCCCTGATTTTACATTTTATTAATTTTTTACATGGTCCCATGAAAAACATGTTTGTTTTTTTTACTGTACAATAATGACTGTAGATATTCCCCTGTACTAGGCACAAGTTAGCTAGCAAATTTGAGGTTATAGTGACCCTTTCAAGGGGACCTGTCCCCTACACATGAAAATCTGTCCTTTTAATCAAAACCAAATTATTTTTTTTATTAAAACAGTCATACTGGTTATAAACTCATTTAAAACTTTCCGCTGTCAAAAATATATTGCCAATAACTTTCACTTTCCATTCTACAATTCCTAGATGTCACTGCACTACTTACATTCCCCCTCCGTTCCAACATTTAATTTTCTAGCCAGTGCATTGGCATATGCATCAGGTGCCCCATTATGGTGTATAAACAAGATTTTGGCAAGATTTTAGCTTGCCTTAATAAGTGGCCACAAAATGCCTGCTTGATGTGATTGTGATCTACAAGACTAAAAGAAAGAAGATTGGAACCATGTATATAGTATAAGTGAAATGTATTTTACTTACATAAAAAGACAGGATTTTTTAGGGTGACAGGTCCCCTTTAAGAAATGTGTGGTAATTGGAGCCTGAGGCCAAGCAGCATGTGCAATGCATAGATCCCTGAAATCATGCCTATACAACTATTCATACCTATAATGGGCATAAAGTCAAGGCCAAGAATAAAGGTGGCCTTATATCAGACCCACAGGCTGAGTGGTGGATAACATACAAAAAACCATGCATGGTATGACTACTATTCTATTGCTCCAATGCCATGGTTCTATTGTCTGCCCAGAAAATCAGAACTGTGTAATTTAGTCACTATAAACTAGTTGACCAACATCCATGGTACAGGTATGGGACATGTTATCCAGAATGCTGGAGACTTGGGGTTTTCTGGATAAAGGATCTTTTCATAGTTTAGATCTTCATACCTTTAAGTCTACTAGAAAATCATATAAACTTTAAATAAAGCCAATAGGCTGGTTTTGCTTCCAATAAGGATTAATTCTATCTTAGTTTGGATCAAGTACAAGGGACTGTTTTGTTATTACAGAGAAAAAGGAAATCATGTTTGTACTTGGATTATTTGGATAAAATGGAGTCTATGGGAGATGGCCTTTCTGTAATTCGGAGCTTTCTGATTAACTAGTTTCAGGATAAAGGATTCCCCACCTGGGAATTGGTGTTCTGCCATACATATAATGAAAATGAATAAAACCTTGTTATGTACAATTTTATCAGTACAATTATGGCCAGTTTAAGTGGTCAAGTCAGTTGACTAGGTTACCTTGAGACCATGGGGCAGGTTCCCCAAAGGGCGAAGTGACTATCGCTAGCGCATGTGACGTAATTTTGGTACTTAGGCAATTCCCTAATGGGCACAGGCGTCACTTCGCTAGAGAAGGAGATAGACGCTAGCGTTGCTTTGCACTATAAGGCCAGGCGAATTTTCACTCTGATGAACGGACATAACGCCGCAAATTCAGTAAGATACGGATTTTACTGAACGTTGTGTTACGTTATGCGCCAGACTTGCCTTCGCCACCTCAGACCAGGCAAAGTGCAATGGAGTGGATAGGACTTCCTCAATTCTTTGTTGAAAATTTTTCCCAAAAAACGCGGGCGTCTTTTCCTTTCTTCTTCTGCATTTCCCCCTACATTTCCTAACACATGGCACATAAACTATACATTGGGCTCATGTGTAGGGCAATATAACAACTCTATTTTATTTTATTTAGGTCCCCTGGGCTTGTGTAATATATTTGCTGCAATATATACGTCCATTCAACTTTCACTTCCCGCCGTATGCAAATTAGCCAACGCTAGCGCAACTTCGCTTTGCTTGCCAAATTAACGATAGTGCAACTTCGCCAGCGTTCGGAGCCCTGGACGCAACTTCGCATTTTAGGGAATTAGCAATGTCCTGCAGAATTTAAGCGAAGTGTTGCGAAGTTGGTGAAGCGGTCACTATCAAATTTGCGCCGCTAAGGGAATTTGCCCCCTTGATTGAAAGTGTGTCATATAATGCGAGATATAAAAAATAGAATTGCCTTTTCCAATAGTGTCCTACTTACACAAATGTATGGATGTGAGGCCCACTGGAGCTAGCTAGCTCAGGGGACCCCACACTCCCTCTAGGACCCCTGCCAGCCAACTTGCTTACCACAATACCCTCCCCCCCAACACTTTTGCACAACCCTTTTTAATGCTTTTGCACAGGGAGGGCAGCAAAGGTGTGACAGGGGAAGGCAGGATAGCATGGGGCCCACCAGGTTTTTTCTGATCGTCCCGCTGGCCCATTCCACACCCTGGTTTTGACTGATTTGCTTTTTTTGTTGCAATAAAAAGGCAAAGGGGCTCCTCTAACTACCAATGGGTACACAACAGCACCAAACCCACAGGGTTTTGTCCTGGCCTCCCAGCAGACCAGTCCAAAACTTCCCCCACAGTCCCCCCCCCCTTCCAGTGAACATGATTCAGTTTGGTGATCGTTGCCAAGTCTATAAGATGCCTCAGCCAGACATGGCCATATTTTACAAGGCCTTATGATTACATTCATGGATTACATCTCTTTTAAATACAAAACAATTATCCTTTTTTTTAAAAAATGTTAAAATGTTTTTATTAGCCTTAAGGCATTGTGCTCCATCTATAAGAGAAACCCCTTATCCAAAACACTCCAGCATTGCAGCTAATAGATCCCATACATGTACGATCTATTTTCAGCAGAAGCTGGTGCTGTTCTAGTTTCCTCTTATAGACATCCTTGGCAAATATGCAGAAAAGGAGATTTCTGTGCAAGCAACAAGCCATGACCTGGTACTTTTCATATTTACGTAGGCTGAGCATAAAAGGAAGACAAACATTACTTCTAAGTTGAGGATATTTTCTCATCAAATATGACAAGTAGCCCAATGAATGGACAAAACAAGTAATTGTGAAATCCAATGTTCACCTAGAATTTCTAATTTTGCATGTGCATTAATTACCAGCCTCCTTATTAAATAAACACTCTGGCCGAGCCATAGGAGGAATTCTTAGAAGCAAAGCTTGCATTAAAGCAGAGCATGATGAACGTCTCCAGTGGCAAAGTCTTAACTCTTACCAGCTGTGCTTCCTTTTCCATTGCTTTAGCAACACCGAGTAAATATTAAAAAATAGGCCGTGATCATGAAAAAGCCACAGTGGGGAATCGTTATTCCATAGCCGCCAACCACGGCAGGGAATGACATATATAAGTAGCCCTCTGCTTTAGAAACACTCATGAAACGGGCAGCGTTGTTCTTTCTTTCTATTAGAAGAGAATTCTATTACAATGTGGCTTGGAACCCTGGCAAATTAAGGGAATTAAATGTAAATTTAGCTTTAGCTATGCCTCTCTGCGGGGCGGATTTTGTCTCTTTTCTTTATGTGGTTTGGATTTTGATTTCTGGCATAATAATAGCATTTTCTGTTTTTAACTATGGACGTTTTTAAATGTGATTCTGATGCATTGGCCTGATGGTTAATGTTTCTGAAATTGTGTTGGATTATAAAAAGGCTGGGCCTTACTATGGTAAATTTACCCAATGATGTTAAAGATGCCTTGGCTGTTTAATTTTTTAATTGGTATTTTTGCTTATATAATAAAATAATAATCACAGTTGTGCTATGTTCTTTATATAAGAGCAGGTTGGCACAGCTGATAATATGAATACTTCTTAAGGGCAGAGACACATGCGAAGATTCAGGGAGATTTAATCGCCCGGTGACTAATCGATGCTTCTTCGGGCAACTGATCTCCCCGAACTGCCTTCCCGCCGGCAATTTCGATTCTAACCGGCGGGATGGCACTCGGAAAGCTTCATTTTTTGAAGTCGCCAAAGTTTCCTCGTGAGGCGACTTTGGAAAAAGAAGTGCTCCGAGTGCCATCCCGTCAGTGATTTAGATTCTACCCGGCAGGGGGGCAGTTTTGGGAAATTAATCGCCTGAGGAAGAGGCGATTTGTCACTGGGCGACTAATCTCCCCCAGCAGCTTTGTGTGCCCCTGCCCTAAAGGGGTATATTCACATTTGAGTTAACTTTAAGTATGATGTAGAGAGTGATAATCTGAGACAATTTGCAGTTGGGTTTCATTTTTATTATTTGTGTTTTTTGAGTTATTTAGCTCTTTATTGAGCAGCTCTCCTGTTTGCAATTTCAGCAATCCGGTTACTAGGGTCCATATTACCCTAGCAATGATGCAAGAGACTGGAATATGAATAAGAGAGGGGCTGAATAGAAAGATGAACAATCAAAAGTATCAATAAGAATACATTTAAGCATATCTTTTAGGTGGGGTCAGTACCCACATTTGAAAGCTGGAAAGAGTAAGAAGAAGTCAAAACTATATATACTATTGGCCATTCTATAACATACTAAAAGTTAACTTAAAGGTGAACAACCCCTTTAATGCCATGTTAATGCTTCATGCTGGTTATGGAAGTGATGCAACCCCCACTCTGAACCAGCAAAAATGTGCAAACAAGATTCTGTTGTTTTAGCAGCGGTCACATTTATGTTGTTTCAACTTCCAGCTTGCCTGCAATGATGCTGGAGTTCACATAATCTATTCTGTACATGTAGTTATTTGCAAAAGTATTTATACTCTTAACCACTTCTCTTATTTTACTGAATAATATTTTTATTATATCTATATCTCATCTAATCTAATGTTCACACTATTTTGGTGTCGTTTTGTCCATTCTTCCAGGTATAGTTTGCCCACACTGTTCAGGTTGGTTGGTTAGCACTGGCACTCCTCAATTTGTTATTTAGCCCTGTGCTGAAATCACGTTCCTCCTGAAAGATGTCCTCCTGAAATCCTTGGATGTTTAAATGCCGTGGAAAACACTAGCACTCAGTTGAACTAAAGAAGGCACTTGGATGAGTGGTGAAACATTTTAAGAAAAGTCCAGTTGCATAATATATATGATGACCTGGAAGAATACAAATCTGGAGCTTGGCTAAAGGTTCCCAAGTCATCTTTCAGGAAAAAACCCAAGGCTTAATTAACAAAAAGATGAGTGTTCTTCAAACTTGTGATTTTATTCCAATTTGGAATCTGGGGCAGAAGCATCATGTGACCCAGTGGTGAATAAACATAATGGTTACAAGGATGGTCTCCAAAGACCCATAGTGGAGAGTGGTGAAGCTGGGGTAGGGCACCACAGGACCAATGTCACCACCCCTCCGGAGACAGTTTTTGTGCTGGATTTTGCGCCACAGGGGGTGCAGGCCCAGATGCAATTGCACCCCCTGTAGTTCCACCTCTGCATGGAGCAAATCTGTCTGGAAGTATGGGTTGAAGTCAAGGCTCTGTGCAGGTCATTTAAGTTCTTCCTTTCCCATCTCCGAAATCCATTCTTTATTGACATTACTTTTTGCAGGAAACAGGATATTCCCCAAACTATTGCCACAAAGTAGGAAACATGAAAGAATCGTTAAGAATGTAATTGTATGATGTAGTGGCACCTGTGTCTTGGCACTGCCAATAATTGGAAATGGTGTCTACATACTTTTGGCCAGATTGAGTGTCTTAATATTATTGGAATGGGTGACCAAAAATGACCCAATATAAGAACAATAATTTCTGTTATATTTGTCAGATTATGTAATTCCCCTCTGCTCTATCAGGCTTGGCCTCATCACATATTTTGTCTATTATTCCCTCATGAGAAGTCTTATACTTAACCACCCATTTTTATCCCCAAATGTGGTCTTGACAATGCATCAAAATTAATTGTAATAATTCTTACAAATTAAGTCTTCGTCTTTTGTGCTCTGTCCTCAAATGACACCAGCCGGCACAGTGAAGCGTTGGGGAATCCATCTCTGACTCAAGTCTTTTGACTATGGAAGAGGTCATTAAACACTTATGAGAGTCGATTTTTTTTACATAGCAAGGTCAGTTATTAAAATCATTCATAAGTATCCTGAGGCAGAATTAAGTTATTTATGTTTTCTGCACACAACGGAAACAAGAGTGAAACAAGAGTGACGTAGACATAATCAATCATTTCCTACTAGAGATTTTGGCATATGCTGACTATGCCTCGGGGACCATGATCTAAACTAGAGGGAGTCGCCACTATAGGGATCTTAAAAATTATACAGGTTGCACTGCCCTATCCATCAGGGAAAAGCATTACTGCCATATGGACAACCTCTGGATACTAATTATTGGCATCACACCTGACACAGGTTCCACTACACCATACATTCTTGACAATTCCATTCTTCTCACTTTCTGGTAACAGTTAAAACAATTCACAAAATGAGGTACATACAGAATAAGTTTGCTCAGATGGGCTTGGAAGAACTTAACTGGCCTGACCTCAACCTGACATCGGTGCCCAACCTCTTACTGGTGACTGGAAGCAAATCCTATGAATAATGCTCCAGCATCTGGTAGAAAACTTCCCAGAAGAGTAGGTTATGTTTTTATCATATAATAGAGGACCATCTTCTTATTAATACCTTGGTTTTGGAATTGTTGAACCGGCAGGTGTCCACATAATTTTGCATAGTATGTGTATTACGATAGACTTGCACATCAGAGCTTTCAAAATTATGAAGTCATTGTAAGGCCATTGTAGAATGATGAAATAAATTTGAAACCACATCCAGAACAAGCAGGGTATAACTGCTGGAAGAGCTAAGCATCCCATGGTGCTTCATACTGAGGATCCCATGGTGCTTAAATGCTATTAGGCTTCATACTGAGTTCTCTCCCCATGCTGGCTGTCATTATAGAGAACATAAACCTCCCATGATAGGTTCCACCTTAAAAGTCCCCCATTAAGGAAAAACGGTAGAAAAAAAAAAGTCTACTTTTTTTGTCTTCCAAATCCTTATCTGTATAATTTCCCTTTAATTGACAGTGAATGTGGCTTTGGGTTTCAGCTGTGCCAGAGCAGCAACGTTGATAACAGATATGCCGTTAGCTCACTTTCTATAAATGGTGTATTAATATGAGTGCTGATGTATTTAACCACAATAAAGAATGAAAAATGTTGCAAAGGAAAACAGCCATCACAAAAAGCAAACACACACAGATATTCACAAGCCAAGAATGGATTAGTGACCTTATCTCAACTGGCTGCAAGCTCCAATCAAACTAGGAAATAGCTCGATACACACAACTGTATACATGTTTGTAATATACATCTGTATTGATTTGTCATCATTCAGTTTATAATGACAGCAGGAAAAAACATATATATATTTATTTCAAGGGGAACTGTAGTCCAACAACAGCAGGTTTGCATTCTTAAAGTAATATTTCCTAATAAATCTTTTCCTGACTTTCCACGGCCTGCCTCTGCTTTAAAGTGCAAAACTATTCTCCAATGAGAATCCCAGCTGATCATAGATTCCTCCCCATGTTTGATTCCAGTGTAATATAATGAAGCTAAAATGGCACAAAAATCTCTGTATGAAATAAAATAGCAAGATGGCTGACAAAATGCATCTATGATTGATTTGTTAGTCAGTAGAATTCTCCCTGGTGAATTGTTGTCCATGTACTATAGAGAAATATGGGGCGCAGTTGAACAGCTTTATGGTTGGGCACTTGCGCTAATAGGGTTGGTAGTAGTGCTGGGTACAAGGGAGACCTGCTCTTCTCTGCAGTGCTCTCCTTCCTGCACATCTGAATAACATAGAAACTAGGGGCATTCCAAAGGATGTCCATGTGCCACCCACCACTTGTCCTCTTTGGGCTCCATTCTGTGCCAACAGCTGCACCTCAGGGAACAGCATGCAAAATGCTTTGCACTCCTTTTTTTGCACTTTGCCCTATGTTAAGTACTTCCTGTGGAATTTATTTCTGCTGCCATTTGCCATACTTTAAAACATCTGAACATTCTGTTTCCCTATGACTTCCTCTCTCTGCGCATACAGGAAGAGCTGCATGGCAGAAATAATTACGGGTCTTCTTCATAAAGTCACTTTCCTTTCCTGTGGGAGGATTGTACAACTTTCTTTAATTGGCTGCCTAATGAGTGTAAGGTCTCTTGTGAATTAATAATGCAAAAGTGCAAGGCAACTTGTGGACTCTACCGTGTAATATTATCCATCTTTTTCACTATAAATGGTTAATAAATATGTATGTGTCGGTATTTTGTTTGTACGTGTATAGCAACCGGCCAGCCTGAGTCAATGGCAACTTAAAGCAAGTCTGAAACACCCAGTTGAGCCAGTGACACCTTCACAATAACAAGGGGAAAAAGCAGTAGGAAAATGACCCATTATCCAATTGACAATTACAAATGGAAAATAAAAATTGAAGCTATAGTGGCCCTTTGAAGGCATACTGTAAGTTTCCTTGGAGATTACTTTTTCACCTAGTGACTTCACTTAGCTTTATTTTTTTTATATACAAAGGAACTGAGGTCTTTGATGGATGGCTCCACTCCTTGCTATATATACCTCGAGATATATGGTGGCAGCTAAGTGTTCGGGTTCTTGATTTACACTGGTAGAACGGAAGCATGGAAAGATGACAGTTAGCAGCCCTCCAGCATCATTAGGAATTCCTACCGCAGCTTCCATAATAATATGACATTTTACATACAGCATGAATATTATACGAGACAGTGTGTACATTTGGGTGTCACAATTCCTACATAACAAGAAGAGTCTTTTATTTAAACAGTAGGTATTTTTAACCAAGCTGTTTATCCAAGGTTTCATCCTCTAGTGTACAGAGAGCCACATTTGTCTGACCTTTATTGGTAAAGAATAACTAAGAGTTATCATTTTCATCCTATTATTCCATGGCCTGTTACAGTCAAAGGTAATGATTCTAACCAGTCTCTCTTACAATACCTACCTATCAACATTCAGATAATGACTGGAAATTAAGGAGAAATAAGGCAAAGTCTTTAATTGCTCTATAAGGACTTGTCAATATGCACCGAACAACCACATAGTTTGTCTGTACCTTCCTCCCACCCTCTCTTCCCTTTTCTCCCTTTCTTCCTTCCTCTCTCCATTCCATCCCAGCCATAAAAAGCTGTTTAATAAAAGTCCCTTTCAAATTAAACATGAAACCATATTATTTTTTTTAAATTAACACATCCATACGCATTATAAAGTTATTTAAAAAATCTCAGCTGTCAATCATATATTAGGAGGAGGAGGAGACAATTACTTTCACTTTTCATTCGGTACTTCCTAAATGTCACTGCAGTCCAATCCCCCCCCCCTCTCTCCTCACCACCTAATTGTGTAGCCAATGCATGGTGCATCAGTTCCCACATTTTGACACATATTACAGATTTTGGAATGATACAAAGCTTGCCTTTAAAACAATATCCACAAAATGGTGCATGCCTGCTTGCTGTGATTGTGGAAAAAAGATTAAAAAAATTCTGTAGAGTGAAGTTTGTTTTGCTTGATATACACAATAGAAAATAATTTGGAATTATTTCACAGGTTACAGGCCCCCTTTAAACATAACCAGAGGTATACACTCTAAGTCATACCAATAAAATATTTGCTATTTCAGCGTTTTTTAGGCAGATCTTGAAGTACATGATGTCACTTCCATATTTCATATTTTTTATATTTTATAGTGTGGGCACACCACAGACATACAAATTTAAGGTATCTCTTAGTCCCTTCAGCACAGCCATGGGTATATGATTGCACAATTAGTACTGTATGTACTGTACATTTGGTGGTTAAATGAGCTCCCTATAAAGCAAAATATTGGTAAAAAGTCCTCTTTGTTTATATTCTTTTTAGCATTAAGGCAGCCATACAACATATACAGGTTGGGTGTACTCTCCTACTGATCACCCAATGACAGTTGGCACATGGCATGGCTATTGTTCCAATTGGTTGTGCAAAGACCACAAACTATTGCATGCAACATGCATTGGCTGACATGGAGTGTTTGCAGATGACATTTTCAAATCTGTCCAAATGCTCAATCAACCAATGTGCATGGTACATGAATATTGGTCAGGATTTGTTAGCTATCATTGGCATACTAGTTAGAGTTATAGCAGCCATACAAACACAGACTGAGTATGGTCTCCATATGATTTTTTTAAATCATTTGGAGACCATTTGGACCAATTAGACCATTGCTTTCATTTTCTTACTTGCTGTAGACCAATTGTTCTCAACCAGTGGCTCATGAGCAACTGGTTGCTCACCAACCCCTTGGATGCTGCTCTCAGAGGCCTCAAAACAGGTGATTGTTTTTAATTCCTGGTTTGCAGGCAAGTTTTGGTTGCATTAAAATGAGGTGCACTGCCAAACAGAGCCTCCTGTAGCCTGCCAGTCCACATAGGGGCTACCAAATAGCCAATCACAGTCCTTATTAGGCACCCCCAGGGACTTTCTTCATACTTGTGTTGCTCCCCAACTCTTTTTTAATTTGAATGTAAAAATACCCCTGCTGAAAATTATTTTTAAATAAATAAATTAATAAGTCAGACTAATCTAAAGTTTTGTGGATCAGCAAGAATATGTGTAGCTACTAAGGGTGCCTAAGGAATAGATGTACCAGTGAAGACCCCTGTACTACTCGGGATCTTCAATATGTCTATGGTGTTTTATGTGAGTTTTTATGATTAATTGCTTCTTTTTTTTCATTGCCTTTTATGTAAACAGGCTTCTGTATTTTATAACCAAAGATCTAGGGAAAGCCACTAATAGTTTGTTCTTCAACTAATCCAAGCCATTTATTATGCACACTAATATTCTTCTCAAACTTGCACCATAATTCTGTTCCAACCTTCTGTTCCTCTAAGCTTGTGCATGTGCAGGCAAGTTATCCAGCTCACACCAGGAGTGCTCTGAAAATTATATATACATACATGTTATACAATACATGAGCTACCCGAGCTGAGGGTACACAGTGTGCCCAAAATATTTTATGCATGTGGCCTACAAAGAAAACATAGCAGGAATATTGATTTCAGTTGATTATAGCCCTGAATATTACACCTAGGTATGCAGATGTAAGTGCCCCTCTTGCAAGACCACAACTGTGAGTATTGGCATCTTAAAACAGTAATCTAAAAAGGCTTGAGAGGGAACAAAAAGAGTCATGGTCAAGGCAAAAAATTTGATGGTGTTAGCTAATGGTATATCTTCATAATGGTAACACATTCTGAGACTTATAACAATAGTTGCTAAATTTTACCAGTACCATGGAAAGGTAGATCTTTATCCACCCAAACAGTAGGCCAGATCAGGCTGCTCCGATTGTTTGATCCCAGGTCAACTATGACATCTTAAGGGGAATACCTATAGGGACCTATAGGGAAGACCTGTGGCTAATTTTGGGCAAATTTCTCTCGTTTCTATTCGCCGAAAAATTTGCAAATTTCCTGAAACTGCAAAAAATTCACTAAAAAATCATGAAAATCGGAAGGTGTCACGAAAAAGTTGTGAAAATCCAAAATTCTCTCAAAAAAATTGTGGATATCTGAAATGATTTTTGACGCTGGCGTTAGTCAATGGGTGTCTGAATAGTGTTGACACACGGCAATTTTGACGTGAGCAACTTTTCAGACGAGCGTCCAGAATTTTTTGACGCCGTGAGATTTGCGAATTTATTTGCCGGTGGGTAAACGCGGAAATTCTCTGCTAATTTGTGCCAGGCAAATTTATTCGCCCATCACTACCTTTTGATTACGAAAGGAGCACATCAAGGCTTAAATGTGGTCCTCCTTAAGGTGGATTTTTAGAACTGCCCCAGTGATATCTGGTTCATTTTCAGCAAGATCAGGCAGGTCATCCGCTCCATCAATCTGGGAGGATCATGTTGGGAGTTTTATATAATTAGAAACCAATTAGACCATTGCTTTCATTTTCTTACTTGCTGTAGACCAATTGTCCTCAACCAGTGGCTCAAGAGCAACTGGTTGCTCACCAACCCCTTGGATGCTGCTCTCAGAGGCCTCAAAGCAGGTGATTATTTTTTAATTCCTGGTTTGCAGGCAAGTTTTGGTTGCATTAAAACGAGGTGCACTGCCAAACAGAGCCTCCTGTAGGCTGCCAATCCACATAGGGGCTACCAAATAGCCAATCACAGTCCTTATTAGGCACCCCCAGTGACTTTCTTCATGCTTGTGTTGCTCCCCAACTCTTTTTTAATTTGAATGTAAAAAGACCCCTGCTGAAGACTATTCAAAGCTAATTGCCAACTGGTTGATAATGGCAAGTGCACTTGTTCAATGTATCACCTATTTTAGTAAATTAACTCTTTTGATTAAACTAACCCCTTGCTATTACCAGGGCCAAGTCACCACACCAGTTAGCTATGAACGGAAACAAAGATTTCAGTTAATCCCCTGTCATTATGGAGATAATCCATGATCCCATCCTAGATTTTTTTTTTTAAACCTCTACACACTAAATAGTAACATAAAACAAGGTCTAAAAAAATACCCCAAGTGGATCATTATCCCCCTAATGAGCTGGGGTAAGTAGACATCTCTGCAGAATGTTCCTTCCTAAGCCACTAAACATATTCACATATGTCACAATCCTTCTTGAGAACTGCCTGATACAGTATTTTGCATACCATAGAATTCAGCATTGTTCATACATCTACACAGTTACACATGGGACCAAAATAAAACTGTGACCAATGGCTGGGTAGTGGCGTAGGCTTAGGGCCACGGGGCTAAACAGCTGTTCATTAAACTCTTAAATAGTCATGAAACTCAAAGGCTCGAGGGGGGGGGGGGGAATGTGCACCTGGATGGAATCTTATGTAAACGTCCTTACATAATTCATTTAAGGATCATGTCCGGCCAGCACCTGTCTTCATAATTTCAAAAGCACATGCTCTAGTTACATTAATTATACAAAGCGTAATGTCATAACTGTTACTCCTGAGGCTGAAGGCAGGGTATCTCTGCTTCTACATTGAAGGCTTTCTTTGCTTTGATTTCCCTTTGCGATTGTAAAAATACATACGGGTCAAAGAAGATGCAACAAGTCTCAGGGCAATAAATTATCCATAGCTGCATAGTAGTTGAGGTTGAAAAAAAGACACATGTCCAGTAAGTTGAGTCCAGTCTCCATATTTCCCTTAAATGTATAAAAATTCCTTTGAGTCTCCAAATCAGCAGCCAGATCTTGGGACATTTAACCTAGGAGAGGATTGTAAATTTAAAATTGTTACAGGTGGGCAGTAGTAATGTTGGCTTTGTTACCTGCAGTACCACTTTCAACCATTGTTGCCCACAAATCTATTCTACACGCTGCAATAGAATAAAGCTGAAGGCAGTGACAGAAACTGATTCCCAAACCTTTTCTCAAGTTGTGATGTTTAGAAATCTGGTGAATAGCTTGTAAAATTTTTGTTCTGTATATTTATATTGAGATGTGACAGGGTCTTCTGTACCCACTGTACTGACTGCAGTGATTTCTGGCTCAAGGTTTCACAACGGTGCCTGCTAAATGGAATGTTTCCAGACATCTGTAGCCCATAATGTCCTCATGAAACCAAGTTTTCTCATTCATCTCCATACCCAAGATTAGGGATGTAGCGAACTGCCGTTAATGTGTTCGCGAACGCCGTTCGCGAACACCGGCAAAAAAGTGAACAGTTCGCGAACAGTTCGCGAACAGTTCGCGAACAGTTCGCGAACTTCGAACGCTCGATAAAATCGTTCGATCGAACGATCTAAGGATTTTATTCGTACGATCGAAGGATTTTCGTTCGAATCGAACGATCGAAGCTATTCGATCGAATGATTTTAATTCAATCGAATGCTTATAATCGTTCGAACGAATGGAAATCGTTCGATTTTAGCGATCGAACGGTCGAATGGTCGAATGGTCGAACGAAATTTTACCTCGAATCGAACGCGAACACCAATTGGCGAACGTCGCGCGACGTTCGCGAACATTCGGCGGACGCGAACAGTCGAAGTTCGCGCGAACTAGTTCGCCGGCGAACAGTTCGCTACATCCCTACCCAAGATCAGACTGGGCCAGCGGCCCATGGCAGCCTGTGACACTGCTCAACTGTGTACCGCGGTGGGCAGGGGGATTGTGGCTGCAGGCGGTCTTTGGGGTGACGGATGGGGGGCCCGTGGTGGAAGAGGGGGATGTGGAGCCCTGATGCAGCAGCTTCTGTGGGCCTAGACCCCCCTCTGACGCTGTCCATACCTACTGTATACATTGCCTATAGATCTATATGACTTAAAAATACCTATATGGTTAAAGGGGTTGCTCACCTTCCAACACTTTTTTCAGTTCAGTTGGTTTCAGACAGTTCACCAGAAATCAAGACTTTTAGCAATTACTTTCTATTTTCTATGTGTGTTTCTAATATTGAAGTGTAAAGTGTAATTTTTTACCTTTCAAGCTCTGGGAGGGGGGGGGGGTCGCTGACCCTGTAAACTGGGTAATTGATACATTTAGTTACATTTCTTATCTTTGTCCCTGCTCAGCAGAATCCCTTAAGGCCCCCATAAACGGGCCGATAAAAGCTGCCGACAGACCAAGTCGGCAGCTTATTGGCCCGTGTGTGGGGCCATCCAATGGGCTTCCCACAATCGATATTAAAAAAATCGCTGCATCTATGTGTCTATGCAGTCCCACGTATCTGATCCATTATCGGATCAGCCCGATATTGCCCACTTCAATGTCATCGCCAAACGAGCAGATCTCTACATCTATGGCCACCTTAAGTTTCATTAAAGGCAACTGTTATATTTGATGCAATAGTTGCTAATACTCCAGAGATGTTGCTGAGAAATGTATCAACTAAATGTATCAAAATTGTAAGTTTAGAATCTGCATCTGAATTACTGAGCTGCCAAACTGAAACAACAGAGACAATGACGTTAAACTTTAAATTTAGATGTAAAAAATAAAAAAGTAATTGGAAAAAGACTTTATTTCTGGGGAACAATTGAACTGGAAAAAAAGTGTTTAGAAAGTGAACGACCCCTGTCAAAGCCCAGAAGCGCACAATATGGCAGGCAAATCTCCAAATGGCCGTGGGTATTTAGCCATAACATGGAACTTATATTTTGAATGGTATCTGTTACAAGGTATTTCAAAACTCCTGCCTTGTCTTGTCTCTTCTTGTCTGATCAACAATTGTATTTTGCATGAGAGGAGGGCATAAGCTTCTAACAGAGTGTTTCTTTCTTGTGGACTGCAGTTTTAAGACTTGTTTATTATCTAGGCTTAAAACATGCTTGGGGCTGAAGTGTAGACACAGGGATGTATGCCTTGCTCTGTTTACATCGGCCAAACTGCATTGACCCCCTGAACAGCACTATATTCACCCTCCAGTTAAAAGCAATGCAGAACTGCACAGTAGTCTTTCCATGTTGAATAACAGCAAGAGGGCTGATAGCAAGAATTCCTCAGTTGTTAATGGACAGGGAAACCTGTATTATTTGAAGGGCACAGTAGGCAAACCCCAGTTAATCTGAGATTTATCTCTGGGCCAATGCTCCTTTTAGAATAAAAATGCACCAGCCGAGGGGATCATTTTGAGTAGCGCCGCTCTCCCATTTTTCTTACCTTTATCAGCTGCCCTTATCACAGACTAAGAATTAAAGAAATTTGCTCTACTGTACATGGGACGAGAAAAGTCTGAAAAGGGACACCTGGGAAATATGAGTAAGACGATGGCGCAGTGTTGTAGCTGCATTTTACCCAAAAAGGAGAACTGACCTAGATGTAACTGGATTCACTGGTGGGAGCCATTGGCACCTCCAGTGAACATATTTGTGCTTTAAAGGGGTTGTTCGCGTTTGATTTAACTTTTAATATGATGTAGAGCATAATATTCGGCGACAATTTGCAATTGGTTGTGTTTTTGAGTTATTTAACGTTTTATCCTGCGGCTCTCCAGTTTGTAATTTCAGAAATCTGATTGCTAGGGTCCATTTTACCCGAGCCACCATGTGTTGCTTTGACTAAGAGACTGGAATATGAATAGGAGAGGACTGAATAGAAAAAGGAGTAATAAAAAGTAGTTATAACAATAAATATGTTGCCTTACAGAGCATTAATTTTTTTGATGGGGTCGACGACCCCCATTTGAAAGCTGGAAAAAGTCAAATAATTTAAAAAGTATAAAAAAATAAATAATGAGGACCAGTTGAAAAGTTTCTTAAAATTGGCTATTCTTTAACCTACTAAAAGTTAAATTTAAAGTGAGTCAAACTTTATTTAATAGTGGTTTCCAACATGTGGGGTGGGCACTACAGCAGTGGCTGGTCGCTCAACATTATGGGCGGTTAGGATGAGATTTGGGGACCGTAAGGATCATTTACTATTCCACCAGGCAGACATGCAAGAGGTGCATAGCATCATAGGGCACAGTTAGGCTCAACTGCAGGGTGCAGAGACCTGCAACAATTTAGGACCTCAGGAAGGGATTGTGCAAAATAATGGTCAATTGCAGCTGTTTTTTTTACACTTTCCAAGCAACCTTCTTTATTGTAAATGAACCATAATAACTGTTTTCTCTGCTAGATGCTACTGGAAACCTAGGAAGACTTGGGAAATATTTATCCAACAGTAAAAATAAAGATTGTCGCAAGGGAACTTCACGGCTCTTAAAGGAGATGGAAAGGTTAAAACTAAGTCAGCCTTATCAGAAAGGTTCACCTAAATATACCAGTAAACCCTCAAAGAAGTGCTGCTCTGAGTCCTCTGTCAAAAGAAACACAGCATTTCTTTCCTTCTATTGTGTATACATGGGCTTCTGTATCACACTTCCTGCATTCAGCTTAAACCTCATTGCCCCGGGCGTGAGCATGCTCAGTTTGCTCCTCTTCCCCCTCCCTTCTCTGCTGTAAGTTGAGCCCAAAGCTATAAGTGAGCAGGGAGAGACCCAGGCAGGAAGTGATGTCACACCAAGCTAATACTGCAGCTGCTATCCTAAACAGAGAGCTCCTAGAGCTTTTTTACTCAGGTACGGTAAAACTTTCTACAAAAATATATAGCATTCTATCTTGCACTATTGCAGCTAATCTATTGTCAATAAAATGCCTCCGTAGCTTTCCTTCTCCTTTAATTCATTTTTAAAGGCAGATTTTTCCTCACCATTTGATAAATATCTCCCCTTGGGTATTGTAAACACAATGGGGCTCCTATATAAACAATGGACACATTTGCATCAGAGGCTAGCTGCTTATTGGTTGTTATGGGTTACTGCCCAGGTGCAACTTTGCCCAGTGTTAATAAATGAGGCCCAATATTTCTAGTACTAGATATTTTATTACTGAATGACTCATTAACCAGTGTTTTCATGTATCTGTAACCTTGTTATGAGCTAAAATATTGTTTTTTTTAAGATCCGTCTTATGGAGAACTGGGAAGGACAATGGGAAAGATTCATGAATGGTTAACATGCCCTTTTCATACTCATTAACCAACATAAGAGCAAGCGAATCACCCCCTCATTTTAACAAAAGACAGAAAGGTCTCATTGCTTGACTTCTCTTTGTAAGCCAAGTATTAACCTGTCGCTCTTGTTCTGAAGAAAGATTTGGCCTTTAGGGAAATGTCAGTAATGAAGCCCTGGCTGTGTGAGTTCAGCTCCCAGGCCTATTGTAATATTCCAGCACAAGAAACTCTCTATAGTAAGTGACAAATCTCTGAGTAAGAACAGGACGCTTGTAACTAGGGAATATCTGAACTTTTCATCAACAATTGAGCTGTGTGGGAAAACATAAACAGTTCGTAATAAGCCTGGAAGATGCATTTATCTTATTAATATTAAAAGCAAACAAATAATGAGGCTCGTTTCAAGACTGATGAATATGTGCTACTCAGCGACGTCAGGGGTTTCAATCAGAGTAAATCATCGTTTAGAAGGTTCAGTTTTATGGATATTTTTTATTGTTCCATAACAACATACAAGTGGTAACTGTCTGCTTGTATTCTCTGCACTCCTGGTTCTCACTCTTGAAGCAATGAAGTAGAGGTTGGCCGATTAACTTCTGCTGCATTGATTCAAAAGTCAGAAACGGGGAACAGAAGGAGATGAACAAATACTGCTTTCAACTGTTCATGAAATGATATTTACAAATACAGTTATGGTATCCGTCATCTGGAAACCTGTTATCCAGAAAGCTCCAAATTACAGGAAGGCCATCTCACATGGGGGCAGATTTACTAAAGGGCGAAGTGACTAACGTTAGGGAAAATTCGCCATCGTGACGTCAGTTCGTTACTTCGCCAACTTACTAATGGGCACAGGCGTAGCTTCGCTAGCCTGGCGAATTTGCATTCTGGCGAAGGGATGTAACTATGCAAATTCACGAAGATTCGGATTTTACTGAACGTTACCTCTTGCGCCAGACTTGCCTTCACCACCGCAGACCAGGCAAAGTGCAATCGAGTAGATAGGATTTCCTCAAAAAATAGTTGAAAATTTTGAAAAGTCCCAAAAAACGCTAGCGACTCTTCATTTTTCAGGGTGGTAGGCTGCAAAAGATTATACATTTTTTTCTGGGGTACCCAGCTTCCCCCCTACATTCCCTACCTTATGGCACATAAATTATACTCTGGGCTCATGTGTAGGGCAATATAACAACTCTAGTTTATTTTATTAAGGTTCCCTGGGCTTGTGTAGTATAATGTATTGTATTGTATTGTATTGTATTGTAATGTACATAAAGGTCCATTGAACTTTATGGAAATTAGCCAACGCTAGCGCAACTTCACTTCGCGTGCCGCAGTAACGCTAGCGATACTTCGCCAGCATTTGGCGCTCTGGACGCAACTTCGGATTTTAGCGAATTAGCGTTGTCCTGCCAAATCTATGCCTGCCGAAGTGTTGCGATGTGAGCACAGCCATCGCTGGCGAATTTTGGAGGTTAGTGAATTTGCCCCATAGACTACATTTTATCCAAATAATTCAAATTTTAAAAATGATTATCCTTTTCTCTGTAAAAAAAAAAACAGAACCTTGTACTTGATCCAAACTAAGATATAATTAATCCTTATTAGAAGCAAAACCTGCCCCATAGGTTTATTTAATGTTTACATGATTTTCTAGTAGACTTAATGTATAAAGATCCAAATTATGGAAATATCCATTATTCGGAAAACTCCCGGTCCCGAGCATTCTGGATAACAGGATCCAGATTTGTAAAGAATGTACATTTGAAAATGACTTTTTCTTTCTTTATAATAAATGCAATTTGGCTACACTGATCTCAACCTGATTGCATTTATTCCTTGATAAGTGGCCCAGCCGTTCTGCCACCACAAGTTGTCTAGCATTGCCACTTTTAAATTTAAATGAATGGCATTTGGTAACATAAAAACACCAATGCCATTTGCTTTCTTATAATATTTAATGTGTTCATATATTACACACATCCGGAAGTCCACACAATCACAATCAATGCTCAGAAGAGCTAACAGGACTGCAGGCATGCAAATAAACTACAAAGATACAAGGGAGTTGTGGGAGAACTGCAAGGCTAATTATATCTAGTATAAGTAATTCGAAAAAACAATTGGACTTGCTGAGTAATTATTGAAGTCTACAGTGCAGTGGTAGAGCGGGAGGTGGTGGACTGGATGAAGAAGGGTGATCAGTAGTGAGGAGTAGAGAGATGATTGCAGGATGGGGAGGGGCGATCGGTGTCATCGGGCTGCTGGAGGTTGGGTTCTCCAGTGGACCCTTGGGTCTCTAGACACAGACTGTACACTGAACAGACAGACTGAACAGGTGTTTTTAGCCGCACATTATTGCTAAGATGCCTTATTCACTTCAAGGTAAGCTACTGACCTCTATTCATATAGGTGGAGATCTCCCAACTCGGTTGAATTATCTTAGACCTTCTTGCATAATTACACTTCTCAAACTGTCACTTTGGTCCTATGTCATTAAAACTATCCATTTCTCTAAAGCTGGCCTTACACAGGCAACTTATTTACCTATTTATGGGCCTTCTCCAATGGACCATCCGTTAGATTAAATTAGCCAGATAATGTATTGTGTATCGCCAGTTGTAGAGATTTCCCTCATGGGGGAGGGTCAGTCTGCAGGAGCAATTCACTGGTCAGGAGGCCCTTTTCCAAGTGTATTTTTATTATCCTATATTTATAAAGAGCTAAAATATACCCCAGTGCTTTACAAAGATTATACATCAGTGGGGAGAAGAACAAACAAACTCCTTGCAAGTAGTGCTCTGGATGAAATTAGGACTACAGCGTAATTAGGTAGGGCCACCATTAGGGTTGCCACCTTTTCTGGAAAAAAATATCAGCCTTCCTATATATTTATTCTTTTTCCCTATTAATAACATTGGGATCAACCATCATTTTTACCGGCCAGGCCGGTAAAATACCAGCCAGATGGCAACCGTAGCCACCATTGGAGTTAATATTAATACGGGTAGGGTTGCCAATTGGCTGGCCTTATCTGGCCTGGCCAGTAAAAATGAAGTTTGATGCCAATGTTCTTAATAGGGAAAAAAGATAAAAACATAGGAAAACTGGTATTTTATCTCGGAAAATGTGGCAACCCTAGGTGTGGGTATGTTTTTTTATGGTCATATTAAAATATGCAAACTGGAATCAGTTATCAGGAAACTCATTATCCAGAAAGCACAGAATTACGGAAAAGCCGCCTTTAATATCCAAATAATCCAAATTTTTAAAAATGATCTCCTTTTTCCGCTTTAATAATAAAACAGTAGCTTGTACTTGATCTCAACTTAGATATAAATTAATCCTTAATTGGAAGCAAAACCAGCTTAATTTGTTTATTTAATGTTTACATGATGTTGTAGCAGACAAAGTAAGAAGATCCAAATTACGGAAAGATCTGTTATCTGGGAAAACCCAGGTCCCAAGCAATCTGAATAAAAGGTCACATACCTGTACTACTAAACTAAGGGGCCAGTGAATATGCATAGCCCTTCTTTTATCCTGATAAAGTCCCCTAGGCCAGGGATTTTTAGTACAATTTAGCATAACAATTCCTAACCCCAGGAAGGCAGCTGAACCAGTCCGATTATTAACATTCAGGCATTGGCTTCCCTGGAGCCAGAGATAATTGTTTCTTGAATTTACAGTCAACTCTGACCTTTGACAATGCACATTTGTTGCTGAGGCTTTATAATTATAGGGCTTAGTACAATGTTTTGGAGTCCTCAGTCCTTAACGGTTATGAAAAGGGAATAATGGACATGTTCCTATAGCCCTTTATAATTTTTTTATGTCAAAGTGTTGTGTTACAGAAGAATAATTTAAATAGGATGAAATTGCTCTTTAACAGGCTCTCTTCCCAGGGAAAGTATACGTCATTCTGAGCAACTTTCCATTATGCAGTAAATACAAATTTTCAAGTTATTTGTAAATGCAATTGTAATTGAAAGACGTATCTGATTGTCTACATTATTTGCACTGCTGTTTCTGACTCCTGAAACAATGTAGCCAAAGCCCGCTGCTTACCAGGCCTAGGAAAGAATTGACTTATACTGAGAAACCGGAACAGAGTACAGAAAGGGATAAACAAATAATGCTTTCAAAAGCAATTGTATATACAGGTATGGCTATGCAGAATGCTCGGGACCTGGGGACTTCTGGATAAGGGATCTTTCCGTAATTCGGATCTTTCAGGGCTAGAACTAGGGGTAGGCAGAAGAGGCACATGCCTAGGGTGCAATAGTGTGGGGGCACCGGGCATGTACCTTTTCAGACAGTACTTCCCTAGTTCAGGCCCTGTAGGATCTCAAATGGCACCAGTATTATTAGCTACTGGGGCCCTCCAGGTCTTCTTACTGATGCTCATTGGTTCGTGCCTGGGAGGGGACAGGGATGAGCCTAGGGCGCCTATGTAAGGTTGCCCGACACTGATCTTCATACAGTAAGTATAATTAAAATGAATTTAAATGTTAAATTAACCAAACGGTCTAATAAGGATTAATGATATCTTAGTTGGGATCAAGTACAAGGTACTGTTTTATTATTACTGAAAAGGGAATCGATTTTAAAAATCAGAATTATTTGATTAAAATGGAGTCTATGGGGGACGGCCTTTCTGTAATTCAGAGCTTTATGCATAACGGGTTGTATCATGTATCATATAACAAGTCAAATTGCTGTCGGGTACATTACTTGTGTAATTAACTGCAGGGATGCAACAGGACTGGTGTCATTGCCATGAAGAGGTATGTGCCCCCTGTGGAATAGGCAATAGGGGAAGGAGGTGTTCTGTGCAATGTGCTGCAGAGACACTTGACCACTGTGCAATGAGATGCCTGAGAATAGATCAGAGACCTGAATGCACATAGAGCAGATAGGAGTCTCATCAGTGGCATAACTAGAGTGAGTCGGGCCCCCCTGCAAAAATACCTTCAGAGGGGCCAGGAGCCCTCTGATCCCCATCCTCCGGCTCACTTTGTGCCCCGCACACCACCCACCATGACTCCACCCACTTACCTCCATGGCTCCGCCCATGTCCCGTCCTAACTTCCATCCTGTCTCCTTCCTCGCCAGTAAGAGAACAGCTGAGAAGGAGGGGGTTTCTTATTAGCTATAGAGGAAGCAGATCCCACAGTCCAGGCCCCCCTGTTCCCCGGGGCCCCCCTGCGACTATGGGATCTGCTTCCTCTATAGTTACCCCACTGATTCTCATTGAAGCATTCTCTTTATTGAGCAGTGTTGCCATAACAATAGGAATCCAGCAATAATCCTGCTGTACTATAGCTCCTGATTATATGATTCAATATGAACAGAATTATAGTCCAGCAGTAAAGTAAAGCAGACCTGGCGGTCGCTGGGGTGGTAGCTGGGGACAAGGGCCAAGGGGGGGGGGGTCTGCTTCCTCTATAGCTTTAAGAAATCTCGCCCCTCCCTGGCCACTCCCTTACTTAAAGGGGTTGTTCACCTTTGCGATAACTTTTAGTATGATGTAGAGAGTGATATTCTAAGACAATTTGCAATTGGTTTTAATTTTCTATTATTTAAGGGTTTTTTTTGTTATTTAGCTTTTGATTCAGCAGCTCTCCAGTTTTCAGTTTCAGCAATCTGGTTGCTAGGGTCCATTTACATAGCTGGCGCCCCTAGGCCCGCTGTCGTTCGTCGCCCCTGTCCCCTCCCTTTTATTCGCTCAAGTTTTCTTCATTGGGACTGGAGCAATGGGTATTGGCATACAGGAAATTTAAAAAACTATTGTATCTCCTGCGCATCCCCAGTGTTTCTGAACCAATGTGGGTGTGGTTGGGCAGCATGACACCCCCTAAAAGCCTGCCACCCTAGGCCCGGGCCGGGCCTGCTAGGGTCTGAAATACCCTAGTAAAGATGCACTGATTTGAATAAGAGACTAGCATATGAATAGGAGAGGCCTGAATAGAAAGATTAATAAAAAGCAATAACAATACATTTGTAGCCTTACAGAGGATTTGCTTTTTGGAAGTCGTCAGAAAGCTGCAGAGTCAGAAGAAAAAGGCAAATAACTATAATACTATAAAAAATAAATAATGAAAACCAATTGAAAAGTTGCTGAGAAATGCTCAAGTCCATGTCTATGTCTGACTTCCCTACAGCAGTGCAGAGGTGCCGGGAGTTGTATTACAATATCTATGGGACAATAAACTGGAGATCCCAACATCTTAATTACAACGAGCGAGATATTTCAGCCAGCAGCCATCACTACAAACGAAGGCGTGTTTTGACTAAAAGCTATAAAGAATCTATCATCGGTCAAAAGATGGAGTTTGCAGACAAAACAAATGGGGGGGAACCAGTTTAGCATCTGCCAATTAATTAATAAACCAGATTGTACTTAACTGACCTCAGGCAAGTTCTTCCCTGCGCTGAAGTCCCCCCCTGACAAAATCCTGTTTCATACAAGTTGTTACAAATTTTCCAACCCTGTGATGCAAATGTTTTTTTGCTGTCCAGTGCATTCCTTACGTACAGACCTAGTGCATTCAACCGTGATAAAAGGACAAGTCTGTTTTGTTGACAAATTCTTAAGATGACGCTTTAAGAAAGTAGGAAAACAAATTTTTGGACATTGGGCCGATTCAGAAAAATCAACAGAACTAAATGGGGGATTGTTCTCTGATCATTTTCTTTGTTTGTATATGTTGGCGGATGCTCAGTGAGGAATGAGGACAACTAGATGAACATTGTTAGGATACTCTTCCACCTTTTGGTGGGTGAAGAGACATCTATGCCCGCCTTCCAGGCTTGTAAGATCTCCCTGCACCCTAATACTCGTTAGAATTTAAACATTGTATTAATAGATATTGTCCCCATAGCCAAAGCCCAGATAGTGGAACAAATGGGACCCATGCAATCTCTTTATTTAACTGAAAGTCACAGGTGGCCAGCATATTAGCGGTTGCTATTGTTTTTGCCACCAAAAATGATTGTTTCCATTTGCCTTTGTCATACCCTTCAAAAACAGCAGTTACTCCATACTTTATGAAAATGAATATTCCACGTATTTTACTCAGGCAGAATACCAATTTGCATATAATATACAGGCATGGGCAGATAAGAGTTTATTTTCATGCCTATGGGAATAAATGGCCATTGCAAGATATTGGTGAGAAATTGTGCGTAGGGAAACCACTGAAGATGCTAGATAGGACCACATATTAATAAAAATGCCCTGGATAGCTGCACCCATTGTGGTTGGTGTCCCCTGAATATACAATAGATCCCTAATAACCTTTGCAGGGCTTGTATTTTAAAGAGAAGGCACAATGCAGATGTTTCTGGTGACTAAATCTTCCTGTACATTAAATCATCCCTTAGATTGATAGTCCTCCAAGCTGAAAAGCACCCCAAATTATCCCATGTTGCCCTGAAGTCAACAATCAGAGAAGCACCTTTATTGGTCGTTATGGGTTACAGGCTAGTGCTTACTTGGCCCACTAAACCAAACCACACACACACATACTGTATATATACAGTATATAATGATCTAATGATCTTGGAAATATGCGCACTCCAATGCCAGAATATCTACATCGGGGGGCACAGTTACATAAAATAAATAAAAATAGTCTTAAGTCAGGCACATCCTTTTAAAAAACCTTTAACTCTTTCTCAAGGATAATGGTCCTAATGTGTGTGTGTGTATGTATGTATATATATACAGTTTTTGCATATTTGTGCCCAGTCTGATCATTGCAAAAAAAAAAAAAAAAATGGGCAATGAGCATATTAAACCTAGACATACCAGTAACATGACTGCAGAAAATAAATAACAAGCATATTGACCCCAGACATGCTAGTAAGATTTCTGCAGAAATGGATGAGTACAACAATAACTCCAGACATGCCTAGTAAGACCACTGCATGGACTGAAAATGAACTGAAAGCATTAACTATTGAGCAATAAATTGAAATTAATTAAATTGAAAGCATTAACTCTGCCACACTTTCACTAGCGGAATGTCACAAACATGTCTTGTCTCTAGTCCTGCGTTGTTCTTCCTTCTGTATGCCTCCAATGCTGCCTTTTCTTGTAGGTGTGATTAATGGACTGTCTGAGGTCACACTACGTCATGAGATGGTGAGGGCCACTGTGTCTCACAAAAACTGGTGTGTGTGAGGCTACAAACTGGGTGTGACCAAAAAATGACACTGTACCATGCGTGCCAGTTTGCTATATCCTTCTTTCTATTTTTCATATGTTGGGAGGTATGTTAGTTATTAACTAAAATAGCTCAGAAAAGCCATTACTCAAAACATCACATAATGGACATCCTATAGATCAGTGATCCCCAACCAGTAGCCCGTGAGCAACATGTTGCTCTCCAACCCCTTGGATGTTGCTCCCAGTGGCCTCAAAGCGGATGCTTAATTTTGAATTACAGGCTTGGAGGCAAGTTTTGGTTGTATAAAAACCAGGTGTACTGCCAAACAGAGCCTCAATATAGGTTGACAAGCAACATAGGGACTACTAAATAGCCAATCACAGCCATTATTTGGCACCCCAAGAACATTGTTCATGCTAGTGTTGCTCCCCAACTCCTTTAACTTCTGAATGTTTCTCAGGGTTCTAAAGGTTGGGGATCCCTGCTGACTAGATAAAAATTAAAAATAGGATTTTGCAAATACTGTATTTTTATTATAACAGATATAAAACCAACGTGTATTACATGCTTAGCAATCACACCCCTTCTTTTGGAAACCTAAAGCATGATGGGAAAATTCTGTGTATTTGTGTATGGACAGGCAACGATTATCTGATACTTACTGTAGATTATGACTCATGCCTTCTCCTTGAATCTTCCCCTCTTTTATGCAGAATTACTCCAACTTTAGCACATATACAAGCTTATCTTTTTTGCTCATGGTTCCTCTCTGAGGCCTTTAACAGACATGATTATTTTTGTATATCCTGCCTTCTGTTGTACATATAGGACACAGGCCGAGTGATTTTGTAAAGATCAATGCACTCATAGTTGAGCAATTCATTG
Source organism: Xenopus petersii (assembly GCA_038501925.1). NCBI lineage: Eukaryota > Metazoa > Chordata > Amphibia > Anura > Pipidae > Xenopus > Xenopus petersii. The sequence goes on from CM076676.1 coordinate 22,146,531, forward strand.
TCCATAGATGCCCGAAGTTTCCTAGTCAGGCGACTTCGTAAAACGAATTGATCCGAGTGCAATTCCGCCGGCGATTTACATGTTAGCCGGCGGGAAGACAGGGAGGCAGTTCGGGGAGATTATTCGCCCCGAAGAAGAGGAGATTTTAATCTCTCTGAGGGTGAAGACACACAGACCTAATAGTAGCAGCTACTTGTCACAGCTACAAAGATAGACAATGCTGATTATTTACTCATAGCTGTCTCTATGTGTGTTTTAGTACAGACAATTCTCAGCATTGTCTATGGCAGGGTAGTTTCTGATGTTTTTGTAGCTATGACAAGTAGCTGCTACTAGTAGCTCTGTGTCTTCACCCCGACTCTGTCCTAAGGGTAAGGCCAGACGAGGAGATTCGGGGAGATTTTGTCGCCTGGCGACTTATCGCCACGTCTTTTGCGCGACTATCTCCCCGAACTGCCTCAGCGTCTTTTCCCCATAGGCTACAGCGCACAATCGCCTGTGCTAATGTACACGTGGCGATGCGTTTTCAATAGCCGTCCAAAATTGCCTGAAGCGATAAGTCGCCAGGCGAAAAAAACTCCCCGAATCTCTTCGTCTGGCCTTACCCTAAAGGGGAAGTAAACCTTTTGCTAAAACGATGTCTTGTGCCCACAGCCCTTCAACGACATCCAAAGTTTAATTACAGAGGTTGGGATGGCCCTATGAGATTACTGTGCAATTTAGTGTTGTAACTTTGGGGGCTCGTACCCCTGCAAAAAAAATTTCCAGGGGCCCCCAACCATGAAGTAGGCCAAATGGTTAGAAGAGAGAGGGCCCACTTGCACTTGGGCCCAGAGTTGGATTGGCCTGGTGGGCCCGAGCCCTTGTGGGCCCAGCTAACCAAGACCCTACACACATCTACTACCCACATGGGCCCACACTGTCCCCCGATCTCGCCCCCGGCCCCAATTTCAGCCTCAATTAGAGGGAAGGTATGCACTGAGAGACTCGGTTGTGACTCGGGCGGGGGGCCTGGAGTGGCAAAAACCCCAGTGGGCCTCTGAGCCTCCCGTCTGATGCTCTTGGGCCCATTGAGATTTTTCCTCATATACTGGTGGACTAGTCTGACACCGTCCTTAGTACTTATTTAATTCAAACTGACACCCAAGTTCTTATAGTCAGTGCTGTTTTCATTTCCAAATTTAAATAGTGTATAAAGGGAAACGTCCTTCTCTTAATAAGCAGGCGTTACATTTACATGATGAGTTTTAGACAATCACAAGAATAAGGAGGCTGGGATTTGTAGTCCACGGCAGCTGCAGGATAACACCCTAGATATAAACTGGAAAGGTAACTACACGCATAATGGGATTCAGTCCAAAGAATGTTATTCAGACTGGCACTACATCCCCCAGCATGCCCCGACAGCCTAAGGCTCTGAATTCCATACCTACTGCAGGGCTGTGTATTGTGTGGGGGGGGGGATGAGTTGGCTGCAGTGAGCGACTACCCATTCTCACATGTTTTGTGCTTCAGTGGAACTGTTCATTATTCCTTCCAGCAGTGCAGTGGAGGATGTGGATCCCTTTACAGCGAACATTTGGTTTTGCTTTAAAACAAATTAATAGGACTTCATCCCACCCCCCCCCAGAATATTTTTCATTCTTTATTTTTGTGAATTCCACACTTGATATGTTTACGGGTTTCCTATTGTTTTATCTTCCTTATTTATATATTTAAAACCATAGCAAAAAGTAAAATGTTCCCTTAAGTGTCTCCCCCCCCCTTCCTTAAGATTAACAATTCTTATGATCATTCCTGACAGAGGATTTGCTTACAGGGGCCCTGCAGAGGATAACCTAAAAAGGACATACAGCTAGATTTGGCAGGCAGCATGAATTTGGGGTTTTTTGATGAGAAGCCTTCTGAGCATGCCTAAGGAATGACAGGCATTTCTGCAGCCTGGATAAACCCACCACCTTGCTCGGAGCCCACTCATTGGCTGCCTAGGAAAATAGCCAAGGGACAATGGTTGCCAATTGTAAACATAGAGGGGATAAGTATTCATTTAGGCTAGGCGGCTAGGGAGTGGCTAAGTACAGACTGGAGCTGGATTCAATAGTGCTGGGCTTGTTACACAAGTGAGTGCCTGTGTCTTCTCTTTGGTGTTGATCCTATTCAGTCGCCCAGTCCTTATTCATTGCACTTCATCCATTCTGCAGTCTCTTCCAGCTCAAAGGTAAGCATTGCCATATCCGCATGAGATTAATGAAATTAACGAAGATGCCTGAACTATTTCATGCTATTTCAGATCAGCAGTAATGCAGGTAGGGATAATAGGCATCACTTTATATAACTTTTTGTTATATACAGTATATCTATGTGATAAATTTGTTGCATCTTAAGAACAAGATGAGTTATTCCTATATTGATGGTCTGCTATAGCAACATTCTGCTTGTATGTGTGTGTATGTGTATAAATATATATATGTATATGCATATATTTTAATTTATATAGTGCTACTTGTATATGCTGTACATTTACATGTGTGCCGATATAATACGTCGGCCGTACTCTTGCAATGACCGGTACCTCTCCCAGGGATTTTCTATGTTGTTATCCGGAAACCCGTAATTCCAGAATTACAGAAACGCTGTCTCACTTAGTACCCATTTTATCCAAATAATGCAATTTTTTTTAAAATGATTTCCTTTTTCTCTGTAATAATGTTACAGTTGCTTGTACTTGATCCCAACTAAGATATAGTTAATCCTTATTGGAAGCAAATCCGGCCAATTGGGTTTATTTCATGTTTACATGATTTTCTAGTAGACTTAAGGTATGAAGATCTAAATCACGGAAAGATCCATTAAACGGAAAAACCCCAGGTCCCAAGCATTCTGGATAACAGGTCCTGTACCTGTAGACTTTAATCCACTAGGGCTTTTTTGTATATTTATAGCACCCTACGCAATGGGTGCCAGACAATTGATTTTATTCTTATATGCGGTCCCAAATCTGCACCTATTACCTTGCATATTGCAAAATTCCATTCTGAACTGAAATCATTGTGAAAGCCTCCAAGTCAAACAGTCCCGGTTATTATTTTTATTGCAGTTGCTCTTGTTATGTCGCTGTGGCTTTGTATGATGTTGTGTTTGCATGGCTGTCTGAACTCCATTCATGGCCACAACAATGCAACATAAAGAAAATAACTGGTTTGCAAACTCTGGCATTCTTTTTTTTTTGTCAGAAAGCGTAATATTCGGGTGGGTCCGAGCTTGTGAATATGACTATCCTTACTGTATGTCATGCAGACAAATATGCCTGAGACAGGAAGCCAGTTCCTAAGCCATAGGGACATGCTAGGGCAGCCCATGCTGAGATGGTTGGGAGAGATAATATTTTTGGTTTGGAATTCCTAAGGGGGGAAAACACTTGGAAACTTTCTCTGGACAGATTTTAGGATCTTAAAATGTTTTTTTCTAACTTGAAATTGAATAGCTGATTAAAGGGGAAATTCATCTTAAAATAAAGCAATATGACAAAAACATTCTATCAAATTGATTTAATTGTTATGGGTAATTGTATATGCAGCAGTGGCATTTTAAACTGCTTCTTGGTTAATTGTGTTGCTTATGGATTTTAAATGGTTATCTGGTTGCTAGGGTCCCAAGGACCTGGACAGTAGGTTGAATGACGAATAGGAGAAAAGACCTTAATAAAAACATAAGTACAGGTATGGAATCCGTTATCTGGAAACATGATCCAGAAAGCTCCGAATTACAAAAAGGCCGTCTCCCATAGACTCCATTTTATCCAAATAATCCAAATATTTAAAAATGATTTCCTTTTTCTCTGTAATAATAACAGTAACTTGTACTAAGATATAAGCAAAACCAGCCTATTGTGTTTATTTCATGTTTACATGATTTTCTAGTAGACTTAAAGTATGAAGATCCAAATTATGGAAAGATCTGTTATCTGGCAAACCCCAGGTCCAAAGCATTCTGGGTACCTGTAGTAATATAATAACAATACAAAGTGAGACAATTAGAGAGGAAGAAAAGAGGTCATATAAAATAAGACCAAATGCAAGCCAGCTTAGATTACTTCATTTTTGGGCGACTTTCCACTGGCACATTGGAACCTGGATACTGACTGACTACTTATTAGTCCGAGGCTCGTGGTAGTCTTTTACACTGTAATTAAAATCATTCATCGGGGCTGAAAATAAAGCATTTCAGACCCAATGTTTATTTATTTCACATAGACCTCTGATTTAAAGGCAACATAAAAGCTGTTTCTAAGAAGCTGCCATACTGCTTGCATTGGGCTAACTTGCTGTAGAAGACCACCTAGTGGTCATAAAAATATGGCAGCATTGCTATGGACAGTGATTGGCAAGTAAACCTGTGAATTGCACTTCGGTTTATTAATGTATACACACTGTGGCAATGTCCAGGGCACACATTGAGTCAAACACTAGTTAAAGGCCAGGTTAAGCCCCAGATATATAACATATTTAAATAGCCCAGGCCTATGGCACTTAAAACACAGAGGGTGCAACCTCAACTTACCTTCCATGTGGCCATACTGGTCCAACCTATTCCTAAATAACTGACTGTAGTTGCTTAGGACCATTTTGGCATGGGTAAAGGGTATCTTGTGGAGGTCTTAGCTTTGCACATAAGAGATTTTATCCAAATCTTTAAAAAATATTATTATGAATTATAAAACCATTGAGAATAATGACACCAAGGGAGAATAACTATCGCCTGACCACGGCATTAGTGCGCAGTCCTAGCGCCCGACGCTCACACACCTCTCCCAGCAAACGCACACGATGCTGCCTCCCTAGGCCAGGGCCTTTGTGGCCTCACCACAAAACACAAATCCGGGCCTGGTTGCTGATAGCATCCAGGATAAGTAAAGTATGTTCCGCAGGTATTTAAGGAATGCCTCCAGCCCCAGGCCATTCCAGATGCCTCAGTCGTCCAAGATTGGATGGGACGAAAGACTCTAAAACCTCTATTAGTCACTTATTGTAACAGGTCAGATTCCTCTTGACAAGCACCCACATAGACCAGTAATGCTTGAAAGAAGTTCTGCGGCATAAGGTGGGGATTAAGTGTGCAACACTCTTTCATTCATGGAATAACAAGTTCAACAGCCCCAAAGATCCCAAAATTGGTTTAGATGTTAAAAGACTATAACATGCAAACTGAAGTGTTGATTATCTTAAAGGAGAACTAAAGCTTAACGAAGAAGTAGGCCAGAAATGTTGAACATTATGTTTTGGGCTTCTGTACCAGTCCAAAGCAACCACATCCCTTCAGGTCCTGATTGAGAATTAAAAAAGGCCCTGGCATTTCAGGTACACAGAGGCCCAAACAGCCCCACCAGCCCACTAAATACTGCCTTTCTATGGCATCTTATAGCAGCCCCTCTGGAATTTGCCAGAACCCACAGATTGCCAGTCCGGGCCTGCATCCCTTTACTAGTAAAGATCTGTGTCTCCAAAGATGCCCCAGTAGCTCCCCTGCCTCCCCCCCATCTTCTTTTCTGCTGATTCACTGCACATGCTCTGTGCTGCCATCACGTACTGAGCTTAGGGACTGACTCACAATATACAAAACACATAGAATATAAATGTCTCAATATAAGGTTGATTAGTAATTAACACAGATACTGTAATTACTACATGGCAGCACAGAAATAAGTGCAACTAGCATCAGAATTTAATAATCAGCCCTGTAGCGTCATCTTATATTACAGACAAACCTCACTTTCAGCTTGATAATTTGTGACAACCCCTAAGCTTAGCTTCTCAACAGCTGCTCAGAGCCCACTGAGTATGTGAGTGTCACAGACACTTTCCAAGATGGTGACCCCCTGTGATAAGTTTGAAGTCCTGGATCATTGCTGCTATTGAGAAGCTAAAACTTTAGTCTGGTGCAACAACTTCAGTAAATAAAATATGGCATTTTTAGCCATATTCATTTTTGGGGGTTAGTTCTCCTTTAATCGGGTGGTTCACCAGTATGTTATAGAATGATCAATTCTAAGATATTTTTCAGTTGGTCTTCATTATTTATTTTTTATGTTTTTTTGTATTATTTTCATTCTTCTTCTTCCGACCCTTTTCAACTTCCAAATGGGGGTCATCTAAATGCAATTTAGATGTATGTATTGTTATTGCTACTTTTTATTGCTTGTCTTTCTGTTCAGGCCTCTCCAATTCATATTCCAGTCTCTTATTCAAATCAATGGATGATTATTAGGTTAATTTGGGGCCTAACAACTAGATTGCTGAAAAACCAAATGGAAGAGCTAAATAACTCAAAACCCACAAATAATAACAAAAATGAAAAGTAAGTTATGGGTATATAGAATTTATGTGAAAGTAGGGAGGGGTGTATGTATGGATGCTGGGTTTTCATTTGGAGGGGTTGAACTTGATGGACTTTGTCTTTTTTCAACCCGATTTAACTATGTAACTATGTAAATGCAAATTGTCTCATAATATCACTGTCAACATCATACTAAAAGGTAGCTCAAAGGTGAACAACCACTTTAAAGCTACATATACATGGAATCATAGTTGCACTCTAAATATTTGCAGGTTTTGTATTTCGGCCATGCCTTAACCACACCCTGTTACACAGGACCGCCACCAGAAATCGCAGGGCCCCATACGACAAAATTTCCTGGGCCCCCTGGGCTGCACCCACTGCAAGCCCCACCTGCAGGTCCGCCCTCCCCACCCCACAGGTCCACCCCAACCACACAGTAAAAAAACAAAAAAAAATATTGGTGGCTAGGGTTCCCACATGTTAATAAAAAGATATTGGTGGTCAGGGCCCCCCATAAAAAAAAATTGGTGGCTAGGACCCCACATGAGAAAAACAAATGGTGGCCAGGGCCCCTTAAACGTCCATGCCTTCCTGATGTCAGCAGCTCTCAGAAAGATGGGGGGCCCGGCTAATCAAGTAAGTGTGGTGTGGCCAAGGCCCCCCTTACCCTTACCCTTAGACTGTTACTGCAGCTAAGGAGGCAAAATAGGGGGACTCCTGAAAAAGAGTGGCAGTGCCTTGTTCTTTATATGGAGGAGAGAGGCGAGGCACATGAAAACCCAGTAAAAATATTATCTTTGCACCAAATTATCTATCTGCATATCGCATGCCAGTACAATTGGTGCCTGGCTTCAGCCGCCTAATAAACAAATTTATTGGCTACATGTCAGCAGACTTTAAAGGGGATTTATAAATGAATTTATATTGATCTGATCAGATTTGCAATTTACATTTGTTTTCTATTTTTAACAGCTGCTGAGATGGTAAGACTTCTAATACTAAGCATTTGACAAAGAGTCAGCATCCCTGGGGTTAAGTAAGTAAGTAGACAGTGTGTAGACAGTAAGCATAAGGAAAGCTGTCTAGCAGAACAAAGCTACAGTCTAAAACAGCTAATATTTCAGAAAATCTTAAATAGAAGATGAATGTAAATTACAAAAGTGGTCAGCTTTACATAATTTTTTTGGAGATCTCTAATTGTTGTCGTACAGAATACTTCCTGCAGATACAAGTCTTAATTGCATTCTTTCTGGGGGCCACTTTGTGTCCCCTAATATGTATACATTGCATTTGATTTTGGCCAAGCTTTGTCATGTACAGAAGAATAGTATTGGGTCTTATTGGGACTTGACCATAATGTGAACCGAATTTCTGTATCAAGTTCGGTTGTTACCTGAAATGGACAGTCCAGATTTCAGAAGGATCTTGTAATCATCTGATTTAAAACTGCCTTTCTGGGGTTTCAGAGGTCTGAAACCTGACAAAATGCTGCAGATGCTTAGTGCTAAGTAATAGCCCCACTCCAAATATCATTGTTCCACCCCTGGTAGTAACGACTCCACACCAAATATCATTTCTCCACCCCTGGTGTTAACAGCCCCACCCCAAATATCATTGTTCCACCCCTGGTGTTAACAGCCCCACCCCAAATATAATTTCTCCACCCATGGTGTTAACCGCCCCACCCCAAATATCATAGCTCCACCCCTGGTGTTAATGACCCCACCTTTTACTGTCTTCAGGTCAAAGGCATACCTCACAACTGTCCCGTTTTTGGAGGGACAATCCCTCTTTTGACAGCTGAACCCGCATTCCCTCGTTTGTACTGGAAAGTCACGTTTTTCTCTACACTGAACAGCCAGAAAACAGTTAGAAACTTCATTGGCTTTTGGCAGAGAGCTCAGAACAGCCACAGCAGCTGATAAGATACTTTTCTAACAATTTCAAGATATGCAGATAAGCAATTGTAACAATATAAGATAACAGGTCCCTTGGGAAAAGTAACTCACAGCTTAAAGGGCAATTCACCATCATTAGCAAAACTGAATGTCCAAACTTTCATAACCTGCCAAATTTTGTAAAATGAACCTGGTAATTAGGGGGTGTTGCCACAAAAATGGGCTTCGTGCAGCAACTTTTTTGTCCCTCTTTTTGCATACCTCCCATGAGGTATGCAAAGGTGCCATTAGGTTAGAGATGCTACACATTTTAATTTGGGCTTATGTGGTATCCCAAGCTGATCAAAGTCCTTTAGCAGTTTAGGGGGCAAATTTAAAGGGCGACGTGAGGTCATTTCGGAACTACGCCAATTCACTAAGATGCAGATTTTACTGAACGTTACCTCTTGCGCCAGACTTGCCTTCGCCACCTCAGACCAGGCGAGGTGCAATAGAGTAGATAGGAGTTCCTCAAAAAATAGTTGAGAAAAAAAAAACTGGCGTCTTTTCCTTTTTTCAGGGTGATAGGCTGCAAAAGAAATTTAGTGAATTAGCGCTGTCCTGGCGAATCTACGCCTGGCGAAGTGTTGCGCTGTGAGCAAAGCGGTTGCTGGCGGATTTTTGGAAGTTAGTAAATTTGCCCCTAGGTCTGTATCTCTCAAGTTGCTCCCATCATTCTTTAGCTGATTCACAGTACATACTCTGGGCTGCTGAGCGTAGGAACTAGCTCACAATTATATAGAATATATGTAAAATATAAAAATCTAAGTAGTACTTAATTCAGATTCATATTACACGGCAGCATAAAAGTCAGTGCATTCTGCATAAGAACTGATTAATAATCAGCCCTGTGGTTCTTTAAAGCAAATGCGTAGGCATTCAAAATGCCATATCAAAGTGTATTTTGCAATGCTTTCAGAAACTGAAATGTTCACGCTTTCATGGAACATAAAGCATTTAAGGCAGCATATGTCTTGGAGGAAACTATTTTTTACTTTGATCTATTGAAAAGGGTCTTAAAAATACCCAGCATGACATTTATGAAGTTAATTATGCAAAGGATATATAGCCCAATTTAATATTAATGAAAATCAAAAGATACTTTTCAGTTATATCCCTTTTCTTATGTTTATTACAGTTTAATGATAACAAGATGGCCGATATAGTGCTGGTAAGCCGAATTCTTAATTTAAAGAACTGTGGAGTGCAAAAGTAATTATGAAAGAAAAGTGGGCGTGTGGGGTATAATTGTATTGAATTTTGCATTTTTAGGTGTTACTGAAATATTAGCAATTTTAGACGGCTAATACCAGGCTTTTGGTTTAGGTTAACTGACTATACAAAAGGGCATGGAAAGTGTATAGACAGTTAAAGTTCTTATCTTGAGCCAAAAACCTGGTACTTGCAGTCTACAATGGCTAGTAGTAACCCAGAAACCAGTAAAAATGAATGTGTATAAATAACGACAACCTAAAATACGGTTTGAATTCCCATTCATTATGACTTCACAGGAAGGAAATACAGTCACATGACTTCCAGGAAATCAAGTTCAAATTTTCTCCAACTCTTCTCTTCTTTACACTGCATTTTTTTTTTAGTCATCATTTTCTTGCAATTCTCAAGTTGATGACAGTACCCCCCAAACATTATTCTAACCATTTCATCAGCTCCACAATTGCAGTTTCCAAATGCCCTTAGCTAAGTCCTGAAATAACTGTTGCCATTTTTTCCTCCCCATCTGAGCTCATCGAGACAGCTGTGTATATGAGATCTATCCAACCTAAAACAATAGCTGCGCTAAAATTTTTTACCATAGTAAACCATTCTGAACCTTTAACTTAAAACAAACGCCATATGTTTTTGGTTTTGCCGTGCAGGGAGATTAGATCCTTAAATACACTGGTGATATTGTCTGCGCTTTATGGAAACTTACTTTAGGTATTTGTTTTCCTAAAGGGGAGTGAAGGCTTTTACAGGACAAAAAAAAAAGATGATAAAAAAGCACTGAAAGAATGTTCTGCTTACAATATTATGCCAGATTTCTCTCTAATATTCCACCAATAAATCATTTAATGGACTAGAATCATTTACAGGGAATCAAGGGGAAGCAGAGAGTTCACAGAACCTGGTCACCTGAGAACAGACTTAAATTTCAAATGTAAATGTACTGACCACTTTCACAGCTCACTAAAAACAAGGGTTCTCCTGTTCTAAAAGTTGTAAAGCATATCAAGGACACTCCAGGCTGGTGTTCCTATCAGGAGTAAACTGCACCGGCCCGGGGTTCTTCCAGCGAGCACCACGGAACGATCATCTTCCTGCTTCTTCTTTCTTCTCACAGCTGCGCATTTGCAGTGGAGCGAAAAGCCGAACTTAAATGAAAAAGCCGGTTATTTTGAGCTACTGCGCATGTTTCTGCCCTGGGAAATTTAAAGAAAGAAGAAGCATGAAGATTATTGCTCTGTGGTGTTTCCTGGAATAACCCCGGGCCAGTGCAGTTTTCTGCTGATCGGTGCACCGGCCCGGGCGGTCGGGTCAAGTAGATACAATCACTTGGGGGTGCCTAACTTTTGGCACACTCAAGTAAAAGTGTCTTTCCTTTGCCTTTAAGGTAGAAGTGAGTTTGTGGTAGTTCACATAAAGCAGGGGCCCCCAACCTTTTTTACTTGTGAGCCTTATTCAAATGTAAAAAGTTTTGAGGAGCAACACAAGCATGAAAAAGTCCCTTGGGCTGCCAAATAAGGGCTGTGATTGGCTTTTTGGTAGCCCCTATATGTACTGGCAGCCTACAGGAGGCTCTACTTGGCACTATACTTTTTATGCAATTAAAACTTGCCTCCAAGCCTGGAATTCAAAAATAGGCCCCTGCTTTGAGGACACTGAGAGCAACATCCAATGGGTTGGAGAGCAACATTTTGCTCACGAGCTACTGGTTGGGGATCACTGACCTAAAGCATTGTATTTTAATGCTGCCCATACATGGGCTAACTTGGACTGTCAGCTCACTATGGCTGAGTTTCTTATTCTCATTCAACATCATCCGAGGGAAGCTACTTAGTCCCCTTAATAAAGCAACTTATTCAGCAGAAGATACTGTTTCACAACATGACACTGGCCTAACATGTTTTTGTGCTCAAGGCACTCATTAACTCCCATAACTTGTTTGGGGACTTGAGTTGGCCATTAGCCCATGCTTGATATCATTTGAATAGATACAGCTGCAAGATTTACATTCATAAATGTACTTTGTGCATATTAAGGTGTGTCATTTGGTCCTGCATAAGGATGTATACTACTTGTTATGCTTTGTATTTTTCTGCATCAGAGGGTAGACAGAGGGTAATAAAGCCAATACCTGATGGTACCCTCTCACACTTGAGGTCATCCATTGGCAAGGCTTTTCCACAGGATTACCAAGCCTTTTACTGCTCCTCTAGCTGGGGATGTCTTTTCTCGGGGATGTTTCCAACTGGGTACTTCTGTGGTACATGTACAGACAGTACCCTTAATGCGTCTAACATTGCTGCTGATGATACTGCCCATAGTTAGCCTTCCATCTTGGCCCCAAGGAGACAACCCTACTGGCAACAATATAGTCAGTTAGGAAGAACAAGGGCTTTCCTGAACTCTGTTGATGGCTGTCCTTAGCTTGCATGTCTGAATCACAAGAGGGCATCCAATGGGACCCCTACATTCTGCCCACTATTCCATGTGAAATAGGGTTGCCTCAGCCATGGGGCAAAGTGAGAACCTTGTTTCATGCAGCACTCTACCAGGGGAGGCAAAAAGCCAGGTCTGGTAACTAAAGAGCTGAATTTCCAAAATGTCAGCATCCCCTGGAGCTCGCTTGGCAGTGCTGTTAAATGTAGGCAGTGCTATAGTCACAACAGCTGTTACTGTGGGGCAGGGAGTGAATTGCAATAACCATGATGGTTCATGTCTGTTTTTGGCACTTTGCAACCGGCCTTGCACTCGAGTCCTATGCCCCTTATACTTTCTCCAAATGAATGAAAGATAACCATTTCATCAATATGGTATATGTTCGGCTGAGTAAGTGAAATGGAAACATGTCATGAATTTTAATCAGTGTATTCCCCTGTCAAAACCTAACACACTAAAACAAATTTATCCTACTTTCACTGTGTTACAAAAACATTGCTTGCCCAAACCCAAATGGAATACCATCTTTTATAATTCAAAAATAATTTAACAGAACATTACCCTTAAGACAATGTGTCATGCAAAACCCATAATTTTATTTTTTAAAGCTAAAATATTATCCCCCCCCCACCTTTCAGACTACATTCTCCTTATTCTTCTTTTAATTTGGTGACTATGTGGCAACCATTTCTCTGCTGCCTTAGGTGAATAATTGATTTTACCTCCAGACAGAATAGCACCCGAAGGGAGTTTATTGGAGACGGCTAGGTTCTGCGCGCTAAATTGGTCTATGCTGTTGCCCATGAAGAAGTATTTATAACGCACGTAAAGGAATTTCTCCAGAGAAGCAGAAAGAACAGATTTATGAACCAGATGTTCTCTTGCATTTATACAGGTGTGGCTGACTCCACAAGAAGGAGCGTTTTGTATGAAGATGGTGATCCTTATTTATGCAATTTTAAGTTACCTTACTTGGCTCTTTCCTTACATGTGTGGTGTAAAACATGGACAATTTGGATCCTTTCTTATACAGCTTATAAAAAGGAGTAGGGTTTAAAATTAATGTTGTGTAAAAGCAGTGAATATAATGAGGCTATTCAGTCCTACTTTGCATTGACTTACAGCAGCTCTGGCACTTTGCTACAAATGAAGCAGAGAAATGCCATTAAATGCCATTAAAGAAGAGCTAAAGCCTAAGAGTAAATAAGGCTAGAGAAGGTGTACTTTATTGAACTTACTGTACCTTCTCAGAGGTTCAGCAAACACAACTTAGAATAGTGGTTAAGCAATATATATATATATTTTATCAACAGTTAAGGGCAACAAAAGTTGAACCGAAAATGACGTATCAGTAGGGATTAGAGCATCCAATTGGTGGTTATATAATCTTCTTGTAGGACATATTTTGCTACATGCATGTAAGCGTAAATGCAAATTTCAGACAGCAATTTTCCCCAGATTTCCAGCATTAACCTATTTTTGGCATAGTTGCAGTGCAGTCAGTGACGATTCTAAGGCAGGAACAGTCTGAGGCATCTCCTGCAATACTGCCCCCCCAGAGCCGATCTTTCTCTGCACCGGAGGGGTTCGGGCTGGGCCCAATGGCAGTTGAGAGGGAAGATCAAGATCAATTAATGAATACAGAATAGAGAGCTCAGTCACATGCCAATCACAAACCTTGCCTGGCTTCCTAATCTTCTCCCAGCAGGTCTTGATTGTGCACCTGTCCTGGCTGAATTCAACAGAAAAGAAAATACAAATAATAATTGAAAAGAAGCTACATCATGGGCTCTATGTGTCTCCAGCTGCACCAGTGACTCTGATTAATTGTTGTATACATTTTTGGGAGTGGGAGTAGTCGAGAAGGGGAGCCGGAGGAAGGTGCAGCCTAGGGTCCTCACATCTCATTAATCGGTCACTGTGGAACATATATGGATGCCGGTACCTTCAGATATAGCATCAATTCCTGCTCAATTTAAAATCCACTTTTAATAACACCTTGCAATTCATTCTTACATGAGTCCTTTTTTGTTTTTACGGAACATTTCTCTGGCTGAGATTCAGCTCACTCAGATAAAGGCCAAGGATGGACTCAGCTGATTCCCTTTCATGAAAGTGTGGGGCAGACAGAGGTAGTACTTGTGTTGACTAGGGAATTTTATGCCTGTCTGTTAAAGGAAACCATAATCCTTGTAAAAACTGCTAAATCTGCAGACAGAAAGTGATAGGTGGTAAGATCCTAGTAAAGTGATGGTGTAATGTGAGTAAGCATTCTTGCACTATAAAAATTCACTTAATCCTGTGGGACTCATTTAAAGGGGATACATAACATACAGATTGTGTGTATGTCATTTCTTTAACACATCAATGGTAACATCCGAATAAATGAATTGTAATAATATTTTTATGTTTATTGTATGCGGGAGCCTTCATGACATCTGGAGGTAACCTAGTACATTCAAAAGATGGCAGGTTATTTGAGTAAAGGTGGACAAATACAAGCCAATGCAAGCTGCCAACTTAGAACCTCCAAGCTAATGGCAGCTTATTGGCCTTGGGCCTGCCCAGCCAATATCTGGGCCAAAAACCTGACTATGTGTCTATCTGGCAGGTTAGAAAGGCCCATCAGACAAAAGTCTGATTAATGCATTTAGGCTAAGGAATTATCCTCTCACTGGCTTTGTGGTCAAATGATTAGATTAGCCCAATTTGGACCAGCGTGTGGGTAAAGATCTGCCCATTTGGTGACTTTGCTAAACAAATGGATCTTACTGTGTATGCCCAGCAAGCTATGACTCTGTCCATAAAAAATGTTGACTCAGCACTGTATTTCTACTAATCTAATTGAAACTTGTCAACAGTAGTCACCAAATCATCAACTCAGGGTCCCACTGGGCCAGTGGGAAACCTGGTAAAAACCTTGTGGGCCCCACCGACCAAGACTCGCACCCATCTACTGTCACAGGCCCTTGATCGTGGGCAAAACTAGAGAACAGGCATGCGCAGGGGCCTGGAGGGAGTTTGTGGCTAGAGCAGGTGGGCCAGAGCAGAGTGGGGCCCTAGTGGCGGAAGCCTTGGTGGGCCTCTGACCCTCCAGTCCAAAGCTGCAATAACTACAGTATGACTTACTGCCATTTATGGGGTTAAAGTAATTATTCATCTGAAAGCTGACTGCTATGAGTTGGATCTGACTTATACAGCCTGCATTCCTTTGGAGTTGTTTAGGTGCCCCCAGACACTGTGCTCTGCCCCCCTATGCTCATATTGTATAGTGGCAGCCTCATTAAATAATCATAAAAAATAGAGATTTATAATTGATGTACTTATGTAAGGAGAGTGAGGGGAATGGATGTGTGTAGAATGTCTCCAATATGTAAGCTATATCATCATGGACCATACCAGGACCTCAGGAACGTTGCTGTAATGTAAAGCATTTCACGGCTAAAAACATTAACTTTCCATCAACAATTACACTTTTGCCTTGCCACTCCTCACACTGCATTTTATAGGAATCTCTGACTGCCCAGGGACAGCTCAGCATGGTATCCACTAGCGACATTAATTAGGCATTTTAATAACTTGCAGCGTAGACATTTTCCAATCAGGCAAAGTTACATTACATTTATTTTTATTTTGTTACTTTGTCCATTTCCTTCGTGTCTGGATATGCAGAATGCTTCTGGCGCACAGTGTGAATGAATAGTAGTGGTATTGTTGTTTTGGGGTCTGACTGAAAGTTTTTTTTTTTTTTACTGCAATGCATAGTTACAGTATAAAAGAATTGTGACAGGAGAATAGCAGCTAGATTAGAAAACAGTACTGAGAGCCTGTAACATGAATCTATCTACCATATTAAAGGAAAAACACTGGCATTAAAGCCGGGGGAATGTAATAAAAGTCGGTAACGGAAAAACTATTTGCAAATTTAATATAGCTTTTGTGAACCCGGAAACTGTTTAGCGACCACTTCCGACAGACCGTTTGCAAATTTTTTAGTTTGCACCAATGCGCAGTATTTTTTTGGAAAAAAATATTTTCTGCATAATGATGGGTGAGTTTGGGGCGTTGTGCCGCAAAATTAGCGAATTTTCGGCAAAATTCGCAAAATGGAAAAACAATTGCGAAACATCGTTTTTTGGATGCCCGCGAACTTTCGCTGTGGTTTCACAAATAAATTCGCCCATCACTAATTCTGCATGGTAAATGATCCCTTCTATTTGCTGGGACTGTTCAGTTTTGAAGGGCTGCCCAGATCAAAACTTTTCAGTAAATCTGAACAGGATTCTGAAAATGCTGAAATGCTAGGACCTATTTTGATCAACCACACAATAAAAAATTATAAGTGATAAAAAAAGAAAGAATGTGAAAGTGACATAGGAAAGTGTATAATGAGTATATAGAAGTATTGTGGAGCTGGGCCAAGAAGCTGACGCTGCAGTTATTATCTCTTAGCATTGACGTGAAAAAAACAGGTGGGTCCAGGCTCTTTTGGGCCCTGCTGGCCCAGATCCGATAAGTTTGAACATATTTTTGTGTTTTTTTTTTGTTATTACAGTTTTGCTAATGAGGGTGAATTGCCCTTTAAGCTGTCTAACTTTTCCCAAGGGATCTGTTATCTTATATTGTTACAATTATTTATTTGCTTATCTCGAAATTGTTATAAAAGTATCTTATCTGCTGCTGTGGCTGGTCTGGGCTCTCTGCCAAAAGCCAATTAAGTTAGAAACGTAGTTTCTTTTTCTGTCTGTCAGTGCCGAGAAAAACTGGACTTTCCTGTACAAACAAGGGACTGCGGGTTGAGCTGTCAAGAGGGACTGTCTCTTTAAAAACGGGACAGTTGGGAGATATGCCTTTGAACTGAAGAAGGTAAAAGGAGGGGTTCATTAACACCAGGGGTGGAGCTAAGATATTTGGGGAGGGGCTGTTAACACCAGTGGTGGAGAAATGATATTTGGGGTGGGGTCGTTACCACCAGGGGTGGAACAATGTTGGGAGGTATGTCGTCTTTCTTATGTATGCTGGGAGATTACTGTGGAATGTTTGGTTTACAGATCAAAAAATAAAGGAGCTGGGGGTACATAAATCAGGGGTACTGCTGCCATGAGGCCAGCTGGGAAATTAACCTCAGGCAGCAACAGCAATTACCAAGGGCAGTAAAAAGCCACTCCTGGTAACTTCAAGAGACAAAATTGTGTTTTTTTCAATCAGAATTTCAGCTCTTCAAGTGCACAATTGTGCTCTCTGCACAAGTGATGTGGGCCCTCCTACCAAGACCCACTCCCTTCCCTCCCTCTTCTCACATCCCTCCCTGACCCCATTTACGCTGACGCGTCAGAAAAAGGTAAGCACGAGGGGGTTCATCTTGATGTCAGAGAGGACTTTGCGGCTGGGGGGCCTGGGGAATGGCCCTGGGCCCCCAGTCCAAAACTTCCCACCCCCTTGGCCTTGGCCACCCTGAGGTGGTCTTTTTTATGGTTGAAAAACATTAAAAGAAATACAAAATTGAAACCAATTGTTCAACTTCTCAAGCCTATCCACTAGAAAATAGTTAAGTGCCAGGATTTTACCAAAACATTTTTTTTTTATAAAACAGGAAATATCCAATGACGAGCTGGTAGTTTTATGCTGGCAATGTACATTTTATGGTGATTTGGAAAAGATTAATCTATTATCGAACTGTTTAATAATGTACTGTATAATTAGTAAAGCTGTTCATAATTATGCGGGGAAAAAAAAGAAACGTTTCATTTGCAGATGAAATTATGAGGGTTAATTACTATGTGCATTCCTCCTTAAAGTCTGG
Organism: Xenopus petersii; assembly: GCA_038501925.1. Taxonomy (NCBI): domain Eukaryota; kingdom Metazoa; phylum Chordata; class Amphibia; order Anura; family Pipidae; genus Xenopus; species Xenopus petersii. The sequence continues at coordinate 22,164,267 of CM076676.1, forward strand.
GAACACCTAATTATTTAGAAAATAAGGGGTGGTTCTATAACAGAGAAAAATACCTTCATTGTTCCACCTGCTGGCCTCATTTTGTAGGGATGGCTGGTATGATTGACGTTGAAGGCCTAGCACTACATTACAATGAGATTTATTTGGTGTGAGCAGCTTGGGGCATGTCAAGAGAGTGTTAATAAACTCCTAACTGGGGAGCAGCAGATTCAGCTTTACTGTAATGTTATATTGCTGCGACTAGATGGACTTCTTTTCTCTTTTTAATTCTTGCCTGTTACCCTTTATGACATTACCATCAGGTGGGAAAATGTCTTAATATTAAAGGGGGTCCAAATGCTAAAAACTCAAAAAATGCAAGGTTTTTTTTTTACTTAGTGGGAAAAAAACCTACATTTTTTGAAATTTATTATACCCTGGAGATGCAAAAAGTATGAATCTGAAAATACTGCATCCTCAACCCGTCCAGGTCCTGTAGAAGTCAATGACAGAGGACCTATTTGGCAATTTGAAGGTATTATGGTCTGCACTGGGTTTCTTTTGCTAATCTGAACTAGAGATGCACTGAATACACTATTTTAGATTCGGACGAACCCCCGAATCCTTCGTGAAAGATTCGGCCGAATACCAAACCTAATCCGAATTTGCATATGCTAATTAAGGGTGGGAAGAGGAAAACATTTTTTACTTCCTTGTTTTGTGACAAAAAGTCACACGATTTCCCTCCCCGCCCCAAATTTGCAAATGCAAATTAGGATTCGGATTCAGTTCGGCTGGACAGAAGGATTCGGCCGAATCCAAATCCTGCTGAACAAGGCCGAATCCCGAACCAAATCCTGGATTCGGTGCATCCCTAATCTGAACATTTTCAGACTTTTCCGCCAATTTCATGAATAACTCAGACTTTTCGGGCATCAAATCAGTATTTTTTAGGATTTTTTCATTGTTTTTTTAATGATAAATAAGGGTAAATTGTGAATTCTAATTTGGTCAGACTTTTTTTATTTTAAACATGAGACATGGATTTTTTCTGATTTTTTTCGTTGTTTTCTAATGATAAATAAGGGTAAATCATGGATTGTAATTTGGACAGACTTTTTTTATTCTAAACATGAGAAAAATTTGGTTTTTGATAATTAATCCACTAAGAATTCATTTAAATAACCCCAAGCTAATAAAAAGAAATGAGATGTTTTCTGAGGTTAGGATGAGCTGATATTAAATGATATTATTCCTTTCAATTAAGGAACTCGCCTAATCTGTTATTCAGACAAGGGTAACCCTAAAGGAAGGGACACACAATCTGCTGATTCTGGGAAAAGGAAGGGAGTGAGGGCTGCAAAACCATGATCCTATAGCCCTCATATTATTTTTATAATTTCCTAACAAGAAGCTGGCAGTGGGTGCAGGGGCTGGGCAGGAATAATAAAAACGAAAATAAACTCATACGGTTTTTAATACTATCACTTTGCTGACGATACTTAGATCTACAGTATATTTCCTCTCCTAATTTCACTCCCATGGTCTGCCTGACTTATTCCCAATCTTTCTGCCTTCAAAAGATCTCTTAAAACACATTTATTTAGAGAACCTTACCCTCTTTTAGTTTAGCATAATAACAGTATGCAGTACCCTATGCTACTTCTTTCACCTTGCTCACTTCTGATCTTGCCAACCCCTTGTCCTTTTAAAATGTAAGCTCTTATGGGCAGGTCCATCTTAACTTCTTGTATTGATTATTACTTGCTTTGTATGTAATTCTGTATGTTCAATGCATAAAACCATTTATTGTACAGCGCTGCAGATGTTAGCACATTATAAATACATGTTAAAGGGGTGGTTCACCTTTAAGTTAACTTTTAGTATGTTATAGAATGGCTAATTCTAAGCATCTTGGCCTTAATTTTTATTTTTTTATATATTTTTTAATTATTTTTATTCTTCTTCTTACTCTTTGCAGCTTTCAAATGGAGGCCACTGATCCCATCTAAAAAAACAAATGCTCTGTAAGGCTACAAATGTATTGTTATTGCTACTATTTTCTCACTCTCTTTTCTACCAAGACCCTCTCCTATTCAAATCAATGTATGGTTGCATGAGCAATTTAGACCCTAGCAACCAGATTGCTGAAATTGCAAACTGGAGAGTTGCTGAATAAAAACAAAAAGCTAAATAACTCAAAAACTACAAATAATAAAAAATTAAAACCCATTGCCAATTGTCTCAGAATATCACTTTCTACATGATACTTAACGTTTATTTTAAAGTGAACAACCCCTTTAATAATAACAATTATGAAAAATTTGGCATGAAAACCCTTCCAGGTCTCCAAAGTAGATGTCCCAAACTCAAGTAAAGGTATGGGATCTGTTATCCAGAAACTAGTTATCCAGAAAGCTCTGAATTATGGAAAATTTTCCATAGACTATAGGTTATCCAAATAATCCAAATAGTTAAACATGATTTCCTTTTTCGTTGTAATAATAGAACAAGTACCTTGTGTAATTGATCCAAACTAAGATATAATCAATCCTTATCAGAGGCAAAACCCGTCTATTGGGTTTATTTAATATTAACCAGTGATTGGCAAATTTGTCCCGTTTCGCCGCGAATTTCCAGCGAAAAATTAGCGAAACTCTGATTTTGACGCTGGCAACAATTCGACATCTTAAAAATGGGCGATGGCACCCATTAAAATTCAATGGTCATCCGGTAATCGTCGCCAGCGTCTGAATTGTCATCACTAATATTTACATGATTTTCTATTAGACTTAAATTATGAAGATCCAAATTACTGATATATCTGTTATTCAGCAAACTCCAGGTCCCAAGCATTCTGGATAAAAGGTCACATACCTGTACAGCTTTCAGCATGCTTTAACATTAATAATCCCCTAAAATAGTGTTTGATTCATAAACTGGTGCCCCAATTGCCCCATCCCCAAGAAGAAAAGTAAGATTCCACATAATAAAGCAACACTGATTATATCAGTAAGTCTTATCTACGACGACAACAATGGAGAGAAACGGAGTCATCGCTTGCCATTGGCCATTTAGTGCAAGGTATAAAAGCAGCTTTATTATTCAGGATAAATGGGAACTTGTGATGTTAACAGCATCCATCTATTTTTGCCTGTGCTTCTTATTCAAATATACCCAAAGGCAAATCTGAAAGCCCTTCTATCCCTGTTACGCCACTGCCTCTAAGGAAAACAAGCCTTGGTCAGATATCGTGCACCTGGTATATATTTATTGCACCTATATACTGTATTTGTAATAAAACAGGGACGGAGCCTTTAACAAATCAAATTAGTGTCTGTAGCAGTAGAACCATTTAGTTTCCATACTGCATGCATGCACATTAATATTGTCTTCATTAGAATTCACTTTACCTACCAGTATGTTTTATACAGGAAACTAACACAAACATGGGAAAACATACAAACTGTGCAAACTATGATGAGAATCAAACACAGGACTCCGGTAACGAGAGGGAGGAAATCCCCCTTTAAGAGGCACAAACTTCTAACCAAAGATCTTTGGCGGCCATTTCACCAATCCCTCAAAGACTCCATTTAAGAACTTTATGTGTCCTTATAGGCAGAAGTGACTGGTTGGTTATATCAAAAAAATTGTGTCTTTTTATGAAATTTTATTTTTATTTTTCTACAACTTTCCAATATTTGCTCTATTGAACGAGGTTTATTATTTTTGGAGAAATGACCGGGAACATAAACCACACAACACCAAGCACCTTGGATTTGAGAAGTATGAAATACGATTATGCATTTGAGATATGGGACGATGTTAATGTTTTCTGTGAAAATAGAAATGGCTGTTAGCGCGTCTCACCATTGTAACTGAGACACTTTCCAGATGCCTTCTCCAGGGTGAGGATTAGAAGGGAAAGGGTCTCACCTGGATCTTTATTAATATGAAACTAAGGAATACTGTCATCACATCATTGTGGTTTGTGATCATCTCATTTACATACAAATTACAAATGTCCATTTCTTACTTCATTAGAGGATTAGAGTTGATATTGAGTATGTTTGGAGATGTTTTGGTAGTTTTGAATGTAAAATAACCTGTGCTTGAGCAAGAAATACAGCAGTCCTAACTTGCTTTAAAGTAGTCATTCTAGATGCACACTCAGGATCCGAGCAAGTGTTTCAATGCATCTGCTGCATTGCTGCATGGAAATGCACGATTGCTTTCAGCCATTGTAGGTGGGTATTACCTTTTACCTGCCAACCACATAAAATCTACATTGTTGGAATGAAAAACGAAAGATAGGCTCAAATACCATTCTGTGGGGCAGATCTTTAAATTATTTAATTGTGTTTCCAGGCCCAGAGTTGTGGCAACTCCACAAAGGCCCAAGCCTAAGGCTGCACTTTTTAAGGGGCGGAATGCTGCCCAAACGCACCTTAAGTTTGCATGGGGCATTAGATCTGCACATCCCGTCCGGCATCAAATCTACAGATGCAGCCACTTTGGTTTGTCTGTTTGACACAGAATAACTAAACACAGATATCCCATTTATCTCATTTAACACAGAAAACTGCGTCACAACATCCCATCTAATTAAAGCATTCACCATTGTGAACAATGGATCTTTGGTATGCTAATGAAAAGGTTAAATGCATTAAATGAGTTAAGATGACTTAAGATAACACAGTTTCTTCAATTACCCCTGAGTCATGACGCATTTAACTCACAAATCCAAGTGGCTTCATCTGTATGGATGCGCATGAATGGAGGGAAGTTGGCAAGAAATCCGGCCCTGTGTTTTTCCCATTAAAGTTGGAATATGTTTAAAATTCATCGCATTTACAGTATCACATCTTTACTTAACCCCATTGTTTTGTTATGAAAAACATGTTCAGGTGAAAACCATTCTATCCCGTGGGCCAAACACATGCACGTTTGCTATAAAACTTTTTTACAAATACCCTGGGGAGAAGTGCAATAGCACTAAGGGGTGCATAAGTGAGGCCTGTTTCCTAACATGCACATCTGAAAGACACACAAGTTGGGTGGCATTTAGGGTTGGGATGGTTCATCTATGTGCCTCCTCTGTCCCACCCATATCCAGAAACCTTTTATCCAGAAAGCTACAAATTACAGAAAGGCCATCTCCCATAGACTGCATTTTATCCAAATAATCCAAATGTTATCCAAAATCCAAAAATGATTTCCTTTTTCTCTGTAATAATAAAACAGTAGTTTGTACTTGATCCAAACTAAGATAATGAATCCCTATTGGAAGCAAAACCAGCCTATTCGGTTTATTTAATGTTTACGTGGCCCCTTATAATTCTAAAGACCTAATTTACTATATGTGGTTCAGGGTACAAATGCAAAAAACCAGGGAGGGTCATTGGACACAGGATCCAAGGAAGTCACCAAGATAATGCCTGCTCATTGTAAGCATCAAACACAGGTCTCTTGGATTGTGCTGAAAAAAACAAACAAATTGATAACCATTGCTATGTCTGTACTTGCACCTGCAGACATCCAAAGCTCCTCTATTTTAAAATACCCCAAACTATACTATAATTCATCTTGTTATTGCAACCTGGGACATTAGGTCTAAACTGTCAGTAATGAGGGGATTGTTACGGTGATTGACTGTTGCACGTGGCCTATTGCAGATCAAACACTTACTATCCTTTAACCTGATGTTGGGTTTGCTACTTGTTAAAAAGATACAACTTCCTTTTCTTCAAAAGAGCAGGTCAAAACAGCCGCTCATTGCAACATTCTCTGACAGCAGGGAAGGAAATAAATCAGCTCAGTTAAGTCTATAATCTCCGAGTGACAGAAAACAGCCCGGTTTCACCTTTGGGGGCTAAACATGACATGACATTACTTGTCACCAGTGTAGGAACCTTGATATATATGGAAACTCTGGTGAGGAAGGAGGAGAAGTTACTTCCTACTTGTCCTTTGGATGTAAACTATTGTCATGTGGAAACAGTAGTGGGAGCAATGATTTTCCAGAAATGGGGTGCTGACATATTCCACAGCACCTTATAGAGAATATACATTATGAACGTCACTTCTTGCCTATTTATCCCCCCACCGGTCAATTTTATTAGGAGCAAATTAACCTGCTGGTAGAGGGTGGGAGGAAACCAACACAGACATGGGGAGAACATAGAAACTCCTTGTATGTGCCCGGACTGGAGCCGAACATAGGATCTTAATATTTATGCTTACATCCAGTTATTAGATTGAAATATTGTACATATATATTTAGAAATTAGATATTTAAAAATTAAAATGATGCAACCAAGTCCTACCCTGTTGATGGAATTTTAAGGGGTATGTAAACCTTCCACCTTACTCTACCCAATGGGTGTACAACTATCTATATATAGGTACAGGATCCTTTATCAGGAAACCCATTATCTAGAAATCTCTAAATTATAGTTTGTCTCCCATACACCACATTTTATCCAAATAATCCAATTTTTTTTAAATAATTGACTTTTATTGCTGTAATAATAAAACAGTAACATGTACTTGATCCCAACTAAGATATAATTAATCTTTATTGGAAGAAAAACCAGCCTATTGGGGTTGTTTTATGTTTACATGATTTTCTAGTAGACTTAAGATATGAAGATCCTGTATCTGGAAAATCCCAGGTGCCGAGCATTCTGTATAACAGGTCCCATACCTGTATATGGAAATATCCCTTTTGGGATACTTTTTTATTTGACAATTTGCCTTATCCTCTTGTAGCTGTGGAGGGGATTTACCCCACACCGCAATTGTTAGATAAAGCACTTACATTGAGATGATTTGCTTTTGAGCAGTTCCTTGACTGAATAGAGTGCTTATAATAATTTATTATATGTTGGTACAAGTCCCAGGCAAAACAGTGGGCTCCAGGGCAAAACAATAACGTGAAAATACCCTATAGACAGCTGTATCAACAGTGATCATAAATCAGTACTGAACGTGCAGAATTTCACTGCCAAGGCAAGCAATAGGCAGCTCTCTCGGAAAATATAAATTATTGGGTGCTCACAGTAAATCTGGTTGCCTTCCAGTCATGTAATACCAAATTGCAGAGAGAGAGAGAGAGTGAGACAATAACATGGATTTATGCAGGTTTGTTACTGTCAAGTACAGGGTGCTCTATAGAAAATCTGCGTGTGTGAATATATATATATATATATATATATATATATATATATATGTATATAAATGGTAAATACATTTCCTTTGTTTGTTGCTCAATCTCTAATTAATTAGACTGATTGCAGTGCCTTGACAAACCATCATGAAATGAAATAGCCACAGAATTAGTTCATTATAGGAATTATTTTAGGCTTGTTTCATTGACAAAAGAGATTCACAGAGTTTAAACGATAGGCATTTGCCTTGTTCTTGAATCTATGATCACTGCAGGCATGGAAGGAATGTTTGGGTCTGTCTGAAGTTAATGCCACACAGGATGACTTGGTCTTCAGTCTTGCTGCATATCTCTAGTGCTGTTCAGTGGGATCAAGTAGGATTCTCACTGGTGGATACCCATCCTGTCATTAAGCTGCTGGCCCTGGAAAGCCAGGGAGAATGTTTTACTGAGCAGTTTTAGTTTAGAGATTCATAATGTTGTTGGACTAAAGCTGACCATGCATACGGAGATTCACTAGTTTGGCAAGGTCGCCAAATGAGTAAATTTCTCGCTGATATGCCCATGATGTGATTGTGTGCCCTAGGACCCAACGATGGGATCACAACGAGGAGAATATAGGTGGTTCGATCGACAAACCGATGCAGCCCTTGATCCAATGGTTTTTTTTAACCCGCCCAATCGATATCTGGCTGACTTTCGGACAGATATCGATTGGGAAAGTCCAACTGAGTGCCCCATACACTGACGAATGAGCTGGCGACTGGGGCCTTAAAGCTCTCAACATGCCTTAAGCCTTGATAACAAGTTAGAGTATGTAAGGAGTTACTGAATAATAAACTCGACAGGAGCATCGTCCCCAGGGAAAGTCCCAGTTGGCTGCACTTCACTGAAAATTACATGCATGTCAGAACAATACTCTCTAATTGAAAGTGCCTCCCAGCAGCTCCAGGTGATGAATCAGAAGGAGCCTTTGCAAACTTTAAGGTATGGACAGGAGGCAAGGGCACCTTTTTTGCTAATTTCGGTACCCTGATTCAAGTGTTTATACCATTTCTGCACCCCCCATGTGATCATTGTTTTTTTCTAAATCAACTGAACAAAAAGGTTTTAGAGTTTAAGTAATATTTATCCTGTATCGAACGGCTCTTGGGTATCGGATCCAAACTGCCTTCATTTGGTATCAATCTTATGGCCTAAAATATGTAAGGAAAGCAAAAAAAAAAAAAAAATATATATATATATATATATATATATATATATTTATATATATGTATTATATACATAATATGCATGTGATTTTTAAATGCTGCACACTGAAGATTTTTCTTGAAATGGTCTTGAACTGAACTGTATTAAAAAGAGATATTTCTAAAAGCTGAATATTATACAAAGGAGGCAAGCTGTTTTCATGTGTTGAACATTAACTAATCTGGTAGTCGCACACTTCCTGGGGAGAGTTAGCTTCCTCTGCTCTACAGCAAAAGGGAGCCGTTCACATTGAAATGCCAACAGCAAGGAAAGGAATAAATTTCATAGCAAACAAGTATAAATGCCCCTTCAGTGGCATAAATCTCTTCCATAAATCTCTTCCATTAAACTTCTCAGTTCTCCAAAATAGTCAGGCCAAACTTTAAACTTCGAGCATATTTTCCCTACCATTGTCCCCCTACTTCTGTGCATTAAAGGATGTAAAGCAACTGACGGTGAGATAAAATGACAGACATATGTTTGCCTCGTTGTTTTTCAGCTTGCCGGAGGAGACACATTACATTAGCAACTTCTGTACCCTGAAATAATACCTTGTAGTGTAATAGTTACAAGATGCTCTTAGAGATAATTGCAAGGTTTAGGCTGTAACAGACGGCTGACATTTGTTTAGAAGCAGTGCAAGTCACTTTCATCCAGTGGGGCATGTTGTAACATTCTTTCAACTTAATAGAAACACTTAAATATTGGATAATGTGGTTTTCTATGCACTATAAACTTTATTAACTAATCCTGTGGGTATAAGGACTGGAGCCCTAAAGATTGCAAATTTGCAGCCCTTGGTAATTAACCATAATACATTTGATATTGCATGGGATTTCTGTGCATACTGCACTCTGCATCACATGCTGAATCTGGTGCAAAATACATAGGGGCAAATTTACTAAAGGCTAACGCTAGTGAAAATTCACCAGCGTGATGTCATCTCGTTACTTCGCCGATTTACTAACAGGTGCTGGTGTAAATTTGCTAGCGAAGTGGACCTACTCTAGCGCTACTTTGCACCCTTACGCCAGACAAAGTTGCACTATGGAGAAAGGACGTAACTACGCAAATTCACTAACTTGCGGATTTTACTGAACGTTACCTCTTGTGCCAGACTTGCCTCTGCACCTCAGACCAGGCGAAGTGCAATAGAGTAGATAGGGCTTGCTTCAAAAAAAGTTTTTTTTTTTGGATACCCTCCTTACCCCCTATATTTCCTAACATATGGCACCTAAACTATACAGTGGGCACATGTATAGGGCAAAATAACTCTATTTTATGTTATGAAGCTTTCCCAGGCTTGTGTAGTGTAATGTATTTGCTGCTACATTTACGTCAATTGTACTTTAACTTGGCGCCATATGCAAATTAGTCATCGCTAGCTTAACTTCGCTTTGCTTGACGAAGTAACACTAGCGCAACTTCGCTACCTTTCGCCTCCCTGAGTGAATTAGCGGCGCCCTGGCGAAGTGCAGCGAAGCCAAATGCTGGCGCAACTTCGAAGGTAAGTAAATTTGCCCCATAGAGCAGTGCTGTCAGAAGCAAGGCTGCCTTGTTTTTAAAGTAGCTCTCCTTCACCCGGTTCCTGACAGCAATCCATAGCTTGTATGTATGTATGTATGAAGCAAAGTCTGTCCAATGCTGCGCACTACTCGCTCATTGGGAATACAGTACTTCTTAACACTGGTTGTTCTGCATTCATAGAAAGGCAAAGTTTCTCGGCCAGGATACAAAATGTAAAACATGACACTTTGCAGTATGCACTTAGTAAACAAGACTGACATTTGCTCATGGCAAATGCAGGTACATTTTATGGGTGAGACATAGAGAGCATTTAACCGGAGAACCAATTCAGTTATAATCAGCTGAGGGCCCTGAGGCAAGATATCAAGTGCAGAATCCCCATATTGATGGAGGAGTCAATAAACAGATGGTTGAGTAGTCAGCTCAAAATAGTATATCGTCATTGGCCAAGTACAAGCCCAGACTGGCAATCTGCAATAACCAGAGGGGCTGCTGTAAGATGCCAGAGAGTTTTTATCTGGCCTGTTGGGGTTGTTTAGACTTCTGTGTTCCTGAAATACCAGAGCTTGTTTTTAATCTCAGTCTGGACCTGGGCAAGTACCATGGAAATACACCACATGTTACTTCAGTGTCGAACTGGCCCACTGGGAAACCAGGAAAACTCCCGGTGGGCCCAGGTGTCAGTGGGCCCTTTTGCTTCTAACCATTTGGCCTATTTCATGGTCATTCTCTATTTCTTTATGGGAAAAAAAGAGGCTTAATAATGGAAGAATAGAGTATAGTAAGTAGACATAAAAGACTAGGAGAATAAAGAGGTTAAGTGAGGAGAGAAAACCTTAGACCATGGGCCCACTTTCCAAACTATTAGGGATGCACTGAATCCAGGATTCAGTTCAGGATTCGGCCAGGATTCAGCCTTTTCAAGCAGGAATGCAAATTTGCATATGCAAATTAGAGGCGTGGAGGGGAATTGCATGTAAAAAATGTTTTCCCCTTACCACCCTTAATTTGCATATGCAAATTAGGATTCGGATTCGGTATTCGCCGGAATCTTTCGTGAAAGATTCTGGGGTTTTGCCGAATCCAAAATAGTGTATTCGGTGCATCCCTACCAGCAACACAACACATTTTTTATACTTCCCACCCCAAGGCAAGCCTTAGTTAGTTTATCTTCTGCATTGTTATGAATAGGTTCATCTTCAGTGGGATGTGATTTTAGCTTACTCCCCCCCCCTGGAAAATTTCCTGCGGACACCCATGGCAGCAGCGAATATTTGGCTCCCCTTAAGAGAGGGGTGCAGGGACCCCAGTATCAGATGAACCCCTTGGCTGTGGAGAGGAGGGAGGAATGCAGATAATATATAAAAAGCAAATATTGTGCAACTTTTGTTAGATTTGATTAGAACAACAATGCTCTGGAAGGTTTATACACACACACACATATATAATATATAGAGTATATATCAGCTTCATAACCACCTGGTCATGGGGGTGGGGGTAAATGATTTCTTCATGTATACTTTATATAAAATATGACTTTATCTATATCTCCCTTTGTTTCCACTGTAAATGCTTCTTCATTCCTTTTAGCGCCATTGGATCCCGACTTTAACTGGTAGCAGAGTTTATCTTTTCTAATCCCAAATCTTTTTCAGCTACCGACTGGAATTTCATCCTGGCCTGTAATTTACTGTTACATTAAACCGATGGAATTTTAAATATGCATTTAATTGGGTGTTTTAATGCTACGGCACCGTTCAACTCTATTTCCACTCTTTAAAGGCTCTAAAGAAAGGAGTCCTCACTGTGTGAATGACTGCTCTCAGGCTGATAATGCCGTGAAATGGGTTTTAGGCATTTTTCTCTATTGACCCCTGAGGAGCCAGAGAGGCATAGTCCAGAAAGGCAATTTTGGCCCCTTCTCATGGCCAAATAAACTGATCTTGCGTGTCTTGACAACATGTAAGATGTCTGCAATGCATGGATGTTTATCGATGGTTGAGTGGGAGCAATTCTTCTTTTCCCTGCTTGCTTCATGAGCTTTCACAATAATGTTTTGTTGTGTTGTACTGGAGCCTTGCTATAAGTGTTAGAGTATGTATAAGGAATTATTTTTTGTGTTTGTTTATTTTACCTTACAGTATATTGTTGTAATTCATGCTGAACAATTGTCTGTTATCCAGAATGCTCGGGACATGGGGTTTTCCGGATAACAGATCTTTCCATAATTTGGATCTCCATAGTTTAAGTCTATAGAAAGTCATGCAAGCATGAAATAAACCCAATAGACTGGTTTGCTCCCAATAAGGATTAAATATATCTTAGTTTGGATCAAGTACAAGCTACTGTTTTATTATTTCAGAGGAAAAAAAATAAAAATGTGGATTATTTGGATAAAATGGAGTCTATCCTGAGCTTTCTTGATAAAGGGTTTCCGGATAATGGATTCCTTACCTGCAGTGGTTTTCCTTTTCTTTGCTTAATATTCTTATTTCAATCAATGTGTAAAGTAATCTAGTTATAAATGATCTTGACGGGACTTATTTGTTTTGACGGTTTAATTGTCCTTTAATGGTTCCTCTCTAGGTGTAACTTGTGGCACTTAAAAATTGGTTTATCTTTAAGTTAACTTTTAGAGAATGTCCTATACCTAGCAACTTTGCAATTGATGTTCAAAAATGGTTTTTTTTGGCTTTTTAATGATTAGCCTTCTTCTTCTATCTCTTTTCAGCTTTCAAATGGGGGATGACTGGCCCCATCTAAAAAACAAATGCTCTGTAACGCTACACATTTGTTGTTATTTCTATTTCTTATTGCTCATCTTTCTATTCATCTTCCAGTCTCTTATTCAGATCAGTGCATGGTTACTAAAGTAATTTGGACCCTAGCTGAAATTGCAAGCTGGAGAGCTGCTGAATAAAACACGAAATAACCCAAAAACCACAAATAATAAAAAATGAAAATCAATTGCAAATTGTCTCAGAATATAACTCTCTACATCATACTAAAATGTAAATTTAAAGGTGAACAACTCCTTTAATTGGTTGCTCAAGACCAGAATTAAGCACCAGCCACTTCAGACTACTGGTGCTGTGCCGCATAAAATTAACCAGACCCAATACTTATATGTCCGATATCCAAAGATCTACTGAGTTAAGGTGGCCATACATGATCCGCTCATTTGGCAAGGTCGCCCACCAAAGGCAGGGTGATATCGGATTAAACCAATCGTTCATCCCTAGGGCCAAACAATTGGATTACAATGATCCTTCATTTTAATCCAATAGTTTGGATACGTTTGGACTAGGTGACGTGGTCCTCGATTGACAAAAAAAAAAATCAAACCTGTCCATTCGATTTCTGCCCGATTTTTGTCCTGATAATTGAGAGACCGGTCGGAACGCCCCCTACATAGGCAGATAAGGTGCCAAATTGGTCTAAAGGACCAATATTGGCATCTTTAATCTGCCCGTGTATGGCCATCCTTACACATAAAGACCTAAATAGAGGCATAGATCATTTATCTATATTAATATTAAAGGGAATACTGCCAAACTTTGATGAGCTTTATTGCATTGCTGGCCATTGGCTTCCAGGTGTGTTTCCCCTTGTATTGTGGAAACATTATTCACTGTGACACCATTAATTCAGAAGCACAGCATATTTCAACACCCGACAGACCTTCCATTGAAAGAACTGTCTAACGTGCAGTTAATGGGGGTCTCTCTGCAGATAAATAAACATGTTTAACCTCCTTGCTGTCAAAAGAGCAAGCTCTGAAAATCATTACGGGGCCCTTGGGGGACAAATGAGAAATACACTCTCTATTTGAGAATCATTTGTCCTAATCAAACAGCTCTGTGTATGACAAATGTGCTAAGAGCCGTACAAAAACACTTTTGCTTAAGGGACACAAAGAAAGAATAATACTTTTCTTACAATTATTAAGAAATTCCAAAGCTAAACAAAAGTTTAGAATATCTTAGCAAGTACTTTCGTATACAAACAATTTTCCTTGTGTGCCATTTGCACCTTTTAATGTAATAATTACTTGTGTGCTTAAACAGAAAGGCAACCCACTATTGTTATTTAACATAAGGAGACAACTCTGCAGTTCTGACTTGTTGCAATTACACTGTAATCAGACATCAGAAGGGCAGACACAGCATTGTTTAGGTTTTCAGAGATACAAGGAAAACAATAGTTTGTTTTTGTTACAGTGAAATATCTGATATAGCTTTTCAAGGCTTTATTTTCATTGGAGAAACATCTGCAATCTATTATTAAAGGGACTATAAATCCTGCTGTACTGTACTGCTCAACCACTGCTAGAGTTGGAATATTTTAGCATATAATCAAGGTTAAGGCATGCTGGGAGCTGTAGTCCAGCAACATCAGGGATGTATTCTTAAAGCAATATTGCTCAATAAACCTTTTCCGCAGCTCTCTGTTGCTCCATGTTCTTTGTTTCTGCATTTGGAGTTGGAGCACAGTTTCCTAACACTGAATAAGTCTGTCCATTTTCTCCTTGTTTGTTTCCCATGTAAAATAAATGAAAATGGAACAAAATGGAACAATAATCTGTATACAGTACATAAGATAAGATGGCTGACTTGGTGCTAGGAATCAGCATTCTCACTGGTGAATTCTCTTGCATGAAGTTGTTTTTTAGTAGAATTGTTATTGGTGAATTGTTTTCCATGTGTAATTATGTTTTTTGTCAACATCTATAGAAAACTAGGGGGTGCAGTGGGACAGCTTTATGGTTCGCTCTACTGTTTGGGCCTTATAATATGAGGGAGTTCCCCTTTAAATTAACAAAAGCCTTGTTTGCATAAAGGGGTCATACATAGAAACCTTTCTGATTCTCCTGCAACCCCAGTTAAAGATAAATTCAGTAAGGCATCATCTTTATGCCACTTCATAAACAGCTTACACTCAAGAACTTAGCCAGCTCAAGTCCTAGTAATGGTGGGGCACAAGTGTGCTGCCCCTACGTATCCATTCCAGAAGGCAATCATACATCCAGTGCTACTTTCTATCTGTTTGTCTTCTGATTCTTCTGTCCATATACACACAACTGCCAGACCAAATGGATCTTTGTCTTCTCCTGTATCCAACTTTTCTAACCCAAGGCTACCCTTGAAAATTGCAGTTGCTAGGGTTTGCTAGATCTGGTGCACCTTTTATTAGATTTCCCCCTTAGACTGCAAAGCTAGACTGGGGTAAAAAATTACATATGCCAGTGACTAAAATAAGAAAGTCAAATTTACAGTGGGCCTGTATTCTGTTAAGAGGGGAAAGGAACAGCTATGCCCTGCTCAATGTAAACTAGCTGCCATTTAAATTAAAATTATTCTAAACAGGATCCTGTGGCACCAAGCTCAATGAATGGATACACTGGGCATAAATATACTTCTCCATATTAGGCTACAGGGACAAGAGCCAAAACTCCACGGATGGAGCTACTGGACCACTGGTGTTGCTTTCCAAGAAAACACTGCTCCCGTTTAGTTGCCAATGATACATTACTAAATAAGCAGAAGGCCCATCTGCAGGTTGATCTCGTGTTCTTATGAAATGCTTCTTGTGTAGAATTTTTCCACCATAAAATCAGATTGTTCTATATGCAGACGTCCAATTCGTTCGATGGGCTGTTTATTAAATACTTGGCCTTACCTATGTCTCTGGCAGTATGCCTGAAAATGGAATATTCCATGTGACACTGGGTGCATTTATCATAGGGAAGCCAAGGCTGCCAACTTTTCATTTACAAAGCAAACACAAAGTGCACTAATTGCATACAAATCACTACTATTTTTCAACACAATACAGCCTTTTCCCCTTTTCCAATATAATAGTGGCAGGGTTGGACTGGGTTGGCAGAACACTGGGGAGAAACCTTATGGGACCTACTGACCCAGATCTGCTTCCAGCCCTGGGGGCTGCACCCAAACTCTACCCCAGCCCCGACTGCTGTCACAAGATAAAATGAGGTACACGGGGGGGGGTGACTTAGGTGGGGGCCCAGAAGTGGAGGGGAGTTGCGTCTGGGGTTGGTGGGGGGACGGATGTACTGGGCCCCTGAGGCGGTAGCCCCAGTGGGTCCCAGATTCCCAAGTGCGACAACGAATGGCAGATACCTGCAAAGTTGTGTCCACTGCAACTTGCATGCAATGCTCCAATAGGCTTTTTGTGTAGGTTGCAGTGCATGTGTCCCACCTGAATTTTTCCCAGAATCCTGGTCGGCCAGTCCAACAATGATAATTTGCTCTGGTGAGCACTGGTGTCAGGTTCTGCCTCTATGACTGATTAAAGTCCCTGAACATCCTCCAAACAGGGATATTGAGTAGACAGGCTTACTGTTTTAGAATGTGAGCTTACCCTAAATACAAAAAATACATAAAACACTGAGAATAGAATTTTTCATTGGAGGCGTAGTGGTCGGCCACAGGTTTAAGGAACATCTTTATTAAAGACTCTTTGTCATACCATAACCAACCATTAGTTAGCTAAGCGGTAAAATTTTGAAAAAAAGGACACAGAGAAAAAATTGTGGGTGAAGGTCAGCTACAGCTTTATTAAATCATTTTTGCCCAAAGAATCCTTGCCACCCACTTATCTATTTAACACATATGTATCTAAGCAAAGAGCCTTAATTTATAGCACATTAATTATATCTCAAATAAACCAATGCTCTTTATTCATGTAGGGTTGCAGCTCAAGTTTCTCAACCAGTATTTGGAACCATTAAACTGCCAAGGCTCAGGCCATTATTACATATTTACTGCCAATGTACTTTCTGTTAACTATGTAATATCCTTTTATCGCAACCCTGGTCCATCCAGGGTCATAAGAGAATGCCGGCAGAGGCAATTCTGCAATTACAGCCACTTTGGATGGGCTTTTGTCATGTGATTGTGCTCTCTGCATTAGAAGAACTGAATTTCCAGTTTAAAACACTTAGGGGAAAATTTACTAAAGGGCGAAGTGGCTAACGCCAGCGTGATGTCATTTCGGCACTTCGCCGATTTACTAACGGGCGCTGGCATAATTAAACTAGTGAAGGAGATAGACTCTGGCGCAACTTCGCACTCTAACGCCAGGTGAATTTTCCTCTGGCGAAAGAGCGTTACTACGCAAATTCACTAAGTTTTTGATTTACTGAACGTTACCTCTATCGCCAGACTTGCCTTCGCCACCTCAGACCAGGCGAAGTGCAATAGAGTAGATAGGACTTGGTCCAAAAAAAGTAGATTTTTTTCTAAGTCCCAAAAAACACTGCCGTCTTTTCCTTTTTACAGGGTGAAAGGGGTAGTGCAATGTATTTGCTGCAGCATATACGGCCATTGTACTTTAACTTCACACGATATGCAAATTAGCCAACGCTAGCGTAACTTCGAACTGCTGATCCTAGCGCAAATTTGCAAGCGTTCGGTGCTCCGTACGCAACTTCGGATCTTTGTGAATTAGCTTTGTCCAGGCGAATTTACGCCTGGCGAAGTGTTGCGATTGCATGAAGCCAGCGCTAGCGAATTTTCACTGCAAATTTTCACAGGCTCTCATGGCAGGAGTGGCCCTTAATTGCAGTAACAGAGCCCTGTACTCACCACCTTGCTCTATAGCAGGCAATAAGGCAATGGTTTCTTACCCCTGAAATTTGTACCTCGTGTAGGATTTTTTTAAACATCACAACAATACATCACAAGCAATTTCTGACAAATCACAGACAAGAAATAATCAGAAATAATTTGAGGCTCTTGTTATCTGTCTTATGAGCCAAACACATCTGTACTGCTTGTTAAAGGAGTTAATAAATCGTCCTCGCTGCAAATGCTGGAGGGCATCTTCTTTCATCATAAAAAATACATCTTTTTTTTTTTTTTTTTTTACTAGCGCTTTGGTGAGATTTATGTGTGCCGGAAAAAAAATTATAATCTACTGCACAATATATCATAATGCTGACACTGGGATTGATTTACTTTCCACATTTTGACCTTTTTACTGCATGACTTAAAATGTCTTTAAAGGAAATCTAAAGTAAATTGCACAAAACCGCACATGCATAGAAAAAGTTAGAAAGAAATAAAATTACAATATTTTTATGGAGTTTTCATTATCTCCAATTGGGCTTTAATTCCATAGTCCAAAAACTGAGGACTTCTGCTCCTGACCCAAGCGGTGGCATCAATTTGGTTACATTTTAGCCACTGTGGTGAATTAATGGAGACTTATTTTGGTATAGGAGCAAAGATTTATGTTGGGAATTGGAGCTTTTTATTTGTTATGCCATAGTGTTAAAGACCTAAGGGCGCTCCTGCCATGAGCCGAAATGAGAAGCCGAATAAGAGCTGAAAGTTTTTAAGATGTCGTTTCAGCTCTTCTGATGTGTAGGTTTATTTTGAATACCTTGCATTAAATTAGAGAGAGAATAATGAACTAGTAGTAAGTGGTAAACTGCTGGGGATGGGGGAGTAGAAATAAAAAGGTAGTAGAGATAGTACACCATCTTTCACTAAGTTTAAGGAGAGGGATAGGCCATACAATATTTTTTTTTGCCAAACCCAAAAACTGCTGTCTGGGATCCTCCAAAGAAAAGCTCTCTGTCTATAAATCATTCCTGCAGAGTTTCCAGGAATAATATTTATACATGCACATTCAATACAGACAAGCTTTTACTTTGTAAAAGAACTCCAGTCACAGAAACCTGTACAATAAAAATGAAAATGGCAGCGGAATGACTTCTCCATTCTCCAGTGAAAGGATTATTTCCCCTTTAAGCATGTCCTCATAATGGTGAAAACCAGAGAGATTTTGCTGCTTTCCTAATATTGCTCATGGAATGTCTCGCTTCATTTTAATGGCTTTATATACATCAAGGTCTCAAATATGTGCCTAATTTGTTGTCTTTGGCCCGAGTATACAATGTGATAATAGCTTCTCAGAAACAAAACAAGTGCTGGCACGCAGACAAACCAAATACTCTATGTTTAGTCTTTTGATATATGGCCTTGTTTATCTTTTTTTTTTCCTTCTGTCTTTTTGAAGCCCGTGAAGGGCAGGATACAACACGTCTTATCCAAGAGCAAAAATTCTAACCTTTTATACTATCAAAATAATCCCTTCATCGTTTCTCTGATACGCTGAGAATCTCTGTTTATTGTGTGTTAGCATTGAGTCTCTAGTGGTGGCAGCACCCTTGGAATCCATAAGAATGTGTTTTCTCATGAGCCAAAGTAGGTTTGCTTTGCATGAGATGATTCTTCACAGCTAGACTTACATTATTGCATTTGGGTTACTAACAGGACCAAACATTTAGCTAGGAGGAGAACCACAGTTCAAATTTGGTGTCTCCAATCAGATGCAATAAAACTGCTAATATCTATGAAATATACATGACTATAAATCTCCCTTAAAGGAGAAGGAAAGCTACTGAAGCAGTTTATTGCCAATAGATTGGCCACAATAGTACAAGCTATAACACTATATTTATTCTCCAGAATGCTTTACCGTACTTGAGTAAACAGCTCTTGAAATGTTCTGTTTGTTTAGGATAGCAACTGCCATATTGGCTTGGTGTGATATCACTTCCTGCCTGAGTCTCTCACTGCTCCCTCATAGCTCTGGGCTCAGATTACAGTAGGGAGGGGAGGAGGGAGGGGGAGAGGAGCAAACTGAGCATGCTCAAGGCCGTGCTCTGGAGGTTTATGCTGAAAACAGGAAGTGTGATACAGAAGCCCATGTGTACACAATAGAAGGAAAGACATGTGATGTTTCTTTTGACAGAGGACTCAGAGCAGCATTACTTTGAGGGTTTACTGGTGTATTTCTATAGACCTTTCTGATAAAGCTTGCTTAATTTTAGCCTTTCTGTCTCCTTTAACAATTACATTTCAATGGCAAATAGACTTAATTCTGACTTTTGTTTTACAGGGTTAATATATTTGCCTGGATCTTCACCTCTGTTTCTTCCCTACTTGCTGAGAAGCTGCTGACAATCTCAGGCCCTGTGCCTATTGGTAAGTTTAACTCCTTTGTATTAACCTTTTGCCATTAAGGTTTCGCTCTTTAGATGTAATAATTTGAAGTTAAGCAGAAGATGTAAAGTCTCCTAAAAATTCAACTTCATCAAAGTGCTCTTCTGGGATAGGTGCTAATTAATGATGCCCCTTATTAAAGACTTGAGTAAAACTCAGCCAAATCCTAACTGTTCAGCTGAACCAAGTCCAAACCCCTGGATGACTTTACAGATCTGGACATGACAATTATTTTCCCACAGCACAGATGCAGCTATTTTTTTTTGTCTTTGGGGTTGGATTTCAAGTTTGGGGTTTGGCTGATTTGTTTTGTCTAGAGGAGAGCAAAGTATATAGCATCTGTTTGAAAGTACAGGTATGGGATCTGTTATCCAGAATGCTCAGGACCTGGGGTTTTTTTGACTAATGTATCTTTCTGTAAATTAGCTCTTCATATCTTAAGTCTACTAGAAAATCATTTAAACATTAAATAAACCCAAATAGACTGGTTCCAATAAGGATTAATTATATCTTAGTTTGGATCAAGTACAAGCTACTTTTTTTATTATTACAGAGAAAAAGGAAATTAAAAATAAATTGGATTATTTGGATAAAATGGGATTCATTGGAGATGGCCTTTCTGTAATTCAGAGCTTTCTGCATAATGGTTTTCTGGATTACAGACTGCATACCTGTACTTTTACCTATAATGCAACCTTCCTTCCCAGAATTCCAGCATAATTACAACTACATTACTTTTTTTTTATATAGTTTTTGAATTATTTGCCTTCTTCATCTGACTCTATGCTACACATGTATTGCTATTGTTACTTTTTATTACTCATCTCTCTATTCAGGCCCTCTCCTATTCATATTCATATCAGTCAGGCCCGGACTAACAATCTGTGGGTTCTGGCAAATGCCAGAGGGGCTGATATAAGGTCCCATAGAAAGTCAGTATTTAGTGGGCTGGTGGGGGGGGCTGTTTGGGCCTCTGTGTGGGCTGATTGGGCCACTGTGTACCTGAAATGTCAGAGCCTATTTTAATTCTCAGTCCAGACCTGATATCAATGCATGATTGCTAGGGTAACATGCACCTTAGCATCCAGATTGCCGAAATTGCGACCTGGAGAACTGCTGAATAAAAACTCAAAAACCAAAACTCTCTACATCATACTAAAATTTAACTCAAAGGTGAACAGCCCTTTTAATACAGAGCCCTCTTCCACCAATGTGCACTACATCTTCTGTCTCTGAGATTTTCTATCTCTGCAGAGGAGGCAAAACCTATGGCGCTATTATAGTAAATGAGCCCTACAGTGAAGTGTAAGCTAAAACTCAGGGCTGCTTCATCTATGGCTGCATTTGCTGCATGTTTTCTATTCTTAGTCCTTTCCTTTTGCTGTTTTGTGTTTGGGGACATTACAGATGGACTCCCAGTTAACAAACATCCAAACTTTGTTAAAAAAAATAACCCAATCGGCTAGAATATCCGGTGCTGTTCTACATAACTCTGCAGCCATCTGTATTTTATTTACTGAGACTATGGGAATGAAAGGGGAGACTTCCCTTATTGTGTATGTGTAACCAGAGAAATTTGTATGCATTGGGAAATGATGTGGCACGTTTAGGCTCCTTTGATAAATATGCCTGGCAGAGATCTTTACATTTCAGAGAGGCTTTTGGATGCTGATATATATGCATAGCCTGGATCAGGCAGGAAATATCTGCTATGGAAAATTAGAATTCCGGATGACTTTTTTTTGCCAGAGCTCTCCAGCAAATTACCAGCCACTTCATGATTCTTCCTTTTGTACAGAAAGGCTACAAAGGGCAAATAGCTTGCATAGCTCATATTGCTGGGTTTCAGAAAAATGAAGTATTTGAGTACAACATGTAGCCTGCTTATACAATGACTAATAATCTTATAATTAAAGGCAAAGTATGTGCTATATTAACTTTATTTTTCATGTTCAGTAAAACATGCCAGAATAAGTTTCTCTCCCCAATGCACCATGTTTTATCCTATATTTTTTGCTTATATTCATATGAGGGAACTGCTATACACTCTCATTCAAGCATTGAGTTAAAGGGGACTACACATCTAAGCATACTTTCACATATTATCATGGTTACGAATACTGTTAACTGTATGTCAAAAACATCTTAAAGCAATATTGCTCAGTAAACCTTTGCCCCAGCTCTCCAGGGCCCATAGCAGCATTTAACTGCAAAATAGAATCCTAGTTTAACTGTGTAAATCTGGCTCCATGTTCTTTGTTCCTGCATTTGGAGTCGGAAGCATTAAGCACTGAGGGGGGAATGAGGGTACCCCCAAAAACAATTTACAATCTTTTTCAGCCTATCACCCTTAAAAAAGTTTTTTTGTGACTTAGAAAATTTTTTTTTCAAGCAAGCCCTATCTATTCTATTGCACTTTGCCTGGTCTGAGGTGGTGAAGGCAAGTCTGGCGCAAGAGGTAACGTTCAGTAAAATCCGCAAGTTAGTGAATTCGTGTAGTTATGTCCCTTCGCCATAGCGCAACTTCGTCTGGCGTAAGGGTGCGGAGTAGCGCTAGAGTAGATCCACTTTGCTAGCGAATTTACGCCAGCAACCAATAGTAAATTGGCGAAGTAACAAAATGACATCACGCTGGCGAATTTTCGCTAGCATTAGCGACTTCGCCCTTTACTAAATTTGCCCCTGAGTGCCTGCATGCATGAAACATGTAAGGCTGTGTGTTTATTCACTCCTTGTCTGTAATAAAGTCTGCAGTTCCTTTACTTTGACTTTCCAGTTCCACCCGTGGGAATAGAGTGCCTACTAATCCAGAAAGCCAGTCCTACACCAGGCCTTGCCGGCTAAGTAGTATGGAGCCCAGTGATTTCTGGCCATATTAATTTCATCACTAGAGGCATTCACAAACGACCCCAGTAAAACAACATACAAGTCATAAACATGTGGTCCTATTGCTGTAATAAATGAAGACTACCTTAGTTCAAAAAAGCATGATGGTAGCTCATGTATTAATACAAATATGCTTTAATATTGTACTGTCTAAGAGAAATTGGATTGGTGATTAAGTTGGTAAGATATAATTATCCTCCCATTTTACACAATCCATGGATATTCAGTATTATTATAGTTTATATAAACAGCTCAGACATTCCCCTTAGCATTGCCCCTCTGACTTATTTACTATAGACAGTGAGTTGTAATTTATCTGACCCATTTAAAGACTACAGTCACATTGGATATTAGTTAAAAGACACATTTGTTTTATTGAAAGGGGCATGTTACACTCTGTACTCTCTCTGAGCAGAATAAAAGACCTGGATGTGACTGTACTTACCCCCAGATTGCTTAGATATGACACACAAAGCAAACCGTACCCTCCCTCCAGAGATGGGGATTTTATGGGTACGGCATTTTGGCATGCAATTTAGCAACGTTTTTCAAACTTTACCTCCGCTTCAATCAAACAGTAACATCCCCGATCATATACATCCATAAAACAGGAAAAGCTCAGCTTGCGTCAGCCACAAGTATTCAAAGCATGTTATGTCTGTGAGCTGCTCACATCTGATTGTGATTTCCTGAGCAAGCAATTGAATGTCCCCCACAGCTCTTCTCCCAGAATCACTTTGTATCTTTACCCCCCAAGTGTTAAAATCATTGTTTCCTTAATCTCTGATAACGTCAAACAAATCTTAATGAACTATTTCAGGCGTTGAGTGGTTACTCCTCAGACAAACATTTCAGGATGTATTATCATCATGTGTTTGTAAAACACCAACCTATTCAGCAGTGCTGTACAATAGGAGCATACAAACTAATGACAGATTTACCCTACTCAGACAGAAGGCAAGGTGGGTAGTGTATACACTCCCTACTCATCAGCACATGTGTGTGCATCTCCCCCTGTGCAAGGGCACATAGTGGGTGGTATATAAAGAATACCGTATATACTCGCGTATAAGCCGAGTTTTTCAGCACCCAAAATGTGCTGAAAAACTCGACCTCGGCTTATACGCGGGTCATACCGTAGCAACAGTAGCCAATCCCTCACCGGCCGCAGTTACGCTCCTTCCGCGGCCCCAACACACCTCCCTCTCCCATAGCGCAGGACTGTCTGTGTGATCGCCGCCCGGAGCAGGTCCAGGAGCTCCGGGCGGCGCGTCCTTCCCTGCCGGCGTTTGCTCCCAAAATGGCGGCGCCCATGCCGCTACCCACGTGGCGGCCATGGGCGCCGCCATTTTGGGAGCGAACGCCGGCAGGGAAGGACGCGCCGCCCGGAGCTCCTGGACCTGCTCCGGGCGGCGATCACACAGACAGTCACAGACAGTCCTGCGCTATGGGAGAGGGAGGTGTGTTGGGGCCGCGGAAGGAGCGTACGGTACCTTTTTTCTGCTTTCCTAGGTGCAGCACCTCATTGATCTTCTGAGCAGCCATGACAGGTGGGAGGTCACAGGGAAAACAAGTGGCAATTGTCCAGCTAATAGTTCTGACTCTTTTACGGTAAATCGTTTTAGATAGATTTCTATGCCATAAAACATGATTACACATTTACACATTCACATTTTGAAATCTGACATGGGGCCCCTAGGCTTATACACGAGTCAATACATTTTCCCAGTTTTCTTAGGTAAATTAGGTACCTCGGCTTATACACGGGTCGGCTTAAACACGAGTATATACGGTAAGTTAGAATAAGTTAACTAAAGATACAGAGTACAGAGAAGGCAAGTGGGTATTGTATACAGAATAAGTAATTACATAGAATTACATAGAAAAAGCACAGGGTGTGTGGTATAGAAAAAGAGAGTGTAGGGACCCATAGGGGTTAAATCGCCCCTATGCCTTTAAATCCCTACCCTTTCTCCTTTCTTCCTAGTTACTAGGCAAAACCTATGTATCTAGGTTTTTACATAACCAGCGTTATTGGCCAAGGGGTGTAATAACCACTTCCTGCCACACTTCAATATACTGTAGTGCTGGGAAAGGGGTGGATCTTCCTCTTTGGCTGCTGGTGTCCTTACCTACTGGTTGTTCTCATTGAGCCTGGGTACACCAAGGCCCAGTAAAGCCAGTGCCCTAAAGGGACCTGAACCTTTAGAGATTAAGTCAGGGACCTGGGAACCCTGTGAACGAGATTTAGCTAGAACAGATAGATAGGAGAGTGAGATAGAGAGATTAACTAGCAAGAGCAGCTGTGTGCTCCATCGAGGATCTGTAGCAGGGAGTAGCTTCCCAAGGCTTCTTGATTGCCTTTAGTGAAGGGACCACAGTGGATAGGGATCAGGCTTAGACTTAGAATACTCACTCCGCAACCCCCTCTCCCTCCTAAAAAATACGTACCTTGTTATCTCTGTTGGTGCCGCATTTTGGGACAGAGAGGGGAGCAGTTCCGAGTTTTTTGCTGGTGTCCTGCTTGCCCAGTCCGACACCAGCACAGATAGGGCAAGAGGTGGGTGGTATATAAAGCGCAAGTAACTACTGATGTACCCTGCACAGACAAAAGACAACGTGGAGGGTATATGAAGAATGAGAAAAGGTGGTATATCCAGAATAAGTAACTACACTGTAGTACAGGGGAAGTAACTAGTACTGGATGATAGCTTTATGAAGGGGTTGGATGGCTTTTTATCAAGTGAGGGAATACAGGGTTATGGAAGATAGCTCATAATACAAATTAATTCAGGGACTAGTCCAATTGCCATCTTGGAGTCAGGAAGGGTTTTTGCCCTCCTCTGGATCAACTAGCAGTTAGGCAGGTTATACAGTATATATAGAGACTTAAAAGGTTGAACTTGATGGGTGTCATTCAACCAAATTTTCTATGTTACTATATATAGTACCTGCACACACAGTGGGAAAGATAAGTGGAATAAAGAGTGAACTAAGTGAATAAATAACTCAAACTTTACCCTGCACAGACTAGAGTACAAGGTAGGTGGTTTATACAGAATAAACCTTGTCCCAGACACAAACACAAAGCATGACAGCTGTGATTCTTTGCCTTAGCAGATTAGGTGGGAGAAGTGGTTTAAAAACAAGTTCATGCCATTTGGATTCTAGCTTAATAACCTTTACTTTTTTTTCAATTAAGAAAATTACTAAAGAGTAAACGATTCAATGGAATATGTCTCTTTAATAAAGAATCATTTGCCTAGGCGGGGATTAAATCCATTCTATAGTACTGGCCCAATATGAGCAAGGCTGGCAGCCGGTGACTATGTAATATGCATGAGCCTTGACTCTTATCAAACATCTGCTCTTGTGTCACATAACCTTTTGCTAATGACAACGGGAACATCTTGTTATTTTATTTTACCAATGCCTACAGGGCGTACAATAGCCATAAAAAGGCTATTTTTAATCTCGTGCTTATCTTGGAAAAATGCACACGGCTCATTCATCAGTCCTAGCTGTTGTGCTAATATAGCTATGTATCTAGTCTCAAAATGTTACTCATCTGGATAGTGTTCATATTATATTAACTCAACAAAGGTAATACCATTTATCCTTCCAAGAAATCAGGGTCAAACTGAGTTTCGGGTCTGGTTTTCATTTGGGATACAATTAAAGAAATGGTTTTTAGGAACCAAACCTGGAAAACAAGGTCAACCTTTGCCAAAAAATACACAAATGTATAAAAGATAATCATTTTTTTTTACAGTGGCTATAATAAGGGGTAGGCTTGGCCTTCTAGCACTCACATGATGGAGTCAGTGCTGTTGGTGTTATATTGACCTGTGTTAGAAATAAGAAAGGGCTGATGGGAATGTAACTACAGTGGGCCCATAAGACTGCTCTCCTCTGGTGGTGCTCTGTCATTTCGACCCTGGCTACAAAACACAAAGTCCTCCATAAAACAGTATATAAATAAAACACTTATTTAACCATGCAAAATCATTCTCCAATGTGACTCTCACCTACCAGCACAATAAGAGTAGAACTCCACAGGCGATTTTACCTGCGATACCTTCCGTTCCGATGCGATGGGACTAATCACAGGCGTCACATTGGATGCGCCGAATCTAATGTACAGGTAAGTAATACAAATGTCGCACGTAGAAATTGATTGCATTCAGCATGACACGACTGTCGGATGCGAATGCTGCATGTTGCGTCTTCATCTGACAGTGGTGTCGTGTTGCATGCAATCAACTTCTACGTGCGACATTTCTATTACTTACATTAGATTCGGCGCATCCAATACGTCGGAAGGTATCACAGGTATAATCACCCATGGAGTATCAGCTGAACCTGTTATGCAGAATGCTTGAGGTTTTCTGGATAACGGATATTTACTAAATTTAGATCTTCATATCTACTAGGACTTGCTCCATTATAACTGTTAATTGTTCAGTATACATTTGATTGTTAATGGCATGTAAAATGGCATGTAAAATTAATAAAAATGTGAATATAAATAATCATGTAAACATTAAATTTACCCAATAGGTTGGTTTTGCTTCCAATAAGCATCAGTTATACAGGTATGGGATACGTTATCCAGAAACTGGTTATGCAGAAAGCTCAGAATTACAGAAAGTCTCCTATAGACTCCATTTTATCCAAATAATGCAAATTTTTGATTTCCTTTTTCCCATTTCCCTTTTTCTATGTCTAAATGGAAGCAAAACCAGCCTATTGGGTTTACATGATTTTCATGGTTCCGAGCATTTTGGATAACAGGTCCCATGCCTGCATCTTAGTTTACATCAAGTACAAGGTACTGTTTTGTTATTACAGAGAAAAAGGAAATCATTTTTAAAAATTTGGATTATTTGATGAAAATAGAGTCTATTGGAGATGGCCTGTCCATAATTCTGAGCTTACTGGATAACGGGTTTCCAGATAACAGATCCCATAACTATATATCTCTTTTGTCAAAATAAAGAAATTATAAAGCATAATGCTTTATCCCATCCCCAGTCTCTTTAAGAACCACACCTGTTTCTTTTTTCAGCTCGGTACAGAAGTTCTAAAACATTCTTCCAGCTGTCCTTGCACCTGGGACTTATAGCTCTACAACATTGGCCAGTTTCAGCTTTCAGGCCTGTGTCTATGAATCTTACAGTGTGTATTGCACCAACTTCTTGACATTAATGGTTACTGCTCCCCGGCTGGTTTGGAGCTTCTTCTGTAGTAAGAGGATGCTTCTGCCACCTGTCAGGTTTTCTGCCTGAACAACCAGACCTCTGGAATCTGTTTGGGATTTCTTTTCCTAGTGGGGTTTTCATATTCTGATTCTCAGAAAACCAGAAGCAGCCCAGTTGCAGCATTTCCCAAATCTTGGACCCGACAATGCCCAAATTATCAGGAGTGATTTCGCGGAGAATTTCCACATTTCACCGCAAAAAATTTGGATGCCCATTGACTTTAACACCAGCGTAAAAATTGACGAGAGAGACTTTTCAGACGTCAATTTAGATTTTCACAATTTTTCGTCACTTTTTTCAGCGTTTCGCAAACTTTGCTGTTAATTTGCACATTTTTTTGCAAAGTGAAATGGGAGAAATTCGCCCATCACTGATTATCAGTCCATTTAATTAGGATTTAAACATTTTGCAAATTTATCTCCGGGTCATACATAGTTTTATAACTGAAAGAAAAAAATTATTTTATCTTGAACTCACTGGGGAACTCACTGGGGAACTCCAATGTGTTGTTCTGAATTTGGCGCAACCTCCCTGTTCCAAAAGCTCACGATAAGGTAAATACAGCGACTTTTTTTTATACTTTCCAGAACACATGGCAGGATAAACACAGTGGCAATTCCATAAATCTAATGCCCCATAAGTCATGGCAGGATAAATACAGTGGCGGTTCCATGTAGAATAGCCCCAGAACACTTGACAGGATAAATGCAGTTCCGTGACTACTCATGTATAATACCTCTGTTCTGTTTGTTACCAGAAATTCTTTGGTGTTGGTTTAGTGAGGCTTAACCACCACAAGCCTTCAGTAAAATTTACCCGTGAACTGTGTTTTTAAAAATGGAACGTTTAGATTTTTAATGTGTGTGTTCAGATATCTTCATATTGTCCTCCTCAGCTTTCCAAAGAACCCGAATATAGAGTAAAAATTGAGGCTGCCGCCCAGGCATCATGCGTTCCTCTGATCATTGCTATTTCATTTTTATTGTTAATCTTTTATTACATACCAAAAAACACAATTTTTTTGCAGTTTGCGCACTGTATAGAACTGCAATTCAGTGCCATCAGTATGAAGCCAAGAATATTCTGGTGCCGTCGATAGCTGAGCAAAAAGTTGAATTGAGTAGTATTGCATTAAAGTGGGTTTTCACCTTTAGAGAGTGATATTCTGAGACAATTTGCAATCACTTTTCATTTATTATTATTTCATTGAGTTTTTCTTCAGTAGCTCTCCAATTTACAATTTCAGCAATCTGGTTCCTAGAGTCCAAATGACCCTAGCAACCATGCAGTGATTTGAATAAGAGACTGGGGAATATAAATAGGAGAGGCCTGAATAGAAAGATGAGTAATAACTAATAGCAATGACCACAAATGTGCAGCTATACTGAGCATTTGTTTTTAGATGGGATCATTTGAAAGCTAGAAGGAATCAGAAGAAGGCAAATAATTAAAAAAACTACCACAAATAAACAATGAAGACCAGCTGAAACGTTGCTTACAATTGTCCATTCTATAACATACTAAAAGTTAAATTAAAGGTGAACCTTTAAGAATGCACCCTTGTTATGTCGATGGACTATAGCTTCCATCTTGTTTTAACCTTGTATAATTTGCTGGAATATACTGGTAGTTGCAGTCTGAAAATATGTGGGTAACCAATATTTGACCCAAGTAAAATAAAGGAAAAGTAAGCAAGGTGACTCTCTTTCATATAACAACACAAAGGGCACAGCACCATTGAATCAGTGATCCAGCTCTGTATTGGCAGCAACTTTACTTTTAGCTCTTTAGCTTTTCCAGATGCTCTTGAGTTCCATCCGTTTTTTTTCATTGTCTTCTTTCCCCCTGTCTCGCTGTACTACACAACCCTCTGTGCAGAGCTGGAGATTTTATAGGTCACTTTGTGCTTTTAAATGCTTAATCCTTGTAGTTAAATATATTATTACATCGCAAAAATGCTGCCATATGTCCCCCCTGCCTTGTTTGGATTGGGTGAGAGACGAAAAGAGATAAAGTATTTTCTTTCTTGCAGCTGAGAGAAATTGTTTTCCAGTTTGTGGGTATGAAGCGGTGATGTGCCCGTCGGCCCATATCCAATGGGACCTACAGTCCAAAGGTCTGCCTGGTTTGGGCTTACAAAATACCCACAATTTGGTCAAATTTCTAGTCGGGCCCCAGCGTGCGGGTGTCAACCACATCACCCCTCCTATGTAATTGGCAACACACTGACCCTTCTGTTGATGTAACCTCTGATGTCATCAAAAAGGGTTAGCACAGGCTTTAAACAGACATGTCCTTATGACACTCCTGGTATTTTCAGTGGTCTTTCTTATTCAAGCCCCTCTCTTTCTTATTCAAGCAGTAACATGTCTATCTCTGTGATTAATTTGTACCTGAAACCCAACATAACTGCTCCATTGAAATGCATAGAATCATCACTCAAAGTCCGCAGATATTATCCAATGAAGTGGAGCAGGGAGCATGGCAGACAGGGCCGGAACTACGGTTGGTAGAAGGAGCACCTGCCTAAAGCTGGCCATAGATGTGCAGATTTTATTCATTGTTTGACTAGCGCTCGTTTGTTTCAGTCTAACTATTTACCATTAATCATTTCGATTAAAATAAGAAGGAAAAATAACAAATCCGACTATGTTCTGGCCAGTAATTGACAGGCAGCAATTGTACGAAAGTCAAGTCCGACAAATAGTAGTGACGGTCTCCCACTGATACTGTCAGACAGTGTCGGACTGGGACACAGGGGGCCCACCAAAAACCCTTAGACCAGGGGCCCACTCAAAGTATTATTTTCTTCCTTTCCTTACTCAACCTATTCTCCTATTCTCTTTTCTTTACATACTATAACCTATTATTCCATGTATTTAGCCTCTGTATTCTCATAGAAATAGGGAATGGCCATAAAATAAGCCAAATGTTTAGAAGTACGAGGGCCCACCGGTGGGCCAGTCCGACACTGCTGTCAGATAATATAAGCAATATACTCAGAGATATTATTGGTAGCTGATATAAACCTTTTAAAATAGGGCAACCAGGTCAGCTTGGTCTTACCCTGATGGAATATGGGTGAGGCAGGGTTAGGATGTGGGGCGGGCACATATATTGGTTGCAGTGGTTGGGAAGGTTGGCCGGGTGCCTTATTATTTATGGACATATGGGACTGACAATGTCACTGTAATAAAAATAAGGAGTTCAGCGGAATAATAAAAGCTTAGTGTATCAGGCATTTCCCAACCACCAGCAAAGAGCTATTATAAAGCATGATTTTATGTTCACATGAGCTAACATGTTTGTTTTATCCCAAGTCTCCAATTCTCCAATGAGCCATTCTGCAGAACAGAGGAACAGAGCTGTTTGATAACATAAAATATTGGCTGTGTACAAGGGTGTTTTTTACACTGAAACAAGTAGACTTTGCCAAGTTCTCTATAACAACGACAGATGTGGTTACATGAAAACAATAAGTAAAATGCAATGCTCACAGCTAAGGATAGATCTGATGGTGAGAAAAGCATCTCCAGTCTCCATAAATCATATCTTAGGAACAGCACATTTATTTTTAAATGCATGGGACTGCCAAAATATACAGACCTGCAGGTATGTTGTCTTACTAGCTTTAGGGAACACTGAATCTCAAGTAAAGATTGTAATATAATAAGAAGCATCTAAATCATGCAGAAAATGTTAGGCTGTGTCTTTTTACCACAATTCCTTTAGCAATAATGACCCAGACATGCCAGTAAGATGACTGCAGAAAATTGGTCCAGAGCATTGCATTAAACCCAGACATGTCTGTAAGTTCACAGCAAAAAATTGACCCAGATAACTGCATTAATCCAAGGCATGTGTATAAATTCACAGCAAAAAAATAATTCAGAGCATTGCAATGTCACAGCAGAAAATGGATCTAGAGCATGGTATTAACCAAAGGCATGCAAGTAAAATTACTGCAGAAAACGTAATTAGGACATTGCATTAAGCACAAGATGCCAATAAGTTAATTGCAGAAAAAATGGATTCAGAGCATTGTATAACCTCTAAACATGCCGTAAGATTACTGATTTTACTGCAAAAAATATGATTCAGAGAATATTATTAACCTAAGGCACATAAAAAGTCGCCAATAAATGCACTTACATCTTAGTTGCTTTATGTCTGGGTGCATGTCCTAGGCTAGGATTGTTCACCAAAACCACTTGATAGTATGCAATAGAGCAATGCAATACAAGAGTATATTGGAATATGTCTTTAAAAATGTCTTTTATTCTCACGTAATATGAAAAGCACCTCCCTTCAACTATCCGAAACTGAAATCCAATATGCAGATACAATCTATAACAGTTACTTGGATTTCTACAAATACTAAATATGCTTTGGCTGATAAAATTCTGACAAGACAAACAGACCACTCACCATTTATGATTGTGATAAAAAAAGTAACATTAGGTGTGATAAAATCCAAACAATTGGTATTCTATAAGGATTCAAATTTATAAATATACTCCATAAATTCCAAAAGGATCAACTTCTATCTTACATATAATTGCCCTTTATTATTCTGAGGCATAATTATTCTATTTGAAAATCGTAAGTACTGGGTTTTTTTTTTCAGATGTTTCAGGATTTTGTACAGGAAAGAACTTTTATTATACAGTGTAATAAATTATTTCCTACCCGTGAGGCATGAGTACATCTGCTAGCAAGGGCGATCCTATCCTGTGTGCGTGATTTCATTGTTGGAACAAGATGATACCTTGGCCCTGGCATGTTTATCCTTTATCTTTGCAAATCTTTATCCTTTATCAGTGGCATAAAAAATTACACTTGCATTTCAGTTTTCAACTCCCACAATGCCCAGCTACAGATTAATAAAGGGGAACAGCTTTTGGAGACCAGTAAATAGTTACTTTTTTAATCTGAATATACACTAGGCTTTTGCTATTCATTCATCCTTCAGTTGCAGACTTGATTGCTTAGGTCTGAGAGACTAACCCCCATATGTAACATAAGGCAGCAAGTTTGCCCAGGAGCAGTAACCCATAGCAATCAATAAGATGTTTGCATTTAAACAAGTGACTAGTGATGGGTGAATTTATCAGCAGGCGCGAATTTGCTGTGAATTTGCGCGATTCGCTGCCGCCGATTAAATTCGCGAAACCACCTCAAAAATTCGCCCGCGTCAAAAAAAAATGGACGACGGCGAATTTTCATTACATAACCCCATAACTTTTTTTTTTAAAAAAAAGTACTGTGTATTATATGGAGAGGATCACAATGTTTATTGAGCAGCTCATATGTATGGCTAGTTGTACAGTATGTTAATAGACCCAGTGGCGTAACTACGGGGGGAGCAGGGGGTGTGATTGGGCCAGGGCCCCCCGGCAGCTCGCGCACCACTGTGTTTTTAGGCAAGTGCGGCTGTATATGCGGCCGTTTCCGGGTGTACGGAGGGGGACGGGGCCCGGCTGCACTTCACGCGCCAGGGCCCGCCCCCCTCTAGTTGCGCTGCTGAATAGACCCCTGATCAGTACCTGCAGTATAGCAATGATAGCAAGGTGTCAGGCCTTATCATATATATATATATATATATATATATATATATATATATATATGTATATATATATATATATATATATATATATATATATAAGCAGATAAGAAGTCACCGCACTTCAGTGTTGAACTGGCCCACCTGGATACCCGGTGGGCCCAGGTGTCAGTGGGCCTCTTGCTTTTTAACTATTTGGCCTATTTTATGGTCATTCCCTATTTCATTATGGGAACAAGGAGGTTTAATCATGGAATCATCAGGAATATAGTACAGTATGTAGAGAAATAAGACTAGAAGAATAAAGAGGTTGAGTGAGGAGAAGTATGATACAGTAGCTTGTAACTGGGCCCTCAGCCTAAGTTTTTCTGGTGGGCCCCTGGCATCCCAGTCCGACACTGCCACACTTGCCCTTTACTTGTTCATGGCACACCTCAGTTACTTTTAATATTGTTATATACCTGTGTTACAAATGAGGAAATATTGTGCCTATAAAAATCTGAAGAGCTGGAATAACTTGTAAAGATGTATCCAATAAAAATGACGCATAAAGATGTCATCAATTATAATTGATGATTTTTGATGTTATTTGTGTCACTTGATTGAAATGTGTGTGTATTGCAGTAGTATACCACCTGTAAAATATGACTATATTAGAAGCCTCCAAGGAGTTTAATGACCTGTATAAAAGTATTGGGTCTATGGAGTTTATGGGAGACAGCCTTTCCGTAATTTGGATCTTTCATTATCATCTTTTATTATGCATATTTTCCCATACATAAGTAGGGAATGACCATGAAATAGGCCAAATGGTTATTAGGAATAGGAGGCCACTGACACCGGGGCATTTCCTGGTATCCCGATGGGTCTGTCCAACACTGACTGATACTTTTACATTATAAAAAATAATGTCCTTTCACCTTGTGCCTTTATAAGGTCACGGAGGTGACTTCTAATATACATATATTTTACATTAGGGGGTATTATGCACTCTATACAGTATCTCAGCATTAGCTCAGTATATTATTCTTTCTTATTTCAAAAGATGTATTTCCTTCAATCAAAAATAATAAATGCTACATTTTCTTTTATTCCTTAGGACATATGTATTTTATTATTATTTTTTTTTACCCTATACCATATGTTCGTACATGTATCAGATTAAAGTTATAATGGTACTTGAGTATTTTATTGGACAGGGGGAAAAATGCTTTCCTAGGAGATCATCTTTCAGCCTTTTGTATGGTCTTTTTGTTATCATTATAAAGCCAAGTATTCTCGGAATGCATTGGAGCTTTCTCTTACAGCAAAGGGTTAAGCCTGGCAATTTTTTTTTTGTGTGTCTGAATTTCAGGCAAAGGAAGCAGAGGCTGGAGACTCAGCACAGGAAATAAAATCAATGCAGCCAATGCATTCAACATCCCAGCTTTAAACAAACCACTGACAGGACAGTTAAACTAAACACTGCCAGGACACAAGCGCTTTCCCTTTTGTGGTAGTGACTTTCATTTAGATTTTGGAGAAGTTTCGTTTTTTGGTGGATGAAGAACAGATTTTAGCTTAATGCCTTTGCAGAGTGATTGGTCCAAAAAGGAATCGAGAGATTAACATCCCAGGTAGGACTGGAAAAATGTATACGAATTCCAGAATATTCCTATTTACCGTCATCCGCATAGAATGAAAGGCAAGAAAAAGGGTTTTTAGATGATGTTTTTTAAATGTATTGTTTGGACTTGGATTGCAGCAGCCATGGTGGTATAGATTATAAAGCTGGGGGTCAGCATCAATGTACGGTGGAAGCGTGTTTTTATTCCCAAATATGAATCTCCACCGTAGGTCTTTGTTAAGGAGACGCAAATTGGTTTCATGTGTCAGAGGACCTTGGATTTATGATCTGTTTTTGTTTGAAAGCTTCTATTTCTGTAGTCTTAGAAAGAGGCGTATTTCTTTCATTGCTGATTTTGTTTCTCTTATGAATTTATTAAAGATTATTTGCTTTGGTTTATAAGGGGATCTCCACCCAAAAGACGGCTTTTGCCGATCTAAGCAACTTTTTTTTTTTTTTTAAAAAAAAAGAAATACACTTCAGTGGTTTTGAAGTTATTCGGGAAATGTCATTGCAATGAAAGGCAATATTGAGCTGACTGCTACTATTCTCTGCACTCCTGGTTCTGATTCCTGAAACAGTGTAGCAGAAGCAAGCTGACATTGAGGCGAACAGACTTCTGCTACATTTTTTTAAATCAGAACCAGAGAACAGAGTGGGGTACAAAAAAAATACTGCTTTCAACTGCAATTACATTTACAAATAACTTCAAAAGCATTGGCATGATATGGGAAAGTTGCTTAAAACAATATTTTCTTTCATCATGCAAAAAAACTGTTTTTGGATTTAAGAATGTTCTGCTTAACTGTCATAGGTCAACTATAGGGGCATAATTATAAAATGGCAATAAGAGTTGCCATTACCACTAAATTTGCCCCCCGTAAATTTATTTATCTATGAAAAGCTGAATATGGAATATGGAAAGTGAGAAAACATTAGTAAAGTCATATGATCTATTGTCCAGAATGTTTAAAAACCTGGGTTTTTCTTTATAAGGGAATTTAGACACCCATAGCATAAGTCTGCTAAAAAAACATTAATGAAATACAACCAATAGGATTGTTTTCCCATTAATATGGATTCATGCAGCTTAGTTGCCATCAGGTATAAGGTGCTGTTTTACTGTCTGTTTTTAGAAATTAGAATTATCTGATTAAAGTGGATTCTATGTATGATGGCCCTCCTGTAATTTCTGGATAATGGGTTTCTGGATCCTGGTTTTCCGCGTGATCTATTTTAAAATGATTTGCAGTTTATCTTTTTATGTATTTATATGTTTATTATTTATAATAATATGCGGTTGCCCAAGTCCGTTGCACCAGCCATCCAGAATGTAGATTAATATGGAAGCAGTTATGTTGTATTTTATTTTGTGTCTTTCATTTCAGGCCCTTTATTATGTATCTTTTATTCTTTCATTTAAACTGCTGCTTGGTTGTTACCGTAAATGCGACTCACAACCAAATAGCAGCAAAAAAAAAATATATGTTAAATGTTAAAACATTTCAAAAATTATAAAGAAAACTGTAAAGAATTGTAATTTGGCACTGGGCAGTTATTTCCACATTACAGTATCTGGGTGCTTACTTCTACTTATTACTTAAAGGATTGGTTCATCTTTAAGTTGACTTTGATATGTTATAGAATGGCCAATTCTAAACAACTTTTCAATTGGTCTTTATTATATAGTTTTTACAGTGTTTTGATAATTTGCCTTCTTCTTCCCACTTTTTCCAGCTTTACAAATGCTCTGTAAGGCTAAAAATGTGTTGTTATTGCTACTTTTTATTACTCATCTTTCCATTAAGGCCTTCACTTATTCATTTTCTAGTCTCTTATTAAAATCAGTACATGGTTGCTAGGTAATTTCAGATTTCTGAAATTGCTGCTGAATAAAAAGCAAAATAACTCAAAAACCACAAATAATAAACAATTAAAACCAATTGCAAATTGTCTCAGAATATCACTCTCTACACCATACTAAACATAAGTTAACTCAAAGGTGAACAACCCCTTTAATTACTACTGACTTAGCTGCTAACAATATATAATGATATAAAGATTGCTATGGGGGAATGAAGAATACTCTTGCAGGAGCCAAGAGGTTCAGCTTTGTACCACCATTAACCTTATTCCTAGTGTACTAGTTGCAATGCCATTGCACTCATAGTCTACAGTACACTATGCACTCCAATTGGCTGGGAAAAGCAGATATAGTGATGCACATCTGCAGCTGCACTAGACATACCAATTGTGAAAGCAGTTACATATTTAGGGGCCTACACAGCTGCACTGTACATTCTGATCTACAAGTCACCACAGTTACAGAGGTGTAGAGCCACATCTGCAATGTACATTCCAATTGAAATAGCAGTTATAGAGATGTAACCCTAATTTGGTTACTGTCTCTTTAAATCGCAATAAACCCTTGGCAACCAGGGGCCCTGAGTCCCTTTTGTGTATGAAAAGTACTGGGAACTGGGATTTACAGTGCAGTGTGTCCACCTAGGGAACACTGAGAAGCACACCTCTGGGAATTTCCACTAGGAAAAATAAAACACACAGTTTGCAAATAAAACAGACCTAATACACAATACACTTCTGCACTGGGGACACATGGGACCTACCTAACTCACTATTAGGTACCTGACTGTTTCTCCAACACAGTCCTTTTTATTATCAAAGTCCCAATCCTCTGGAAGAGGTTAATAACCACACAGTTCAGTTCAGTTGTCCCTTCCCAAGAGCTCTTATACCCCAGGTAGCGCTACCTTTTCCAAAAGTACCTCTCTCTTTGGAACTTAGCAGCCACTCCCACGTAGCAGGTAAATGCACAAGACCTGTCCTCAAATTGGAGTCCCACGCTTGAATCCTTGCCAGTATCCTTTCTTGGGTGGCTCACTCACTGGGGGCTCTCAGAGGCAGTCACACTGGAGATTACAGGCAGCTCTGCAGCAGGATCAATCTCACCAGTGGCACCTTTCACCTGAGTCTTTAGCAGCTTGGCAGGGAACAGGATGGGCTCTCTCTGTACTTCCACAGATGCAACAGCTTGGACAGTCTCTTAAGTACAGTTTCTGGCTGTATGTTTCAGCATACAATCCCTGATAAACTCTGTCATAGACCCTGAACAAATGGCTCCAAAGTCAGGCACTCTCTCCCAAGGATGCACTGGTGCACCCAGCCAATCGGATGGCTCTCCAGCCTGTAACTGAGCTGGATGATGTCACAGACAGAAAAACAGGAGAAGTATTTCCCTGATCCCCTACAGAGACAATGTGTATTCCAGATACAGAGGTGCAGAGCCACATCGTTCTAATTTGAAAGGCAAATGGATTCTAAATCTGCATTGTGCATTCTAGTTAGTAGGCAAAGCAGTCACAAAGGCCTACAACCAAAGCTGCGCCAGACATTATCCCTTGCCTTTAGAATAGCTGAAGCTTAAATTAATTTTCTAGTCTGGTGTTACAGACACACATCCATTAGAAATATGTGATATGTAAGATAATGCACATTCCCCCAAAGTGTAAAAAGCATCTAGACAATATTACTTTTGTATATTAGTGTCAATGTTCAGGACTGCTATGCTGGTACCATAGACAAAAATCCTCTATAGATTGGGGAGATATCTCGGTGGCTTGCCTTAACCTATCTTCCTGTTTGGTGGTTTAGTAACTGCTCTCGAGTGAGTTTGGATGAAGTGAAGCTTATGGCTCCAGGTTGCAGCTCCATTGTGTATGATTGATTGGAACTTCTTGGTATTGATTGGATATTGCTAGAGACAGTCAAAACAAGAAACTGCCTCTGGTTATTAGCGATGCAACAAATGTAAGTCCTTATATGCATATAAAAATTTTAAAGCCACATAACTTTATGGGTTTCTGAGATTCATATGGGTTTCTGAAATTCAAGCAAATCTTGAATTTGATAACAATCCATTAAAACAATGTATGTAACAGCATAGTACTTGAGAAAACACTGTAAAAAAGTGAGGCAGATCTACCTCCCTACCTCTAGGTGGCCTTTCGAACGTAGATATAGAAATATAACATAGAGAAAGAATTTATTATAATGGCATAAAAAGTTGCCATAGATATCCTGGATTGGTACACTCAGCGAACTTTAGTATCTAACTTTACGTTATGGTTATTAAAGGAGAACTAAACCCTAAAAATAAATATGGTTAAAAATGCCACATTTTACATACTGAACTTATTGCACCAGCCTAAAGTTTCAGCATCTCAGCAATGATCCAGGACTTTAAACTTGTCACAGCGGGTCGCCATCTTGGAAACTGACTGCAGCACTCACATGCTCAGTGGGCCCTGAGCAGTGGTTGAGAAGCTAAGCTTAGGGAGTCGTCGCAAATTTATAAAAATAAAATGAGGTTTGTCTGTAATATACGTTGATGCGACAGGGCTGATTATTAAATTTTGATGCTAGTTGCGCTGGTTTCTGAGCTGACATGTAGTAATTATCTGTATTAAGTAGTAATCAGCTTTATATAGTGACATTTCTATTCTGTATACTGTGAGTTGGTCCCTAAGCATGTGCAGTGAATCAGCAGAAAAGAAGATGGGGAGAAACTGGGGCATCTTTGGAGACACAGAACTTCCCACCTAAATTTCTCTGGTTGCCTTAGGCTGGTACAGAAGCCCAAAATATTATGTACAACATTTCTACCCTACTTCTTTAGTTAAGCTTTAGTTCTCCTTTAAGGTAAAGCATGGATCTAATGTTCTACATATTTTCATTTCAGACCCAGTTGTTGAAACACCCTTTCATTTAACATGGAGGATTTTGATCGTCGCAGGGAGCTCAGGAGACAGAAGCGGGAGGAAATGCGCCAGGAAACGGAGAGGTAAAATGATGGATGATTTGGGGAAGGCTTGTCATGGCTGAATAATTCCATGCCTGTTTAATTTGGAGGATTCCCATGTCTAGGAACCAGGTCTTTCTATCTTCATTATCACACCATGAGGTTTTCAGCCATGTTGTATTTCCAAAAAAGGTTATAAATAATAGTTAGCTGAAGCGTCTATGTGTTGGTCCAAATAAGGCATGTAAAGAATGCAGCCAGGGCGAAAGAGAATACTATTTATAAACTAAATAAATAAAAAAATGGCTGGTCCCAGCAAGGCCACTTTCCTTCATATTTTGCTTAGAGGGAACAATTCTTTGAAATAAAAAATGTTTGGAATTTTCATTTCTTTTTAAATCACAGAAAATAAACTAGAGGCAGAATGCTTAGGACTGTGTTTGGGATTTGCATTTTAAATTTACATGGAAGTAGAATTATAAGTGGTGCAGAGAACACGTATCGAATAAATGAACAGCATTATTGTGTATGAGGTCTGCAAAGCCATTACCTCCTAGGCATATTGCAGTTACACAGTATGCCTGGCTGGTATAAATATTGCATAATCCCAATGTTACTAACAGGCAAGAACAATAAATATATAGAAAGCCTGGGATTCAATGCATTAATAAAAACTAAACCAACATACAATTGGTATCCTAATAACTGACCTATTGGAGAATCTGTACATACTGTATGAGTAAAACATCTTTTAGCTTGAGCCCCCATTCTTTGCAAGTAAAAGGCACACCCGTGTTCATTAAAGGAAAACTATACCCCCAAAATGAATACTTAAGCAACAGATAGTTTATATCAAATTGAATGACATATTAAAGAATCTTACCAAACTGGAATATATATTTACATAAATATTGCTCTTTTACATCTCTTGCCTTGAACCACCATATCGCGACTCTATCTGTGCTGCCTCAGAGATCACCTGACCAGAAATACTACAACACTAACTGTAACAGGAAGAAGTGAGGAAGCAAAAGGCAGAACTCTGTCTGTTAATTGGCTCATGTGACCTTACATGTGGTTTGTATGTGAGCACAGTGAATCTTACGATCTCAGGGGGCGGCCCTTATTTTTTAAAATGGCAATTTTCTATTTATGATTACCCAATG
Source organism: Xenopus petersii (assembly GCA_038501925.1). Lineage (NCBI taxonomy): Eukaryota > Metazoa > Chordata > Amphibia > Anura > Pipidae > Xenopus > Xenopus petersii. The sequence continues at coordinate 22,205,533 of CM076676.1, forward strand.
GCACATACTACTAAAAAAGTATATTATTATGATAATGGTTCATTTACATGAAGCAGAGTTTTACACATGAGCTGTTTTACTCAGTATCTTTTAATGGAGACCTACATTGTTTGGGGGGTATAGTTTTCCTTTAAGGGGTCATTTATCAAAGTTTGAATTTTTCAGATTTTTTAAATATAAAAAGTCCAACCAAACCATGATTGGAACTTATTTATTATAAAGAAAGCTTGATTTAATCGGTTCGGGTAAAAACTAAATAAAATAGAGCGAAAACCCAAATCGTAGGATTTTTTCCAGAATCGTACTATTTTATCAGGCTTTTTCCCTGAAAAGCCCGAATTTTTCCCAAAAACCCTGAAAAGGTTGGATTTTTGGGCTAATTCCAACGCAGACACAGAAACTTCAAAATAGGATAAGGTCCTCTGCCATTAACTAATACTCAACCTCAGCAGGTCTGAGATGGCGGATTTTCGGATTCTGGCATTTTGCTGCATCAGGCTTTAATAAATCTAGAAAAATTTGAGTTAAAAAAAAAAACCCCGAAACAATTCTCAACCGGAGTTTAGTAATTAACCCCTTAAAGTGCCCTTGGTGTGCCTGATAAGAGCCGGAGGAAGGACTTCAATACTCTATGTGGAATTATCTAATGGAGTATACTACTTAAAAAATATCTTTTTTTATAAGATGTCTTTATTTATATGGAAATGATGGGCTGTTTTATGTAATATATCTTTATAGAAACCTGCAATGTTAAGGGGTATAGTAAATTGAGTAGTCAGAAATGTAAATATTATGCAAACAAAAAGTACATTTTGCCTATGAAGGACAACATGGCACTTTTAACATAGATCATTGCAACACAAACCATGGCAATTGTCCTTTATGACTGAAAAAGGGCAATTGTCCTTTATGATTAAAAGATCTAATGACCAGCACCCTATTTACCTACAGTATTTGAATGCAATCTGCATGTTTGATGTGTAGATCCTTCAAATGCACTGCACTGTATACATAAATACTCGTCCATTATTATATGAACCTTCAGCCCCCTCCCTCCCAGCAAGTACAGAACTAAATAGTCCAAAAAGGGTGGAGCGTACCAGAAGACCTTTATGGAGTGCTGTTAGGGTACAATGGGGCATGATCTCTCTAGATCAGAATCTTGGTCAAGAATGTCTTGAATTGATTTACATATACAGTACATTTTGCTTGAATTGAAGGGGATTTTCATCTTAAATAAAATAAAAAGTACTGATGCAGTTTTCTTTTTAAGTAGCAGTATTTTTTAGGGATGCACCGAATCCAGGATTCGGTTCGGGATTCGGCCTTTTTCAGCAGGATTCGGATTCGGCCAAATCCTTCTGCCCGGCCGAACCGAATCCGAATCCTAATTTGCATATGCAAATTAGGGGCAGGGAGGGAAATTGCGTGACTTTTTGTCAGAAAACAAGGAAGTAAAAAATGTTTTCCCCTTCCCACCCCTAATTTGCATATGCATATGCAAATTAGGGTTCGGATTCGGTTCGGTATTCGTCCGAATCCTTTGTGAAGGATTCGGGGGTTCGGCCGAATCCAAAAAAGTGGATTCGGTGCATCCCTAGTATTTTTATTACAGATACAATCTGCAGTTGGTATTTTGTATACTACTGTATTTGTGTTCTTGCGACTTTTTAATAGTAAATATGCCTTAGAGTAGTATTTATCAGAGTTTGTTTCATTATTCTACTTGCAGTAGACTGATCAAAGCTATTGGTTGATATTGGTTACTAAACTGGTGGAAATTTACCTGGGGTGACCAATTAAGTCCCATGAGTTGAGCAACCAATCATATTTAAAAAAAATGGCAGTAAGATATATTTAGCTACACCTGTCTGCAGTCAGTCGCAGCAACATATAACAACTTAAATCTAGGGTCTTATTTGTATAAAGACACCCGTGGGTTCCTGCCTAGGGTGGCAGCTGTAGGGGGCCGGTGCCAGAATTGAGGAGGTACTTTTTTTCCCTAAAAGCCTACATCTGGTTGCTATACGTTACTAGACCTGAGTCAACATTTTCCTTTTTATATTACATTACCACGGTAATATACAAACTGTGCACAAAGGAAGATTTTTTTTGTGTTGCATACAGACAAGTTTCTCCCATTACATCTTACATTGTCCATATATTTTCCTTTAATGACATTTCATAAAATGTCATTAAAAGGAACTAGGTACAGTTGGATGATTTGCTTTGCAAATCAAATTCACTTTGATTTTGTTGATTTTTTCATTTCCAAAGTCCCAGGAAAATGACCCTCCAGTTTGATCTGTAAATCCTCAAATCCCACTTAAAAAGGTTTCTGGCATGTGCGTTGTGTTCTTCTGCATAGCGATCCAAATTCTTTTGCAGCTGTGGACAGAACTGCTTTTGTAAAAAAATTCATTCTCTCTTTGGGGACATATTAAATAGCTTTCTGTGAAACCATTTGCAACATATGGACTAGAAGCTCACTGGCTGTTAACTTGCATACACTCTTGGTTTATGCTGAAAACGCATGTTCTTGGTTTACGATGTTAGTCGCATAAATTATTTTTATTTCAGGGTGACTAAAGCAGAAAACATGGGCAAAAGTCTATGGTAAACTTAGGCAAACTCAGAGTTGTAAGCCAGAGATCCAGCCTCAGAGGAAGCTAGATTGTTAAAAGGGAATTTTCACCTTTAACTACTGATTTAACTACTGATTTGGGGATCTGGCAACTGAATAATAACATGTTTATATAATCTTAATCTGTTCTGTTTATAGCCCATGTTAATGTTCTGCTCAAAGTCACAGGTTCTGCTACATGTATTGTAATCTTATTGGTGCTAAAGGGAGAGGCATGCTTATAGTAATAGCACCTGAGCAGTGCTAAAATATACCTTAACAAGCTATACTGCATTATATACCTTGTTATGTGTCTATGACAGATGCAGCATCAAGATGTAAGGAATTGAACTAAATCCATGTCCCACTGAAAATCCCAATCATTCCCCTATGCATACAAAGAAACACTACACATTTTTGTTGTGATTGAAAGGCCACAGATTTTTATTGATAATTAACAGATAACAAATGTGCTAACCATGTATAAAATATCATAATAACTTACACACAAAATATAACCTTAGAATGGAAATATGTATATATATGTCCATCATAATTCTTAAAGAAATGCTTGCCTGAATTACTCATGTACCTTCCTTGGCTACCTGACATGCCAGCCACCTGACTCCAAGGGAGCCGGATGAGCAAATAAGATTACCAATACCAGTTGGCTACTTGGCGTAATAATACTTGGACAAAAGCCCTCAAATGGCAAGCATTTTACCGCCAGCTGTGACAAGTACCACCATGAACATTCACTATAGCATAACCAATGTCATGTCAACCCAACAGCTGGTGGGAGGGCAGGATTTTGCTAAGACAAGGTTGCTGTGATGGCACTGCTCTATGGCTTCCTCTCACCCAATGTTAGCTCCATCCCTCCATGTCACCACCTGCTCTTCCTAGCCCTGTCATCTGCCTACGATCTGCTGCCGGTATGTAGCCCTCTATTCTGTGCACTCCATCCTCACCATCCCCTGTTCTTTATTTATAAAATAAATTTTATAGAGTGTAACAATATTAGATATTTTCTTAAATACATTATTATTGTCCGATAGCCCTCCTGCAACACACCCTTTGGTCAAATGACAGTTAGAGGGCTGAAAGTCTACATTTTCTTGCTTTGAGATGTGGGCACAGCTCTCTTGCATTGTTAGGGTCCTCCTTCTCTTCTACCCTGGCCATGTGCAAAGTCAACAATGCCCTAAATGGAAGACCTAAAAGGGGTGGAATTTAACCAAAAGTGGAAAAGCTTTAGGGCGGATTAAAGACACACATGCATTGTCCTATAAAGGAGAATAAAAGGTAAAATCAAAGGAGGTGCCAAGTTGTTTTGACCCCCATTGCTCAGTTGCTTACCTGTGTCACTCCAGACTGGTACTCTGCTTCTACAAAAAAATGCACCAGCCTGGGGTACTGGTCATTGAGTATGGCATTGCCACGATCTTCTTGTCTCCAGACACATACAGGAGACACCTGATAGGTAAGAAATTGGCAGCACACCACCCAGGGCAACAAGTAATCACTAGAATCAGGGTAATAGGGTAACTAGAATCAATGGGTGCACACCTAACACTTCAGCACCACACTGTTGTTTTTACCTTTCCCTCACTTTAAACACACATGGTTTTGTGAACCAGTTAAACTAATCCCACATGCTTAAAGTCAGTAAAGGGGACAAGTGACAATATTATAAAGCTGAAGAAGAAACATACTACTTAACCTGGGTTTGCTTTTCTGCTTAGCAGCACTAAGTAGCACTCCACTTACTCTCTTCACTCTACTTTCATTCTTCATATCTTTTTTCCTGGATTGGCACTTTTTATTTTGAATAATAATAATAATAATAATAATAATAATAATAATAATAATAATAATAAAGAAACCCACGCTCAAATTCAAACTGTGATAGTTGCATAAAATAGTTTTGGAAATGATTAAAAGAAAAAGTAAAATATTTCCTTCAGAGTTCTAAAAGGGAATTCGAGGAATCACCCAAGAATGGTTCTCTGAGACAATATCTATCCAATAAGAATTTGATTCAACATTTTCAACGTTATTTGTAAATGTAATTCCAATGAAATGCAGGGTCTGTCTGCCCATTTTTTTTCCTTCTGATTATTATTTAAAAACATAAAAAGGGTTGTTAAATATGTTACCTCCAGTAGCATAACAAGAGGATGCTGAGACCCCCCCCCCATATACGCATTGGAAAAGCTTTATTGTTGTGGTTATTGTCCCTTTAAAAGGTTAATTCACCTTTAAAGTAACTTGCTATCATAGAATGCCTTATACTTTTGAATTGGTTTTCTTTTTCATATTTTAACTTTAATTAATTGTTTGCTTCCCCTGCCATTTTCTGCCTTTCAAATGAGGGTCGCTGACCCCAGCATTCAAAAAACTGTTGCTCTCTGCATACTTTATTGTTTGGAGCATATAAATATCATGTTAAGGAGACTGTACCATAGAACATCCCTTTGTAATCCTCACAATCTATTACTCATATGTCTTAATAAGGAACTCCAGCGTTCAGTATCTTCTGTAAACATTTAGTATACAAGTTTCCCTTATATGGTTAAGCATGCAAGCTTGGTTTTCCTTTGCAGGCCACTCGTGCAGACAACAGACTCTCTCCCCTCAGCTTTTAAAATAAATGTTTGCCTATAAAGTTGATACGTTCTGCCTTTATTATGCCACAAAATGGCTTTAATCGCTATTCCGGATCTGGGTTACATAACCAGTATAAATAGGACCCGGATAGGATGACTTTAGTTGGACGCTCACTGGGATCAAGCTTGTCAGTAATGCTCCCGACGGCACTTTATTCACTTGCTTATATTATCTTGAACTGCTCATATTTCTGCTGATTTATTCTGGAGGCACTAGAACCTTTCTTTAGTATCATTATATACAGAAAGCTAATGAAATATGTTTTGTTTTCTAGTGTTGTGGCATTGTATTCTTAGGGTTAAGCACTGTGGGCATTTCATTCTACAGGTGAGAGCAGGTAGAGCTGTGATTCAAGGGCACTGGTTTATTTTACCTGTTAGTGTACCTCTTCCCACAGCAGTTGGCCCTATGCCACTGAATTCTCCATGCTCCATGCTCTCCAAACTTACCTTCTGGAATCCAACTGTGAACCAATATCTTCATGGAGGAGCTGCTGGGTTTAGGAGGCCAGTGTTTTTAAGTCTTTTTGGGGTTCAAGCCCCACCACTGTTGTCAAATATTTAGCCATACTCCCCCCTTAACGCATAATGAGCATAGAGAGATATAACATATTGAACCTGATATGGTTAAATTATATCATTTACAGCAGAGATAATATTTGCCGCATCTGGCCTTGAGATTGGCAGTAAAGAATATCTAGTGATATCTATATCACTCCATATGCCACTGTTATTGGCCTTGCCCTATTTATATTGCAATAACATTAAATTGGCACTTTAGATGCAAGTAATAATAATAATAATAATAATCATAATAATGAATAATAATGAAGTTTCAGTGTAAGATTTTCCATGAACTGGAGGTAAGAATTTTACATTCAGAAACTTGGTATCTAGTTGTTCAGTGCAGAAGATCAAAGAGGGAATCTGGGCTGAGCTGTCAAAATCATCATTGTTCGTCAAAAAATGGGACAGTTGGGAGGTATACATAAGGGTTAATCCAGTTTAAGAGCTAGGCCTAGGCCTAAGGGATCCCCAAAAATCAAGTATTAACTATTGTTTCAAGAACCACAGGTTCTCAAATTATTGAGATATATGTGTGAAGTCAGTGGGGTTTACCCTACCATCCTACAGTGAGAGCCCGTCTGAGCGAGAGTCCCATGCAATGCACGCTGTACCCGGAGTTGCTGGTAGTTGCAACTGGCCAATTTGGGTTCAAACCACCAAGGTCAGGGACCAAGAGACGGTCCATCTTGCAAATAGCATTACAAGGGCAATATCAAACACTTATGGATTGTACTGGCTATCTGACAATATCAGTATAGCAATGCCATTTTTTTCAGTGCTTTAATGTCAACATTTTTTTATTTTCAGTTAACACTCCTATTTTCTTATAAAACACAAAAACCATGAATATCTTGTAAATTATATCCTTATAAACGGTGAGTTCTGATGTCATCAGTTATAAATGGTGAGTTATGATGTAATTTCTGACTCAGAAATAAAAGTACGCCCTGTTGCAAAATTTGAGGATATTAGAAGTTACCTCGGAGTTCCATGACCTGTATAAAAACAAACGGCCTTCAGCCTTGTGTTTTTATATGGTCATGAAACTCCTCGGTAACTTGTAATATCCTTATATTTTACAAGAGGGGGTACTTTTTTCACTATATAAATGACCGGTATCTAAATTAAATATGCAATATCCTTTCTAAAGTCCGAAAAGCCACAGGTCCCAGCTTATATTAATGCACGTCAAAAACGAGACGCCGGCGCAGTTTCGCAAATTTTTCACCGTTTCGCAACGGCGCAAATTTGCCCATCACTATCAAGGTGAAGAATCAGTTGTTTGATTTATCTAGGGTGAATGACATGTTGGTATTTTTATGACATCAAAATGCTCACAGATGTAATCAAATTTGCACCCACTGCCGAGTTGCTTCAAGTTGGAATTTAGGAACTGTTTCAGTTCATATATAAGGTTCATTCAAGTTCACAAGCCTCCTAGCAAACAATCCCCAATGCCATATACATTGTATCCCTGAACATTTGATCCAAATAGTCTCTTATTTAAATAGATTTTCATATAGCAGCAGTAGTCGCTGTTTTTCTGGCACAATTTCCCTCAATATTTGTTACAGTCGGCTTCTGCGAAATAAAAGCATCATCGGCTTGTCTCCGCACGGATTTTTAAAATCACAGCCTGGCTACAAATCAAAGCTTGCCTTGGTCTTTTATAGGCAGACAACAAGTAAAACGTGTGCATTATCTTCTTTGCTTCCCTGGCACAATATGTGATAATGAGTTTAACCCTTCCATTATGGGCTGGAGGAGTGTGTTAATGTGTTGTTCTTTTCTATTTTCTTTGTGAGTGTCCAGCAATTGTAGAGGGGGACATTTGTGTCATAGTAATTCTAAGGTTGTGGGGCTGTGCAATTCTGGCCTCCAGCAAACCACCCAGCATTTCTTCCGTGTCCTACAAGCCCAGTCCGACCCTGAATATTGTAATATAACTGCATTACTGAAGGTCTCTTTTTATATACTGTATACAATAAACATCATGGTCTTACTTGACCCTTAAAACTAACTTACATTATGTGAACCCTCAGATCAATGTAAAATTGCTCAGAGCACTGAGCTCTTTACAATATTTCAAGATGGTAGCCATTTTTACCCTGGCAATATAATGAATTTGAAACAATAGCGCCACCTGCTGTTCACATCGGCCGAATGGACAGTAGAGCAGTTGCTTTTTTAAATAAAAGGTACATCTTGTAATGTTCTGTGCTTATCACAGTGCTTTTAGCCTAAAAGATTTAAAAGTCCCTATTAATACCCAGTCCTGTAAGTCTTCTCAGTTCAATGTCTTTGTATGTTTATAAATGACCCTGTAATTTTTTTGTTAAAAAAGTAAATATTAGATTAAAGTTAAACAGTGAAACGTTGGTATTTTAATACTCTATGCTATACATAACATGATTTTATGTGAGTACAGATTGGATATCTGGCCACAATCAGGCAATGAATAGCTGCTTTATACGAAGGTATTTTGCCCTTTACAATAACAGTGGCCAAATTATTCTGCACTCCCAGTGGAAATCTAATCTCCAATATTTAACTGTTTTTCTGGGGCAAAAATCCTTCACAAAATGTGTTAATAAATGTTCCCAGAAGTGATTAGCTGTCATAAAATGTGAATTCATTGAAAGTATATGCGGTTTTGGGATCTGTTTAATGCCCAGTCTTGCATTTTCTCTGTATAGACTCCGCGACCTCTGATCAAACGTCATGGTTGTGTGACTATCTGTAAACAGAGATCCTGTGCAGCGTCATTCAACCATTCTCTCTGCTCTGATTTTATTAGCAATGAAAAATGTATCTACTTTGTACCAACTGTAGCATATAAAGGAGGCACACTGCTACTTCAAAGCAAACACACTTTGCCTACTAGCACAATACCATACCTCCCAACATTTTTGAAATAGAAAGAGGGATAAAAAGATTTGCTGCTTGGTGACATTTTGACCACACCCATTTTTGTGGCCACACCCCCAATTACCATGTTCATTTTACAAAATTTGACAGGTTATGAAAGTTTGAACATATTTCTGTGGGTTTTATGTGTTTTTAAGAGACCTGCTTATCTTAAATTGTTACATTTGTTTCTTTGCGTATCTTAAAGTATCTAACTGCATCTGGTGGCTGTTCTGGGCTCCCTGCCAAAAGCCAATTAAAGGACCAGTAACGTCCTTAAAGGCGATAGGGCAGCGATCCATTGTGCGGCGCTCGATTTCTCCTCCCTGGCTATCTCCTATAGAAGGCGAAATCGAGCGCCGCATGATGGATCGTCGACCTGTCGCCTTTTCTGAAGAGAAGCGCAAGCAGAGTTTCAGTAAGTTATTTTTTAAATTAAATATGTCTTGGTGTTTTCGTTATATACAAACAAATTTTTTTTTAATTTTTTTGACTTTACTGGTCCTTTAAGTTAGAAACGTTGTATCTTTTTCTGGCTCTTCAGTGCAGGAGATAAAAGAGAAGTTGGGACATTTCAGTAACAATCCGGGACTGCAGGTTGAGCTGTCAAAAGCGGGACTGTCCCATGAAAAACGGGACAGTTTTTTTATCACCACATGAAGGATTGAAAAGGATATAAATGGTCCCACAGTGCTACCTAGTTCTATAAAGAACAAAAAAAAATATATATAGATACAAGAGAATTTTCCAATAAGATTTATATATTTATAAGGAAATTTCACTGTATTTTATAAAAGGGGTGTATCAGAGTCCCACACCATGTGAAGCTGCTTTCCTCATGTTGCCCTAAGAAATTCGTCTTTTTAAGTAGAGAGAGTCCATTTGCTCTTTCTCTCCCTCGGCTTGGCCTTCTTTTTGCTGCTCCTGTTAAACTTGATGCATGTTTCTCACTTTGCTCATGGCATGAACGGCCCTGTTTACAATGGACCCCATATAATTGAGCTCCACCCTTCAGCCAATTACTGATTGGGTCTAAAGAGTTTAGGATTGGACTGGCCCACCGGGGCATTGGAAGAAATCCCGATGGCCTTGGTATTAGTCAACCCAGATCCATCAGTTGTCAGATGTGTGCCTGGCTGGTATGGGTTTGTATTTATGTGTAAGGCCCTGGTCCTTCATTGGGGAGGTCTGGTCCTCTGGTGCCCCCCAACAGACTCCATTTGGACACTGGGGGACTTAATTATGCAAGGGTTTAAATTTGGAAGGGTAATTTAATGAAATTCTGGGAATAGTAATATTTAGGTAACTCATTTCTAACGGCGACAGAAAAATAACACTGCCCTATAAAAGAAAAATAGAAATTAAACAGTTTTCCAACATACATTCATTAAAACCTTTTAAATGTTTTATCTGTAAATATAATTATTCTAAATATAATCTGTCTGTCCCTTTCTGGTTCTGTCTCTTGAAACAATGTCAGTCTTGCCTGCTTCTTCTCAGGTGTGATAATCAGCTGGCTGGATTCCAAAAGAATAAAGGAAAAAAGGTTTGATGAATTTGAATTTGTTTAAGTAAAATTGTTCTCGATTAACAGGATAGAAGCGGATTTGTAATTATCTCGTTGGGCTGACAGGTCCCCTTTAATATTCATTGGAAAGTTGCTTTATGACTTTCATCAGACAAAATGCTATTTCTGGGTTTGCATGCCCTTTAAGGAGCAGTGTTTATATCTCCTTTAAGGAACACCACCTCAGCCCGAGAATTATCCATTTTACTCATTGTTCCAGTAATATTTTTATGTCTCTTAGACAAGCATACGTGCAGCTGTTTTTCATTTGTCTCTTTTTTTCTTTATTGCTTTCCTCATGCACCCCTGCAGGGATTTGATGAGAATTTTATTGTTCAGATTTATAAAAATTAAAAATTGGTCCCTTGTCATAAAGAAAGGAGAATAATGGCAAAATATCTAGAGCATGCTTCAAAGAACATATTTCTTGCATATGTCAGTTTCTGGAAAGTTCAGTTAAAAATGGCAAATTATGTTTTAAAGAATTTCTCTATGAGGTATGCCAGAAAGGTCAAACAGGCAGTTCAAGCTGCAATAGACTATGGGATTTTGTACTTTGAAACTGTTTGTACTTTGAAAGTTCTCAGGATCCCTGACCTTCACCTTTGACCATATTGATCAGATGTTTGAGTCCTGCCCTGGACAGTCATTTACAGATATTCCTGCACTTAAGACAAAATGAAAACAACCACCCCTGAACATGCCATCAACCACTCACAACTATTCTGGGGCCTGAGATAGAATAATGGGGTTGACTCTAAGCAGTAACGAAACTAGAGGGGGACGGCCCCGGTGCGGGACGTGCACCCGGGCCCCCCACCCCCTCCATACACTATTTTATCCACCCAGAATCAGCCGAATCAGTGGCGTGTGAGCTGCCAGGGGGGCTCTGAGGGGGTGCAGGCCCAGGCCCAATCGCACCCCCTGCTCCCCCGTTAGTTACGCCACTGACTCTAAGGGGCATGTTTACTAACATTGGAGATAAATATCTGGAGAGATTTCTGGAGATGTTGCCCATGGCAACCAATCAGCAATTAGATTTAAACAGCCATCTATAACTTAGAAAACAAAAGCAAAGATCTGATTGGTTGCTATGGGCAACATCTCCAGAAATCTCTCCAGATATTTATCTCCAATGTTAGTAAACATGCCCCTAAGTCCTGTCATCAACCACTCTCACTGATTGTGATGCCTGTGGCAGAATGGCAGGGACTATCTTGAGACCTACCATCAGCCACCTGAGGTGGAATCAGGGGCGCTACGCCGCCAATGAGGTGAGTTGAGGCACCCGCCTCAGGCGGCAGCAACCCACATGTTACAAGGGGAGGCAAAATTATACTACTGGTAACTTAAAGAGCCGAAATTCAGATTTTTAAATTGGAATTTCAACTCTCATAGTTCAGAGAGCGCAATTAAGTGTGGGGTGGTGAGGGGAAGGGGGCATCAATTGGCCACCTCAGGAAGGCATAGGGGCCTGAAACACCCCCTGGCTGTAATGATAGTGACCACCCCAAATCTTGCCACCATCCACACTCAACATTTCTGAAGCCTGTGTCACAATGATAGGGGCCATATTGTGGAGTATCATTTGCCACTTACAACCATTCTGATGTCTGAAACAGAATGACCAGGACCATGCCAAGCCTTAACATCAGCTACCTGTTTCAGGAAAGCAAGACTAAAATACATTTACCAATTTATAGCTCTGACATATTCTGCAACCTTTTACAGAAATGATTATCACATCAGCCCCTGCCCAGTTGGAGCTTACAATCTAAGATCCTTATCACATTTACACACACTATGGTTTTATCAGGAACCAATTATCCTGCCTCAATGTGGGAATGCCCAAAGGAAAGACATGTAAGCACAGGGAGAACATACAGATTCCCTGAAGATATTGCCCTGGCTGGTAATGAACCTAGAACAAAAATGCACACAGACACACAATTCACCCTTATGCATAACCAACTACCACTGCATTCCAACCGACACTGCAAGTATACAGTTTTTGAAAAGGTCACGCATAAGATCATTTACATACTATAGCACCCACGATTTGAAATCTAAAGAGTTGGGATAATGTAGGCCATACTCTGATGTAGTAATTGGTCAAATCTTAGCTCTCACCTTTCTCTTCTTTCCCTACTGCTGCAGCCTTGGAACCCTGAGCTTTTGTATAGTCTCCTGGTAATACATTGTTTCTTCACACTCGGCAGCAGAACCGACTCCCCACTTTATAGTATTACATATTCACATGAACGCTGTGTTCTTGGCCGGCACAAAGAAAGATGTTTAACCGTTATGCGCCAAGAGGTGGAGTTGTTCCGGCTGCTGCGAGAGAAGGAAAACACCACTTATCTCGATTATTCACACAACTTATTCTTTGGTTGGGGTTTCTATCAATGGGATTGTTTCATATTTTTTCCATTTTGTAGATTAGAAGGGTACTGTGACATTTTTCAGCTCCTGTGATATAAAAAACAGTGGAGCCTCTGAGGCTCGGAGCTGAAAATTACAGTGTAAAAAAATGACACAGAGGGCCAATATCAATGCGTTTGCCTCCTCATAAATCCCTCCCCCACAAAAACAAAGTTTGGTTACCTTATAAGGGAATGTTTTAGAGTTGTAATCAGAAAGATTTGCAATCATTTCAAAATTAAACTTACCCTGACCCAACAAGATTGTGATCTGAACTAAAGTGAAATTTGATTAGCAGCAGGAAAGCAGAAGCCATCTACATTTACCTTTTCAATGTGGTGTAGGGCCACAATCCTTGCAAACGGTGGCTCTTATTTCAGAGGAAAAGCACAAAGAGTAATAAATAATATAAAAGCACAGTTGGTTCAGTCAATCTTCTATTGTACATATGAAAATTTTAAGAACTTGTGATTCCTAAAGGTTCCCTATCAAAGAAAAAATGTTTCCAACATAAGTTATGGGCCCAATGGGGTGGAAATCTGGGCAGGGAGATAGATGATCAGGGGTGAATAGGACAGAAGCATTGATTGGGGGGGCAGAAGGAAAGTGATGGAGACTGAGCCTGAGTTTTGAAATTAGCATAGAATGCCATTTTGGCAGTAAGTTCACCAAAAAGTGGGAATTTTATGTTTGGGCATGGATACCAGTAGAAAGATATCCATTGGAAAATGTATAATGCTCTGTTAATCTATAATAAAACAGGTGTGGTATCTATTATCCAGAAAGTTCTGAATTACAGAAAGGCTGTCTCCCATAGACTCCATATTGTCCAAATAATCCAAATTATTAAAAATAATTTCCTTTTTCTCTGTACAGCTATGGGACCTGTTATCCAGAATATTCAGAGCCTGGGACTTTCCAGATAATGGATCTTTCTGTAATTTGGATCTTTATACTTAAGTCTACTAAAAAAAACATTTAAATATTAAATAAACCTAATAGACTGATTTTGTTCCCAATGAGGATTAATTATATCTTACAAGGTACTGTTTTATTATTACAGAGAAAAAGGAAGGAAAGGAAATCATTTTTAAAAAAATGTAGATTATTTGAATAAAGTGGCATCTATGGGAGACGGCCTTTCCGTAATGGAGCTTTCTGGATAATGGGTTTCTGGATAAAGGATCCCATACCTGTAATAATAAAACAATACTTGATCCAAACTAAGGTATAATTAATCCTTTTTTGAAGCAAAACCAGCCTATTGGGTTTATTTAATGTTTACATGATTTTCTAGTAGACTCAAGGTATGAAGTTTCAAATTATGGAAAGATTCTTATTTGGAAAATCCCAGGTTCCATACCTGTAGTTGTTGGTTTCTATTTAGTGAAGGTAAGCATCCCTAAATCTTAAATTTTCTAATTGTAGTTAATATTTTCCTGGACTAGAACTTCTTCATTTAGCAAGCTCTCATGGTGCAGAGTGGTGCAAGAGCCCTGTGACCTTAAGCTGGCCATAGATGCAAAGATCCGATCGTACGAATCATCGTACGATCGGACTTTCCCATCTCCTGACCCGCCACTAACCATTCAGATCAAAGTCTTACCAGTCAGATTAGTTAAAGAACAGATCAGCAATGTTCTACCCCTGACAGCAATCGTACGATATCTATGTCCAACCAAAGCTAGTGACAGTCTCCCACTGAAAATCGTATGATCGGCAATACACGCAGAGATATTATCGACAGCCGACAGAAATTTTCTAACCTGTCTGATCGACCAAACGACCGATCTCTGCTGGACGAAAAATGTCGGGACTCTCCACACACGGTCCGAATATAGTACGAATCCTCGATTCGTACGATCAGATCTTTGCGTCTATGGCCAGCTTTACTCGCAAAACCCAAACATTTATTGGTGTTAATGCATCTGCTCAAAAGCAATAGAGAGAAAGCTTTGGAACAGCTTTGTCATATTATTGATTGTCTTACAGTTTCGCATGACTTAAATAGCTCTTTGTTCTCAATGTCCCCGAAGCCTGGCACAGTCTTCTCTTTGTCATACTCAGCCTGAGGGCATCTGCTTGAAAAAAAAATTATTTTAGAAGTAGAGATGGCGCGAACTGTTCGCCGGCGAACTTGTTCGCGCGAACATCGGGTGTTCGCGCTCGCCGGAAGTTCGCGAACGTCGCGCGATGTTCGCCATTTTGGGTTCGCCATTGTTGGCGCTTTTTTTTGCCTTCTCACCCCAGACCAGCAGGTACATGGCAGCCAATCAGGAAGCTCTCCCCTGGACCACTCCCCTTCCCTATAAAAACCGAAGCCCTGCAGCGTTTTTTCACTCTGCCTGTGTGTGCTGAAGAGATAGTGTAGGGAGAGAGCTGCTGCCTGTTAGTGATTTCAGGGACAGTTGAAAGTTTGCTGGCTAGTAATCGTTTTGATACTGCTCTGTTATTGGAGGGACAGAAGTCTGCAGGGGTTTGAGGGACATTTAAGCTTAGGTAGCTTTGCTGGCTAGTAATCTACCTTCTACTGCAGTGCTCTGTATGTAGCTGCAGTGGGCAGCTGTCCTGCTTCTGATCTCATCTGCTGACTGCTGCAATAACAGTAGTCCTTGTAAGGACTGCTTTTATTTATTTTTTTGTTGTTTTACTACTACTACTACTACTACTACTACTACTATAAGAGCCCAGTGCTATTAGTCTAGCAGTGTTGGGGAGTGGGACTGGTGTGCTAATCTGCTGCTCCTAGTAGTTCAGCAGCACCAACTTTAATTTTTTTTTTTTTAATATTCATTTTTTTTTTATTTTACTTTTTTTTATTTTACTACCGCTGTAGTAGTGTATAAGTTGACCTTTTAGGCATTATTTGCCCTGTAGGCATTTTTTGCCCAGTGTGTTATTCAACCAACTGCCATCTAGCTGTGTGACCTTGTTCACATTCTGTCTAAATATCCATAATATTACCGTCTCCAGAAAAAACACCGGAGTGACTTTTTTCAAGCAGCCATAATATATTTTACGTAATGCGTATCCATCGCTGTAGTAGTGTATAAGTTGACCTTTTAGGCATTATTTGCCCTGTAGGCATTTTTTGCCCAGTGTGTTATTCAACCAACTGCCATCTAGCTGTGTGACCTTGTTCACATTCTGTCTAAATATCCATAATATTACCGTCTCCAGAAAAAACACCGGAGTGACTTTTTTCAAGCAGCCATAATATATTTTACGTAATCCGTATCCATCGCTGTAGTAGTGTATAAGTTGACCTTTTAGGCATTATTTGCCCTGTAGGCATTTTTTGCCCAGTGTGTTATTCAACCAACTGCCATCTAGCTGTGTGACCTTGTTCACATTCTGTCTAAATATCCATAATATTACCGTCTCCAGAAAAAACACCGGAGTGACTTTTTTCAAGCAGCCATAATAAATTTTACGAGATCCGTATCCACCGCTGTAGTAGTGTATACGTTGATCTTGTGGGCAGTATTTGCACAGTGTTTTCTTCAAACCGCCATCTAGCTGTGTGAGCTTGTTCACATTTTGTCTAAATATTGATAATATTATCGTCTCTAGAAAAACCACTTGAGTTACTTTTTTTCAAGCAGCATTCATATATTTTACGTAATCCGTATCCACCGCTGTGTATACGTTGACCTTGTAGGCATTATTTGCACAGTGTTTTCTTCAAACCGCCATCTAGCTGTGTGAGCTTGTTCACATTTTGTCTAAATATTGATAATATTATCGTCTCTAGAAAAACCACTTGAGTTACTTTTTTTCAAGCAGCATTCATATATTTTACGTAATCCGTATCCACCGCTGTGTATACGTTGACCTTGTAGGCATTATTTGCACAGTGTTTTCTTCAAACCGCCATCTAGCTGTGTGAGCTTGTTCACATTTTGTCTAAATATTGATAATATTATCGTCTCTAGAAAAACCACTTGAGTTACTTTTTTTAAAGCAGCATTCATAAATTTTACGTAATCCGTATCCACCGCTGTGTATACGTTGACCTTGTAGGCATTATTTGCACAGTGTTTTCTTCAAACCGCCATCTAGCTGTGTGAGCTTGTTCACATTTTGTCTAAATATTGATAATATTATCGTCTCTAGAAAAACCACTTGAGTTACTTTTTTTCAAGCAGCATTCATATATTTTACGTAATCCGTATCCACCGCTGTAGTAGTGTATACGTTGATCTTGTAGGCATTATTTGCACACTGTTTTCTTCAAACTGCCATCTAGCTGTGTGTATTATCGTTTCCAGAAAAACCAACTGAGTTTTTGTTGTTGTTGTTTTTTTAAAAATAATGCCAGGCAAAGGCAGGCCGCCACGCAGAGGCCGTGCTAGGGGCCGTGCTGCTATGCAATCCTGTGGCCCTAGCAAATTGCCCAGTTTTAAAAAGCCAATGACCCTGAACTCCCAAAATGCTGAAGAGGTAGTTGACTGGCTTACACAGCACACCCCATCCTCTACCGTTTCTAACTTTACCACAACATCCTCCTCATCCTCCACTGCTATGGCCACCCCACGTAACACTTCCTCCACCACCGGTGCCCCTTCTTCACTGGAGTCAGAGGAGTTATTTTCCCATGAGTTTCTTGAACTGAGTAATGCGCAACCATTATTGGCAGAAGAAGATGAAGGAGATGAGGACGTTACACCAGATTTAATTCTGGCAGAGAACACGACAGAGATGGACATAATGATGAGTGATGAGGAGGAGGTCCCCGCTGCTGCTTCCTTCTGTGATGTGTCAGAAGAAATTGATGCATCTGAGGAGAATGATGATGAGGAGATTGATGTTTTGTGGGTGCCTAGTAGAAGAGAGCAAGAGGAGGGTAGTTCAGATGGAGAGACGGAGAGTCAGAGAGGCAGTAGGAGAATAAGACTTAGAAGAAGCAGGGAGGACAGCCCGCAGGGATCAGTAGGGCAACAACATGTATCGGCACCTGTGTTCAGCCGGCCAACGCACCCGCCATTGCCGCCAATGCCGCCAACTTCTACTGTTACCGCCAGATCGCACACTTCCAAAAAGTCAGCAGTGTGGGATTTTTTTAATGTGTGTGCCTCTGACAAAAGCATTGTAATTTGCAATGAGTGCAGTCAGAAACTGAGCCTTGGTAAGCCCAACAGCCACATAGGTACAACTTCTATGCGAAGGCACATGAGCGGCAAGCACAAAGCACTTTGGGAGCAACACCTCAAAGGCAACAGGCAAACTAAAAGCCACACTCCTTCTGGTCCAGCATCTTACTGCTCTACCTCTGCTCTCCTTGACCCGTCTGAACCACCCTCCACTCCGCCTTCCACCTTGACCACCTGTTCCCATTCCCAGTCATCTGCCACCAGCCAAGTTTCTGTGAAGGCCATGTTTGAGCGTAAGAAGCCAATGTCTGACTGTCACCCCCTTGCCCGGTGTCTGACAGCTGGCTTGTCTGCACTCTTAGCCCGCCAGCTTTTACCATACCAGCTGGTGGACTCTGAGGCCTTCCGCAAATTTGTAGCAATTGGGACACCGCAGTGGAAGGTACCCAGCCGCAATTTTTTTTCTAAAAAGGGAATACCACACCTGTACCAACATGTGCAGAGCCAAGTTACCGCATCTCTGTCACTTAGTGTTGGGCCAAAGGTCCATATGACTACTGACGCATGGTCCTCCAAGCATGGTCACGGCAGGTATGTCACCTACACTGCCCACTGGGTGAACTTGGTAATGGCTGGGAAGCAGGGAATGGGTAGCTCAACAACAACAACAGTGGAGTTGGTGTCACCGCCACGGATTGCACGCGGTTCTGCCACCACCTCTACTCCTCCATCGCTCTCTACCTCGTCTTCTTCCTCTTCTTCTTCTTACTCTGCTGCTGGGTCCTCCTTCTCCTCCTCCACACCTGTGCACCCCAGCTCCCCCTAGGCTATTCGACATGCCAGGTACGCCGTTGTCACGCTGTCTTGGGGATGACGTGCCTGGAAAGCAAAAACCATACCGGATCTGTACTCCTGTCATCTCTGCAGTCACAGGCCGATCGGTGGCTGACCCCACACCAACTGCAGATCGGAAAAGTGGTGTGTGACAATGGAAGCAATCTGTTGGCAGCGTTGAGACTGGGCAATTTAACACAAGTACCCAGGATTCCAGGACGTTCTCACCCAGTCCAGAAAGGTGTCGGCCCATTTCAGACGTTCCTACACAGCCATGGCACGCCTTGCTGACATTCAGCAGCGCTACAACATGCCAGTCAGGCGTTTGATTTCTGACAGCCAGACTCGCTGGAATTCAACGCTCCTTATGTTGGAACGTCTGCTGCAACAACAAAGGGCCGTCAACGAGTACCTTTTTGAACTGGGTGGTAGGACTGGATCTGCAGAGCTGGGGATTTTTTTCCCCCGTTACTGGGTGCTTATGCGCGATGCCTGCAGGCTCATGCGACCTTTTGAAGAGGTGACAAATATGGTCAGTCACACCGAAGGCACCATCAGCAACCTAATACCCTTCGCTTTCTTCCTGGAGCGTGCCGTGCGACGAGTGACAGATGAGGCTGTAGACCAGCGTGACGAGGAGCTGGAAGCGCACGATTTCTGGTCGGAATCACCAGAACGAACCCAGGCACCTGCTGCAACGCAGGGAGAGGTGCCAGAAGTGGAGTCAGAGGAGGAAGGTGGCTTTGTGGAGGAGGAGGACCAACAGGAGCAGGCTTCCCAGGGGGCTAGTGGTGACCTTTTGGGGACATCTGGTCTTGTACGTGGCTGGGGGGAGGAGACCGTGGATGATGCAGTCCTTGATAATGAGGAAGCGGAGATGGATAGCTCTGCATCCAACCTTGTGAGAATGGGGTCTTTCATGCTGTCATGCCTGTTGAAGGACCCCCGTATCAAGAGGTTTAAGGAGAAGGACCTGTACTGGGTCGCAACGCTACTAGACCCTCGGTACAAGCATAAAGTGTCAGAAATGTTACCAACATACCACAAGTCCGAAAAGATGCGGCATTTACAAACCAGCCTGCAAAACATGTTGTACAATGCTTTTAAGGGTGATGTCACTTCAGGAACTCATCAACATTCCAGGGGCAGAGGTGCCAGTAATCCTGCCACGAGCACACCTGCAAGGACAAAGCCCTTTGGCCAGTCTGTAACGTCAGACATGCAAATGTTTTTCTGTCCAAGGCAGCGCCACAACCCTTCTGGATCCACCCTCAAAGAACGCCTCGACCGGCAGGTAGCGGACTACCTGGCATTAACTGCAGATATCGACACTCTGAGGAGCGATGAACCCCTGGACTACTGGGTGCGCAGGCTTGATCTGTGGCCAGAGCTGTCACAATTTGCCATGAACCTCTTGTCTTGCCCAGCCTCAAGTGTGCTCTCAGAAAGGACCTTCAGTGCAGCAGGAGGGATTGTAACTGAGAAGAGAACTCGCCTAGGTCACAAAAGTGTAGATTACCTGACCTTTATTAAAATGAATGAGGGGTGGATCTCGGAGGGCTACTGCACGCCGGAAGACTTGTTCTGACTTCTATGCAGCTGTCCTTCTCTTCAAGCCTCATGACTCCACACACAGCTGTCCTTTAGCGTCCTCCTCCCTCCGCCACCGTTACAAACTAGGGTGCAAACCCTACTGGTTTAATTTTTTCTGGCCTCTGTGCTTCAGTGGCTGCAACCAAAAAAACTGGGCAAACAATGTCTACAAGGTCAACGTATGGCGAAAAATGACTATTTTCAGCATTTATATGGCATATTTTTTCTGGCAACTGTGCTTCAGTGGCTGCGTCCAAAAAAATGCATATTTTCTGCATTTATATGGCATAATTTTTCTGGCCTCTGTGCTTCAGTGGCTGCAACCAAAAAAATTTATATTTTCAGCATTTATATGGCATAATTTTTCTGTCAACTGTGCTTCAGTGGCTGCGACCAAAAAAATGCATATTTTCTGCATTTATATGGCATAATTTTTCTGGCCTCTGTGCTTCAGTGGCTGCAACCAAAAAAATTTATATTTTCAGCATTTATATGGCATAATTTTTCTGGCAACTGTGCTTCAGTGGCTGCGACCAAAAAAATGACTATTTTCAGCATTTATATGGCATATTTTTTCTGGCCTCTGTGCTTCAGTGGCTGCGGCCAAAAAAACTGGGCAAACAATGCCTACAAGGTCAACGTCGATCCCCCTCTGGCATGCCACTGTCCAGGTCGTTGCACCCTTTAAACAACTTTAAAATCATTTTTCTGGCCAGAAATGTCTTTTTTAGATGTTAAAGTTCGCCTTCCCATTGAAGTCTATGGGGTTCGCGAACCGTTCGCGAACCGCTCGCATTTTTGCGCAAGTTCGCGAATATGTTCGCAAACTTTTTTTCCGACGTTCGCTACATCCCTATTTAGAAGTCCAGTCTGTCTGCTTTCAAATACAAGGCTGCTAAAGGTTACCTGCAGATAGGCTGCTACTTTACCAGAAATGGAGCAATGTTTGCATAGCCTGCTAAGTTGCAGTGTGAAAAACGACCAGGGCTTATGGCCCAGAGTTCCTCATACTGTAGGTCTTCTTTCACCAACATTTCTTGCTCCCACACTGCCTTGTTTATCTCACTCTATACTTTGGTTATATATAATATCTGGGGCATTTGGCCTCACCTCCACAATCAAGCCCAGAAATGACCACTCTACATCAACAGCGTCAGTCACACCATCCCAAATGTGATAAATG
The DNA here is from genome assembly GCA_038501925.1 of Xenopus petersii. Classification (NCBI taxonomy): domain Eukaryota; kingdom Metazoa; phylum Chordata; class Amphibia; order Anura; family Pipidae; genus Xenopus; species Xenopus petersii. The sequence goes on from CM076676.1 coordinate 22,226,990, forward strand.
ATCTACTGTATGTGGCCACTATAGAATTAGACAGAGGAGCCTGGAGCCCACCAGAACCAGGCTCACTGTAACTGTTCCTGGTACCTCTGTGGGCCAGTCTAATCATGTACACCAAAGTCCACCTATCACCCTACCTTCCTTCAGCTCAAATTTGGCATGATTCTTGGGGTAAGAATTGTGTTAGCAAGCAAACCTTATTATTTAGTACTCTCTACTGTTTTACATACTTTATTTATTAAGTACCAAGTTGTGTTATCCATGAAAATTCGAGATTTCAAAGTTATTTTTTTGGTCAAAATCACATTTATTATGCCCTGACCCTTGAAATAGCTCAAATCCATAAATATACCATCTTAAATCTGTCAAGGTCATGTAGAAGTCAATGGCAGAGGTCCCTTGAACCATTTGGAGACGTTAATAGCCTTCATGATGTTGAGGGTTTTTTTTAGAGTTTTGTCTGAAAACTCAAACAATTCAAGCGGTTCGAGTGTTTTTTCGCCAAAAATTAAAAAGTTATTTACTACGAACTTGCTGAATCTAGTTTTTTTTAAAAATAAACCAGAAACCATTCAGTTCATTCGAGGTATAAAAAACTCTCAAATTGGACCTTTTATAAGTAAACCCTATATGTCATGGTTGATGGTTCTTAACACATACTGTATACAGAACATGGTTTGAACAATGGCGTGACTTTCTCCATGGTATTTAGTTTCCTTTTTAACATAAGTACCCCAAACCAGGTTCTCTGGCACACACCACCACATTGGGATATTATTATGTAAAGGCGTATGATTTAAAGGAGAACTTAACAATATAGTCCTCTACTCAAGACAAAAACTATGTATCACATCATTAGGAAAGATTGATATAACTGCAATAATGAGGGATTCAAAGAAGGAAAGACATCAGGAATGTAAAATGAACTTTTCCTGAACTTTATCGAATTCCACAGCATTCCCACCTGTTCTTCTTCAGCTGGCTACGCAATCACCTGACATGTTGCATATTCTATAGGACAGGCATGGTCAGTTGTTGTATGCGAAGGTTTTGATCTTACTATTAATAATTTGCTCAAACCCTTGAAATGTGAAATACTTTGATAAGATACTATAGACCTGCTTATACTGTGATGAAAATAAAAAGTAAACACCATTTTTTTTATATTAAAAAAAATATTTAGTTCTAAGCAACTATTCAATATACATTAATGAAACATTTTCCATTAGTTAATGTTAAAGGGCAACTAAAGTCTAAAATAGAATAATGCTAGAAATACTGTATTTTATATACTAAATATAAACATGAACTTACTGCACCAGAAGCCCAATTAAATTATTTATGCTTTTAAAGTTGGCACAGGGGACTGTCATCTTGTAACTTTATTAAACATCTTTGCAAGACCAAGACTACGCACATGCTCAGTGTGGTCTGGGCTTCAGCACAGGTCAAATAAGAAGTTGATACAGCAAGACTGATTAATAATCAGAATATGCAGACTGCACTGGGTCTGTGGATACAAATCTACACAGTTGTTACAGGGGAACAAACATCTGCTTGAGTTCTGGGATGTAAGGATGTTTGAAAGTATGAAAGTTTCCCCTGCACAGCAGTTAGGGACCATAAAACGAAGGTTGAATTTCACTGCATACAGTCAGGTTTCTTATAAAAAATGGTAAACATTTTTTAATTGAAGTATATTTGAGATAGGTTTCTTTTTCATTAAAGAAATTAAAAATGGGATTTTATTTTTTTGCCTTTACATCCCCTTTATGTGCAAATGTTATGGCAGTTGAAAGCCTTAATGGCTACATTCTCATATTCCATGATATTAATAGTCCCAAGAACTTGTTTTTTTTTTTAAAGATAATAGAACCTTCACTATCAGATTCAATATTTCTCAGCTGAAGTCAGCTTAGCACACACACATTCCTGCAATATGAGGGAATTTCATGAGAGACAAAGAACAAAGGGGCCTCTAATACAGTGATTACGGTAAAAGGGGGGAGAGAGAGAAAGAAAAAAAAAAGAAAAAGCATACACATGAGATCATGTGATGAAAAAGTGGTGGGTCATTTTATTTGGGGCTGTCGTCACGGTTGATGGTCAGAGAGCACTGCATGTATAGGTGTGTGTAGCATCTTGCCCCATTCTTAGGCTCCTACAAGGATTATGTTTTATTCCATGCTGCTCCGCTGAGCTGAACACTTGGCAAGGAAATCACATACACAACAGCAGCAGACATGCTCAGCAGATCTCACTACCTCGTCAGCCTTTCCAAGTGAGTTTTTCAATGCTGCCGGAAGCTTTAGGCTTGCCTCTATAGTAGTCAATCTATACTAAGGGAGGTTATCGAGGGCTAGTTTAATCTGGTGGTTATTTAGCTCCTTGCTTAGTCCTAAAAGTTTGTGATGTTTTGTGTTTTTATGTTTACAGAGAGGATACCACTGGCTACACCAAGGGGTAAAGCTTCTATTGTGCGTAACATTCTCTAAAATATAGCAGTCCATAGCTATATACACTTATAGGGTTCACTAGCTACTGGCTTAGTGGGGAAAAAGTAGGTTCTTAAGGAGGAGTGGTGAAGAAGCAGTATTTTGGTAAATGCTACAACGTTCATCCTTTTTTTTTTTTAAACCTACTGTTTTCTAGATGCACAAAGAGTTGGGGGAAGTTCCTGGTTGCTTGTGAGGTTGTTGGAGGGAGTTATTGGTAAAACACATTCAACAAGTCCAAATGGGGAACACCATGGGTTGAAAATGCAGTTGTAGTAGGCATTATATGTTGAGAGCATGCTATGGGTTAGCAATGGAGAACTTCATGGGCAGACTTCAAGGTTGTGACAGGTGGGAGGATACCTTAGGTCTGTAATTTTGTGTTCAAGCCCCACTTTGGAGCCAGGGCCACCCTTAAAGGAAAACTATACCCCCCGAACAATGTAGGCCTCTATTAAAAAATACTGAGTAAAACAGCTCATGTGTAAAACCCTGCTTCATGTAAATTAACCATTATCATAATAATATACTTTTTTAGTAGTATGTGCCATTGGGTAATCATAAATAGAAAATTGCCATTTTAAAAAATAAGGGCCGCCCCCTGAGATCGTAAGATTCACTGTGCACACATACAAACCACATGTAAGGTCACATGAGCCAATTAACAGGCAGTTCTGCCTTTTGCTTCCTCACTTCTTCCTGTTACAGTTAGTGTTGTAGTATTTCTGGTCAGGTGATCTCTGAGGCAGCACAGATAGAGTCACGAAATGGTGGTTCAAGGCAAGAGATGTAAAAGGACAATATTTATGTAAATATATATTCCAGTTTGGTAAGATTCTTTAATATGTCATTCAATTTGATATAAACTATCTGTTGCTTAAGTATTCATTTTGGGGGTATAGTTTTCCTTTAACAAGGTTACAGAGATATGTCATGCCACTATGGTCCCAAGAACATTTACAGGAGCAATAATTCTTCATCCCATAACTTACGTTCATCCTGGGTTTCTAGGAGAGCATACTCCCAAGATCTCACCATAACTGTCCTTCAGGGTGGGTCCCCCCAGACACCAATTTGGGCCTCCTTTGGGTGGTTGGGGACAGGCCTGCAGTGTGGTAGCATCTTTCTTAAGCCAATTGGGAGATCTGCCTTTATATCCTGAGTGCATGCCCTGGCCTAGCTTGAGTTCTAACATGAGGGAAGGTGGTTTTATGTGGCAGGTGAATGCTATGGGCATGCTTAAGGGATACTGTCGTGGGAAAACATGTTTTTTTAAAACACATCAGTTAATAGTGCTGCTCCAGCAGAAATCTGCACTGAAATACGTTTTGCAAAAGAGCAAACAGGTTTTTTTATATTCAATTTTGAAATCTGACATGGGGCTAGACATATTGTCAGTTTCCCAGCTGCCCCCAGTCATGTGACTTGTGCTCTGATAAACTTTAGTAACTCTTTACTGCTGTACTGCAAATTGGAGTGATATGTGTCTAGCCCCATGTCAGATTTCAAAATTGAATATAAAAATCTGCTTTTGAGAATTGTATTTCAGTGCAGAATTCTGCTGGAGCAGCACTATTAAGTGATGTGTTTTGAAAAAAAACATCATTTCCCATGACAGTATTCCTTTAGGAAGAAGTTTGTGTCTCTCTTGGGTTGATGTAATAAATCAATGCTCTGTTCTAGCTTGGAAGGTGCCGTTGGCTTATAGTAATTTTCTGCCAAGTTTGCACAGCAAAAATGTCAGGCATGTGTAAAGCGCAGTGTCATTGTCCCATATCTGTGTCTGAATGTTCGATTGTTGGGAACATGACATCGATTTAATTAGCATGTCATCACTTTAGCTGTTATGACATCACTACAGCTATTAAGCAGCCATAGGTGGTGCAGGTCTTCTGTATACAGCTCAGCTTCCATGGTGACACAATTGCTACCCTTTCTATGTACTTTCTACTTGACACTGAATCTACCTATCAGATACTGTTTAATTATTAGCCCATGTGTGAGGACCGAGAGTTAACTGAGGTCAGAGTTACCATAACGTTCATTTGCTCACACTGTATATTCCTTTCCTTTTTGGACTGATCATTCTGTTCGCTGGTGCTAAGGCAGAAAAGAAGGAGAATTCTAAAACATGATAAAAATGAAAAAAAGAGATAATTAAAGTTGGAAACAGAATTATGTGCCATTGATCTGTGTGAAAGCTGTCAAATAGTTAATGGCCTACTTTCCAGTATAAAGCTACCGTGAACTTAAAGGGGATGTAAACCAAAAAATAAAAGTTTGCCTAAAGACAGTCAGAATGTAATTCTAAGCAACTTTCTATTATACATATTGCTCTTCTAACCTGCCTGATTCCAGAACTGAGTACATTTGTATTCCACCCCCAAAGATTGTTATTGTATATTTCCATAGAAAAAGCCACTGGCTTTTAGTTTTGGATACTTGATATACAGTATTAGGGTCATGGTGTCAGGACCACCCAAATAACTTCCACTTATAAACAATAGGAGCCACACACGCTCCCTGTAAATGTTGTGGGGGAGTTTACCCCATTGTGAACACCTGTGCATATCTCAGTGTGTCCTTCCAGGGTTGGACTGGGCCAGCGGGACACTGGGAAAAAACCCGGTAGGCCCCGTCTGCCCAGACCCAATCCCTGCCCAAACAGGGAAAGGCAAATGGTCATCCCATATCCTGTTCCCTAACTCATTCAGACATGCAAGTTAGGTAACATCAGCAGGCTCATAATGTAGCAAAACCTTGTACTCTACATTGCTGGCACCAATGCCCCAAATGATGTGTAACTGAACACTAAGTTGAATGATTTTGCAGCTTTAGTGCTTTTGCATTAGCTACTAGTGTTGTAATATATAAGCCCTTAAGTGCAGTTAAGGTATATGGGTGGATAGAAGGTTTGGGATTCTATCAGAGAGGGCAGCTGGTAGCAAAAATGAGTAGTTGGCACCCCTAAACTTAATGGAGGGCTGTCTTGCTGAATCACTCACAACAGTCTTTTAAGTCAGAAAAGCTCCAGTGAGCTTTGCCTCATGGCCCATGCTGAGGGTCAGAGATTGATTTAACTGTTCTAACCATTAAATACTTTTTCTTGAGTGTCTCTGTATAAATAACTTTGAAGTGGAAGGGCTAGAAAGAACCTGCGCCAATGCATTTACTCAGGACAGGGCTAGAATAAACCTGCGCCAATACATTTACTCAGGACAGGGCTACAATGAACATGTGCCAATACATTTACTCAGGACAGGGCTAGAATAAACCTGCGCCAATACATTTACTCAGGACAGGGCTACAATGAACCTGTGTCAATACATTTACTCAGGACAGGGCTACAATGAACCTGTGTCAATACATTTACTCAGGACAGGGCTACAATGAACCTGCAGCCAATACATTTACTCAGGACTAGGGATGTAGCGAACGTCGGAAAAAAAGTTCGCGAACATATTCGCGAACTTGCGCAAAAATGCGAGCGGTTCGCGAACGGTTCGCGAACCCCATAGACTTCAATGGGAAGGCGAACTTTAACATCTAAAAAAGACATTTCTGGCCAGAAAAATGATTTTAAAGTTGTTTAAAGGGTGCAACGACCTGGACAGTGGCATGCCAGAGGGGGATCAAGGGCAAAAATGTATCTGAAAAATCTGCCTGTGTGTGCTTGGAAGAGATAGTGTAGGGGGAGAGCTGTTAGTGATTTCAGGGACAGATGATAGTAAGTTTGCTGGCTAGTAATCTGCTTGATACTGCTCTGTATTGGAACAAAAAAATAAATAAAAGCAGTCCTTACAAGGACTACTGTTATTGCAGCAGTCAGCAGATGAGATCAGAAGCAGGACAGCTGCCCACTGCAGCTACATACAGAGCACTGCAGTAGAAGGTAGATTACTAGCCAGCAAAGCTACCTAAGCTTAAATGTCCCTCAAACCCCTGCAGACTTCTGTCCCTCCAATAACAGAGCAGTATCAACACGATTACTAGCCAGCAAACTTTCAACTGTCCCTGAAATCACTAACAGGCAGCAGCTCTCTCCCTACACTATCTCTTCAGCACACACAGGCAGAGTGAAAAAAACGCTGCAGGGCTTCGGTTTTTATAGGGAAGGGGAGTGGTCCAGGGGAGAGCTTCCTGATTGGCTGCCATGTACCTGCTGGTCTGGGGTGAGAGGGCAAAAAAAAGCGCCAACAATGGCGAACCCAAAATGGCGAACGTCGCGCGACGTTCGCGAACTTCCGGCGAGCGCGAACACCCGATGTTCGCGCGAACAAGTTCGCCGGCGAACAGTTCGCGCCATCTCTACTCAGGACAGGGCTACAATGAACCTGCAGCCAATACATTTACTTAGGACAGGGCTACAATGAACCTGCAGCCAATACATTTACTCAGGACAGGGCTACAATGAACCTGCAGCCAATACATTTACTCAGGACAGGGCTACAATGAACCTGCAGTCAATACATTTACTCATCCATTTTGCCAATAGGTATTATTAACTGTCTATTGCTAGCGATTGCCTTATGTGAAATCAAAATGTATTTCTTTACTGCTGTTAGGCAGAGTGTGCCCTCACTGCCTCTGCCCGGCTGTACGTGCTTATCTATAAATCATAGCAATATGCTGAGCCTTTAGCCAAGCAGCTGACTCAGGCTGATTGCTTAGCAAATCCCACATTAATCCCATCCAAACCAGCTATTCTATATCTGCCATCTAAGCAGTATTCTAATCAAAACGTTAGCCGACATGCGGCCATAGGGTTCCCCTCTTATTCCTGGAACAGCAGAGAGTAGGTAGGAGATCAGTTAATGACAGTAAATCATGATATAATTGAATTTCCTTGTACAAGTTTACATTTAGTATGTTGTAAAATGGCCAATTCTAAGCAACTTTTCAACTGGCCTTCATTATTTATTTTGTATAGTTTTTTTTTAATTATTTGCCTACTTCTTCTGACTCTTTGCAGCTTTCAAATGACCCCATCTAAAAACAAGTGACCCCATCTAAAAACAAATGTATTGTTATTGCTACTTTTTTTATTACCCATCTTTCTATTTAGACCCTTTCCTATTAATACTCCAGTCTCTTATTCTGAAATAGCAAACTGGAGAGCTGTTGAATAAAAAGCCAAATATCTCAAAACCCACAAATAATGAAAACCAATTGCAAATTGTCTCAGAGTATCACTCGCTACATCATACTGAAAGTTAACTCGAAGATGAACAACGTATTGATTTATTTTGGAACACGTGAAGTGTGACCTTTGTATCCCAGGCTACTCTCTTATGCCTCAACGGTCAACTGATAAAAGTTGGATATTTTAGCAAAACCATTCACCAGCACCTCCTTCCATGAAGTCAAAGCTCCCTAAAATACCAAGCCATTGCCCTGAATATAAATCATAGGGGCTATATCTAAGTTTCACTCAAATTAAATAATGCCTGCTGATGCATTTATGTGCCATTACGTGAATTGATTGACATACCACCAGCAATTTAAAATCAGAGCAATGGGAAACTATTTGTGGGAGCTCTGTTGCCCGTGAGAGAGTTGAGTTTCAGAAGGCACCCTTAACCTGCAGGGGAGATAGGCCAGGGGATTACTGCTGCCACTCAGTACTTACAGGTCTAAATGTGTTCTGAATCTGAAGGCAGATTGCTATACATCACAGCTGACTCATTCACGCTGGCTAGCTTTGGAATTGCTTGTGTAGTTCCATGCGTCAAGGGACAGCCATATGTAATAAACATGCATAAAATAAATACACACAGATAAATTGGCAAATTCTATTAAAATGTATTTGATTAGATGTAAACTTCGATGTTAAAAAAATTCATTTACACACAATACCTACACATGATTAAATGTTTTTTTTTGTTTTTTTTAAAATACATGCAATACGTCTGGGCTAAATTCTATAAATGATGTTTCTGGCAAAACCAGCAAGATGAGGGAATTAGCAGAGGGATTAGGAACAATGCTATTTTGTTCTAGTGGTGTATTTACACATCTTGTCACACTGCTAGCATTCTGGGATGGTGTACGCTGGCTGGGGGTGGAGGGGTCACTTTATACAGTGATCCCATATGATTTATTACAGACTATAATTTATAGGGTGAGGTCAAGGAATAAATTAGAAAAAAATACAGAAACTAAAGTGCTAAGACCTGTGCTGCTTGGCTAGCTGAAACCTTGGTGCAGTTGTTTTTCCAAACCTGGGGGGGCTGGTCCTCTGGGGGTTCCAGGCAGTTGAAGGGAGAGTCTAGGGTGGTTCACCTTTAAGTTAACATGTAGTATGTTATAGAATGTAATAGAATTCTAAGCAACGTTTTACTTGGTCTTGGTCTTTACTTGTTTTTTTATAGTTTTTGAATTATCTGACTTTTTCCTCTGACTCTTTCCAGCTTTCAAACAGGGGCCACTGACACCATCTAAAACAAATGCTCTGTAAGGCTACATCTGTATTGTTATTGTTACTTTTTATTACTCCTCTTTCTATTCAGGCCCTCTCCTATTCATATTCCAGTCTCTTATTCAAATGAATGCGTGGTTGAGGTAATTTGGATCCTATCAATCAGATTGCAAACTGAAGAGTGGCTGAATTAAAAGCTAAATATCTCAAAAAACACAAATAATAGAAAATGAAAACCAATTGCAAATTGTCTGAGTATCACTCTCTACATCATACCAACAGTTTACTGGTGAAAAACCACTTTCAAGCTTTATAGAATACTGTTCTGCAAAATGATACATATGAGACATATGGACAAGCTCCCAACAGCCACACTAGATCACACTTGCTAAGTTTTCCATAGGCAGTCATGAAGTTTAGGTCACAAGAAAGGAAGGTTTATTTTACAGCCAACCGGGTTGTGTCTCCTGAATCTGCATGTGCCTGACTCAGATAACCTGACCTTTATACCTATGCATGCCTTGCAAGATTGTAATTGATTGCAGGCAGTGGCCTTATTCCCTACTGCAGGGATCCCCAACCTTTTGAACCCGTGAGCAACATTCAGAAGTAAAAGGAGTTGGGGAGCAACACAAGCATGAAAAATGTTCTTGGGGTGCCAAATAAGTTCTGTGATTGACCATTTGGTAGCCTCTATGTGGATTGTCAACCTATATTGAGACTCTGTTTGGCAGTGCACCTGGTTTTTATACAACTAGAACTTGCCTCCAAGCCAGGAATTCAAAAATAAGCACCTGCTTTGAGGCCACCAGGAACAACATTCAAGAGGTTGGAGAGCAACATGTTGCTCACGAGCTACTGGTTGGGGATCACTGCCCTACTGTATAGATTATGTTCCTGTATAAATAATGCTGTGCTTTATCAAGGAATGAATAATACACACAGTATTAATAATAGTGATGTTTCTAAAAGCTGCAGCGTTTGTATCTGGGTGTAGATAGGGTTGGTCTGCACCCTACCCCTTGTCAGCCTATCAGTGTCGGACTGGGACACCAGGGGCCCACCATAAAACCTTAGACCAGGGGCCCACCCTCAGTACTATTATTCTTCCTCTCCTCACTCAACCTCTATTCTCCTAGTCTCTTTTCTTACATACTATAATCTATTATTCCACCTATTTAGCTTCTTTGTTCTCATATAAATAGGGAATGGCCATGAAATAGGCCAAAAGTTTAGCAGCATGAGGGCCCCCTGACACCTGGGCCCACCGGTAGTTTTCCTGGTATCCCGGTGGGCCAGTCCGACACCGCAGCTTATGTCCAAACTAGCCCAAGATTGAAAGGGAACTCCAGTCCCTTTAAAGATGTCAGAAATTATATCAGACAGGCACTGACTTGACAGTAGTTTGGCCCCTGACACTCTTCTTTAGGTGGGGTGATGGCCCAGAAGTCCCAGGCTAATATGTGCACCACAACTGGGCATTGTTTAGAACATCCTGATTCTTTTATTTTTGTTTTAATTTGCAATGTTGGTACAGGTATGGGATCCGTTATCCGGAAACCCATTATCCAGAAAGCTCAGAATTACAGAATGGCTATCTCCCACAGACTCCATTATAATGAAATAATCCAAATTTTTAAAAATGATTTCCTTTTTCTCTGTAATAATAAAACAGTACCTTGTAATTGATCCAAACTAAGATATAATTAATCCTTATTGGAAGCAAAACCAACCTATTGGGTTTATTTAATTTTAACATAATTTTCTAGTAAATTAAAGGTATGAAGATCCAAATTATGGAAAGAGCTGTTATCCGGAGATAAGGTGTCATGGTGGTGCCTATATGCGATAAACATGCATAAAATTAATACACATACATAAAATAAGTGCACAGACTGAGCATTTTGTAATATTTAAAATGCATTAATTAATGTAAAAATTACTCTTAGCATATATTACATCCTTTATAATTCGCGAAATTCAAAAGACAGGACAGAGCTGTTACTTTGTTAAACATTGTTTCAGTTGCCGGCAGTATCTGTCTGACATAATGCAAAACAGTTTTGGTTTATGGATACCCTTTAAGATTCCATAACTGTTGTTTCTGGACTACAACCAGGGGCGTAACTAAAGCGGTAGCAGACCCTGCGATTGGAGAGGAGAGTAGAGGCCACATTCAGGCTCTAATTAATGAACAAGTTCAATATATCTTAGTAGAATTGGTCAAATTACCAACACTGAATTTACAATGGGGCCTAAAAACATCTACAGTAGTTAACCCACTGACTACAACAGGCACTAACCTTTGATAATGTGTTGCAAACTGATGTGTTATGGAAGGTAACTTAGCAGTGTTATATAAACAAACAATGATGATAAATGATGATCAGGTTTACAAACAAACATGCTGGGCCAATTTGAAATTCATATCACGTAAATCCTATGAACAACAAGTAAAGGAAAACTATACCTCCGAACAATGTAGGTCTCTATGAAAATGTATCACATTCAACAGATCATAGGTAAAACCCTGCTTCATGTAAATAAACCATTTTCATAAAAATATACTTTTTTTTAATAATATGTGTCATTGGTCAGTCATAAATAGAACATTTCCATTTTAAGAAATAAAGGCTGTCCCCTGGGATCATACAATTCACAGTGCACACAAACAAACCAAGGGCACACATACATGTTAGGTCACATGAGCCAATTTATAGACAAAGTTCTGTCTTTTACTCCCACACTTCTTCCTGTTACAGTTAGAGCTGCACTTTTTCTGGTCGGGTGATCTCTGAGGCAGCACACAGACCATCACAATGGAAAAGATGTAAAAGGGCAATATTTACTGCTGTACAGTATATAATTCAATTTGGTAGTATTCTTTAATATGCCACTTAATATGATAGAAACTATCTACCGGTTAAATATTCATTCCGTGGGTTTAGTTTTTCTTTAAACATTTGCACGGTCCTCCTTTGGAATCATAAACCCAACCTGGTCTACTGTATTTTGTTTATTGTATGGCAAGTTTAACATAACTGCAAAACTGCAAATTGTTACTTCCCTTATAATGCTTCTATATACTTCTGGGTTATAGATTTTATAGATGTTAAGTTTTCAGTAAAAACTAAGACATTTCAAGCACAAGGATAGCATAATCAGTACATAAATACATGGAATTTTTGGCCTGACCTCTCTAAATGTCCACAGTGTTGGGGAACGTACTTAGACGCTGATCATATCATAAAGGGGACCTGAAAACTTTCCTATTTGCAGTAGCCCTCCAAAGTATATGTACAGGCAACACTGCTTATAGGAGAAGGAAAGCTACCGAAGCAGTTTATCGCTAATAGATAAGCTACTAATAGTGCAAGCTATAACACTATATTTATTCTGCAGAATGCTTTACCATACCTGAGTAAACAGCTCTAGACACTGTCTCTGTTTCTTTAGGATAGCAGCTGCCATATTAGTTTGGTGTGACATCACTTCCTGCCTGAGTCTCTCCCTGCTCATTCAGCTCTGGCCTCAGATTACAGCAGGGGGGGGGAAGGGAGAGGAGAGGGGCAAACTGAGCATGCTCAAGCCCTAGCCCTGAAAACAGGAAGTCTGATACAGAAGCCCATGTGTACACAATAGAAGGAAAGAAATGTGGTGTTTCTTTTGACAGAGGACTCAGAGCAGCATTACTTTGAGGATTTACTGGTGTATTTGTATAGACCTCTCTGATAACCTTTCCTTCTCTTTTAAGCCTGCTTTAATTGATCTTAAAGACAAGCTGCCCCTTAGTGTGCCATTCCCATAGCTTGGCACATGTTTTTATAGCAGTTTAAAAGGCTAAGTGTCACTTTGTAATCAACTAATCCTTTATCTATACCTTGAGAAAGGTTGCCTGTTTCATAATTTTGTATTGAAAGGAGAAGTTTTTTAATGAGCAATTGAGGCCCTATTTATTAATATCACTTTAATTCCATTTAGTATAACCACAAAATCGTAACAAAAATATCAGTACGAGTCACATTCATAGCTAAAAGCCATTGTGCTGTAGAATTGTCTGTCACATGGCTATCATCACTATAATAATGTGATTGCAATTTTATTCTTTATTCTCCTAAAAAGGAAATAAATGTGCTCTTCTGGTGATATTAGACAAATCAACTTTTGGAGTAGATATGGTTGTTGATTGAAGAGGATAAGGTGTGGTTTGGCAGGTAGTGTGCTGCTTTGGCTTCCTATTCCAATAACCATGACTGTTTTACGGGGAAAAAATAGAGATTTCAGAGGGATGTTTGTACAAGTGCGTTGCACAGCCAAGGGAGCTGAATGAAATATTTTCTTCCTACAGGGCGAAATTTTATGCAATGCTGTCATTTCCAGTGAAACAAAGTGACTTGCAGTAATAAAAAACACCACTTTTTGGAAAAAAGCATCTATCATCTATCTATCTATCTATCTATCTATCTATCTATTATCTGTCTGTCTGTCTGTCTGTCTATCTATCTATCTCTTGAATTCTCAGTTCTCTACCAAAGCAGAAGTAAATTTCATCACCTGATATTTGCTAACCCAGGGGTATCAAACATGCTGATATAAATCTATTAGTAGTGGCTCACGCAGAGGAGAATGGGAGACAGTTGTAAGATAGGTTTGCTAATAGACATACATTCTCTGTAGTTCTCTCCCTTGGCACATTTGGTGTTAGAAAAAAAGGTTTTAATGCTTCCAGCTCTGATCTCACAAACAAGTAACAGTAAACTGTATGAACACAGTAAAGGTAGAATGCTCGTGGAAGATTTTCTTGCATTAAAGAGCACTAAACACGCTGGTACTGCACAGCCAAATAAGTTATATAACTACAAATCTCGCATATTTTGCATATTATCAAGGTGAAAGCATGCTGGTGGGAGCTATAAAGCAGCAACATCAGGGTTGTTTTCTTAAAGAAATATTGCTCAATAAAAATTGTCCCCAGTTTTTCAAATGCAAAATAAACCTCCAACCCTAAATTCAGTAAGTATTGTCCTCTTTGCTTCTTGGATCAGTTACTGGCTGTTTTGTATGTAAATCTCTATGTTCAGAGTATACATACCTCCCAGCTGTGTTCAGAGTATACATGCCTCCCAGCTGTCCCGTTTTCCTGCGGGACACTCCTGATTTTGACAGCTCAGCTCGCAGTCCCGGGTTTCTTACTGAAATGTCCCAACTTTCTCTTTGATCTCCTGCACTGACGCTAGAAAAAGATACAAATAGTGATGGGCGAATTTATTCGGCAGGTGCGAATTCGTGGTTCGTCGCCGGCAAATACATAAAATTTTCAGTTTCGTGAATTTTTTGCTGTTTCGCAAATTTCGCAGGAAATTCGCTAAATTTTCGGCAAAACTAAACGCCCCAAATTCGCCCATCACTAAATACAAAGTTTCTGAATCTTAATTAAATTAAGAGGCTTTTTGGCAGAGAACCCAGAACAGTCAGCAGCTGCACTTGGATACTTTGGTAACAATTTAAGAAGAGCAAAGAAACAATTGTAATGGTTCTATTTGAACTGAACTGTGTGGTTATTAACCCCTTCCAGAGGAGTGGGACTTTGATGATAAAAAGGACTGTTTTGGAGAAACAGTCAGGTACCTAATAATGAGTTAAGTAGTGTCCCATGTGTCCCCAGTGCAGGAGTGTATTGTGTATTGGATTGCCCAAGTTCTTTAATTACTTATTATATAAAGTTTATATCTGTTTCATTTGCAAACTGTGTGTTTTATTTGTCCTAGTGGAAATTCCCTGAGGTGTGCTCCTCAGTGTTCCCTAGGTGGAGGCAGTGTGCTGTAAATCCCAGTTCCCAGTACTTTTTATACGCAAAAGGGCGCTTGGATTGCCAAGGGTTAATTTCGATTTAAATAGACAGTAACCAAATTAGGGTTACATTAAGAAAACTGTTATCACATAAAACATTGCACAAAAACTCCCAGAAATGTGTTTCATATCCTACCAAATTTTGTAAAATTTACATGGTAATTAGGGGGTGTGGCCATAAAATGGGCATGGCCAAAAATGATGCTGCACTGCACGTGGCACAGCTTTTGTCCCTTTTTTTGTTTTTAAAATGTTGGGCGGTATGGTGCATATACCAATCTATTGTACAGCACCATTGAATATATTGCCTTAGTCTATAAGCAACTTGCTTGCTCTGAAATACACAGAGGGAGGTATAAACTGGAGCACCCTTTCAAGTTTTAATCACAACCATAAACCTGGCATGTGTTGCGCTTGCTGCTGTTCTTAGTTAAAAGTTCAAAATGTGATAATGGCTTAATATGTGCAATGAACTTTATTTAAGAGGGGATACAACACTGCTCTAAACAGGGGCGTAACTATAGAGGAAGCAGACCCTGTGGCTGCAGGGGGGCCCAGGAGGTATAGGGGCCCACGAGGCCCTAATTCATATACAATTTCAATAAATATTGGAGAAACAAATCAACCTCTAAACATTTTGGGGTCCTGAAAAATAATTTGCTGTGGGGCCCAGTTAAGGTGGCCATAGATGCAAAGATCCGCTCATTTGGCGATGTTGCCAAACGAGCGGATCTTTCCCCGATATGCCATTAACAGGCATGGCTATATCGGGGGTAATCTGATTGTTCGGCCGTACGGCCGAACAATCAGATTACGATGTGCCATGAGCTCCGGCGGGATCGGTCGGGTCAAAATCAAACCTGACCGATCGACCAAACGACCGATCTCCGCCGGACAAAAGAAGTCGGCACATGCCACACACGATCCGAAAATCGTACGAATCCTCGATTCGTACGATCGGATCTGTGTGTCTATGGCCACCTTTATATCTAGTTACGCCACTGGCTCTAAATCTAAACAGCATCCAAATACTGAGACTATAATTCCGAGCATTCTCTGCTCTATTATCAAAGGTGAAATCATGATTGGAACTTTAGTCTGAGATAAACTCCTTGGGTAGTACTAGTGGCTTAAATAATTCTACTGTGTTAGTTCAGGGGAAGCAGTCAAAAAACCACAAAATGTTCTGGTCCATTTATTACAACATGGCAGATTAGTCTGGCCTGCTCCATACTTGCTCTCAGCTTAGACAGGAAGTAGAAATAATGAATCATAGGACAAATGGCAAAACAGTAAAAAATGCCCTTAACCAAAATGTCCACACAAGCAGGTTACTACATAGTCCATGATTGGAACTATAGTCCAGAGATGGATTCTTAGAGCACCACTGCATGATCAAGTCCTGCATGGTCAATTGCCCAATTAACATATTCCTTTATAGCTTAAACACTTAAAAACCTGATGTTTATTCCCTGTGTTTTTTCCAGCACAAATGTTTTTTTTTTGGTGAAATAAAATGCACAGAGAAATTCCAGTAATACTTAGGGTTTTCACCTGCCCAGTATTTTACTGTCCTGGCTGGTAAGATTGCCGGGTGACCCCAATGTTATTATTAGGGGAAAAAGATAAATATACAGGAAGGCCGGTATTTTTTTCCAAAAAAGTTGGCAACCCTAGTAATACTAGGGCATTGGCATTTCTTCCTGTGTCTTTGTCCCCAAGTTTTTGCCAGTGCAAAAAACTGTGGTTTATTCCTGGTGAAAAAGAAGTTCCATGGAAATATTTTGAATGCGAATTTCACAGTGAAACAGTACCAAGCAAAATAGTTTGCTTATTCCTAGTGTTGACTCATTTTGTGCTCTTCCCTCTTGGTGATGTCTTGCACATCCTATTTACACGCACACATTGAACTGCCTATTGCAGGGTACCCAGTGAGACATGGGCCAAATTGCATAAGACTCAAGTACTTGGGAAATCTGATGAAAAACACTGGAAAGAGAGGGATTTGATGGTGGGGCTAAATATTTTTTTTGCTGTATACGAGGCACCCCCATACAGTAACTTTGTTTTCATCAGTGGAGCACCAGAGACTTAAAATATTCACAAAAAGCAATATTCACTTGAAGGCATTTTCAGGTTAATAATATTTATAAGGAGCTGACATTCATGGGTAAATATTTATTACAGCTCCACTCCAGCACCAAAAAAAGTATTACTGCTGTTATTTTTAGTTTTTCATAAACAAACAAGCTCCTGGCTTTTATTTTGGAGTTTATACTGCAGAAAAGCCACCCAAGAAATGTCACTCCTATCTCCTTGCTGCCCTATGTATATTTAATGCTACAGATTATATAGCAGTGCAAGACCTCTTACTAAGAAACCTTATCCCTTTATTTGACGAACGGCAGCAATGAGCAGGGAAAGAAATGGATTACAGGTTAGTTTGTTCATTGTGGGGTTTATAATACAGTCTTGTAGGATGTATTGGTTACGGAAAAACAACTTGCGTGGGAGCACAATGTGTTATTTCCTCTGTTTATAGAAGAGAGAGATAATCTGAATTCCATTAATAGTTTTGCTGCTTCACCACGCTAATTGGCGGATTTACTCTTTATTAAAGCAAAATGCTTATTTAAATTGATTGTGCTGGTGAATTTGGAAAACCCCTTTTCCTTCAGGCAAAATGATATACAAATTATAATTTCTGTCTGATATATTATATAAAGGGTATAATACCATAAAAGGTAAAATGTTCCTGTTTCATCTATGTATCCATCCCGTTGCTTCCTAAATTACCTGGGGGGGTAGGGGATGGGGGTCTAGAGCTGTGGTAGGGGCAGGAAGCTTAACCAGAAGGCTATGTAGGGTGAAATTTAAGGAGAATGGAAATTAGTTTTTCAAGATACTACTGAAAGCCCTGCTTGAAAGTCAGTTGGGGTAATATTTGGGGTGAAATGTATTTGGTGTCCTAGATATTCTTGGACTGAATGACCCTTGATGATAGTGGCTTTGATCAAAGAATGGATCTCTAAAAGGAGCTTCAACTAATTCTGGCAACCACTGGTTTATTATGTAGACCTGTTTTTTTATTAATTGCATGACTTTTCTGCTCCACTCTGTGTATATTAATGTGATATATGTGATATATAACCTTTTGTCACCCAGGTTGACCTATCAGAGAAATGATGATGATGATGAAGAAGCTGCAAGGGAACGTCGTCGCCGTGCTCGCCAAGAGAGACAGCGCTTGCAAAAGGATGATGTTGGAGATGGGACAGAAATCAACGCTCAAAATAGGTATCATTGCCTGGCCATGTTCACTTATTTGACTACAGAAAACGAATTGTTACCGCTGGATCAAAGCTTGCCAGAAACTGTAGTCCACCAACATTAGGGAAAGCTTCTCAAAGTCACATAAAAACAAAATGCAATTGTTTAGTTTTTCTACAGGAAAGACATTGTATTTGTTATTGTTGTTTCCAAGACAACATGTTTTTTTTTCAGATCTTTGCCATGAATAAAAACAAGTTCCAGCTATCGTATTTGAGAGAGTGTGCTTACTGGTGTAGAAAGCATTGGACACACTTATTCCAAACATACTTAGATATTTCCCTAAAGAACTTCAGTTTTGCAATGATGGCTGCTAGCCAATGTCACACCCAAGGAAAATCTAAGTTGAAGTACATTAGAGACAAAGCAAATTTAAAGTGTAAAGGCTGTAATACCAGGACAGGAGTCAAAGAGCAGCTATGGTACATTAGACATTGTGGTCACCATTACTTGAAGCCCCATTGTAGGTACAATTGCACATTCAAGAAGATTATGGGGGTTATTTACTAAACTCCAATGCCAAAAACCTGAAAAATGTGTTTTTTTTTTCTAGTATAAAATACAAATATTTAGTGAAAAAAAAGGATGGAAAAGTCCGAATCAGAAAATCTGGCATCTCAAACCTGTCGAGGTTGCATATAAGTCAATGGGAGAAGTGCCAATGATTTTTTGATGTGGGTTTTGTGCAAAAAGAATAAGAAATGGGAGTTTTCAGGTAAAAACTTCGAAAAAATCATGAAAATGTGGTGGAAATTCCGAAAAATTCGTATTTTTAACGTTTTTTTTAGGATTTTTTTCCCTAAATTTTTTTTTCTGGAAACTGTATTTATAAATAAGTCAAAAAAACCCGTATTTGGGCTGAGTTTTTTTTCAGAAAAAAATTAGATATTGTCAGACTTTGATAAATAACCCCCTATGTGTTGAAATTGATTCACTGGCAAAAATGTATAACATCATAGTTTAACCAAACAGGCAGTTGAAACAAATGGAGGTTTAGTTTTATTGCCAACTAAGGTCAATGTGTGCACAAAATGTGTTTCTTTTTTTTCCTTATATCAGTGTTGGTGTATTTTATTTGCTACCACAGGGGCAAGCACATGATAGTGGACCAGCAGAATTTTGTATTATAGCACAAAAATGAACAGTATATATTTTTACATATTTTATTTGTCTAATTTCTTAATATTTTATGCAAATTCATTACAAATGAACAACTTTAAGACACTCATGCATCAACATTTTCTGAAATTGGTGGGTTTGGATTCTCTCAACAGTGTCACAACTGAGACGACTAGGTCATCAACAAATACAAACACAGATTTTTCAGTGGACGATGAAGCCACTCTCTTGGATAGACTGGCAAAGAGAGAAGAGAGGCGTCAGAAGCGTCAGAAAGAAGCCATGGAACGGCAGAAAGAGTTTGATCCAACAATAACAGTTGAAACATCACCTTTATCAAAGGACAACAGAAATGGACAAAATGAAGTGGAGCAAAACAACACCTCACCAAAAGAGGACGACTCTGTAACCCATCGATCCCGGTATGAAGTCGAAGAGACTGAAATACTGACAATGTCCTATCAAAAGAATGACAGCAGGGAGGAAGTACAAGAGGAAGTACAAGAGGAAGTACAAGAGGAAGTGCAAACTGATAAAGCGGAGGAAAAGGAAGAAGTGCAAGTCGAGACACCACAAGAAAATATCATAGAGAACAATCAGGTAGAAGTTACTTTTGAAGTGAAAAATTCAGACCATGAAGTTAGAGTGATAAATTTAGAAATAAGTATGGACAGAAGTGAGTCAGAACTCAGGGAAGACGAAGAGAGGAAAGCTGAAGAGAAAATGATTGAGGAAGAAGCCAGAAGAGAAGCAGTAGAAAGGGAGAGGGCTGAGGCAGAGAGGAAAACAGTAGAAAAAAGGGAACGACTTGAGGCAGAGAGAATAGCAACTGAAGAAAAGGAAAGACTTGAGGCAGAGAGAATAGCTGCAGAAGAAAGAGAAAGATGTAAAGCAGAGGCAAATCAGGAAGCAGAACAAAGAGAAAAAGAGCAAGCAGAAGAGAAGAAAAGGCAAAGACAGCAGGAAGAGGAAGAGAGAAAATTAGCAGAGGAAAGGGCTGAAACTGAGAGGAAAGCACAAGATGAAAGGGAAAGAGTATTGGCAGAGCAGAAAAAGGCAGAAGAGGAAAAATTAAGGCTGGAGGCTAAGGAAAGGAAGGCAGCAGAGGAAAAGAAAAAGGCAGAAGAGGAAAAATTAAGGCTGGAGGCAGAGCAAAGGAAAGCAGCACAGGAGAAGAAAAAAGCAGAGGAGAAAAGGTTAGAGGAAGAGAGGGAAAGAAAAAAGGCAGAGGAGAAAAAGGCAGTAGAAGAAAGAAAAAAGGCAGAGGAGAAAAAAGCTGCAGAGGAGAGAGAAAGGAAAAAGGCAGAAGAAGAGAAGGCAAGGTTAGAGGCTAAAAAGAAAGAGGAAAAACAAGACAAGAAGGAAAAGACCCAACCTGCCTTCTTAAGGAAACAGGTACATTTTACCGCATGCATAGCACCTGTGTTTTTGGGAAATGCAATGCAAGACAAAGTTTGCACATCACTTGGTTTTGTGTCTTGGTCTATTCCTGCTTCCATCTTTTCCTTTTACTATATATTGGCTTGTGCTTGCAGGGTAAATTCACCGCTAACACTACATTATGGTTTCTATCTTCTATCTATCCCTTGTAAAGCAAAAACATATCCATATAATAGGGGTTGGAGTAAATATCTATACTCTATAAGAATCCTCCATATAAACCAGTATAAAAATGGATGATGTTACTCTTGAATTATTTATGCAAACACACTCACGTGCACACCCGAGCCCTATGAAGTACTTGACCCGGTGCTTGGACCCTAGGAAGTCAGCACTTCGGCAATACAATAGGAACGAAGAAAACAGGTACCTGCATACAGGTGCAATTCAAGTAGGAGACTAGCCCCTTACGTGTTTATTAAGTCGACACAGTTGTGTCGACTTAATAAACACGTAAGGGGCTAGTCTCCTACTTGAATTGCACCTGTGTGCCGGTACCTGTTTTCTTCGTTACTCTTGAATTGTTTCACAGTCACTTGTAGACACTATAACCTATTAATTCATTTAATTTAGTAGTAGCTGCCATATTTCTTGCCTTATAAGAAACTGTGTCATGTAGTTGTCAACTAATGTATTTGATTCTATGGATTGTTATGGAAAATAATACACAAGGGGAGTAATAAAGCATCTAGCACTCATATGAGCCAATGTTGATGGAATGATCTGTGCCCACACTGGGCAATGCACTCATACGTTATATTTAAGAATGAATAATTGGAAGATAACCTATAGTTCCTTAAAAAGTGTAACCCCTTGAGCTGCTAATAACTAATTGCTCTCCTCAGTGTAGTACTGGGTATCCTAGAACCCACTAGAGAAGTTGACAATTTAGGGATGGGCGAATTTTTTCGCCTCGTTTTGCCGAAAAAATGATGCCCATAGACTTGTATGGAGACGTGCGTCAAAAAAAAAAAAAGACGCGCGACAAAATAATTTCGCCATGCGACAAATTTTTTTTGACGCCCATAGACTTTAATGGGCGTCTGCGACATTTTGCCGGCGGCGAATTTTTGGCGAAACGAAACGGGTCAAATTCGCCCATCCCTGGTTGACATTCATGGTCTACTCTCAAACCAATGAGACATAAATAGTGCCCATATTTATATATTTTATAATCTGGGCTGGTAAGAATTGTCCTAGACTGGGATATACTAGAGCTTTTGCCGTCCAATTGATTCTTTAGTACAGTACTCTGGTTCATCATAGACGACCTTAAAAACAATGGAGCATTGATTTTGTATGTTTTGCACCCAAGCATTTAGCAGCTTCACTGGCAGGCAAGAAAAACCACGTCCCATTCACTGCAGCCCCCACAGTACACTTGCAGTTGAAAAATGCTGACCACGGCAGAAAATATGGTTAATGAAGGCTTGCTGCTATGGCCTGCAGTATACATTACCAAACATAAAGCTTTGTTGTATTTGCTTGGTAGCATGGTGTGTAGCAAATGCACCTGTGAATGTGCTCATGTACACTGTAAGGTGGGAGCTGCTGTGTGGTTGATCACATGATCACATACGTGTTGCACGCTTCCCTGTAGCCCATCTACTAGAATCACATTTCAGCTTTAAACATGGAAAGGGAGAAGACAAAGAAGCAAAAGTGGATTCTAAAAAGGACAAAATTACAGATGAGAAACCACGAGCAGGCTTCCGAAAAGAGGAGGTAAATGTTCTATAATGGAAGAGAGAGACATAGAGATATATATTTGTATGGCTGTGATTTGTAAGGCTGAGACATAGTGTTTTTCTGAGAAGAGGGTAATTCAATAATATGAATAGGGTCATGGCTTCAGGTCATACCTGAATCAACATTTTAGTCCCAAAAATGGGACAAATTAGAACACATCCCAATTTGCCCTGGTCAGACTTTAACTTTTCTGGTAAGCCCCATTTCTTCTGTGCCATGAGTTGAGCCTCATAGAAAATGGGGCTATTGGGAAGTATAGGATTCCTTTACCATCATGCATTTACAGTATGCTGTTTTAATTAACATCACCCAAAAGGTACTTTTGGTATGCTTTAAGTATTACAGTAATATTGTATCTTCTCTGTGAGCATTTCTGTCCATTGTGAAACCACATCCACAATCATTCTCAGTAGGCTTCTCGAAGGAGGTGATGGTGAGGGATTGAAGGTCTACAGAAGCAGGAAGTAACATGGTGAAAAGCCCTAGAGTAGCTCATCTGCCAAAATGTGTATTGCATTGTATTATGTATTATCAAAAGATAGATCCCTGATTAGTAATTACCTGTAGACTCTAACTTTCTAATTACTCTCTTCCCCTTGCAATTGCTAACTTACATTTTGGTGCTTCTGATTCGATACTCTTTATTAACCAGATATGTTCTGTAGAAACCATTCTCCATAAAATCAACTTACAACTAATATATTGTTCTTTTCCTACCAATAAATCTTACTATTTTAAGATACAAATTTTATCCATGTCTGCATTACATTTTATTGGAAACACAGAAAATGCTGCAATTGAGGTCTTGTTTCGAGGGTAAGTATTCATCCTTGTAGGGTCTTTTTGTCACTACTTTTCTATAGGACCATTGCATAGTTAGGGTAGAGCACTGTGCTTAATACAGGGCATTACCTAGAGTGGTATACAGACCTGGTATCTCCCTCTGTACAAGTTATTAGAAAAGTAAGGAGCAAGGAGTTAACCCTGCTGCTGTAGAGAGTGAATATAGAGTGACATTCAGCCGGCTGCAATCCCAAAGTTCAACCATTACAGAAAGTCAGCCTACTCTAACTCTGCTGTTCTCCTTCCTCTATTTAAATGTTAAATTATATTACAGGACAACTATTCCTTTATGTAGTATTTAGTGGATGTTAGAAGAATATCATTGCTACTTGACAGGTAAGGTACCAGTCAAGGCCGAGGTCCGTAATTCCCTGTTGTTTCCCCTGCCCCTAATCCATCACAATTCTTGCTCCCAGCATAGCCTCTAACCCCCATCCTACCCACCTTATCCCTGTCCAATCTGCCCCTTTTTGCAATACTGCCCCATCTCTTTTATTTCACTGCCCCACCCCTCACAGCCTGGCCCTTCCCTTTTTTGTTCGGCTGCCATCTTTTTTGGATCAAAAAAAGTACCAACCCTTGGCATGAAATATAGTAGAGGCAAAGTGATGGTTCAAAGTGAAGGAAATTTACAGGGAATGATGCTGTCTCTTTAAATAGAGGCAAGACAGCTGTATTGTTTGTTCTCTGTTAGGTAAAGGGGTGGATCACCTACTTAAATTTTAGTAACATATAGCCATCCGTATTCAAAGACATTTTGCAATTTTTTTTTTTTTGGAGCATTTTTTTTTTAATAATTTTTTTGTGCCACCTGAGGAAGGAGTTGGGTTGAAGCTGGTTGGAAATTGGTAAAAAAAAGAGAATTCTAAAAATTCCAAAAACATTTAAAAGAAATAATAAAGGCCAACTAAAAAGTTACTTAGAAGACCATCTATAATATAGTATGGTAGTCTAAAGCTGAACTTCCCCTTTAAAACCATTGTGCATACCACAAATCCTCCATCACTTTTGTAAGTTAGTTACTTTTAATATTGCAGCTTGTCTTTACTTGCATCTATGCCCATGGCTGAGCAAAAACTCCCAACTCCTCAGGCCTTAAATTAGTAAAGGGAAAAAAGTAAAATAATAAAAATTGTTACGGTTCATGTAAAAATTATTTTCCACAATTTTGAAGCAGCCCGGAACAATCTGGAATTGTTACACTGTTGTTTTTATTTATTAGGCACAATGAGTTTGTTCTGATGATCATAATTACAAAGGAGACAGTGAGCATTGTTCCATCTGAAATGCAACATTGTATTATTTATTTGGGATACTCTAAACCTTTCAATAGTACATTAATTTCTAAACTTGGCCCAGCAATCCTGCCATATGTTTTCTGCTGCAGTAACAAAGAGAAGGAAATTAATAAATGAGACTAGCTATCACAAGAGTAGAAAAAAAAATAATCATTTAAGGTTCAGTTTTGTTTTTCAGAGATTTATTATGCCCCAATAAATTCGTGTTTTTGAAGCCTATAAAATGAAGGGGTTTCATGCATGAGAGTTAGATTGAATTTGTTTCTGGTAAAATATGAGTAAATAACCCACTTAGCGTTAGGGATTATAATATTGGTTGGACAATGTCCTTAAATAACTCATTAAGCTCAGTATGCCCTTTGGAAAGCTAAACAGGTGCTAGGCCATTGGGCTGGAGATGGTCCTTCAAGCAGTACTCTTTGATAAAACTTTCCCCCAACTCTCTTGAGAGGGTTTCATAAAATGTGAGATAATGCTGCTTACTCTGTGTATACATGAATACTTTCTCGCAAGATGGCTAATATAGCATCAGTAGGGATTATTCTCAGCAGACAATCCTCTTGCATCTCTAAAATGCTTCCTCTCCCATAATAATCAATCCTACAAATGGCCTCTCAGTATAACCTCAACAAGAGTCTATAAGAGGGTTATTTGGAGAAACATAGATCCTCACAACCAACAAGCAAGGATACATTTTTTAGCTGACCCATCTAGGTCCCAACACTACAATTCATTTTAGTTGGTAACAATCTTCCTTCGTATTCTGTAGGTGACTTAATTTTTTTTGTGTTTTCCTACAAACTTTTGTAGGTTAAGGAAGAGAAAGCCAAGGGTCAAAAGGAAGATCTGAAGTCAACCTGGGAACGGAAGAAAGACATTCCAGAGACAAAGGCACAAAATGGACATGAACGTGCACCCCAGAAGCTTAAACAGCTTGAGAAATTTGGGTAATGGAAAATTATACAGCCAGAAGAGATAAAAGGGTACAGAGCAGAGAGCCAGTAGGATAGAGGTTTTCAGACTTTCCCAGCTCAAACCTCTGTTGGATTTCTAACATTTGGTCATAAAAAGGTTATACATATACTGTATGTAAATGTTTGGATCACCAGAGCAACCATAGTTTCCATTATATCTAAGCCATGCAATGTTTACCCAAGATCTCAGCCTATTTAAATGTCATGCTGAGCTTCTCTTTTCATCTAACTATAGCTGGCCATCAGACTTTCAATTTTTGTAGCTACACCCTTGGCCCAGCTAGACATCCATTGATGTATAACTTAGACACTTGCACAGAAGTTGTCAATGTAGACATTACTGATGACACTCAGTGTCCTACTCCCCACACTCAGCTCTCCTAAACAGATGCTGCCCATTGACTTCTCTTGATTGGGCCTGCCATATCTCATAATAAAAATAGAGTAAAACAGATTAAATTGAAATGTTACATGTAGTTGAATGTTAAGCAAAGAAGCTGTTTGGTAAAAAAAAAAGTAACTTGTCATTTTTGACCCAAGAAAAGCTTGGGAAAAAATGTTTTCCTCTGTAGTTGGTATGACAGCCATTCTCTTGTCCAGAGACCTTTTCCAGTCATTTCAAAGAACTCACTTGTTCCCATGTCATAAAATTCCTAAATTTAATATCAGTTTACTTAATTGTTGCCAGCAGTCTCTGGGTTGAATGCAGAAGTAGGCTATTTCTCACATATTGATTGAAGGTTGGCTATAGTGCGCTTCAAAATGAACTCTGGCACACTAAAGCATACATACTGTTGTTGTAAATTTTCCAGAAGGGAAGAAATGAAAGATCGTTACTGACGAATTTTACAGAAATATGGTGCTGATATTTCTAAACCAATGGTAGCATTGGAGTTCTACACTAATGAAAAGTAAAGTTACCAGATTTTGAAGGTGAAATCAGGTGACCGCAAAAGAGGTTTGCCTCATTGGCCACTCCCCTTTTTAGCCACACCCACACTCTGTCTCAGTTGCAGACCTTTTTCCCGTTATCTTAAAACTTTTATTTTACTTGTGCATGTTTCCAAAAAATGCTGCAATGTAATGCAATTTTATAAATGGAAACCTACATAAAACAGTAATACAATCCAATCAAGCAACATTTCCATGGTTTGTTTCCTCATAACCACTAATTAAAATATTTTCTATTGAAGCTTTTTATGGAGCATCTTTAAAAACCAAAGTTATAGTTTCTAAATTTAGGGATACACAGAATCCAGGAATCCAAAGCCTTAAAATCACAACTTCCTTGTTAATGTGCCAAAAGGTGCAAGGTGGACTGAGGTGCTTCCTTTGTTGTATATGCTGTGATGATGTGATCACCTCTGATTGGCAGGTGCATCCTCCTATTTGTTAAAGCTCACAGTATGTGCAAAAGGGGACATCTAACCTATTGACATCTCTATGCATGGGGATTTTAAATAACCTGGGGTTATTTTAAAACCTGATGCTGACTTTAGTTTATACGTGTCCATTTCACTTGAAATGTGGAAGAACATTGTGCTCACAACTGCTTAACTTAAAGGAAAACTATACCCCCAAAATGAACACTTAAGCAACAGATAGTTCATATCATATTAAGTGGCATTTTAAATAATCTTACCAAACTGCAATATATATTTAAGTAAATATTGCCCTTTTACATCTCTTGCCTTGAGCCACCATTTCGTTATGGTCTGTGTGCTGTCTCAGAGATCACCTGACCAGAAATACTTCAACTCTAACTGTAACAGGAAGAAGTGTGGAAGCAAAAGACACAACTATCAGGGGAATGTAATAAAACTCGCTAAGAGCAAAACAATTCGCACCAATAAGACTAAAAATCCACATCTTGCAATGTAATATTGTTCCTTAAACTGTTATTGCATTGCGAATTTTAATTGCGCATTGCGAATTTTAATTGCGCACTCATAAGAAGTGCTTGAAGGTGTCGTTATCTTTTGGAGCAAACATAACGACTTTTTCAGTAAGAAGTTTTATTACATTTACTGCGCATTGGCGCAAACTATAAAATTCGCAAACGGTCTTTCACTGCCGGAAGTGGTCGCTAAACAGTTTCCGGGCTCGCAAAAGCTATATTAATTCGCACAAAGCAAAATTTGTTCGCACAAAGGCATAACTTTTCGCATTGCGAATAGTTTTTCCGTTAGCGATTTTTATTACATTCCCCCGTTAGTCTGTTAATTGGCTCATGTGACCTAACATGTATGGTTTGTTGGTATGTTTGTGAGTACAGTGAATCCTACGATCCCAGGGGGCGGCCCTTATTTTTTAAAATGGCAATTTTCTATTTATGATTACCCAATGGCACATACTACTAGAAAAGTATATTATTATGAAAATGGTTTATTTACATGAAGCAGAATTTGACACATGAGCTGTTTTATGCAAAATCTTTTTATAGAGACCTATATTGTTTGGGGGGTATAGTTTTCCTTTAAGGCAGTGCTTCCCAAACTGTAGGACCAGCCCTTTGGCAGTGGGCCAGTTAGAAAAACATTTGATTTGAATGTGTATTTGCTCTCCTGAAAACCAAAGTTGAAGGTTTGTTTTCTGGCTGAATGAGTGACACCTCAAAGTTTTCATATAACTTACCTTGTTATTAGCTAAGGAGCGTCTGAACAAAGGTTGGACTGTCAAAGGGGGGCTTGGACTGAAAAGTGCCAATATATAATTTCCAGTGACAACAAAAAGAGAAGAAGCAAGTCAGGCCATTATTGATGGACCTGGATTGTATAATGAAAGGAATAATATAAAGGTAGAGAAAACCAGACAGTACTAAAACTTAGTGTGAATACTAATCATGTTCATATGTTTTAGCCAACAGCTATACATAAAAACTAAATGTAAACTGCACAAATAAATAGGGTATAATTTCATTTTCTCATAAAAAGAACCCTTGTGAACCTGTCTTTTTAGGGCTGGGAAGAACACTCATAAAATTTCATGGGAAAGCTCATATCACTTTTACAGGGAGAATACAATTTTTCTGTAAACAATTGTTATACATTTCTCTCTTTGCCAAATAAAGAGAGAGTTTGCTATTTCTAGGAAATATTCAATTTTTTTGTAACCCACCTACTATTCTTTTGCTCTTTATCAAACTGCAAGTGACATAATTATCTAACCACATTAGCTTGTGCACCTCCAAGAAATGAAATCCATACATTCTACACAGATTGACAAAGTCTACAATAAAATTCTATATTACTATTAAGACAAAAGAAATGGAAGATACACCATACTTAATGATAAGGTTTATTGAGCTTCACATGGTACATGATTTCAGTTCATAAAGATTGTCTGTTTGACTATATCCTCAGTGGGTCAAAATCTCATCCAACTGCTGATGAAACTGATGCAGTATCCAAAATTGAAGCTGATAAGAGACTGGATGAACTACGTCGGCGCCGCGGGGAAACTGAGAGTGGAGAGTTTGATAAATTAAAGCAGAAGCAGCAGGAAGCCGCAGTGGAACTAGAGGAGCTGAAGAAAAAGCGTGAGGAACGCCGGAAGATACAGGAGGAAGAGGAGCAGAAGAAGAAACAGGAAGAGGCAGAGAGAAAAACCAAGGAAGAGGTATGTTTGCAAGTGGGGAATAAAAATGGCCTTGGGAGGAGTTTGGATGTTTATTGGTTCTAAATGGGTATCCTGAACAAACTGGCAGTATAAATGGATAGTGCTAATAATAAACTGAAGGAGAAGAAATAATTTTGGGTTTTAAAAGGGTGAAGCACATGGACAAGTTCTCTCCTTGGGAGGTGGTATCATTTAGGGAAGTATACTTATAACAAAATACCAAAGCATGCACAAGGGATTACAGAGCTAGAATTAGGTGGATCTGGAGGGCAGGATCTAACTGATACAATGTTATTGAATCAGAAACAGAATATTGTATATGTGCACTCAGGCTGTTGACATTTTCTCATCCACTGTACAACGTCTTGGTGTTTGGCATCAGTCAAGAGATGAAGTTTGGAAACAATCACAACCTGACGTCCAGAAACATGCTGAAATCCTTTGATCATTAGGGTTCATCTTGTCTAACTTTTTTGTTGGAATGTTGCTCAGATATGAATGACTTGGTAGCTAGACCCAACTGTTGGCAGCCTGTGGGATATTGGCTGAGGCCACTCAGCAACTTGCTCATTACAAAAATATAGTGAATATTATGCGATAATATAGAATCTGTCCTTTATTGAGCACATTTGTGAGGCTGGAAGTCCAAGGCACTGACTTTTTACACCAAAGTTCCTTAGAAATATAATCTTAAAATATACAAGAAAATAAAAGTGCAATTTATTTTTATAATAAAGAAGAAAAGGTGTGTATTATAATAAATAATGTACCTCTTGTTGTAATAGGTAAGGATATTGGAAGTCACCTCAGTGTTCCATGACCTGTATAAAAGCACATGCCTTTTGCTTTTATATGGTCATGGAACTTCAAAGTGGCTTAAAATATCCTTATATTTTACATCAGGGGGTACATTACTCACTATATATTTCACTGTTTTTTCTTTCACTTCCACGATACTCTTTCTGCGTGTATCCTACAGACACATAAACTTACTACTCCTGAAAAAAAAATGCTGTTTTTCACCCCAGAGATCTACGTTCCTCCCATTTAATACAACATTCTTTGCATTTTTGTGTAAAATGAGCACTGTGAGGATGATCTTGTGCCCTGGGGTCAAAGTAAATGACCCTGTACTTTGCACCCCCCAGCCCACATATACACTGAAGCTGTTGTATAAGGATATTAGAGTTAGATTGGAGTTCCCAGATGCATCTGGTTCAGGAATTCCCTAGTGACTTGAATTATTAATAGCCCAACTCTCACTTTTCAGGAAGAAAAGAAGAGATTGAAAGAAGAGATTGAAAAGAGAAGAGCTGAGGCTGCTGAGAAACGCCAAAAACTGCCAGAAGATGGTTTAACAGAGGAGAAGAAACCCTTTAAGTGCTTCACACCAAAGGGTTCATCGCTCAAGGTAAATGTTTCTCTGTCATTGTTTTTTTCCTTAAAAGCCATTTATATTTTTATTATAGCTTCTGTATAACCAGGGAACATGGATGACTTTACATTAGTCACCATATAAAGTAAGATTTGGGCTAATATAAACATTTTTCTATGTTCCTTTCCATATCTTCTCAGGACTTACTACTATTAGGCAAACCATTTGGCTTGGCAACCATTTGTCATTTGTCTTGGCAACTTCCTTCCAACTTCCAACTTCCTTACTGCACATCTGCACCACATAAATAACAATATAGTCCACTTAAATTGCTGATAAACAAGATCATAGTGTAATTGATGACACTTTTTATTGACATTGTTTTTCTCTCTCTCTTTTTAAATTTAAAGCTCCGCTTTGTAGTCCTCTATAGTGTATGTATATACCTTGTTTGCAATATGCCTGGAACACTTAAGGGGTGAGATTTCATAATTCATTAGGAGTGTACATGAAATTTGATGCAAAAAATAGACTTTCACATTAATTGATCAAATTGAATCTGGTCCAAAATGTGGCATGCTGAAAGGAGAACTCAGCCCAAGGTCACTGGGAGGGGGATTCAGCTTATTAAGCACTACCCAATTCCTAACCTCCTATTCCTAAAGGATATTGGGAACAGGCAAGATGGCAGCAGCACAATGTACACTAAAGTACCCCAGGGTAGTTAGTTAAATCAGTATTAGTCTGAGGGAAGAGGTTTCCAGTTAGTCACTGGGAATACCTAAAAATGGCACCCCCAGTAGTTTTGGGTTTAGTCCTCTTTTGAAGCATAGAATAAATAATTTCATAATAGTATTTTTGACCCTAAACAATATTAATATAGAAGTGATCTCTTCCTTAATGTTCTTGTGAGCTGGTTGTATTGAAGGAATGCATGACTGTGTGAATTTTGAGACACCACTTCCATTGCTGTTTGTATCAATCAGGGATCAGAGGTGACAAGAACTAAGCCAATTCCTGTTTTTTTATGCTTTGCATTTTACATTTTTCAGTTTTAAAGGGACATATGGTTTTCAAAAATATTTATAGTGTCCTCTGTATATTAAATGAGGCCTATGCCTTTACAGTCATATGAAAAAGTTTAAGGAACCGCTCTTTTGTTTTTGTTTATCATTGGCTGAGCTTTCAAAGTAGCAACTTCCTTTTAATAAATAACATTCCTCATGGAAACAATTGGCCACCTTAAATTATCTTTTCTCATGATTGGACACACCTGCCTATGAAGTTCAAGGCTTTACGAACTAATCCAAACAATTTTGTGTTGCCAGTAATCAATATTGAGCAGTTACAATAAAATTACAAGGGTACCCAAATTTTTGCATAGCCAGTTTTTCACATTTGATTTAATTCCACACAATTGAATTCTGCTTCACTAAAAATCTTTATTCAGAAAACACCCCAGTACCCAAATGTTCCTGGGAAATTAAAGATATACCGCTGTTATCTTTTTTGTTGAAAGTGGAGTAAATTATTATGCAGGCTGAGAGGGGTTCCCAAACGTTTTCATATGACTGTATACAGGTACTGTATCTGGAAACCCATTATCCAGAGAGCTCTGAATTATGGAAAGATTGTCTGCATAGGCTCCATTATATTCAAATAATTCAAAATTTAAAAAAATGATTACCTTTTTCTCTGTAATAATAAAACAGTAGCTTGTACTTGATCCAAACTAAGATATAATTAATCCTTATTGAAAGCAAAACCAGACTATTGAGTTTATTTAATGTTTATGATTTTCTTGTAGACTTAGAGGGTTATTTATCAAAAGTCAAGTTTGTGAAGTTTTTTCAATCCCTCCATAGGCTCCATTATATTCAAATAATTCAAATTTTAAAAAAATTATTACCTTTTTCTCTGTAATAATAAAACAGTAGCTTGTACTTGATCCCAACTAAGATATAATTAATCCTTATTGAAAGCAAAACAAGACTATTGAGTTTATTTAATGTTTATGATTTTCTTGTAGACTTAGAGGGTTATTTATCAAAAGTCAAGTTTGTGAAGTTTTTTCAATCCCGATTAAACTCGAATGTTTGCTTATTTATGAAAAAATCCAAACGTAAATAACTCGACTGAATGTACTGTAATCAGGAGGAAAAAACCTGACTACTTGATTGGATCGAGTTATAGGATAAAAAATGTTGAATACCTCGAATTGATCGAGTTTTCGAGTGCAAACCACCATAAAGATTTGGGCTTTTAGCAGTTTCGGGGAATAATAGATCAAAAAAAAAAAATAACGTTTTTTTTTCAAGTTTATAGTTTTTAGTGAAACTACCCTCTAAAAACACAATTTTTTTGGAAAAAACTCATCCTTTAATAAATAACTCCCTTAAGGTATGAAGATCCAAATTCTGAAAAGATCCATTATCTGGTCCTGCGCATTCTGGATAACAGGTCCCATACCTGTTTCTCAGTATGGGCTAAAGAGACTTGCCTATTCTTTTAATTAAATACAATCGATATTTTCTTATTGCATAGTGTTATTTATATAGTGAATAAAGTACCCCCTATTTTAAAATATAAGGATATTATAAGTCACCGAGGAGTTCCATGACCTTCGGCCTCGTGCTTTTATACAGGTCATGGAGGTTACTTCTAATATCCTCATATTTTGCAATAAGAGGTACTTTATTTATTATAATACACACATTTTAGTGAGTCCTGTGACAAAAATTACACCACTACTCACTGTTTATAACTGATGACATCACTAGTCTCCGTTTATAAGGATATAATTTACATGATATTCATGGCTCTTGTGGATTATATGGATATTATAAGTTACCAAGGAGTTCCATGACCATATAAAAGAATGAGGCCAAAGGCCAAGTGTTTTTATACAGGTCATGGAACTCCGAGGTAACTTTTAATAACCTCATATTTTCCTCAAAGCGCTTAGCTGCCTTATGTGTGTATGTCTTAAAATAAAACCCCCAAAGGAAGAGCGTTATAAAATTTCTTGGAACGCTGCAAATTTATTTTATGTGAAGATTTCCAATATTATTGAAATTGCTTCTGTATATTAGTACAATTCTACTTGGTTCCTTATGTACAGTCAGGCCTGCAAATATGTCTCTCCACAACGGAGCTCTGCTGCCCTCTGGTGCTATAATTTCTAATTAGGCAACGTGAGCAGTTACAAAATCTTTTTAGTAATAAACAAACTTTACATTTCAGATAAAGAATTTCATAAAGAAGAAGTCATACAGTATCTTATCTTATTCTGTATTGGTTCTACAATACAGCTAGAACATTCCAGTTTTCACTAGGAGTTGACCGGGTAACCATAATAAGCCAAGGGTCCCCTACTCCCACCCGGCCATGTCATGACCTTCCCAACCCTGATCAACCCAACCCCCTCCTCGGATCTGCATAGACTCTGCCTATTTTATTCACCAAACCCCTACTTCCTTGATTGGTCCCATTACAAGCAACAACCGCTAAATTAAATGCTTTAAATCAGAAAATGCTACCTGCTAATGGATTGCCATGGGAAACTAGACCTGGTGCAAACGTTTGTCATTTGAGCGTTATATACGTTTGACTTTTCTCAGTAACCATTATCAATCATTGTAAGTGCTGTATGCAGAAACTGGTGTGGGATCTGTTATGTGGAAAGCGTTGAACTTTCTGTATACGGGGGATAAGTCTGTAATTTAGATTAGTTACCAGTACTAAAAACATAGAAAATAAGATTGTTTTGCCACCAACATGGAGTTACCATCAAGTACATGCTACTGTCTTGTTATTACAGAGAAGTAATTCAAGAGAAATAAGATTTTTGGATAATGGATTTTCAGATAATACATCTTACACCACCCCAGGATTTTTCTAGTTAAACCAAAGTTATAAAGGCTTTTTACCAAGAAGGAAAATGTTAGTGTATCAGACATAATACTGGGGTGAGTTTGGTTTTCAGATGAACACGAAACCCCATCCCAGCGTACCCCATCCCAGCGTACTCAGTTAGATGCCTTTTAGGGCACACATACAGTATACTGTTTGTATGAAGTCTGGCTCTACAGCAGTGCAAGCTCAAAACAAATATAACCCTAAACTGGCCAAGAATTCCGGAGACGCTGGGAAACACTGCAGGAAGTAGATAATTGGGTGTTTGTTGCTCGGATGACGACAGGGTTGGTTTAAGATTTTTCTGAAGGTCAAATTGCAAATGAGACCGTCTGCGATATTATTTAGCCCTAGAAAAAACAACTGCCAGTCCTTCTCAAGAACTGGAGCTTGTGTGTTTCAACAGTCCGACAAAAAAATGCGGTGGAAGGGAGTAGAAGGAAATAAGAAAGTGAGTGTTCTTTATTTTTGATGATGTGTGTGATACACTAAAGTTGTTGGTTTGTGCAGTTGCACAAGTGCAGTGTAATAATATATATGTGCAACACTGCTGTTTCCCCTTTGGAACATTAATGGTTCTAGATGCACAAAATGAAAATTACTATTACGATATATAAAAAAAGTTATTTTTTTACATTTATTGACATGTTCTTAATATTTAGCCTTGAGGGATGCACTGAATTCTGATTTGGATGAATCCTATTCGTTTTCCAGCAGGATTCAGATTTGACCAAATCCAAGTGCCTGAGTAAAGGTGGCCATAGACTCCAAGATCCGCTCGTATGGCGACATCGCCAAACGAGCGGATCTTTCCCCGATATGCCACTAACGGCAGGGCTATATCGGGGGTAATCCGAACGTTCGGCTGTATGGTCGAACTATCGGATTACGATACACCAAGGGGCTCCGACGGGTCGGTCGGGTAAAAATCAAACCTTCCTGATCGATAGCTTGACAGCTTACCTGCCCATGTGTGGGGGCTTCCGACAGGTCTTCCCAATCGATATCTGGCTATGATATCTATCGGGAAGGTTTGATTTTTACCCGACCGACCCATCGGAGCCCCTTGTCGTATCGTAATCAGATTATTCGACCATATGGCCGAACGTTCGGATTACCCCTGATATAGCCATGCCGTTAGTGGCATATCGGGGAAAGATCCGCTCGTTTGATGAGTCTATGGCCAGCTTTAGTCTCCACCCAGGGTCAGGACAGACTGGGCTGTAATACCCTCCCTGGGAACTTCTCTGATCCGATATCAGACACATAGAGGAAAGGTTGATGGGTTTATTTGCAGGACATTGTAGCTTTAAATAACCATGATGCATACAGCCTGTCAGCCAGGAGCAACTTTATATAATATGTCAGCTGGTTTTATCTCTGAGCTGCTGAGGGGGAATCCCCACTTATGTGGCAGTTTCTTCAGAGTGGTGAGAAGGACTTCCTTTGGCTTTCCGTGCCCTGAAAAGAGCACACTTTGCTCTTTACAGCCCTGACAAGGACCCACTTTCCGTCCGCACCCTAAATAAAGTGTGTTTTTCTGCCACTGGGGTTCCCTACTGACTTTTCACACACACAGTAATATGTGGGAGCTTGCAGCACCTTGCTTTCACTCTGCTGCTTCTCTCTCACAGCAGCACTTCCTGTGCAGGCCTTCCTTCCTGTCAGCTCACAGGGGTGGGGACTCATTCCCTCTCCTTACACAAAACAACAAAGAGGAGAGACAAGTTTGCATACTGTATGTCCCCTACAGATAGGGTTGCCATCTGGCGAGTCAGTAAAAATTATGGCTGATCCCAATGTTATTAATAGGGAAAAAGATAAATATATAGAAAGGCCGGTATTTTTTTTCCAGAAAAGGTGGCAACCCTAGTTACAGAAATATTACATTTGTTCCCCCTTTACTTCTGAATTTGGCCAAATCCCCCAAAAAAGTGGATTTGGTGCATCCCTAGTTGCCTTCATGAGTTACATTCCTCAACTATTGAGTACGTGGGGTGAGAAAAGTGAAGTGTATGTGCATCCACCTGTTTTCCTCTCATGAATACAGCACTGACAACAAAGACCAAACAAAGAGGCCTCTAAACTCCATTTGGGAGCACAGAAGACCTCTGCCATTCAGTTAAGTGCAGGGCAGGGAGCAATTGTCCGAAAAACGTACCAGTTAGAGCCTGATTTGCACTAGTGGAACCCACATCAGATGGTTTCGGGTAACAAAGGTCAGAAGGTTGGCTCATACAGCCAGACCTTGAGCCCATATGCATTACCTTGGCTGTCTTCCTCCCTGATGGTGAGGTCAGTAGCATGTCCCATCTGCCTCCATGATGTCACCAGGAGATTCTGGTTGAAGTAAAATTAAGGTCCCACAGGGACAGGTTAGGGTTGGGTGCAGGCAATATTTCCTCTAAGCTGTGTGCTTGTGGGCACTAGGATTGCCACCTTTTCTGGAAAAAAAATACCGGCCTTCCTATATATTTATTTTTTTTCCATATTAATAACATTGGGATCAACTATCATAAAATACCGACCAGGTGGCAGCTCTATCTACAAACAACATCGGGGCTGCTGTGTAGTAGTTATGACACCATTTCCCTATATTAAACCTGGGCACAACACGCACACACATTTTGAGGCCAGCACACATAATACATTGTGGTGCACTGTATAATTTTTGAGCAGCGCACACTGTTTTTCTTTTAAAAGTGAGCACACAGGTTTAGAAAGTGTGCTCACACAAATTGCAAGGCAAGAAAATAATTAGAGGGAACATTGGGTACAGGCCATCGTTTTTGTGACCTTCCAATCGCTATTTCATACCCTCCAATTGGTAAATGAGCACTATGGTGTTTTGGCGAATCAAAATACCAAATAACAAAATTCATCCGTCACCGCAATATTATGAAAACTATAGGAAAAGCTCTGTTTTTTTAGAGGTGATTTAAGTACAGTAATAATGGCAAAAAAAATGTTGCCAGTTTCTGTTACAAAAAAAAAAAACCATCCAGAGACTCTGTTTTGTAAAAAAAAGTTGTAAGGTTCGGAAAAAGTTGCTACGGAAAAACTCCCTTTGACTTTTGCATTTTGCAAATTTTTACCATTTTGCAAATTTTTAGATGAAATAAAACAAGACAGATTCGCCCACCACTATAAAGGAAACATTAAAGTGATGAATGACAAAGGACTGGGCATGTTGGTTCTTAGCTATTCTAGATGTCAGAATGGTCCTAATAATAGCAGAGATGTACAGTATGTAGTTCCTTATATAGTGGCTGGCTATCCCTCCCAAATGTTACTGCTACCCAGCATGGTCAGTTTCTAAATTCCTGATTAACTAACTATCCAACCTAACTGTCATTGTGGCCAGATTAGCTCATCACAGTCAGAGTCTAGTCTATGACTTGCATGAGCTTTGAATAAAGTGCCATCATTTCTATAAACATAAACATGCTGTAGGATGCCCACCTAAAGTATGTGTATAATTTGTGGGTTGAAAACTGTGGTGAAGCATGTTTTGCTGATGGATTTCTTTGCATGTTCTGGCAAGCTAGATATTTGTTACATAAACCCAATCCATAGGTGTTTACTCAAATCATGTTTCAATCGTGGCTTTGTTCTAGATTGAAGAACGAGCAGAGTTCCTCAACAAGTCTGCGCAAAAGAGGTAAGAATTCTTATCTAAATTGTTTGGTTTGGTAATAGAGAAAGTAGGAACTTTGCACACTATGCTGCTACTTATTTTAGTATAAAGCAGGACAGAGGTATAGTCAACAGGGCTATATCTTAGCCAGTGGCTCTAGAGGAAAGTGTTGCTCATGAACCCCTTGGCTGTTGCTACTAGTGGACTCAAAGCAGATCCGCCAGAGTCTCCGGTAGACTGCCAATCCACATAGAGTTACAAAATAGCCAATCACAGTCCATATTAGGCAGCCCTAGGAACATTTCTTATGCTTGTGTTGCTCCCCCAACTCTTTTTACATTTGAATGTCTTTCACAGGTATAAAGTTTTGGTGCAACACAAAGCTATAGCTTTCTAAACTAAAGAGCAAGCTACACTCTTGCAGAGATGAATCATGTGAAAGAAGTGAAATCTTGCTGGAATGTGAGCAATTTAGTGTTCCCTGGTAGGCCCTAAGAGGCTCAGTCCAATACTGGTACTTGGTGTGGCCTGGGTGAAATGGGAACATAGCCCAAATTGTCCAGATTTTAAAATAAAGAATGATAGGAGGCATTCTCTTTTTGGACCATTAAAGCTTACATCCTGGCCAGGGTTGCCATCTTTCTTTAGCAAAAAGTCTGAAAAGAGGGTGAAGAGGTAACCTAAGGGGAAGCGCTAGACTGTAAAACTGACACGTTAGTGCCCACAAGATCCCCAGAGCTGGCATCCTGTACTCAATTACAGATGCAATAGAGGCAATGTCGGGCTAAGGTGTCTGGGGCTGACCGGGCTGTCACCTCAGGGGCCCTCACCCCAGCTGCTAGCGCCTCTGCCCCAGCCAGCCTACACCTTCCATACCCCCCATGCGTGGGGCACATTTCTCTTCCTTGTAGCCTTAATGGGGTGGGAGAGGAGCACCCAAAGTTTCTGGTGGGGGACTGGGCTAGCAAGGCCGAAAATGCCTCGGGTCTAACTGTTTTTTTCTCAATGTCCTGACAACCAGGACCGAACTTGAATAGGGACTTGTCAATGAGAACTATGCTACCTTAATCATCTTGCTCTTTTATATATTATGACTACCCTTCAGATTTAGATTGCAAATATTATATTGTTATAGGGGTCTGGTAAATTAGCCACCCTTAATAATATTGGCAGGCAAATCACCAGTGTAGTGTTATAGATTCCTAAATGGGTCATAATGTGGGACCTATTTCATTATTCTGCCGTAAGCTAGGCCCCTGGAGTTCTCAAGTGACCAGTAGATGGCCCTGTGTCTGGGTAACCATGTGCTTGAGGTACATTGCTTTAGCCCTTACCTGAGTGAGCAGGAAGGGAATGGGTAGTGGAACCTAGGTATATTAAGCCTAGTAAAGGATAAGCTATACTCTGTAATAGATCACTCCTAGAGACAGGTTATTTAGTTGAGCAGCCTAAGGCTCAGATGAGGAGAGTCAGAGGGATTACGATCCTGTGTACTAATTGCCCAGAAGTAGGGACTAAGTGTACAGACTTAGGGATGTAGAGATTCTCCTGGGTGCCACAGGGAAAAGGCTGAAAGCTGAATGTACCTTCAATGCTGCTGTGTATGTTCCCTTGCCTGCAGGGACTAAGCTGATCATTGGTGCTTGTGAGTATATGCTATTCTCTGTTGCTCTATGTTCCTGTAGATTTCTATGAACTCCTGTGTGGATGAAGTTGTTGAATAAAGTATGCTCTCTGGTTAAGCATAAAGAACCACTGGCACCCAATTATTGTGCATATTACTTTGTTACAGTCCCACTACAGCCTGCCTCCACACCGTTGCGAGGGCTTCACCCCTGAGAGAAAGGTCTCATCTGGAGCACAAAAATATATTAGAATAAGCTCTTAGTAGAGACCGTGCCACTCAATTTACTATAGCGCTACATTGTTATCAGATTTCAGAGGAGGATATAGTGCTGCGTTAAGTTTATAGTTAGGGTTGCCACCTCTTCTGGAAAAAATACCGGCCTTCCTATATATTTATCTTTTTTCCCTATTAATAACATTGGGATCAGCCATCATTACCGGCAAGGTGGCAAGCCTATTTATAGTGTAAACAGAGCAGGCAGCATTCTCATTCTGGTTGCTGTACTACAACTCCCTTGATGCTTTAACCCTTAATAATATGCAGCAGTATGCTGAGAGTTGTCTCCCATCAACATTTGGCTAATCAGTGGTTGAGCACTTATATTGAAGTTTTATATCTATTATAACTGTTGAAGACTCAAAAGCTGCACCAGTTATTAACAGTTTATTACATTAAAAAAAACCTTTATAAGAAATTACCCCCCCCCCATTGACGTAAGTAGAGCGTCTGGTTTTGAGGGAGATTGTCCGACATCTGCATGTTGATTGTTCTATAAAGATCATTTTACTTCCTCTGTTCATAAGTATAACAGTGTTGTTTCTGTTCTCAAACAAACAGCCCAGAAAATGTGACAGGTTTATTAAACTTACTGCTCCATCAGTGATTAAAAAGATCCGGGTCCTTCCTGGCTCCATGGCAGCTTTATTCCATGATGCTATCTGCATTACTGAACACTCACGTGTAACTGGGATTTAGTCTGTACCAGGATTTTCTTTAACCTGGACATAGGTGCCCAAGGCTGCAGGCTGAGTTATACTTACAGCTCAGGTATATTTGATTATTACTCATGTATTATATGATAATGTACCCCCTACTGTAAATTATAAGGATGTTAAAGACCGCTGAGGAGTTCTGTGACCATATAAAGGCACAAGGCTGCAGGCTGAGTTATGCAGGGAACTCTGAGTATCACTCATGTATTATAAGGAATAACGTACCCCCTACTGTAAATTATAAGGATCGAGGCCGCTGAGTTCTGTGACCATATAAAGGCACAAGGCTGCAGGGAACATTGAGTATCACTCATGTATTATAATGATAGTGTACTCCCTACTGTAAGTTATAAGGATATTAGAAGTTGCTAAGTGTTCTGTTCAATGTGTATAGATATTTGTTACCTTTGTAGATGATATTTGTGTACTTTGTATATAATATAAATCTGTATTAACTGCTTAACTTGTGGGGTTTTTTTTGTTTACAGCAGTACCAAATCAGCGCAGCCCGCAGCAGCTGTGTCTAAGATTGACAGCAGACTTGAGCAATATACCAGTGCAATTGGGGTATGTATAATATAGCTTTATGGAGCCGCATACTACACCACCGTATGGGTGGTACATACTAGCACCTTTCCAGACCTTGTAACAGCAAGACTTTTTATTTAATATGGTGCTTATTTATCATAATACAGGTATGGGACCTGTTATCCAGAATGCTTAGGACCTGTGGGTTTTCCGGATAACAGATCTTTCCATAATTTGGATCTTAAGTCTACTAGAAAGTCATGTAAACATTAAATAAACCCAATAGGCTGGTTCTGCTTCCAATAAGGATTAATTATATCTTAGTTTGTGCAAGATACCATTTTATTATTAAAGAGACAAAGGAAATACTTTGTAAAAATGTTGATTTTGGATAAAATGGAGTCTATATGGGAGATGACCTTTCCATAATTCAGGGCTTTTTAGGATTATGGGTTTCCGGATAACTGATCACATACCTGTATTTATGGCTGTATTTGCTTTTAAAAGGGGACTAGATGTTGGGCAGAAGAGGCAAATTTGCAGAAGGAAATTTATTTCAGAACAAATGATTTGAGGTTTTTGCTTACAGAGTAACAAAGGTGCCAAGCCTGCCAAAGCAGCACCCTCTGACCTGCCCTTGCCAGCTGATGGTGTTCGTAATATAAAGAGCATGTGGGAGAAAGGGAATGTCTTCTCATCGCCGACTGGAGCTTTGTCACCAAACAAGGTAATCGTGCTTTCTAGGGGGAGATACTGGTGCATTTGCTCCAGGTCTTGTAACCCATAGTAATAAGTCAGACATTTGCTTTAACAGTTGATCTGTTGTTATGGTTTATTAGCACACTTTGCATTACATTGATCTCCATAGATTTTAAGGATATTTCCCAACCATAAGTGTACTGGACTGAAACTGAACTTCTGTCATTAGAGACAAAGAGGAGGTTGTATAGTTGGATTTGTTATTCATACAGATTTGTGCTATCCGTAGGCTTCTTTTCATGCTCTAAAGTCTGTAAAAAGAAACACATTTTATGCTTATCTGCTCAGAAGTAAAAGGGGAGTCTGTCCTCACGTGACACAGCACAGGATTGCTTCTCTGCCTCACAGTAAAAGGGGTTAACCTTTAAAGGGGACCCCTCAACCAAAGAAATATTCCAAATCCTATTTTATCACATTAGTCAAGCAAAGTTTCCTTCAGTTTGGGAATTCATAATTCTAGCAGGCAGGCAGCAGCCATTTTGT
This sequence comes from Xenopus petersii, assembly GCA_038501925.1. Lineage (NCBI taxonomy): Eukaryota > Metazoa > Chordata > Amphibia > Anura > Pipidae > Xenopus > Xenopus petersii. The sequence goes on from CM076676.1 coordinate 22,269,437, forward strand.
GCACACTGTTATTAAGGCAAGCCTTGTATCATCTCAGAATCTTGTTTGTGCACCAGAATGGGGGACCTGATGTCCATCCCAGTGCACTGGCTACACAATTAAATGGTAAAGAGAACAGGGGAATGTGGGGAGAGCAGTGACATCTAGGAAGTGCTGAATGGAAAGTGAAAGTAATTGTCTGCCCGCCTCTATGCTGAAGGCATAGAGGAGGGGCAGGCAATATTTGATTGACAGCTGAGATTTTTTAATGTGCTTACAATAGCTATGAATGTTTTAATAAGAAATAGAATTTAGATTTCATGTTTAAATTGAAAATTACTTTTATTATACATTTTTATATGTCTGGGTGACAGGTCCACTTTAAGTTAACTTTTAGTATGTTTTAGAAAGGCTAATTTTAAACAACTTTTGAACTTGCCCTTCATGTTTTCATTTTTGTAGTTATTTTGTTATTTGTTTTCTTCTTTTGACTCTTTCCTGCTTTCAAATGGGAGTCTCTGACCTCATCTAAACCCAAATTCTCTGTAAGACTACATGTAGTTATTGCTACTTTTTATTACGCCTTCTTCTATTCAGGCCTCTCCTTTTCATATTCCAGTCTCTTTTTCAAATCAGCGCATGGTTGCTAGGGTAATTTGGACCCTAGCAACTAGATTGCTAGGTTGGTTGAGTAGTAAAGCATCTGATATTCTGAGACAAATTGCAATTGGATTTTATTATTATCTATTATTATTACCCTATCAACCATGCATTGCTTTGAATAAGAGACTGGAATATGAATAGGAGAGGCCTGAATAGAAAGATGAGTAGTACATTTTCTGGAAGACTACCAATGTATTGTTATTGCTACGTTTTATTACTCATCTTTCTATTCAGGCCTCTCCTATTCATATTCCAGTCTCTTACTTACTGGTTGCTAGGGTAATTTGGACCCTAGCAACCAGATTACTGAAATTGCAAACTGGAGAGCTGCTAAATAAAAAGCTAAATAACTCAAAAACCACAAATAATTTCTCAGAATATCAGAGTAGTGCTTCACTACTCAAGCACACTTTATTTAGTTGTTGTTGGGCTACTAATCCCAGCATATTGTAACATACTATCAAGTTAAAAGCATGCTGGAAACTGTAGTCTAGCAAAATCAGGGTTGTATTCTAAAAGCAATATCGCTCATTAAAGCTAATGAACTAAGTCCATACGTTTTCAGTGTAAGCTATACTTTTTGCAAGGTCAGATGATCCCTAGAGTGTAAAATTGTGCTCCAATTCTTGGTTATTTATGTTTTCAGGAAACTGCAAACATAAAAATTGGCGTTTCAAGTCGCATTAATGAGTGGCTCACAAAAACACCGGAGACCAACAAGGCAACCGCCTCTAAACCTTCTGTAAGTATTTTTTTATACACTGTCCAACATTATACATCTACTACAAATTATATATATATATATATATATGTATAAATATATATATATATATATATATATTTGAATGTGGACCAGCACTCCAAATTCTTGTGAAAAATGTGGACCTCGTGGAGTGCTGGTCCACATTCAAAATTATACAGTCTACTTGACTATAGCACCCACATAAGCATTGGAGGAAGAGTGCAGGTACTTATTGGACATATAATGTACCCCCTACTGTAAATTATAAGGAAATTCAAGGTCACTGAGGAGTTTTGTGACCATATAAAAGCACAAGGCTGCAGACTGAGTTATACAGTGATCTCTGAGTATCACTCATATATTATATGGGATAATGTACCCCCTACTGTAAATTATAAGGCTATTAATAGTCACTGATGAGTTCTGCTCCAAGTATCACGTATATACAGATTACTCAACTCTGACCCCACCTTATAAATTATTTATACACACCCTTGATTTAAACTCCCAGCAGGTTTATATTAGTCAGTTACTTCCTGCTGTAACTTACCCAACAAGTATAGGGACTAGTGATGGGTGAATCGGACTCGTCTCGCTTTGCAGAAAATTCGTCAAACGCATTGATGTCAATGAGTGTTTTTTCACTCAACGTTTTCCAAACTGCATAACTTTTGTAATGGGCTTTTTTATTTTTGTGATGAAATGCGGCAAAATATTGTTCTCATCCCTAATTGGGTCCTTAGATTGCATACTCCATGAACAATCACTCTTAACTGCTATATCTTTATCCAGTGCTGCTTTTGCATTTACAGAAAGAATGGGTATTGCACATATACACATATATACTTTATAACATAACAGTGATGTGCTTTTTATTCATATTGCACAGAAAATATCCCCACCTAATATTTTCCTTCTAAATGATTTTAGACCTGTCTCTATTTTAGATCTTTATCCTTATAAGTTTCTGCTTTTGCTGAATCTCTTCCTTCCTTTCTCTGACCTTCTGCTCATCTGCTCATGAAGAGTCCTCCTCTTAGAAGCTTGGCTGTCCTTCTAACTTTCTCCTTCTGTGGATAGGAAATTTTCACTAATCTGAAGGTAATGCATTAAATCCTTGATTACAGGTGTCATACACATAAATAAATGCTAACCAAAGTTGAAAACGTATGTGTATTAAAATACGTTTACGAAGAAAACAAAATGGCAAAACGATTTTACATACAAGCAGCCCATTAGTTTCAGTAGTAATGACACAATCATATATATTGTGTATATTTATAACAGTGGGTAAATATTAGAAAGAATTATCTGGCCCTCATCAATCAGACCTCCTGTGACTGGAATACCTGTCCTTCATTTTGAACGCATGATACAGAGCATGTACTTATCATTATCTTATCCATCTCTTACCTCAGTATCTTATTCATCTCTTATGTAGGATTTAAAACCTGGAGATGTATCTGGAAAGCGCAATATATGGGAGAAACAGCAAGTGGAGAAACCCGGATCACCAACCAAGGTGAGAACATCTCTGCTGGACACCGTGCTCCCCAAAATTTTTTGCATCAGAAATGGCAGAATTGAGTACATTTTTACTAGTACCAACACTGAGATTTATCACACATTCAAATTTTAATCCCCCCTATTCAAATTCAAATGTAAGATTTAACACACGGCGTCCATGAAAACAGTCCTAATTCTAATATTCGCCACCTAAAACCTGCCCAGTTGATGTACAATGGAAGAGGTCTGTTAAGCCATTTGGAGATAGCCTTCTTGACATTCAAGGGTTTTTTTTCGGGAGAAAAACTCGATTCGTACGAATCAAATACGAATCAAAAACAAATCAAATTTTTGATTCTGAACCATTTTCATTTTTTCTTAAATAACCTCCTAGAATCACATGAATTCAAAATTAGACCTTTAATAAATGGACCTCCATGTCTACCCTTCTGATGTTTAAATATAGAGTAATATCAACAAGCCAAAACTTTCCAGTAATCTCACTATGCCAAAAAACGGCAAGATAATTTTGGTTGCAGGGTATTCTCCCTGGAGAATCCTCTTGCATCGGTAATTAAGTTTGGGTCATCTAATGTATAGTGCTGGGAGAACAATGTCCCTTGTATACGTTTCCCATAATTTACACAATACTCACTATCCTTTCAGAAAATAAGAATTATTTTAAAGCTACTATGTTCTGTATGTGTTATGTGGAGCACAGAAAAATTGTCTAATAAATGTTATACTTGCAGATGACAGCTGGAGGAAAGAAATCCGATAGAAATGGTAGGTAATGCTGCATTGGCCCTTGAATTAGATGTATTATTTTTAATAATAAGATACTTATTCTAAAAGTAGTCTGTAGTGATGGGCGAATTTGGGGCGTTTTGCTATGCCGAAAAATTTGCGAATTTGCGACAAAATAGTGAAAATTCGCTAGTGTCCATTAAAAAAAATGGACGCCGGTGTCCGTTTTTTTTACGCCGGTGTATTTTCGCTGGCGAAAATGCACCGGCGCCCTAAAAACAGACGCCGGCGAATTTTCGCAGCGATTTCACATATTTATTCTCCGGCGCATCGTGGGAATTCACCGCAAATTCGCGCCTGTCAACTATGGGTATAACTATATATTACTGGGCCCCAGAGCAAATTATTTTTCAGGCCCCCAAAAATATCTAGAGGTTGACCTGTTTTACAAGTTTTTATTGAAATTTTATATGAATTAGCGCCTCATGGGTCCCCTATACCTCCTGGGCCCCCCTGCAGCCGCAGGGTCTGCTTCCTCTGTAGTTATGCCCCTGCCTCCATATATGAATAATATTAAAGGAATAGCAGATGTGCACATCAGCATAGTAGGGTTAAATTGTATAATGCTAACAGAGTTCTGGAAAGCAGGAAGTAGTGTTCAGGCTATTATGTTACACATCCAGTCACTCCAGCCTTTATACATTACATTTTTGCCTAACTAACTATATTAGAAAAAAATTTATTTTGCACAGCCTATCTATTTACCCAGTTTTTATTTTTACACTGAACAATTCCTTTAAGAGTTCCACCAACAAACACATTTTTGAATTAAGGGAGTAATGTCCATCTATAGGCACGATGAGCCTAATAGAGTGTGCTTTTGCTGATCGTTTATTTTACATATTTATTACAATTATTATAAAACTATACTTGTTATAAACTGCTCATGGATCATTTATTTATTGTTCATTTGACTCTCCTTCTGTTTGGAATTAGCTGAGTTTGTTGAGAGATAAAAATCCCTGTATTTAAAATAAAAGCCTGTCCTGCCTGATTGTTGGACTTACAGACAAGGAGTAGTTCATCAAACAGAAGATGTTTTAAAGACAACGATCCCCTCCCACAATAAGTCTAAAACATAAAAAGAGGTCGGGGCCTTCTGCATAATTAACGTTTTATCTTTCTTTCATGTCTCCACTGTTTAGTGGATTAAATTTAAAAAAAAAAGACATTATAGCTAGTTATATTAAAACTAAGCATAAAGTGCACAATGTATTTATATACTCCATTGTAACTTTGCATCATTAACTCTCTGCTACTGCTGGAAGGGAGATGGTACTGTATTCACTAAAGACCCTGCCAGCCAGAGTTGACCAGAACAGTTTTAAAAAAAAAGTTTTAAAACATGGACGTTGTAGTCCAGCTACATCAGGGATTGATTCTTACTACAACACTTCTTGGTAAATCTGTAATCCAACTCTCCAAGGACATTAATCCATTGAAAACAAAATGGTGCTTTGGTGACTCTTGCCTCCTCTGTGTATACCCACCTCCTTGTTCTTTGTACTTTCACAAGTGGAGGCAGAAGAACTTGGAAACAATGTTATTGAACAGTATTGCTTTAAAGCAAATGTAATTGCTCAAACCAAATAAGTGTAAAAACTGCTCAGTCATTTCTAGCTTTCAAACTGCTAATATACTGAATTCACTGTCCCACTGGGATACCAGGAAAACTCCCGGTGGGCCCAGGTGTCAGTTGGCCTCTTATTCTAACCATTTGGCCTATGTCATGGTCATTCCTTATTTTGTTTATGAGAACAAAGAGGCTAAATAATGGAAGAATATAGTATAGTATGCAGACAAAAGAGACTTGAATAATAAAGAGGTTGAGTGAGGAGAGGAGGTATAGTAGTTTGGAAAGTGGGCCCTCAGCCTAAGGTTTTCTGGTGTGCCCCTGGCATCCCAGTCCAACACTGACTTCATTTATAACAAAAGTGCTACCTACTGGTCATCTGAACTGTAACTATATGGCTGAAAATGAATTTTCTGAGAAAAGCAACGTCTTGTGATGCTGCTCTGGTTAGAAAGTGTAGTTAGTGAGCAGAGAAGAGTCATTACCTGCCATTTCTTTGACCATTTCGAAAGAAGAACAACATGACAAGATGTTCCTCTCCCCACTGAATGAATTTAGCAGGAAGACTTGTGTTTCATATTAAAAACATTCCATGTTTCAGCAGAAAAATCTAATAATGTTCCCAAACCTATAATTACCATATTCTTCTTTTTTTTTTTTTTATCCTGGCAGGTCTGAGATCTGAAAAAGAGCCATAGGAATATAAACCCGCTGGACCAACTCAGTTACAATGTGCTAATTCGTCTTTTTTTTTTTTTATATATATTTATGTTTACTTACCAAAAATGTGTTTTTGTCATTATACCGAACGAAACCATGTATATTAGCACTGTATTTAATAGCCCCCCCCAACGAGACTATTTGAGACAAGTACTGCATTTGCACAAGACCCTAATTTCTTCTGAGGATCAGATTGTGAAACGAAAATATTTCTACTGATAAATTAATGTTTTGTTCTAGAGTCGCGAATGCTGCATATTTCAGGCAGAGTAAGGGCAGGTTGGCATTGCGATACACATCACTAGAAATGTACTGCACTTTAGAGAACATGTAGTCTATTGAATGATCCATTGTCCAACAGAAATATCAGCACCATTGATTTTATATTTTCTTAAAAACAAATGTTGAACCTTCGTTGACTTGCCCAAAATGGGCCAAATTGACCCCCATGGTACTTTTTTTTTTTTTTTAAAAAAAGGATGTCAGCATATCAAAAAAAGGTTAAAGCATGGTGGGTAGATTCTTAAAGCAACACTGCACAAGCCCTCCAGGGCCAGTGGCCTGATCGATGCAAGAACATCCTCCAATAAGAATTCTACCTGCTCTGTTTAAACTTGACTCTCTGTTTTTGGCTCAGTAGGATTATTGGCAGGCAAAAAATTACAATGTAATCAAACTATTTTATATAAGGAGATGACTGATGTAGCAGGCCCGGATTTGTGGCAAGGCCTCAAAGGCCCAGGCCAAGGGCTGCAGAAATGTAGGGGTGGCATGCCACCCATCCACCTAGTTATAGGCACTGGACATGCACAGGAGATTTTAAAATCTCCTACATACCAGTCTACAGGGCGGGACAGGAATAAGAAGGAATCGCTTGGAAGGGGGAGGGGCAACAAGCAGAGCCGGCCTAGGGGCACCCGGTAAGTAAATCCTGCCTGGGGAGGGATGCTTTTCATTGGAGAATCTTCTTGCATCTGCAATTAAGCTTTAGAAGTCTACTTGGAGATCTAGGGGGGTGCAACACATTCAGTTTTAGAAAAGGTCTGCATCCCCTTAAAATACTGTAAAACAACTGAGGTTTATACACAGCACAATATATTCACAGGTCGCTTTACCACATTTAATCCTAAGGCACTATTAAATGCAGAATGCTCTTCTATGTGCTAGAATGTATGTAGATTATGTTTTTTTTTAATAATAGCAAATATCACAGCTTCTTATTTCACGTTTTTATTTTTTATTTTTTTTTTACATTTTAAGAATTTTTCATTACTTGATACATAATATAGTTATTCAAAATTTAAACCCAAGGGGGAAAAATATATATGAAAAAAAAAATGATAATGAGGCTTTCTAAATTAGCCTAAAATTGGTAATTAATTTATAAACAGAAATGATGACTAATTCAGAATTCCGCAATAGGGGTCACATTCAAATTATTTTTTATTAGTCTTTTTTAACTTGTTTTTTTTTTTTACCCATCCCAAAGATGATGACAGGCAAGTTTCATTTTATATGTATATAGTATTCAAATTCGTTGGCAAAAAATGTAAACTTTTACTAAATGGGTGGTGTCTGTAAGGAGAGGCATCATAACTGTGTCTTAACAACATGTGTAAACCTATATAAATATAAATTTCATTTCATTTTTGTTGATTTTTTTCCACCAGAAAAAAAAATTATATTATTATCTTAGATTAGATTAAAGGCCAACTGGAGACCCACAGTCTAGATGACAGTCTAGATGATTTTGATGGCCCCCAGCATTCCCAAGATAACTATGGACATCTTTGTGTAACAATATAGTTTTATAATAGTCCTGCCCACAATTATTTGAAACATAACATCACAGCATTAATGTTAATGGTCATGTTGATATTTTAACCATCACCCATTAAGTCAATTTAATTTTTCATGGGCCTTAAAATATAATAAACCATGGCTTAAAAATATATTATATATGTATCAACCTATTTGTAGTTCATTGTAAAAATCTTCTTATTAGGCCAAGTTTTTCTGTTAAAGCACAGAATTTTACTCTGGGGAAGAAACATGAAGGCAGTCATATTGCTCTGACATTTGTTCTCTGTTAAAATGATACTGACTTTCTAAACGGTTACAATTTAATATACAGTATTAGTTGTTACATTGCTCTGTAGAAGTTTCATACAATTTTTAACACGCATCATGAGCCTTCAAGGAAAACTATACCCCCCCAAACAATGTAGGTCTCTATAAAAAGATTTTGCATAAAACAGCCGATATGTAAAACTCTGCTTCATGTAAATAAATCATTTTCATAATAATATACTTTTTTAGTTGTATGTGCCATTGGGTAATCAGAAATAAGGACCGCCCCTGGGATCCAACGATTTGTGGTTCACACAAACAAGCCAAGGGCACATATACATGTTAGGTCACATGAGCCAATTAACGAACACAATTCTGTCTTTTGGTTTCACACTTCCTGTTACAGTTAGAGCTGCAGTATTTTCTGGTCAGGTGATCTCTGATGCAGCACACAGACCATCACAAAATGGCGGCTCAGGATAAGAAATGTAAAAGGGCAATATTTGCTTTACTCTTTAATATGCCACTTAATATGATATAAACTATATGTTGCTTAAGTATTCATTTTGGGGGTAAAGTTTTCCTTTAACTACAGAGCAACTGATCAACTAAAGTATAATCAAAAGTAAGTAGAATGTCATTCGTTATGTATTCTATTCTCACTAGGGTGCTGGTATGGGATCTATTATACAGAAAGCCAATATACAGAAATCTCTGAAATACCAGAATGCCACAGGCCATAGAGACCTACTTAAGTAAATAATTCTTTGTTTTTCCTTTTATCTACAATAATAAAACAGTACCTTGTTTTTGCTGGTAACTAAGCAGCATAAATCCGTATTTGGTGATAAAAAATATAACTGGTTTCTGGGAGATAGGTTCCATACTTAGGCAGGGGCTAGGGATGTAGCGAACTGTTCGCCTGCGAACTTGTTCGCGCGAACTTCGACCGTTCGCGTCCGCCTAATGTTCGCGAACGTTTGGGAACGTTCGCAATTTGAGTTCGCGACCATTCGACTGCTAAAATCGAACGATTTCCATTCGTTCGAACGATTTCCATTCGTTCGAACGATTAAAATCCCTCGAACGTTCGATTTGAATGAAAATCCTTCGATCGAACGATGAAAATCGTTCAAACGTTTGAATCGAACGAAAAATCGTTCGAACGTTCGAATCGAACGATTTTGCGGGTGTTCGAAGTTCGCGAACTGTTCGCGAACTGCTCGCATTTTTTGCCGGTGTTCGCGAACGGCGTTCGCGAACACCAAAACAGCAGTTCGCTACATCCCTAGCAGGGGCAACTTTTATGAAATAAATTGGTCATATGGGTCTATAACACACTGAGGAGGTTATTTATTAAAGTCTGAATGCCAAAATGTTTTTTTTTACTATAAAATCTCAAATTTTTCAAGATTTATTACACCCCGAGCATGGAAAAAGTCTGATTCCGAAGATCCGGCATCTCCGACCTACCAAGGTTGTATATAAGTAAATGGGAGAGGTCTCTATCCTATTTGGAAGTTTCTGTGGTCTGCTCTGGAATTAGCCTGAAAATCCCACTATTTCTGAATTTTTCAGGCGAAAATCTGAGAAATTCAGGCTTTTTGGGAAAAAGCCTGGAAAAACACAGCTTTTGGGAAAAAAGTCTGAAAAAATCGTACGATTCGAATTTTCGCTCAATTTTTTCAAGTTTTCCCCCATCTGATTAAATCATGATTTTTTTAAAATAACAAATTAAAGGGGAAGGAAACCTAGTCGGCGCAAACCCCCTACCCTGTTGCTTCAAAGAGCACTCTGATCAGTTTTACATAATTTGTTTCAAGGGTTCACATTTCCTTTCAAGATAAAAATGAAGTTCGCCTTTATATAAAGTTTGAGGGCCTTTTTTTTTTTTACCAAAGTCCAAATTTTTAATCCAAAAAGTCAGACCAAACTAGAATCCACGATTAGACTTAAAGGGGAAGGAAACCTAGTCGGCGCAAACCCCCCACCCCCCCACCCGTTTGTTGCCCACCCTCCCTCCTCCCCCCTGGCCTACCCGTCCCGCTGGGCAAATGCCCTTAACTTGTTACTTACCCTTCTGCGCAGGTCCAGTCCAGGGAGTTCACAGACGACATCTTCTTCCACGACATCTTCCTGCTTTGAACGGCGCATGTGCAGTAGGATCATTTCGCCGGTACGATCTACTGCGCATGCGCGGGACTTTTGGTGCATGCGCAGTAGATCCGTACCGGCGAAATGATCCTACTGCGCATGCACCAAAACGCCGTTCACAACAGGAAGAAGATCGCGTGGAAGAAGATGTCGTCTGTGAACTCCCTGGACTGGACCTGCGCAGAAGGGTAAGTAACAAGTTAGGGGCATTTGCCCAGCGGGACGGGTAGGCCAGGGGGGAGGAGGGAGGGTGGGCAAAAAACGGGTGAGGGGGTGGGGGGTTTGCGCCGACTAGGTTTCCTTCCCCTTTAAGTCTAA